>OY856414.1:384830100-385450100 GCA_963693085.1 Alisma plantago-aquatica
CATGCTTCCGAGAGCAGTGATGCTGCATCAGTTGATGGAGCAGGAGGGCATGCACATGAAGATCGGGTGCCTGAGGTCCCCCAACTTGACCCAACCATTCTTGAAAATCATGCCTACCAACAACTTATGGGGCAGATGATGGCTACAATGAATCACATGGTGGAAAGATTGCCAGTGCCTCAACCAAGAGCACATGCTCCCCATCGTGAAGCATCAGGTACTGGGAATACCTTTGAGCAGCTTTGCTGAGTCGGAGCTTCAGATTATGCTGGGACGACTGATCCAGCAGATGCATATCTGTGGCTGACAGGTCTTGAGAAGGCCTTCCAGATCCTCGACATCCCTGAAGCAGACAAAGTCAAGCACGATGTCTACCTTCTGAAGGGTAGTATTGGCCACTGGTGGGCCATCGAGGAGGAGAAGCGACCCGATGAGGAGATCGGTTGGGAGATCTTCCGGAAAGAGTTCATCAACAAATACTTTCTGAAGACGTATCTGGATGAGAAGATCAACCAGTTTGAGCATCCACGCCAAGGAACGATAAGCATCACCAAGTATGAAGCCAAATTCATGGACTTGTTGAGGTTTTGTCCTCACATGGCAGTGACAGATGATGAGCGGATCAGGCAGTTTGAGAAAGGTTTAAGTGCTGAGTTGTCGACACCTGCTACTGCTTTAGAGAATCGGGATCAATTTTCCATGTTTGTTGTGGGCTCTGATCTCCAAAACCGTGATATATACTTAGCGGAAGCGATTCGATTAACAGCGGAAGACAAAAATCACGGGAAATTAAAATTTTTCGAGATAAGAGCTTAAATCTATAAAAACTTCTTTCATAAAAGGAGATAAACTGTTTACATCTCAGATAATTACTTCTTGAGTAATTATATACAACATGATACAAAATCTCAAGAACTCAAAACCAAAATCTCAGACCAAAAGACTCCAAGGACCTGAGAGTACAGAGAACACATAGGACTGACTATCTAACTATACAACTCAGCAGTCTGAATCTCCACCTGAGATTTACTGCTGCTCCTGATGCTACTGCTGCTGATATTGGTCACCTGAAGATTGATTCCTTCGCCCTCGACGACCACCTAAAAAGTTGAAATCTACGGGGTGAGACAATTTTAAATAATTGTCCCAGCGAGAGTTATAACTCTTCGCCAGAAGCTTTATTATAGCAACCAAGAATAACATAGGCAATAAAAGCTTTAAGGTAATCAGCAGCAGATTGTTATCAATTAGAACTACAACATTTAAGGAATATGAAGAACATGTATACTAAGTAATGTATCTTCAACCAATGTATCTCGTAGTTCAACCTAAGCAGATATGCTACGCGGTTGATTATGTTTTACAAACATCATTATGCCCTGCGGAGATGAGGTATACCGCTCATACTCCAACCGATCACTATTAAGTCGCATCAGTATCATACATAGGTCATCAAAAGAGCCGGATTCTTATGACCTCATCTTCCTCAGTCAGTAAGAGGATCAACATGCAGGACATCTAGTGTCTCTACTACTATAGCTTACCAGGGTATTCTGGTACTTCGCTATTAGAGTCACAGTGGCATTCTGTACTCTCTTCGCTACCGAAAGATTTCTTGTTTATCTCTCATCGATGCGATATAAAAGATTTCCTCGGGAGATTAGTGTTACATCATCCCGGCATAAAGCATAGTGAAGGATTGATAGATTAAGATACATCTACATCAATTCCTACACTAGGATGTAAGGAAATTCACATCCATATTACCCCACATATTCAAAAATATGTGCTCCAGGAATCCCCTTAGGAAACCTATTTCACCATCATTTAACTCCTGACAATGATGGATCTATGATCAGGGCTCTACATGGTATGATTATACTTGATTAGTTAGGTACATTTCAATATTCTTTTATCATCATACATGTTTTCAAACATTAATCATTAGCATAGCAGCTATGAAGGAATAATACTAAATGTAACAAGCCTAACTCTCATCAATTATCATTTCTCAATATTCTCATCACAAGTCATCTCTTAAAGCATGACCTTGATGGTATTCATGGCTCTCACAGCCTATCAATCTCATAAGATTCTATTAACAAGGCATCATGATATATCACTATTCATAAAGCTAACAACATGCTTTCAATGAATATAGTATCATCATCCATACATGGATATGATCATCCTCATAAAGGAACCTGCATGGTTAAATCAACTGATAACAGTAAATAACTCATTTAAAGAAGTTGTATCTCCCTACTCATACAAGAGCTAGGTTTCCCTGGTTTTCATCAATTAGGGTTTACTATTCACATTACATGTCATCACCCTAGAATTAGGGTTTACTATTCACCTCATGGTGAAATGATCTCATAACATCCTCATGTATGAGAAACATCATCATTAAAGACCTCAGATAATATTAAGATTCATCAATTATCATAATTAGGGTTTCCATGATCTCACATAAGTGGATCATACCTAAACTTGCACATTCATGTATATTGAAGGTATTTTACTTGAGTTTCCATTATAATTGGTACTTTATCTCTCCTCTAACTAGTAGATAGTGATTACACCAATCTAGATTAGGTTGGGTTAAGTCCTCATTGATTAACACAAGTCAACTCATCACTATCATGAGATTAGGGTTTGATTAAAACAAGGTATCACTCAATTGAACCTTTCAGGGGCATTTTGGTAATTTACCCATTGACCATCATCTTCATTAGCCACTTAGTCCCTTAACATCTTAGGTTACCATTAGGGTTTAGATTAGATCATCATTGAACCATTTACACCTTCAAGTGATTAAGTATAATCAACCTTGAAGGTCTCCAATTGGTTTAGGGTTTAACCTTCAACCTTCAACCCATTTGATTCTTAAACGACCTTGAACTTGTTTAATCTCAAATGACCTTGCATCCATTTGAACCTTAAACGAGTGTGGACCCACTTAATCTTAAACGGGTGTGGACCCATTTAAGTCCAAACGAGTGTGGACCCGTTTGAGCCTAAACGAGTGTGAACCCGTTTGAGCTTAAACGGGTGTGAACCCGTTTGGACTCAAACGAGTGTGAACTCGTTTGGACTCAAACGAGTGTGGACTCATTTGGACTCAAACGAGTGTGAACTAGTTTGGGCTTAAACGAGTGTGGACTCGTTTGGACTCAAACGAGTGTGGGTCTACATGGGTTCAAACCGCATGAACATAAAAGGTGACACAAAGATTATGCTTGAAAAGGATTTCTTATGTTGAAGCTTTCAATTGGCCCAAGCCATGTTAACCATATACAAATTGAGTCAATTAGGATGAGCCTCAATCAACTGGACACCAAAATGACCCTCAATTGAAAGCCAATTAGGGTTAAATCTAACTCAATTAGGGTTTCCAATCGGCTAATCATCAATGTTCAACACTATGATTCAAATTAGAGTTGAACCTATCAATTGACCTCCAATTGGGCCCAAACTTGGCTCAAACGGTCTTGAGGTCGTTTGGATGACCTCCAAATGATCTTGAGACCGTTTTTCCAAAGTTTGACTAAAAACCAAAATGATTTGATAAGGGTTGAGCCCTAATTAAATTAAAAATCAGCACTTTTCATCAATTTATCAACATCTTGTAATTGGACCCTCAAACCATCAAATTTCTTTAACCATAGACCTCCAAACGATCTTGGGGTGTCACTAAACGAGTGTGAGATCGTTTGGATGAATCCCCAAATGGGTTGGAACCCGTTTGGGTCCTTCATCTCAAAACTCAACAAGATCTATATTGAAATCAGCAACTTTCACCCGATTAGGGTTAGGTTATTGAAGTGTCTTCAACTCTTAATTGGTTATGAATTAGATTACAATTCTTTGTAGGAATGAAACTCAATATATTATGAACAGGTATCCCGAATGGTCAACACTTGGTCAACTCACTCAAACGGGTTGGAACCCGTTTTCCCAAAAGTTCAAGTTAATTAGTTTGGAAGATCAATACTTAATTCAATTCTATTGCCCAATTGATTGGCCTTCAACCTACGATTCCTTTGGAGTTAACCCGTCAAGTTTGCTGGGTCATTAGCCTACATAATTGTGAACAGAAAACCCAAACGGTCCACGCTTGGTCAACGCCCTCAAATGGGTTGGAACCCGTTTGCCCAAACCGACCTAGTGAACCCGTTTGCCTTTCAAACGGTTTGATCAAAAGGGGGAAAAGACATAAGACCGTTTGATAAAGTAACTTTGGTAATCACGCCCATCTTCTTCAACCTCTGTTCAGGTCGGTTCCTCCACCGTTTTGCTTGCAAAAGAGCAAGGAAGAAGGGAGGTAGAAGAAGAACTAATCATAGGAAACAAGAACAAAGATATGCATAACAAAGCTAAGGGTTAGAGTTATAAAACCCGCCTCAAACGTGGTTCCTAGAGCTTCCAAGCTTCCAAGATTCAAGTCTTTAATGGCGTATTGAGCTCCATAGGTCAGCCAAGGTCAATTCTTCAAGAAAAAGATGGGGATGGTCGGCTAGAACAAGGAACCTAAGTAAGAAAACTAGTAATTCAACCTTGTAATACGATTTCCTCCATGAATCCAAGCTAGAAGGTGGTGTTCTCTTACCTAGAACATGTTGGTCTTCCCATTGAGCTCCTGAGCTTTGCTTTGGCCGGTTGAGAAAGATAAGAAGTGAGGAAGTGAAGGAAAATGTTTGCTTGGTTTGGAAAGAAAGGTGCTTATATAGTTTAGACTGATTTACACCATAAAGACCTCTAGAACTTTGAAATTCTCATCCAAGTCCTTTCTTATTTAAGGGAACGTCCAATCTCATCTAAACTTATGCAAATCTCATGAAATCTCAAGATCTAGGGGTAAAGAAAGCCAACTTTCAACTAGGGTACATACATGAAAGGTTTCCTTACTCAAACTTAGTGAATTTTATGTATAAAGGTCATTTTTCTTATCTGATTATTCATTGATGTGTCCCTTTCACCATTTCTAATCTAAATGATGACAAGAGTCATAAAAGATATTCTAGAAAGTGTATAGCACAAGTTACACCCCTCAAATTGGGTAAACTGCATTTTACTCCAAATTAGGGTTTTTAAGCATAAGGATTATTCCACAAGCTGCATCTAGATGCCCAAGCTTGGGAAATCCATCATGTCTCATCATATTCACTCATATGATGTCTAATTATCTAAAGAACATCTTAACATGTGCAATTGCAAGTTAACCCCTTAACTGGGTAATTTGCACATAAGCCCCTGCATTACCAAAATAATACTACAACTTTGTTTAAAAAGGACAAAATTGAAAGTATATGTTCCTGAGGAACTAAATTACATGTAAAAAGATAATCACCAGGGTTTAATTACATATTTAGGCAAAACACCTAGGGTTAGTTTATAACCCAGGTCAGGGATGTTACAAATTATCCACCCCTTACAAGGATTTCGTCCTCGAAATCAACAAAACGTATTAGGAGAAAAGAGCAAGGTATTTCCTTCTCATCTCATCCTCTAGTTCCCAAGTGGCTTCTTCAACACCACGGTGGTTCCAGAGGACTTTCACAAGGCTTATATCTTTCTTCTTTAACTTTTTAGTTCTGCTATCAGGGATTGACACTGGCCCTTCCTCGTAAGATATGTCATCATTCAATTCTACCTCCATAGGTTGTAGAACTGACTTAGTGTCGGGGTGACATTTCCTCAGCATAGAAATGTGAAACACAGGGTGTAACCTCTGCAACTCTGGTGGTAACTCTAGTCTATAGGCTACCTTTCCAACTCGTTCAATGATTGGATAAGGTCCCATAAATCTAGGTGCTAACTTTCCTTTCCTCCCAAAACAAAGGACTCCTTTCCAAGGCGAGACCTTGAGGTACACTCTGTCTCCAACCTGGAACTCTAACGGTCTACGGCGCTTATCAGCATACGACTTCTGCCTATCCTGTGCAGTCTTAAGCTGTTGTTGTATAACTTTGATCTTCTTTGTAGTTTGCTGCACAAGATCAGGACCTAACAACTGATGTTCACCAGTCTCATACCAACACAAAGGGGATCTACAACGTCTACCATACAAGGCTTTATAAGGTGCCATATCAATACTATGCTGATAGCTATTGTTATAGGAAAACTCTATCAAGCTTAGGTGTAGATCCCAACTTCCGGTAAACTGGAGAACACATGCTCTCAACAGGTCTTCCAAGGTCTGTATGGTTCTTTCCGACTGTCCATCAGTCTGTGGATGAAAAGTCGTACTAAACCTTAGCTTGGTGCCTAAGGCTCTGTGTAGCTGCTCCCAAAAGCGACTTGTAAACTGGGGACCTCTGTCAGAAACTATGGTGACAGGAACTCCGTGCAAACACACTATCTCTTGAACATACAACTGTGATAACCTTTCAGTAGAAAAGGTTGTTTTAGCAAGTAAGAAATGCGCTGTCTTAGTCAACCTATCAATAACTACCCAAATGGAATCATGTCCTTTGCTTGTCCTGGGTAGGCCAACAACAAAATCCATGGTCACATGGTCCCACTTCCACTGTGGTATGGGTAAAGGTTGCATTGTTCCTGCAGGCTTTTGGTGTTCAGCTTTAACTTGCTGACACACAAGACACCTCATCACAAACTCTGCAACATCCTTCTTCATTCCAGGCCACCAATACAAATCTTTCAAATTTCGATACATCTTGGTGCTCCCTGGATGCATAGCATACATCGAAGAATGAGCTTCTTCCAGAACTAACTTCCTCAAGTTATCCATATCTGGCACTATCATCCTCCCATGATAACATGCTACATGATCATCTGAGTCATATAAACCATCTCGCTTCTCATTTCCATACTCTGATCTAATCTGCTGAACTACAACATCAACATGTTGTGCCTCCTTAATCTGCTCTCTTAGGGTAGGTTTAATATGCATCTCAGCCAACAACCCGGCTAACAATGACACCTTCAACTGTACATTGTCTTGCCTTAAAGAGATAAGCATAACTCTCTTAGAGCATACTAAAGAGTTTAGTTGTGCTCTATCCATGGTTGATGTTTTTTATTTCCTACTCAAGGCATCTGCAACCACATTGGCTTTTCCTGGATGGTAATCAATTGTACAATCGTAATCCTTGATTAATTCCATCCAGTGACATTGCCTCATGTTAAGCTCATGCTGAGAGAAGATATACTTAAGATTTTTGTGATCTGTGAAAATATGGAATGTCTCTCCGTAGAGATAATGTCTCCAGATCTTCAGGGCATGAACCACAGCAGCTAACTCCAGATCGTGTGTTGGATAATTCTCTTCGTGTTTCTTAAGCTGTCGTGAAGCAAAATAAATCACTTGCTTATCTTGCATCAACACGCATCCGAGTCCATTCTTGGAGGCATCACAGAAAACTATGTATCCTTTTCTTTTCTCAGGTAACACAAGCACAGGTGCACTTGTCAACCTCTCCTTCAACAGCTGAAAAGACTGTTGACACTTATCACTTCAGGTAAAAGGAACATCTTTCTGGGTTAACTTGGTTAAGGGTAAGGCTATAGAACTGAAATTATTAATAAACCTTCGATAATAACCAGCTAATCCCAAGAAACTTCGAATCTCCGTTGGTGTTTTCGGTTGTTCCCACTGTAGAATAGATTCTACCTTTGTAGGGTCAACACGAATACCCGAGGCAGATATCACATGTCCAAGAAAAGATACTTCCGGCAACCAGAACTCACACTTGCTAAACTTAGCATATAGCTTATGTTTTCTTAGCAGAGTTAGAGCCTGTCGGAGATGCTGTTCATGCTGCTGAGCATCCTTACTATAAATCAGAATGTCATCTATGAAGACGACAACACACTGATCAAGGAAAGGTCGAAAAACTCTATTCATGAGTTCCATGAATGCAGCTGGTGCATTGGGTAGTCCAAACGACATAACCGTGAACTCATAGTGACCATATCGTGTCCTAAAGGCAGACTTGGATATGTCACTATCCTTAATACGGAGTTGATGATATCCAGACCCCAAGTCTATCTTTGAGGAGACTGTTGCACCACGCAACTGGTCAAAAAGATCATCAATCCTCGGCAACGGGTACTTATTCTTTATTATTATTCTTACATCTTTACTAGACATGGTTTCCCTCCCTTATTTCCATATTTCTTATTTCTTGATACCCATTAGATTGTTTCCGAATGACTACTTTATCAGAGCAATCAAAAAGATAACAATCTAGGAGTTTCCATATTTACTTTATCATCAACAATTGTATACCTGGCCAGGGTATATAAATACTGAGATAAGGTAATATGCATTTGTATACTACAATTTTCCTTCTCTTTTCCTATTATCACAAGTATAAGATCTAACATTACTGAATTTTATCCAGACATCTCTTTAATACTTCATCCTTTTTATGGAGGTAAGCATGTAACATGAAACATCTATTTTATACAACATTATAAGTCCTTATAGGATTAATCAAGAAAAGTTCAATCAATTACTTTCTCAATTTTGTCCAAGAGATCATAAAAAGACATATAAGAATAACATTTATTTCGTCTAACCTGTCATGACTCGAGGATTATTCATTGTCTCAAGCTGATTCTGCCTCAGAGGTTTATTTTCCATAACATTTCTGGCTGGGCAATTTCTTGCCAGATGTCCAACCTGTCTACATATGTAGCAAATTCTAGGTGCCCAGTATGGTCTGAAGGGTTCTTTACCCTTTCTGGATGACCATTGTCTTGGTGTACTAGGTCCTGGTTGTGTTGGTGACACCAGAAACTTCTTCCTTTTGTAACTACCAAGTCTCTGCTCCTGGGTTTGGATAGGTCTTTTCTCAATTCTTCCTTTATATTTCTCTTCTGGACAATTATTTCTGATATGTCCAGGCTTCCTACACCTATAGAAGGTCCTGGTCTCTGGTTGTATTCTAACCCCTATATTACTGCATACTGATTCATCAGAATGAGGTTGAGCACTGACTTGCTCTAGGTTCAAAGCTTCATCATTTACCATTGCTTCAACCTGTTGTTGTAGTTCACATATTCTGTTGATATCCAAAACATCATCATTAGGAGCTGGTAATCTGGGTTGTATTGCTAGTGCTTGATCCACTAGATACATCATGGTAGCCTTAAATTCCCCAACAGTGATTCCTAAGGAAGAATTCCTTATCATGGTTGGGTTAGCTAGAGGAATCTCAGGTAATTATCCCTCTATTACTTGCTCCTCTGCACCTCTTCTTGGTGCAGTATTGTTGCTCCCCGCAGCAAACTCCTCATCCGATCCAGTCATCTTCAAGTTCTTCTCCTCCTATGTGAGCAGAAGTTACCATCAGATATATTGGATGACACTTAGAACATACTCTACTACCTTAGTCCTATGTCTCTGTAGACTCAGCGAACCTAGAGCTCTCATACCACTAATTGTGGGCTCTGATCTTCAAAACCACGATATAAACTTAGCGGAAGCGATTCGATTAACAACGGAAGAAAAAAATCACGAGAAATTAAAACTTTTCGAGATAAGAGCTTAAATCTATAAAAACTTCTTTCATAAAAGGAGATAAACTGTTTACATCTCAGATAATTACTTCTTGAGTAATTATATACAACATGATACAAAATCTCAAGAACTCAAAACCAAAATCTCAGACCAAAAGACTCCAAGGACCTGAGAGTACAGAGAACACATAGGACTGACTATCTCACTATACAACTCAGCAGTCTGAATCTCCACCTGAGATTTACTGCTGCTCCTGATGCTGCTGCTGCTGATATTGGTCACCTGAAGATTGATTCCTTCGCCCTCGACGACCACCTAAAAAGTTGAAATCTACGGGGTGAGACAATTTTAAATAATTGTCCCAGCGAGAGTTATAACTCTTCGCCAGAAGCTTTATTATAGCAACCAAGAATAACATAGGAAATAAAAGCTTTAAGGTAATCAGCAGCAGATTGTTATCAATTAGAACTACACCATTTAAGGAATATGAAGAACATGTATACTAAGTAATGTATCTTCAACCAATGTATCTCGTAGTTCAACCTAAGCAGATATGCTACACGGTTGATTATGTTTTACAAACATCATTATGCCCTGCGGAGATGAGGTATACCGCTCATACTCCAACCGATCACTATTAAGTCGCATCAGTATCATACATAGGTCATCAAAAGAGCCGGATTCTTATGACCTCATCTTCCTCAGTCAGTAAGAGGATCAACATGCAGGACATCTAGTGTCTCTACTACTATAGCTTACCAGGGTATTTTGGTACTTCTCTATTAGAGTCACAGTGGCATTCTGTACTCTCTTCGCTATCGAAAGATTTCTTGTTTATCTCTCATCGATGCAATATAAAAGATTTCCTCGGGAGATTAGTGTTACATCATCCTGGCATAAAGCATAGTGAAGGATTGATAGATTAAGATACATCTACATCAATTCCTACACTAGGATGTAAGGAAATTCACATCCATATTACCCCACATATTAAAAAATATGTGCTCCAGGAATCCCCTTAGGAAACCTATTTCACCATCATTTAACTCCTGACAATGATGGATCTATGATCAGGGCTCTACATGGTATGATTATACTTGATTATTTAGGTACATTTCAGTATTCTTTTATCATCATACATGTTTTCAAACATTAATCATTAGAATAGCAGCTATGAAGGAAGAATACTAAATGTAACAAGCCTAACTCTCATCAATTATCATTTCTCAATATTCTCATCACAAGTCATCTCTTAAAGCATGACCTTGATGGTATTCATGGCTCTCACAACCTATCAATCTCATAAGATGCTATTAACAAGGCATCAGGATATATCACTATTCATAAAGCTAACAACATGCTTTCAATGAATATAGTATCATCATCCATACCCGGATATGATCATCCTCATAAAGGAACCTGCATGGTTAAATCAACTGATAACAGTAAATAACTCATTTAAAGAAGTTGTATCTCCCTACTCATATAAGAGCTAGGTTTCCCTGGTTTTCATCAATTAGGGTTTACTATTCACATTACATGTCATCACCCTAGAATTAGGGTTTACTATTCACCTCATGGTGAAATGATCTCATAACATCCTCATGTATGAGAAACATCATCATTAAAGACCTCAGATAAGATTAAGATTCATCAATTATCATAATTAGGGTTTCCATGATCTCACATAAGTGGATCATACCTAAACTTGCACATTCATGTATATTGAAGGTATTTTACTTGAGTTTCCATTATAATTGGTACTTTATCTCTCCTCTAACTAGTAGATAGTGATTACACCAATCTAGATTAGGTTGGGTTAAGTCCTCATTGATTAACACAAGTCAACTCATCACTATCATGAGATTAGGGTTTGATTAAAACAAGGTATCACTCAATTGAACCTTTCAGGGGCATTTTGGTAATTTACCCATTGACCATCATCTTCATTAGCCACTTAGTCCCTTAACATCTTAGGTTACCATTAGGGTTTAGATTAGATCATCATTGAACCATTTACACCTTCAAGTGATTAAGTATAATCAACCTTGAAGGTCTCCAATTGGTTTAGGGTTTAACCTTCAACCTTCAACCCATTTGATTCTTAAACGACCTTGAACTTGTTTAATCTCAAATGACCTTGCATCCATTTGAACCTTAAATGAGTGTGGACCCACTTAATCTTAAACGGGTGTGGACCCATTTAAGTCCAAACGAGTGTGGACCCGTTTGAGCCTAAACGAGTGTGAACCCGTTTGAGCTTAAACGGGTGTGAACCCGTTTGGACTCAAACGAGTGTGAACTCGTTTGGACTCAAACGAGTGTGGACTCGTTTGGACTCAAACGAGTGTGAACTTCTTTGGGATTAAATGAGTGTGGACTCGTTTGGACTCAAACGAGTGTGGGTCTACATGGGTTCAAACCGCATGAACATAAAAGGTGACACAAAGATTATGCTTGAAAAGGATTTCTTATGTTGAAGCTTTCAATTGGCCCAAGCCATGTTAACCATATACAAATTGAGTCAATTAGGATGAGCCTCAATCAACTGGACACCAAAATGACCCTCAAATGAAAGCCAATTAGGGTTAAATCTAACTCAATTAGGGTTTCCAATCGGCTAATCATCAATGTTCAACACTATGATTCAAATTAGAGTTAAACCTATCAATTGACCTCCAATTGGGCCCAAACTTGGCTAGAACGGTCTTGAGGTCGTTTGGATGACCTCCAAATGATCTTGAGACCGTTTTCTCAAAGTTTGACTAAAAACCAAAATGATTTGATAAGGGTTGAACCCTAATAAAATTAAAAATCAGCACTTTTCATCAATTTATCAACATCTTGTAATTGGACCCTCAAACCATCAAATTTCTTTAACCCTAGACCTCCAAACGATCTTGGGGTGTCACTAAACGAGTGTGAGATCGTTTGGATGAATCCCCAAATGGGTTGGAACCCGTTTGGGTCCTTCATCTCAAAACTCAACAAGATCTATATTGAAATCAGCAACTTTCACCAGATTAGGGTTAGGTTATTGAAGTGTCTTCAACTCTTAATTGGTTAGGAATTAGATTACAATTCTTTGTAGGAATGAAATTCAATATATTATGAACAGGTATCCCGAGCCTAAACGAGTGTGAACCCGTTTGAGCTTAAACGGATGTGAACCCGTTTGGACTCAAACGAGTGTGGACTCGTTTGGACTCAAACGAGTGTGGACTCGTTTGGACTCAAACGAGTGTGGACTCGTTTGGACTCAAACGAGTGTGAACTTGTTTGGGATTAAATGAGTGTGGACTTGTTTGGACTCAAACGAGTGTGGGTCTACATGGGTTCAAACCGCATGAACATAAAAGGTGACACAAAGATTATGCTTGAAAAGGATTTCTTATGTTGAAGCTTTCAATTGGCCCAAGCCATGTTAACCATATACAAATTGAGTCAATTAGGATGAGCCTCAATCAACTGGACACCAAAATGACCCTCAAATGAAAGCCAATTAGGGTTAAATCTAACTCAATTAGGGTTTCCAATCGGCTAATCATCAATGTTCAACACTATGATTCAAATTAGAGTTGAACCTATCAATTGACCTCCAATTGGGCCCAAACTTGGCTAGAACGGTCTTGAGGTCGTTTGGATGACCTCCAAATGATCTTGAGACCGTTTTCTCAAAGTTTGACTAAACACCAAAATGATTTGATAAGGGTTGAGCCCTAATAAAATTAAAAATCAGCACTTTTCATCAATTTATCAACATCTTGTAATTGGACCCTCAAACCATCAAATTTCTTTAACCCTAGACCTCCAAACGATCTTGGGGTGTCACTAAACGAGTGTGAGATCGTTTGGATGAATCCCTAAATGGGTTGGAACCCGTTTGGGTCCTTCATCTCAAAACTCAACAAGATCTATATTGAAATCATCAACTTTCACCAGATTAGGGTTAGGTTATTGAAGTGTCTTCAACTCTTAATTGGTTAGGAATTAGATTACAATTCTTTGTAGGAATGAAATTCAATATATTATGAACAGGTATCCCGAATGGTCAATGATTGGTCAACTCACTCAAACGGGTTGGAACCCGTTTGCCCAAAAGTTCAAGTTAATTAGTTTGGAAGATCAATACTTAATTCAATTCTATTGCCTAATTGATTGGCCTTCAACCTACGATTCCTTTGGAGTTAACCCATCAAATTTGGTGGGTCATTAACCTACATAATTGTGAACAGAAAACCCAAACGGTCCACGCTTGGTCAACGCCCTCAAACGGGTTGGAACCCGTTTGCCCAAACCGACCTAGTGAACCTGTTTGCCTTTCAAACGGTTTGATCAAAAGGGGGAAAAGACATAAGACCGTTTGATAAAGTAACTTTGGTAATCACGCCCATCTTCTTCAACCTCTGTTCAGGTCGGTTCCTCCACCGTTTTGCTTGCAAAAGAGCAAGGAAGAAGGGAGGTAGAAGAAGAACTAATCATAGGAAACAAGAACAAAGATATGCATAACAAAGCTAATGGTTAGAGTTATAAAACCCGCCTCAAACGTGGTTCCTAGAGCTTCCAAGCTTCCAAGCTTCAAGTCTTTAATGGCGTCTTGAGCTCCACAGGTCGGCCAAGGTCAATTCTTCAAGAAAAAGATGGGGATGGTCGGCTAGAAAAAGGAACCTAAGTAAGAAAACTAGCAACTCAACCTTGTAATATGATTTCCTCCATGAATCCAAGCTAGAAGGTGGTGTTCTCTTACCTAGAACAGGTTGGTCGTCCCATTGAGCTCCTGAGCTTTGCTTTGGCTGGTTGAGAAAGATAAGAAGTGAGGAAGTGAAGGAAAACATTTTCTTGGTTTGGAAAGAAAGGTGCTTATATAGTTTAGGCTGATTTACACCATAAAGACCTCTAGAACTTTGAAATTCTCATCCAAGTCCTTTCTTATTTAAGGGAACGTCCAATATCATCTAAACTTATGCAAAGCTCATGAAATCTCAAGATCTAGGGGTAAAGAAAGCCAACTTTCAACTAGGGTACATACATGAAAGGTTTCCTTACTCAAACTTAGTGAATTTTATGTATAAAGGTCATTTTTCTTATCTGATTATTCATTGATGTGTCCCTTTCACCATTTCTACTCTAAATGATGACAAGAGTCATAAAAGATATTCTAAAAAGTGTATAGCACAAGTTGCACCCCTCAAATTGGGTAAACTGCATTTTACTCCAAATTAGGGTTTTTAAGCATAAGGATTATTCCACAAGCTGCATCTAGATGCCCAAGCTTGGGAAATCCATCATGTCTCATCATATTCACTCATATGATGTCTCATTATCAAAAGAACATCTTAACATGTGCAATTGCAAGTTAACCCCTTAACTGGGTAATTTGCACATAAGCCCCTGCATTACCAAAATAATACTACAACTTTGTTTAAAAAGGACAAAATTGAAAGTATATGTTCCCGAGGAACTAAATTACATGTCAAAAGATAATCACCAGGGTTTAATTACATATTTAGGCAAAACACCTAGGGTTAGTTTATAACCCAGGCCAGGGATGTTACAGTTGTGGAGTCCATCCGCATGATTGAACGATCTGTTAGGGAGAAAAGGGAGTCCATGACCAGGAAAAGGCCTACTCAGTTCCAGGGATAGAGATATGGTGGCTTCAAGAAGCCAAGGTTTTCAGCACCTTCCATGATGAGAGGTTCTAGTGCACCATCACAATGGTCCCCGAGTAAGGGAAGAGGTCATGTTTCTTCACCATCGAAGGCACATAGTACAGCTTCTGTGGCAGTGACAGGGCCATCTAGGCCACAAACAGAAGGCAGGTCATGTTACCACTATGGACATACTGGGCATTTGAAGTCAAATTGCCCAAGAAGAGATGTTGAGGTAACACAACAACTGAGACAGAGTCAACAAGGATCAGACAGACAGTAGCCCAGTGCTAGCAAAGGGCGAGGACGCGGTCAAGCATCGCAAGCATGATCGTCTGCTCAAGGAAGCAAAGGACGTGGACAAGCAATGACTAGATTCTATGCCATGAGTCAACCGGAGGCGATAGTCAACCCGTGAGTGGTGACAGGTCAGATGGAGTTATTTCATTCTGATTTGTCTTCTTCTTGCTTTATATCTATTTTGGTTGACCCCGGTGCTACACACTCTTTTATTACACATAGTCTGCTTGATAACTGTCCTTTACCTGTTAGTTGTAAGAAAGATAGCCTGTTGTTAGAAACCCCTCTTGTTGGTTCCTCGATACTTCAAGAAGAGTGTCCATCTTGTGTCTTATCTTTCTCAGGACACAGTATACAAGTGGATCTTATACCACTTGATATGCATGGATTTGACGTGATCCTTGGGATGGATACCTTAGAGAAGTATAAGGTTGTGTTGGATTGTGGTTCCAAACAGGTAGTGTTTGATGACAACGGAGAGAAGTGGACCTTCCAAGGAGATAGGAAGATTCTTCCGACATGTCTAGTGTCAGCAATGGTGGCGGGAAAGTTGATGCGACAAGGTTGTAGAGCGTTATTAGTTCACGTTGTGGATACCAAGGTGAAAGGTCCTAGCCTTGAGGAGGTAATGGTTGTCCGAGAGTTTGTAGATGTGTTTCTTGATGAGTTCCCCGGTGTTCCCCCACCTCGAGAGATTGATTTGGAGATCAATCTGGTTCCAGGAACACAACCAGTTGCATAGACACCATACAGGATGGCTCTAGTAGAGATGGCAGAGCTCAAGAAACAGTTATAGGAGTTGATAGAGAAAGGTTTCATCTGACTGAGCATATCGCCTGGGGTGCTCCAATACTATTTGTTAAGAAGAAGGACAGATCGATGCGGCTATGCATAGACTACCGGCAGTTGAACAAAGTCACGATCAAGAACAAGTACCCATTGCCGAGGATAGACGATCTGTTTGAACAATTCCGTGGTGCTACAGTGTTTTCAAAGATCGATCTACGGTCTGGATATCATCAGTTGAGGATTAAGGCAGACGACATACCAAAGTCAGCTTTTAGGATGAGGTATGGTCACTTTGAGTTTGTGGTTATGCCGTTTGGGCTAACCAATGCACCTACTGCTTTCATGGACCTGTTGAATTGAGTGTTCCATCCGTTCCTAGATCAGTTTGTTGTAGTCTTTATAGACAACATCTTGATATACAGTCGGGACAGTCAAAAGCATGAACATCATCTTCGACAAGCATTGACTCTTCTTCGCCAACATCAGATATACGTAGGGGTGTATCCAGAAACTTATGCCTGGGGGGGTGAACTATAGTTATTAGCCATTAGTTATTATAGGGGGGCTGAGTGTAAATGATTTAGAGCTTTAAAGACAAAAACACAGTTCAATGGGGTTCGAACCCGGGCAAGCATAATGTAGAGGCACTGAAATAGCCAATTGTCCTAATACTAAACGTTGTTGACAGTGCACCAAAATTTTATATATACTACTTATGCTTATGATTTCAATGTATTTATACACTACTTTGGATTAAAGTTGGGGGGAGGGGGGCTAAAGCCCTGACAGCCCCCTGGCTACGCCCCTGGTTATACGCCAAGTTCAGCAAATGTGAGTTCTGGTTGAAGGAAGTGACTTTCTTAGGTCATGTGATATCTGCAGAAGGAGTCCGAGTGGACCCTAAGAAGGTGGAGTCAGTGGCAGATTGGGAGCAACCAAAGACGCCGACAGAAGTTCATAGTTTTCTGGGTTTGGCTGGATAGTACCGGAGGTTTATCAAGGACATCAGTGCAATCGCGTTGTCGATGACAAAGATGACCAGGAAGGATGTACCTTTTGTTTTGGATGATCGTTGTCAGCAAGCTTTCCAAAGTTTGAAGGAGAAGCTGACTAGTGCTGCAGTGCTAGTGTTGCCAGATCCTGGGAAGGGCTATGCTGTTTTCTGCGATGCTTCTAAGAAAGGCTTAGGTTGTGTGCTGATGCAGGAAGATCATGTGGTTTCTTTTGCTTCGCGACGGCTTAAGAAACATGATGAGAACTATCTGACACACAATTTGGAGTTGGCAGTGATGGTCCATGCGCTAAAGATTTGGAGACACTATCTTTATGGGGAAGTGTGTCAGATCTTTACAGATCATAAGAACTTGAAGTACATCTTTTTGCAGAATGAGCTGAATATGCGACAACGTCGTTGGATGGAGATAATCAATGATTATAATTTCACCATTGAGTATCATCCTGGTAAGGCAAATGTGGTAGTTGAATTAGCAGAAAGTCTTCTTCTCTTCCCACAAAGAAGGCACAGTTGAGTTCCTTGGTATGCCATAGGCGGGATATGTTTGTCTCCTTGCGGCAGATGAATGTGCAGTTGGAAGTTTCCTTGTTGGCAGGGCTGTTGGAACAGATGCAAGTCAAGCCTACGCTGAGATAGCAGATCAAAAATGCACAACAGGCAGATGGTGCATTGCAGTTAATTAGGTCAAAGCTTGGCAGCGAAAAGTGTGATGGGTTCCATGAGTCTGAGGATGGACTAGTTTGCTATCATGGTAGAATGGTGGTCCCCGATGTTGACAATCTAAGGAAGATAGTACTCGAGGAGGCACACACGTCGATATATGCTATGCATCCAGGAGTCACCAAGATGTATCATAACCTGAAGGACCTGTATTGGTGGTCTGGCTTGAAGAAGGATGTAGCTGAGTTTGTGGCTAAGTGCGCAGTATGTCAACAAGTTAAAGTTGAGTATCAAAAGTCGGCAGGTATGTTGCAACCCATGCCGATACCACAATGGAAATGGGATCATATAACCATGGATTTCGTAGTTGGTCTACCAAAGACAGCTAGGAATCATGATTCCATTTGGGTAATAGTGGACAGATTGACAAAATCTGCTCATTTCATACCGGTAAAGACGACGTATACAACATAGAATCTTGCTCAGGTATATGTAGATGAGATAGTGCGTTTGCACGGTGTACCAACAACGATAGTTTCCGACAGAGGTCCTCAGTTCACAAGTCATTTCTGGGAACAGTTGTGCAAAGCGTTGGGAACGTAGTTGAGGTTCAGTACCGCTTTCCACCCACAGACGGATGGGCAGTCTAAAAGGTCTATTTAGACTTTGGAGGATCTTCTCTGAGCTTGTGTTTTGCAGTTCCTAGGCAGTTGGGACATGCATCTCAGTTTGATAGAATTCACTTATAACAATAGTTATCAGCGGAGCATTGACATGGCTCCTTATGAGGCTCTATATGGAAGGAAGTGCAGATCCCCTTTATGCTGGTATGAGTCTGGTGAGTATCAGCTTTTGGGTCCGTAGTTAGTACAACAGACGACAGAAAAGATCAGAATGATACAACAAAAGTTGAAAGCAGCACAGGACAGACAAAAGTCTTATGCAGACAATCATCGACGACCTTTAGATTTTAAAGTGGGAGAAAAAGTGTATCTCAAGGTCTCACCTTGGAAGGGCGTGCTAAGGTTTGGCCGGAAAGACAAATTGGCACCCAGGTATACGGGGCCATACCCAGTAATAGCACATGTTGGCAAGGTAGCTTACAAGTTAGAGCTGTCGCCAGAGTTGCATAGGTTGCATCCAGTTTTCCATGTCAGTATGCTGAAGAAAAGTCATCCAGACACAGGGACAGTGATACAGCCAGTTGAGGTTGAGCTTGATGAAGACTTGACCTACGAGGAGGGTCCGATGGTGATCCTTGACAGAAGAGTAAAGAAGTTGAAGAGGAAGGACCTGGTTCTTGTGAAGGTTCTTTGGCATCATCGTGGTGTTGAGGAAGCCATGTGGGAGCTTGAGGAAGAGATGAGGCAGAAGTATCCCTCACTTTTCTCTTCAGATTTCGAGGACGAAATCCCTTTGTAGATGTTTATGGCTTGTAAGGACCCTGACCTTCATTTTGGGCTTACCCTGTTTGTTTTGCCTAAACCTTGTACTTAGTTGCCTGCTAACCATCTTTAGTGATGATTAGGGTTTGCTTGTACTTAGTTGAGAGCTGGAGGTGCTACTTGCAAAATAACCAAAGATAGGGTTGGAGAGCAAGTTTGTCACCTTAAGAGATGTATTTCTCTCTCTTTGCTTCCTCTAGGGTTGAGAGGAAGGTTTGGGCTCGTGCCTTGAGTTGTCTTGGGCTTGGTTGAGCTGTTTTGGGCCTTGTTTTCCCTTGTTTGGGCCTTGCCTTATTTGGTTGAGCCCTGTATCGGGCAAGGGTTCCTTGTGTCGGCCTTGGGGTATCGCCCATGGTGGTGTGTCGGCCATGGAGGGTGGTGTGTCAGCCTTTGACCTTTGTTGACCTTCTTGCCTTGGTTGTGTCACCCTAGCTTGGACATGTGGCCGACCCTTGGGGGAGTAGTGGCATGGCATGTGCATGAGTTTTGCAAGGTGGTAAAATGAGTGGACAAGTGTCCCTTGGTAAGATGACACCTTGCCTTGGTCTAACCTTGACCCCCATCTATATATGTCTTGCCTTTCTCTTCCTTAGGAACCCTTTAGCTCTTTGTTCCTCCTCTCTTCCTTGTTTGCACGATACACCTCTCCCTTGCAACCTTGGTGGCCAATACCCTTGGAGGAGCTAAGGTTGGTGGCCAATCCCCTTGAAGGAGTTCCCTTCTTCTTCCTTTAGCTTGGTGGCCGAACCCTAGGTGGGTCTTGTTTCCTTGGTAAGCATCTTCCCTCTCTCCTTAGCATCTTCTTCTCCATCTTGCCTACTCTTCAGTCATGGTGGTTATGTTTCTTGTTCCTTTTCTTGAGGTGGCCGAAGTAGTGTGCTTGGAGCTAGGAGCTAGAAGCTTGGAGCTTTGGAGCTTGAGGAGTTTGCTTCAGGCGGGTTACATAACTTCTAACCCTTTCTATACTACCTTCTCTATGTTTCATGTTTCATATATGTTGATGATCGGCCATTGCATGTTATGTTTCTTGGTCTAGAACATGTTGTTGATCTTATGGGTTTAATGAGCATGATGTTGATGATGTTGTTGATGGTCTATGTGCCTCTACACCTAGTTGGCCGAACCATGGTTTAGGGCTTCCTTGTTGAGAAACACTCTTTTCTCTCCTTGGTCTAGAGAAGTGAGTTTGAGCTCTAGTAATGTGGGCAATACCCCTCTCTCGTTTAAGTTGAGAGGTGAGCTTATATTCTAGTTGCTTGAGCAACACCCTCCTCTCACCATGGATTAGAGAGGTGAGCTTTTGGATAGATGATGACCTATGTTGATGTTGGTCCTTGTGGTTGCCCGATTTGTGATAGAGGTTGTGCAAAACCCCTCTCTCTTGGTTGTTGAGAGGTGAGCCGACCTTCTTGATCAATTAGGGTTTGGTGCCCTTGTGCTTGAGGTTGAAGATGATCTTGTTGGGTTGTGCCTTGCACGATATGACCTTGGGATAGTGCTGCCCAATAGCCCTGTTTGGAGTTGTACCCTTGGGCGATACACCTTGTTGAGATAGTTGACTTGGTGCCCGTTATGCTATGGAGCCTAGTAGGCTATCCTTGTGTTGGGCGATAGGGTTTAGTTGTGGTGATGCCCGATATGAGTTGAGTGGTGCATCTTAGTGAGTACCCTAGTGGTGTTGTTCCTTTGACTGATATGCCTAGTTGGCTTGGCCGATACTCTTTGTGGAATTGGAGCTTGGGCATTACACCTTGATGTGTGCCCTACACAACACATCTTGTGATGATCTTGGCTGATATGCTATGATGAGCTTGGTGGCTTGGTGCCCGATAAGATGGTTGTATAAGAACCCTAGACGACGCCTTAGTGGTATCCGATATGAGGAGTTTGACCTAGTTGGACGACAGGTCTTCTTAGGTGTTGCTTGTTAAGTGGGCGACACCCTAGCCCTTTCCTTGGACTATATGAAAGGATGGGTTTGTGTTACTCGACACACCCTTTGTGAGTTGGCCATTGTGGTGCCTTATTGGTTACCATGCCTTGGCCGATAGAGTGCCTTGGCCGACATAGGGGTCTTATGAATGATATGGGTGATGGTTGAACGTTAGGGCGTCTTGGGCGCCATGCTCCTGGTCGACATGCCCCTTTGGTGAGGGTTGGCCGATAGAGGAACCCTAACCCTGATCCTTGTACATGATAGGCCTTTGGCCGATAGCATCTGCTGATGCATGATACAGCTTACCCGACACCATGTGAGCTGGTGGGTTCTAATTGCATGATAGGTGAAAGTATGGGTTGACCGATATGGTGGTGAGCTTGTTTGGGGTTTGAAACCCTAGCCTATGCATCCTCTGGTGAGGGTATGACCATACCCGATACACCCTTTGGTGAGGGTTGGCATTGATCGCCATACCTTTAGTGAGGATTACAAGAGCTTTGGTGAGGGTTCTGTATATAGTTGATAGTGCTCTTTTAAATAATGATAAAACAAGTGATATGATGTAATCACCTTGAATCCTGTAACTATGATGATGAGATAAGATGATAGGTTGGGAACCAGGAAGCTTGGAAGCTTATGATGTTGCTTCACATGATGGTGTGACACATGCATATGGTCACAAGTATAAGGCATAATGTACGCCCATGATTGATAATAATACTATGAATGATAAAGCTTATGTGTGATGTGTTCATGGATGCTTCTTTATACTTGATAGTATAATAATAATCCTGTTAATCCATGATGGCTTCAGTTATCTTGGTGAATGTGTATACTAACCATGCAGGTATTTCATGTGGATTCATAGCCTGGTCAGAGCTATGAGGTATATGTGTTTTGACTAGCACAATGTAATGATAATCTTTGTTGATGAAATAACAAGTTGATAGGTCTGAGGACCTGATATAAGGCTGAGTGCCTAGCTGAGGTGTTATCCTCTGATGATGAGATAAGGGATGCATTCCCAAGATGCTGATGCATGATTGTGATGCCTTGAAAGGTAGTGGTTGATATCATGAGGGATTGAGGTCCCAGGAAAACATGTTGATGGAAATAATGATGTAATTCTATAAGGCTATGTTATACTTTGTTTTGCCTCAATAATTGGTTTAAAATATACTAATTAATTATAGTGGAACATATAATGTAGTTTGCCCTGGCCATAGATCCATTACCGTCAGTATTTGGTGATGGTGAAACAGGTTTATCCTGCGGGATTACCTAGAGCGCATATTGTTGAATATGCAAGGTTTCCCCTAGCCTAAAATAGGAGGGTTGAGTGCAGCTGCGATTGCAGACTCAGGATATATGGAGCATGGTGAACATGCCCATGGCTCAGGATATGTGATGATGAGCATGATGCGTTCATGGCTCAGAAGTATGTACTAGCACCTATGATGAGGTGAGCTAGAGATGGGTAGATTGCGGAGCTAACCCAGAGGTTGAGGCCTATAAGCATAAGACTACGGTCTTGCTTGATGATTTGTGTACTGACCATGAGAAGGTGAGGTCATGGAGTCCGAATCTTCTTAGACCATGTATGGCACAGGATTGGGCTTCGCAGCCAATAGTTGGATTTGAGCAGGGAAGGCTCACTTCCTCAGGGCATAATAAAATGTAATCCAGCCGAATAAGTATATCTTGCTTAGAGCAAAACACGGAACATTGATTGAGGCCTTACTTATATAGCTGATCTAGTTACACCTTGAAGATATGTGTACGATCCTTATATCTTGTGATAAGTTCTTGTAAAGCTTATCTTGTCAATCATGTTCCATAAAGAAATACTTGGTAATATGCCTCCCAGATATCTTGGTAAGCTTGATGGTAAGCATAGCCTTGCTCAGTATGCTGCTCTTGTTATACATTTTATCAATTATTTGCTTTAACCTTTCTAAGGTTTTATAGTTTCGGCGGGGAGTTATGTTTCTCGTTGGGACTGTGTGTCTCACCCCGCTAGTTTACACCCTTTTTAGGTGATCGCTCTAGACGCGGTGGTGGTCATGAGGTTACAGCCGAGCAACAAGAAGAGCAGTAGAAGGCAAGAGATGGACATGGTACTATTTTGGTGGTCTTGTAGAGTTCTAGAGTCATCCATGTACTCTCAGGTTCTTGGATGTGTTTGACGACGTTTCACGATGCTAGGTATTGTAATTTTTGTATATCCTGCTGCTGGTCGTATGTGGCCTGTTATGTATGTATAATCAGATGTTGAACCCTGGTGCTGACGATACAGCTGGTTCTGATAAGATGTGTACCTATAACAAGGCTTGTGAATGTTTATATAACATATCTTTCTATAGGTTGATGATGCAAAAGTTCTCTCATGTATACTTTCTGTAATCAATTTTAATTAACCCGTGTTTTCAATAATATATGGTTCCACACATTTTCGCGTGTCATCTCGTTGTCTGTGTGATGGCGGGGTGTCACATATTCAGTCACCCTACCGCACCGCATATTACTAATCGGTCCACTTAGCAGTCATGGGCCACATATACTCCCGCTTGGCCGATTAAACGACTGATTAAACTCCACTTTTCAAAAAGCCCACAATGAATGTTCATGCATTTCATACATACATGCATATATATACACACATTTCATTACACATATAAATTGAGATATATAGTCATTGAATTATATGTATACATTGTAATACATATAAAAATTTTCCACACACATTTGTACATTTATTCGAATACCTTTTGATATATTAACCTGTATAGATACATATACAATATACCGAAATATACAATCGTATATTTTTGCATGTATATATACATTTTGAAGTATTAACATTTATACACACACTATATATATATATATATATATATATATATATATATATATATTTGTACATTGATTTACCTACATTTTAGTATTTGTACATATATTACAAACACATTCTATATATAGACATATATACATATATAAGCATATCATACATCATACATGTATATTAATATGTTTATAAGTAAATATATGTACATTCTTACTCTATACATTTTAATTTATGATCTTGCTATATTATTTTATATATAATTAGTATATTGATATAAAAAAATCCAAAACTACATATACTCCCATATATACTCCCGCATACCGCATATACTCTATGCAGTACCCTCTCCGCCCATACACCACATACCGCTTTCCTGAACCATGAGAGAAATTAAGGACTAAACTAGTAAGAACAAAATAAGAACAAGGCAAGAAGCTAACTAAGCAAGAAAAGACCTAACTAAGCTAACACTAGCTAAGAAAGAAGGCAAATAGGGTTTTAATGCAATTAAGGGAAATGTGGACCGTTTAGGGGATGCACTTATTAATTAGGTTGGGGGTGACTTGTGAACATTATGATTCCATTTAGATTATCAATCTAAACAACAAGCTAGAGTCTAATGAATTATCCTAAACTACTAATTGGCCATGGATATGCTAGGTTGTGTATAGGGGAACTAGTCCCATACACTCCCTACTATCCTTATGAGGCTCAACTGGGTTAGGGTTTAGGTGTAATTTAGTTAGAGTCTAAACAAGCCTAGGTTTCTAGGTTAGATGATCTTATAATGATTAGGGGTTGAGGTTAGTAATGGGAGTGGAAGTGAGGTTTTAGGCCTCCTATCATCCACATTCTAACCTTGAGAAAGCTCCATGCTAAACACACCAAATTCATCTAAACTAGCTACTTATGTCTCTCAACTAGGGTTAGGAGAATTGATTAGCATGTAGGAGGATGGGTAGCTAGCTAGGGATCCAAGAGTTGGACCTAGGAGCAAATTCTAAAATTCACACATATAAGCCATTGCCCTAAATTCCTAGATGATTTCAAGCACAAACCAACAAGAAATTTATGTAGAGTGAGATATAAATAGAACATAATCATTAGCAAATGAAATTACAATGTTTACATATCCTTTTACCCCAACATGGTATCAAAGTAACATTTTTCGCCCCAAACAGCCCACCCAAGGGGCCTAGCTACTCATAGCAATGCAAAATACAAAAATAAGGGAGAAAGAGGTAGAAGAAGCCATAGAGCTCGGTGTAGATGGATAAATCCTCCACTTCAGCTATTGCAGGACGTCCTCCTCTCTCCTCCAAGGTGCAATGGCATAGGATGGTGGTGGAATATGGTCAAAACACTAGGAAACTAGGATTTTGGTGGTGGAAATGGGGAAATGGTGTGGAAGGGAGGTGGAAAAGGAGTGGAGTGGCTAAGAGGTGAAAATGGAGAATTAAGAGGTGGTAGAAGGTATCTAGGGGTGGCCAACCTTGTGCTCTAGCCGCCACCTAGGTATATAGGTGTGGGGGAAGAAATAGGTCGAGTAGGGATAATATGGGAAATGCAGTGCAAAAGTAGCTAGGTTTTTGTGAGTAGCACAACCGTGGTGGTCATCACGACCATGGTGGAGAGAGGTGAGAACAGTCGTGGTGGATGAGAATGACCAAGGTGAAAAATGGATAAAAACAATAGTAACATGGTTGGTTTTGAACTGGAAGTGGCACGGCCATGGTGGGGCTAGGGTAGCACGGCCGTGCTGGCTCAGATTTCTCAGCTTGTTCTCTACTCCACTGTCGTTCTGCTCTGAAGGTCACACAGTCGTGCTATGTGGCACAACCATTCTATAGTCAACACACCATGACTATTATGAGTGGCACGACTGTGGTGATTTATTCTTTGCACAATGGTGATCTTGTTGATTTGCAAGTATGCTAACACAACCGTGTTGGCCTCTGGATCAACACTTAGACTTATTTCTTTGGATTTTCTTGGACATTTTTCTTTAATGAAGCTTTGGCCACTAGGGGTAGGTTGAGGGAGCATTGGAATTCACTTTAGGCCTCTCTAAGGGTAGAGAAACCCTAGGATCACTCCTTCTCTCTCTCTTCCATCAAGCGTGGTCCAAATGCCTAAGAACATGCAAATAATGTCATAAGTGCATTTTATACAAAGATGCATATTGAGGGAAATAACATGTAATCTAACAGGTATATATGTGATTGAAATGCAATATGACACAATATGAAGCCCTAAAATAGGGCTAAATCACCACCCCAAACTTAAAACATACTTATCCTCAAGTATGCTCCAACTCAATCTTTCTACAATTTTTACACAATAAAGAAATGACAAATGTAATGCAAAAGATGATTATTGCTGAATGGGATCAATGTTGAATAAGTGCATGCATTCCACGTCTCTCCTTTCCAACTTTCACAAATCGATTATGAAAAGAGCATAAAGCATATGAACTTCAAATATAGCGCATAGAACACACAAGCTATCCATATTTCTTTCATATAGTTCCGGGTAGACCGTTTCATGATGGAGTTAATCAAGGATGACTAGGAGTGTTGTTTCACCTTCATGCATTCAACCTTATGATTCAAACCATACCAAGTGACCCACGTGGCTGTGGAAAAAGGGGGAAGTGAGCTAGGTTTCATGTTTTCTAGCTCAATGGGTATGAAAATGGAAGAAAGGATTGCGGTAAGATTTTGGAGTGCTTTTACACACTCATCTTTTCGTTATTTAGATGTTCTTAAATAGGAGCATCTTTTATTTTCTTCTTGCATTTTCTTTTTCTTTTTCTTTTTCTTTACTCTTGGAGTAGATAGGGCATATGGTGATGGAAGTGAAGTGGGTAGATGTAGATGTGGCCACCCCAAACTTTTAGAGTGGATACGGCTAATATGAGCACTTTGGCATCCTTTCATGGGGCAGAGGGGTAAGAAGTTTGTGAATGAAAGGTCAAATCAAAGAGGGGTCACTGGTGTGATTCTCAACATAAGGTCTCCTGCATGAAAATTAATCCAACACTTCATCCAACAATTTCACACCACATGAATGAACAACATGAAATTGATACTTCTATCAAGTGATTTCATAGGCACTATGCGCTCATGGCTTGCTCAAGTCACAATTCAACCATAACATTCACAAAAACAAGAGAGGTGACACACATGTAAAAAGTCAAGAATTGATACCATTTAGTAATAAACAATAATAATTCACTTGCATTTGTCAAAGGTCATCATTTTTAATCTAAAGAGTAGAGATTGGGTCAAAACACACTTTTAGGCAAGAAATCTCAAATTTGGGCAAAATTGGTCAAAATGGCGCTAAGTTGCCTTCAATCACATCTAAGCCTACATTATTGAACAAAAAGTAGTAAACAAGCAAATCCTAGCTAAAACATGCAAAAATTACCAAAATCTACATGGAAATGTAATGCATGACAAAAAGAGATTTTTTTTTGAAAATTACACAAAAATTGCAAGAAAGCAACTATATGACATGCAGGTATGCAAAGCAAGAGAAAAAGCAAACAAGACAAAAGTAAATAGTAGGTGAAATTCAAGAAGAGAGTGAAAATGAGATAAGGCCATACCGCCCTACTACCCCAAACTTTTGAATCATGTTGCCCTCAGCATGACACTATAGTCTAGTAATGATAGGGTAGAAGATCACTGCGGTGGCGGTGCTCCTCCCTGTGATGGAGGATGCTGGTAATAGGAACCCCATTAGTATGATTGTGGAGGAGGGTGGTTGTCCTAAAATACTGACAGTGGACTCCACCAATCTTCCCCCTACTGGGGGTTCCTCTGGAACTGGGCATGCTGGAACTGATACAAGTGGTTGACCTAATAATGCATTTGTTGATGGTCTAACCACATGGCATCCTGGGTGCGCTGGAAACCCTCATGTGCCCTCAAAATGCCCTCATGGGTGCTCAGTATGAGGTCTTGTGTGCTCTGAATGCCCTCCAATTACGCATGTATGGTAGACATGTCATATGCGTTCACTAAAGGATGTTGTGGCTACTGAGTTGTCTCCGCCTCACGTCGTCTCACCCTGCACGTCTCTCACTCCTAAACATTCTTCCTCCTCTCCACATCTACCTATGACTCGCCTAACCCCTCTGGGATGATATCTGGCTTCTCAAATGTGTCCCTTGGGTTCTCCTCCCATTTTCTCACTTTTTCCAAGAAATCTGGAGTAGGACCCCACTCCATCAACAATGGTGCAACATGGTATGAGAGATCTAGCGATACGCTTGGGTAAGGTGGGTTGACCTGGTATATGATTTTCTGATCAACAACTGAAATCATAGCAGAGCATATAAGATAGTACAGGTCCACCAACTTCCCCCCCAGCCTTGGTATATCCAGAAATATCATGACTAAGGGCAACAACTATGGATGTCACAATCCCTACTAGAATGAATGGATTTTTGCTCTTAGATGGGACTGTCCTCAAGTGATCAATCATCAATGCTCCTAAGTTTACATGTTTTCCTTTTATCAACCAGCCCAAAATACATAAGTCTTTCTTTGTGCAACTCCCTTGATTCTCATATCTGCCAAAAATGATATTTGATAGGACTTTCAGAACATAGTGTAGGAAGGGGTTATGGAGAAAACTCGTCTTTGACTTCCCCACTGCAAAGTCATTGTGGGCGGTGAATGCCTTCCACATGGCAATAAAGCTAGCACTGGTTCTCTTACCTGTTTTGCCAGTCTCAAAATGAGCTACCATCTCTTCATTTGGAGCAAAGAAGTTGGTCAACATGGTTAAAGAGATGACATGACGTTGGCCTCCAAGTCTGACTTTAATGGTGTCTTCACCATCATGGGAGACCTTCTCCAATGTGGAAAAGAACTACTGTGTGAGTTCCATATAGGTATCCTTCTCTATCGTCAGAATGTCATACAAACCAACCTCCTTCATCATGCCCTCATAGTACTCGAGGAAACCTAGGACGTTCAGTGTCTCCCAGCATGTGTAGAGGGTGGCTATCACCCTACGCGTCAGACACTCTGGGTGCTTGGGCTTCTTTGCCTTCCCGCTAGAAGTCTCAAGCTCTGCATTTGGCTGTTGTTGTGGTGGCTCAGGCCAATGTGCATCTTACCTCACCTCATCCTCACTGTCTAACTATAACTATCATTGTGCTCTTGTCTATGGTGCTATAGATGCTGACAGGTGAGTCAAAGTCGACGCCCGAGTTGCCAAAACCGAATGTCGGGCTACTGAAACCGATAGATGGGATTCCAAAATGATGGCCTTGCCATTGCCCCACCTCAACTAGGAATCCTATAGGAATCCTCCATCATAGGATCAATCATCGCCTCCACATGGGGTGATTATCCTTGTGAACTGGAGGTCGACGATGGTGGTGGAAGGACTAGGAGAGCTGATAGAGCCAACGACGACACATTCTTGGGCCAATGCCCATAGGAAATGACCTCCTTGGTCTTAGACACAGCCTTCTTAGACATTTGCTTCATTTTGGATCGAAATTGGTGGAGAAATTTTGGATTTTAGGTTTTCTCCGAAGAACTGGGCTATTGAGGCGGATTGGAGAGAAATGGGGGGATTTGTGGATGAAAATGGATGGAATCTAGAGATTAAGGTAGTGGAAATGATGGGGGATTGATTGGAGATGGATTGGGGGTGATTTGGTGGTGATTCAAGGGTGGTAGGGTGGCTGAGAGGTGTTGCACGGTCGCCGTTTGCAGAGAACGGTCGTGGTGTTTGCGGAGAAGAGAATAGAACTGATTTGGGATTTTTGCAAATTGCTGACGTAAGTGCTAGAGTCAGGCTACAGCATGTCTGTGCTATGCGGCATGACCATGTTGGGGGGCTTTTCATACAGCCATGCTGCCTTGCACGGTCGTTCTGCCTTTGTTCTTTACTTGGCCATTATTCTTCACACAGATGTTCTAGGTGAGTGGCTACATGGTCATGATGCATTGCACGACCGTGTCAGGTATGTTCTTCAGTTCTCAAGTTCTTTGGTTTTTCTCGATTCCCCTATTGATTGTGAATGTGCCACCATGACCATTCCATGTCACCACGGATGTGGTGAGTACTATGACAGTTGTTCCACACTTGAATCTCACCAAAACATCAAATCTTTGATCCAAAACGATTTTTTCATGGATTACTTGTCAAAATTTCATCTAATTTTCTTCATTTCACTCTATTATTTTCACCTGCACATCTTAAAACTAAACAAAAACTATAAAAACAAGAGTGTGTGTGTTTTCTTGGAAAGTGTAGAAATAAAATAAAAGTATCAAAAATGGAAGGTTGGGTGACAAATTCTCAAACCTAGGTGGGTTGCCTCCCACAAGTGTTGAGTTTCATGCCTTCAGTTGGGCTTCTTGGAATACAATCATTCATCAATTTAGAATCCTCATGTGCCCATTATATTCTTGCAATAAATGCATCTCTCATTTGCACTCAATCTATGTTCCTCATCCCTTTGATCACAAAAAAATCATCATCAATTCTTCCATCTTGACCTTCTTCTCTCAAATGACCATTCAAACTCTTAAAGTATCCATGTCCAATATCCTCATCTCAGGCTCACCGGGTTGGGGTCTTGTATATGTTGATCTTGATCTTCATGTCCATGAATGAAATTGTCATCATGCCACTGTGAACATGTATCTCGACGTCAGCTGTAGATAGGAACGGTCTTCCCAAGTTAATGGAAATCTTCCTATCCTCCGACTCCATATCAAGAACAATGAAATGCTCCAGGAACATTGTGCCCTTTTCTTTGTCTATCATTACCAAAACATCATCCACTCTTCCTCTAGGAAATTTTATGGAATGGTCTACCAATCAGAGAGTGAAATGTGCCAGCTTCAACTTGCCCAATCCCAGCTCCACACAGGCATTGTATGGCATCAAATTCACACTATACCCTAAATCAAGTAAGGATCTATCTATGCGATGTCCCCCTATGTAACTAGGTATGAGTGGGGCTCGTGGGTCTTTCCTCTTCATGGGAAGTGAGTGTTGGATGATAGAGCTCACTTGTTCAATCAACTTCACTCTTTTTGGTTTTGTCCCCATTGACCTTCTCTTCACAGTGCATAAGTTCTTAAGAAACTTGGCATATGATGGGATTTGCTTGATAGCATCCAACAATGGAATATTAACCTTCACTTGGTGAAACACCTCAAGAATGTTAATATTGTGCTTTTGTCTCCTCCTTACTTCCGGTGGCTCATCTAATGCTTCATTGAATGGTGGCTCACTTGCTTTGGCCTTGCTTGCATCAACGTGAGATAGAACACTAGGGATGGTGAAATCTGCAAATGGAGTGTGAGGTGGAGCACATGGTATCCCAAAATCAACAAGCAGTGTCACAGAATCATCTTCAACAATCTCAATTATAGTATCACCACTTGGTTGCCTTTGCTTTGCTTTATCAACCTTTCTTTGACGTGCGGGCTGCTCAAGAGTTTTCCCACTCCTTAGAATTGTCACAGCACTACCTAGCTCATTGTAAAAGGGGGAGCATGTTGTGGTTGTGGAGGAGGTGGAGGTGGTACTTGGTGTTGAAATTGAGGTGTAGGGGAGAATTGAGTTTGGAAATGGAATTTTTGAGAAATTTGTGGTGATGGAGGGGTAGGAGGAACATAAGGCTTGTTATTGCCTTAGAAGTGATATATGGGTTGCACTTGCATGGGGGGTGGACTATAGAAAACGTGTGAAGAGGGCATTGTTCCACTTGCTTCATTGAAACATAAGATGGGTTTTGAAGATAATTTTTCTTCTTGGAGAGCAATCATGGAAGATAGATGCTCTATCCTCTCCTCAAGCCTTTTCACATTCATTTGTATGTCATCAAAGTTCTTCTACCTAGAGAGAACCTCTTCCTCAAACCTTGAGATGTATCTTGGACTTTGTGGTTCCTGGTAGCTATAGGAGTGAGGTGTCTTCTTTTCTTCCCCATAGAACTCAATAGCATTAACCGCATGGCAAGGAACATTTGTCACTTGGTTTTTTGTGAAGCTCACCATGTCACCAAGAATCTTCATCACCTACAGGCTTGAGTCATTATGAGTCAGAGATGTCATATCAAAGGCATGACCACCATCATTCATCATGATAGAAGCTCAGATTCTTGAACCTTCTGTCAGCTGCTCATACAAGGGCCGTATCTCCTCGGGTGGCCTAGCCTTGAAAACTCCTCTAAAAGTAGAATGTATTGAGGTTTGGATCTTTGGAGATAGACCGGAGTAAAAGGATTGAACTAGCTGCCACAAAGAGATCTCATGTTGTGGGGTACTCTCTCAACATCTTCTTAAACCTCTCCCATGCATTGTGAAATTGCTTATTGCCCATTTGACTGAAACTTGTTACAACACTCCGCATTTGTGTTAACCTTGCTATAGAGTAGAATGGTCTTAAGAATGCATTAGTCATCACTTCCCAACTCATGATTTCCCTCCTTGAGTCATACCAATCTTTGGCTTGGTGTTTGAGGGAAAATGAGAATAAGGTCAATCGTATTGTGTCATCACTAGCCATCAGTGTCCTGAAGGTGGAGCATACTTCAAGAAAGGAGTTCAAATGCTTTTAGGGGTTCTCACTCTCTAAGACGTAGAAGATGGGAAGGAGCCCAAGAAGACCTGGAGGGATGGAGAATTTCTCCCTTGGCATTTGATCAACCCTACTAGCAATTGGAAATTTATAGTTGCTAGGCATGAAGTAGTCTTAAAGTGGCTTGTGGGGTGCATTTTGGCCTTCCATCTTGTCTCCCCCCCCGAGTGGCTTGTCACATGACAAGGCACAACAAAAAAAAAGAGAACAAGTTAGCAAACCAATATGCACAAAGAATACAAAGAATAAATAGTAAATAATAGCAATGATGAGGGTAGTAGGACAAGTCAAATAAAAACTAACTAGCTAGGTTGAGCACCTTTCTCCCCAGCAACGGTGCCAGAAAGCTTGGTACATTTCTACTAATGGTGTCACACACTACTCAATTGGAATTTGAGTAGGTGCAACTCCACGAACAGAAACACACGATGGATTCACTTTCAAAAATTATAAGGACCTACACAAACGTACTCACATACACCAAAACACTATACCCGCAAGTCGCACAGGGTCATGTCATAGTATAGGAGGGTGGCAAGTATAGGGTCAATCCATAGGGAGAAAAGGGGGCACTAGAGCTAGGTTAGTTTTTAGGCTAGGTTCCTATTGCGGAGTCTAGGGTAGAAGGGTTTAAAGATGATTTGATTGTTAAACTAAGGATGAACAAGCAAGCAAGTAAGGGAAGACAAACAAGAACAAAGCCTAAGTTAACCCTAGACAATTAATTGTACTATGCAAGAAAAGACAAGGCAAGGCAAGAAAAGAGCAATCTACACTAAGGCAGGTAAGATGAAGTCTACGCTACACAAAGCTAGCAAACATGGAAAAAGTTAAGGATCTAAACTAGTAAGAATAAAATAAGAACAAGGAAAGAAGCTAACTAAACAAGAAAAGAGCTAACTGAGCTAACACTAGCTAAATAAGAAGGCAAATAGGGGTTTAAAGCAATTAAGGGAAATGTGGGCTATTTAGGGGATGCACTTATCAATTAGGTTGGGGATGACATGTGAACATTATTATTCCATTTAGATTATCAATCCAAACAACAAGCTAGAGTCTAATGAATTATCCTAAACTACTAACTGACCATGGATATGCTAGGTTGCGTATAGGGGAACTAGTCCCATATACTTCTTACCACCCTTACGAGGCTCAATTGGGTTAGAGTTTAGGTGTAATTCAATTAGAGTCTAAATAATCCTAAGTTTCTAGGTTAGATGATCTTAGGATGATTAGGGGCGGAGGTTAGCAATGGGAGTGGAAGTGAGGTTTTAGGCCTCCCATCACCTACATTCTAACCTTGAGAAAGCTCCATTCTAAACATGCCAAATTCATCTAAACTAGCTACTTAGATCTCTCAACTAGGGTTAGGAGAATTGATTAGCATGTAGGGGAATGGGTAGCTAGCTAGGGATCTAAGAATTGGACCTAGGAAAAAATCCCAAAATTCACACATATAAGAAATTGCCCTAAATTCCTAGGTGATTTCAAGCACAAACCAACAAGCAATTCATGTAGAGTGAGATAGAAATAGAACATAATCATTAGAAAATGAAATTACAATGTTTACATATCATTTCCCCCCAACATGGTATCAAAGTAGCATTTTCACCCCAAACAGCCCACCCAAGGAGCCTAGCTACTCATAGCAATGAAAAATACAAAAATAAGGGAGAAAGAGGTAGAAGAAGTCATGGAGCTCTATGTAGATGGAGAAATCCTCCACTTTAGTTAATGTAGGACGTCCTCCTCTCTCTTCTAAGGTGCAATGGCATGGATTATGGCGGAATAGGGTCAAAACACTAGGAAATTAGGGTTTTGATGGTGGAAATGGTGAAATGGGGTGGGATGGAGGTGGAAATGGATTGGAATGGCTAAGCGAAAAAATGGGGATCTAAGAGGTGGTGGAAGGTAGATAGGGGTGTCCAACCTTGTGCTTCAATTGCCACCTAGGTATATATAGGTGTGGGGGAAGTAATAGGTCAAGTAGGGGAAATGTGGGAAATGCATTGTAAAAGTAGCTATGTTTTTGTGAGTAGCACGACCATGGTGTTCACCACAGCCGTGGTGGGGAGGGGTGAGAATGGTCATGGTGGATGAGAATGACTAAGGTGAAAAATGGAGAAAAACAACAGTAACATGTTGATTTTAAACTAGAAGTGGAACGACCGTGGTGGGCTAGTGTAGCATGCCTACGGTGGCACAGATTGCTCAGCCTGTTATCTGCTCCATGGTCATTTTGCCCTAAAGGTCACATGGATGTGCTATGTGGCACGGTCATTCTGTAGTCAACACACTACGACCATTATGAGTGGCACGGACATGGTGAATTCTACTTTGCAGGAAGGTGACTTTGTTGATTTGCAAGTATGCTAGCATGGCCGTTCTGTGGTACCAAAGTCATGCTGGCCTCTAGATCAGTGCTTGGACTTGTTTCTTTGGATTTTCTTGGACATTTTTTCTTTAATGAATCTTTATCCACTAAGGATAGGTTGAGGGAGCATCAGACTTCACTTTAGGCCTCTCCAAGGGTAGAGAAACCCTAGGATCACTCCTCTCCCTCTCTTCCATCAAGCATGGTCCAAATGCCTGAAAAACATGGAAATAATATCCATAAGTGCATTTTATACAAATATGCATATTGAGGAAATAACATGTAATCTAATAGGTATTGATGTGATTGAAATGCAATATGACACAAGATGAAACCCTAAAATAGGGCTGAATCAGTGGCCATTGGTGGGCCATAGAGGAGGAGAAGAGGCCTGGAGAGGCTATAGGTTGGGAGGAGTTCTGATGTGAGTTCATTAGTCGGTACTTTCTTGAGACATATCTTGATGAGAATATCATCCAGTTTGAGAGGACTCAATAGGGATCATGACGATCAATGAGTATAAAGCAAGGTTTATGGAGTTGATGAGGTTTTGTTCTCACATGGATTCTATGGAGGATGATGTATTCGTTGTTTTGAGAAGGGGTTGAATACTGAGTTGTCTACGCTGACGACTGCTTTAGAGAGTCGGGAAAGGTTTTCTGTGTTTGTGGAGTTTTCTCGGAGGATAGAGCGATCTGTGAAGGAGAGATGAGAGGCAACGCCAAGAGGAGGCATGTATATTTTTAAGGACAGTCTTCCAGAGGCTTTAAGAATCTGAGGTTTTATGCACCACTAGCATCACAATGGTTCAGTGCTCAGATGCAGTGGTCACCTAGTAAAGGTAGATGCCATAGTTTTCCACCTACAGGAGCCCAAAGTGCTGTATCAGTGTCTATGATAGGACCACCTAGGCCTTGGTATGAGAACAGGACGTGCTATAAGTGCAGACAGGTTGGGCACATAATAAAATGTTCTACCCTGTGAAAGATGATGAGGTGACCCAATAACTGAGGTAGAGCCAGTAGGGCTCATAGAGACATCAGAATAGCGGTGCAGGAGGAAGAAGATGTGGAAAAGCATCACAGGTTAGATCATATACTCAGGGAACCAGAGGATGGTGGTGAAAACAGGCAATGGCTAGATTCTACGCTATGAGTCAATCAGAGGCGGTGGTCAACTTGTGAGTGGTGACAAGACAGATGGAGTTATTTCATACTAATTTGTCTTCTTCTTGCTTTGTATCTATTTTGGTTAACCTAGGTGCAATGCACTCTTTTGTCACTCGTGAAGTGCTTGACATTTGTCTTTTGCCTATTAGTCATAGGAAGAATAGCTTGTTGTTAGAAACCCCATTAGTCAGTTTTACAATATTGCAGGGGGTGTGTCCTTCTTGTGTCCTCTCGTTTTTAGGGCACATCATTCAAGTGGATCTCATACCACTTGATATGCATGGATTCGATGTAATCCTTAGAATGGATACCTTGGAGAAGTATAGAGTGGTCTTAGATTATAGTTCCAAGCAGGCAACGTTCATAGATGATGGTAAGATGTGGATCTTCCAAGGAGATAGGAAGATTCTTCTGACATGTCTGGTATCGGCCTTGGTGGCGAGGAAGCTTTTAAGATAGGGTTGCGAGGCATTCTTGGCACATGTGATGGATACTGAGGTGAGGAGTCCTAATATTTAGGAGGTGTTGGTTGTTAGAGAGTTTGAGGACATGTTTCTTGAAGAGTTTCCAGGTGTTCCCCCACCCCGAGAGATTGACTTTGAGATTAATCCAGTTCCCGACATGCAACTAATAGCTCAAACACTGACAGAGATGGCAGCGTTAAAGAGATAGTTGCAAGAATTGCTTGAAAAATGTTTTATCAAACTGAGTACATCGCTATGGGGTGCTTCAGCATTGTTTGTGAAGAAGGATGGGTCTATGAGGCTGTGCATAGACTACAGACAGCTGAACAAGGTGATGATAAAGAATAAGTATCCCTTGTCGAGTATAGATGACCTATTTGATCAGTTTCATGGCATGACGGTGTTCTCGAAGATAGACCTGATGTCAGGATGCCACTAATTGAGGATCAAGGAGGATTAAATACCTAAGACAACTTTTAGGATGAGGTATGCTCACTATGAGTTTGTGGTTATGCCATTTTGGCTGACCAATGCACCTGCAACATTCATGGATTTGATGAATAGAGTATTTTGATTATTTCTTGATCAGTTCATGGTGGTCTTCATAGATGACATCTTGATATACAATCATCACAGTCAACAACATGAACAACATCTTCGTCAGGCGTTGACCATGCCGAGTCAACATCGACTTTATGCCAAGTTTAGCAAGTGCGAATTCTAGCTAAATCACGTAGCTTTCTTGGGGCATGTTATATGTGCCGAAGGAGTATGTGTGGATATATACTAAGAAAGTGGAGTCGTTGACAGAGTGGGAGCAGCCTAAGACACCGACATAAGTGTGTTGTTTCTAGGTTCCGTAGGATATTATAGGAGGTTCATCAAGGACTTCAATGCTATCACTTAACCTCTAACAAAGTTGACAAGAAAGGATGTGTCATTCGTCTGGGAGATGTCAATGTGCTTTTTAGATGTTGAAGGAGAAGTTGACAAGTGCACTAGTTCTGATCCTGCCTGAGAAAGCAAAAGGATACATAGTTTTCTGTGATGCATCCAAGAATGGTTTGGGTTGTGTGTTGATGAAGGACAAGCAAGTGGTTTCTTACGCTTCCTGACATCTTAAGAAACACGAGGAGAATTACCCAACCCACAATCTGGAGTTAGCTGTTGTGGTTTGTGCTTTGAAGATTTGGTGGCACTACCTGTATGGGGAGAAGTGTCAGATCTTCACGGATCACAAGAACCTGAAGTACATCTTTTCACAACAGGAGTTGAATATGAGACAGCGTCGCTAGATGGAGTTTATCAAAGACTACGAATGCACGATTGATTATCATTTGGGGAAGGAAAATGTTGTGGCAGATGCATTGAGCAGGAAGTCTTCATCATCGCCTATGGATAGAGCCCAGTTGAGTTCTTTGTTGTATCATAAGCGAGACATGTTGGTCTTGTTACGTCAGATGAACACTAAGTTGGAAGTTTCCTTGCTAGCTAGTTTGTTGGAACATCTACAGGTGAAGCCTACATTGAGACAACAAATCAAAGAGGCACATTAGACTGATACCATGATACATAAGATTAGATTATAGTTTAGCAACAAGAAGTGTGATGGTTTCCACGTGTCAGATAATGGGACTGTTTCTTACCATGGCAGTGTTGTGGTTCCTGATGCTAATGACCCAAGGAAGATGGTGTTGGAAGATGCTCACTCATCCATGTATTCTATGCACCCATGTAGCACCAAGATGTATCATAATCTGAAGGATATGTATTAATGGCCAGGCTTGAAGAAGGGCATGGCTGAGTTCATTACAAGATGTGTTATATGTCAGTAGGTTAAAGTTGAGCATCAGAAGCCTGTAGGGACGTTGCAACTGTTGCCTATACCACAGTGGAAATGGGATTGTGTGACTATGGACTTTGTGGCTGGTCTTCCTAAGACAACCAAAGGCCATGATTCCATCTGGGTGATCGTTGACCGGTTGACTAAGTCAGTGCATTTCCTTCTTGTGAAGATGACGTTCATAGCATAGAAGCTTGCCCAGACCTATGTGGATAGTGCTTTTACACTGTGTTCTAGAAACTATTGTGTCTGATTGAGGTCCCCAGTTCACGAGTCACTTTTGGGAATGACTGCACACATCTTTGGGTTGTAGTTAAAGTTTAGCACTACTTCCCACCCACAGACAAATGGTCAATATGAGAGGACCATTCAGACCTTGGAGGATCTCTTGAGAGCCTGTGTTCTTCAGTTTTCAGGAAGTTGGGACATACATCTCAGTTTAATAGAGTTCACCTACAACAACAGCTATCAGAGTAGAATTTACATGGAACCTTATGAGGCATTATATGGGAGGCGTTGTAGATCACTGTTGTGTTGGTATGAGATAGGTGAGTATAAGCTTCTTAGTCCTAAACTTGTACATCTAACGATAGAGAAGATCAAGGTAATTCAACAATAGTTGAGGGCAGAACATGATAGATAAAAGTTGTATGTAGATAATCATCGTAGACCCTTGGAGTTCTAAGTGAGAGACAAGGTATATTTGAAAGTCTATCCTTGGAAAGGTGTTCTGAGGTTTGGAAAGAAGGGTAAGTTGGCTACAGGTTTATGGGACCTTACCCAGTGGTGGCACGTGTTGAGAAGGTGGCCTACAGGTTAGAGTTGTCACCTGAGTTGCACATGTTGAATCCATTGTTTCATGTGAATATGCTGAGGAAGTGCCATGCGAATGTAGAGTTGTTGTTGCAGCCTATGGAGGTAGATCTTGATGAGGATCTGACCTATGTGGATAATCCAGTATTGATCCTTGACCGGAGAGTGAAGAAGCTAAAGAGGAAGGACCTAATACTTGTGAAGGTTCTTTGGCATCATCATGGTGTTGAGGAAGCCACATGGGAGCTCGAGGAAGAGATGAGGAGGAAGTACCCCTCTCTTTTCTCTTAGGATTTCAGGGGAGAAATCATTGTTAGGGGTCTATGGCTTGTAAGGACCTTGACCCATGTTTTGGGATAACCCTATTTGTTTGCTTAAGTATGTTTCTTAGAACCTTGCTCTAATCATCAGAGATGTAATTAGCGCTTGTAGAAAGTTTAAGTTTCTTGCTTGAGCTTGTTTGGATGATGCTTGTGTTTTGTGGTGAAGTTTTGGTGCAAATTCCAATTCACCCATAGTAGGGTTGATGTGCAAGTTTCCCACCTCTAGAGTGTTCCTTCTCTCTCTTGGCATCATCTAGAGGAGAGAGAGAGATGGACACCTTGTTTTGATCTTGGTTGTGTGGTGACATCCTTGGTGATGTGTTGAACACATGTGTGAGGTGTGTCTTGCACCTAGATGTGTTGTCTCGAGTTAGAGAGCCTTGGAGAGGTTGTGTATCAGTTTGTGTGTGTGTAGGGTTGTTCCCTATTGGTTTGTGAGTGTGTAGGGTTGTGCCCTATCGATTTGTGAGTGTGTAGGGTTGTACCTTGTCAGTTTGTGAGTGCGTAGGGTTGTACACTATCAATTTGTGAGTGTGTAGGGTTGTACCCTATCAGTTTGTGAGTGTGTAGGGTTGTACCCTATCAGTTTGTGAGTGTGTGGGGTTGTACCCTATTGGTTTGTGAGTGTGTAGGGTTGTGCCTATCATTTTGTGAGAGTGTAGGGTTGTGCCTATTGGTTTATGGGTGTGTGGAGATCTGGTATCGGGCATGACCTTGGTAGGAGACCAAGAGGGTGAGATCTAGCCTTGACCGTATCACCATGACTTGCATGATGTTGTGTATGTGGATCCTTTTTTGTGGACAAGTGTCACCTAAGCTCCTAAGGTGATGACACCTCTTCCATGATCCCTCTCTCATCCCTCTAGTATATAATCCTCTTTCTCACCAAGCAAGAGAATCCTTTTGGCCATCCTTTCTTTCTCTCCTTCTTGGTGGACGAACTTGAAAAGCTTAAGGAGCAAGAGAGTCTCTCTTGGAGCTTGGTGGGCGAGTTCCAAGTTGTGGAGTTCCTTGACCATCCTTCATCTTATACCTTAGCAAGCTATGTTTCCTAGCTTTCTTTCTTGTTCTGCTTCTCGACCATAGATCTTGGATACCTTCTTTCCATCTTGAGCCATCTTAACCTTGGTATCATCTTCTTCCTTGGAGGTGTAGTGGTGATCAAGTTGGTGGATCATCTTCTACCTTGAGCTCGTGATCTTGGAGCTTGACCTTGGAGCTTGGATCTTGGTGGTGATCTTTGAGGTGGGTTATATAACTCTTAACCTCCTTTGTTATTTTTCACTCTTTCATATGTTTATGTTGATCCTTATGTCTAGATCGTGTACCTCTTATATGTTAGTAGTTCTTGGTGGTTTTTGAGAACTTTTTTGATGAAGGGGTTTTGTTTAAGTTGTTTCCTACATCTTGCACCTTCTTGCCATGTTTGTATATGGACTAGTGGCCGATCTTTATAAGGTTGAAGATGACTAAGTTGACACACATACATGCACTATGTTGAGGGAAGGTCATCATGACTTATGATGCAACAAACTGACACACCATGTGACAAGTCATCATGACTTGGAGATGCTTAGGCCGACATGTGTTTGAGGGGGGGGGGGCTTAACCCATCATGGCTTAGAGGTTTCTATACCGATATGGTTTCTAATCGATAGGTCTTGATGGTGTTATCCCATCATGCCCTTTGATGCCTAAACCATTATGCTTTGAGAGGGTGCTGACCCAACATGCCCTAGATGGGGTTAAACCGATGTGTCTTGCTAGGCCGTCATGACCAGGATGGTGTCATGTGAGCTAGTCTTCTTTGGGTGCTAAGTCATGATACCCTTGGTGGAGCAAGAAGCCGACACACCAAAGTGTAGGGTTGCCCGATATACCTTTAAGTGGTGAACCGTGATGTTTTGTTGAACCCTAACCCTAACAACCCGTCACACCTATGGTTTCCCAACACACTTAGTGTTACCCGTCACACCTTTAGGTGGTGTTGCCTATCACACTCTCATAAGAGATAAACCGATACACCTCTTGTAAGGTTAGCCTTTGTGCCTTGCATAGTGGTAGTCAAAATGTAATGATGATGACAAGTCGACGTACTATGCAAGTATCAACTGATACACCATGATGTTCTAAACTGATACATTATATGTTAGTCTAATCGATACCTTGTGATGGTGGTTATGTTTCATCATGTTGATGATAGGGCTACATGATATTATGTGATACCCTATGGGGGATTGTGTTAATAATAAAGGAGTGTTGTTCTCTATGACCTTTATTACATAACATACCTTATAGTGATGATGGAAGTGATGATCTAAGGTTGGTTGTTGATCCATACTTGTAAACCCTAATTGGGTAAAGGGAACCCTAACCCTAATGATGTAACAAGAATGATGTGAATCTTTTTTTTGGTGAACCCGGCTCAACTCTTACTATTTTTGAAATTTTGTGTATATACAAGTGTAAATACTCATATGAAATACTATCACAAGATTATTCTCTGAGCAGAAAAGGAGAAAAAAAAACCTATACAAGTATACACAAGGTACTAGACTAACTACTCACAAACATGTCAAAATTGTTGAGAATAAGCCTCCATAACTTTGCAAAACTTCTATAACCTCTCTATGAATACAATCATTCCTCTCTTTCCATCACCAATGAAAAATGTAGAGGTGAATCATATGCAGCTTTCTATCACTCAGCTTAGAGACATTCTCCACAGACTCAGGAAAAATGAACTCAAGATGAGTACTAGTTGTTAGCCTGAAGGATAGACTAGAAGGAGTTGTCCCCTTCTGTCGACGTACTAGTCACCAACACACTCTCCCACAATCATTTGCATTTCTACAGTTGTCTTTCTCTCATTGTTCCTCCATGGATGGGTAGAACTTGCTTGGGCTCTCTCGACTACCACAACCAGAGAGGACAACGACTTTGCAGAGCAACTGATGTTCTGAGTTATGTCTCTGGAGAAGCCCCATGTACCCCTCTATTTATAGTAGAGGGCAGAGTCAGGGTTCCCAGTCTGTGTGGGAGTAGAAGGGTCCATAATTTCCATGAACAATTTGCACTTCAGCAGGCAAACCAGTCATTTCATAATTGAAACGACCGTTTGGCAAGTTGAACCGGTCAGTTCACTTAGTGAACCGGTCATTTCACTTCCCAGACTTGCCTCCAATCGACTTTCCTTATTTGTTTCTAATTAACACAAATATTAATTCTTGTCCCAATCGAATTGAACAAGTGAAATGAAAAAACCTTTTTCTCACAAACTGAGAAAATCCAATACTTCTCGGTTGGACAAGTGAACTGATCAGTTCACCAGAGTGAAATGGTCCTCTCACTGACCATGAGCTGATCAGTTCACCTTGTGAACCAGTTGGTTGGTGGTCCAGGTTGTCCAGAACACAGTCAATTTGGTTCTCAATCAATATGACACTCAAATTAGTTGGTTCAACACTTGAACTTTGATGATTCTGAGTCAAGTCTATTGATTGAATGTTTGATTGAGTACCTAAACACTTTAGTAATCAATCCAAACATCATTCATGGATAAAATCCTCTTCCAGGTTAATCATTTTTGTGTGACTCTATAGGTCCCATTTCACGTTGGTAGTGAATGTCCATAACTAGCTTATGACACCACAAGCAAAGAGGGGTGCCTAGTCACACATTGGTGCTACCCAAGTGTAACGGAAAGTTGGAGAACAACTTTCAATCCTACATCATGTGATTGGTGTTCCAGTGAATGTATAATTCCTTTGTCTCTGATATCCTAAATGAACTCAAGGCATGGAGTTTTCACCCTTTCAACGTTCATTCATGTTTCTTGAACTAGAGTAGACTGTCTGAGATATGTGTGACATCAATATCATATATTGATTCACATGTGCATGTGCATGCCTTTTTCAGTCTCTCTTAACAAGTAGCCTAGACATCATAATCCCTTAGGAGGGAAAAATCCCATATCTATCACTCATAGTCTATCTCATGCGTCAAAGCCACCCAATCATCACCATTATAACAACCCATGTTTCAGGACTATGTTTGATGATGTCAAAGTGTACCCAATCACATTCGACGACTGTAGTGATTTCAAGTCTAAGAATCACAATCACTACCATCACTATGAGAGATGACTCTCCTTACCATGTCATGGTTCCATGTGTCACTCTCATGGTGGGTCTGTCTGATACACTGTTCTCTAACATGTATCTATGTGCTTGGTTTGATATCATATATCATGACTAATGAGACATTGTCATCAACCAACACACATTCTAGTCTTGACATGTCATTGTTGTCTATCAACCTTCCATAATGACATCCAACTAGGGACATAACAATAATGTACATACTCTTAGAAACCGTATGATCTCATTGTTCAGGTCCTCAACCTGAATACATACATCATTAAGTATTGTCATTCTTTAGACATTCATTCTGCTCCATCATTTATCTCATAATCGATTGAGCTAGAATAAATTGGAAGCTTGCCTTTGATACTTATCAAATCAATCATGACATATGCCAATCCAATCATCATATTATTGGCTCTCAGGGCATACATACCAACAGACTCCCACTTTCACTTAGAGCCAATTACCTTTGAATCATATTCTCAGTGATCTCTAAACATGTCCCACATGTTTCTTCTGTGCTAGTGCTAATCTTGTGAGTTAGCAACATTTTTCTTTAGTCAGTATATTGCATGTTTCACATCTCCTCGTTGTATGACATTTTGTATGAGATGAAGTTGCCATAATATGCTATCTGATATTCCTTGCCTAACAATTTGATCCATAGTTTGACTTAGTATTTCTACTTTGTCATCAATGGTTGGAATATCTATAAGTTCATCTGTATGAACTTCTAGATCCATATAGTATCCTATGGTGTTCATAACATAAGGATACTCGACATTCCTTTTAGAATTAAATGGATTTTTAATTTTATTCGGAACATTTCCATTTAACAACTCTTGTTCACTTTACAATTGAATATAACTTTATATTTTGCATTTTTCGATCATTGTTCTGTCATTTTGGAAGCTTGCATCAGTGTAACTCATTTACACTCAACTCTTCCTTTTTTACCATAGAACTAATCCTTTAATACTTCATAAGTACTTAAATAATTTCTTTATGATATTCCAATGACTCTCACTGGAAGTAGACAGACATCCACTCATCATGTCCATTACATATGAGATAACTGGATGAGCATATCATATTGTCATGTCCAATACATACAAGATGATGAATGCATATATATTTTCTTATCATATACAATACATACAAGATAATGGGATGATTACATACATGATAGATCCAATTGTGAATGCATAAGGCATCTATCTTTGTGTTCTTATTCTTCATTAGATTTGGGACACTAGGCATCTGAGAGACTAACTCCATGTAATATGGACAAGTTTTCTCCCAATGAATCTTTGCATACTGAACCATTCAGCATAGACTGCTGATGTATGCTCTCCCTTTATCAGGTCAAGAGATTTTTTAGAACTATCTATTGGTCTCACATAGGACATTTCTATTTATTCCTTTAAAGATGGTATTTCCACACCAGTTTTGTTTTATTCTTAGAACGTTTCATTCCTTATCATCATGTGGAATATGAATATGCTGCCACTAAATCTTTGTAATCACAAATCCCTTCTTTTTTTCGATATATCAGTCAACCTTTTGACTATATAATCAAAGTAAAGACTCCAATTCTGAGTTGCTTGAATTTAATCAATCATATTGATTAATCTCTTGTAACTTATAGACTGCATTTGCATTAATGGAATTATAAAACCCTTCAGGTTGTGTCACGTACACAGCCTCATGTTATTCCTTCTAGGAATGCGGTTTTAATATCCATATGCCAAATTTCATAGTATTTAAGTTCCATTAGCAAGCATGATCCTTTATGGCCTATAGCCACTACAATTGGTTAATAAAGTCATCAGGTTCAACACCTTGAACTCACTTGAATTTATCTCAACCAATCAGCTCTTCAAATGTCATCTATGTCAGTCTTAACTCTTAAGACCCAATTGCATTTATGGGTTTTATCCCTATAAGCGCTAACATTAAGGTCATACCTTATTTGGTTCACATGGTAGTCATTTTGGATCTCTATGGATTCAAGCCATATCTTAAAATCTGGTTTCTCAACATCATCTAGATAGATTATTGGATCATCATCATATGAACAATTCATCACCTTTGAATTTGTAGGATATCATTACCTATCAAGCTCAAAGTGTTTTCTACTAGATATATGAGGTGTATCTGTTACATAAGGAATTTGAGAATCCACAACACTTGTGATTCTTAAGCTCCTTTTGTACCGTTATTTAGTGTAAAGCATGTTCTTTAGAAGAATTCTAGGAGATTAGTTATTTGTTTGACGATCATGCTCTTACTGTTTAGAGTATGATTCCTTCTTTGATTTAGACATCATTATTCCTTAATCATGAGTTCTCTATGATACACTATCATAATTACTCACAAGGTCCTCAAACATTTGGTTTAAGTATCTCATTCAGTGATCATATCAAAGAATTACTACTTTGACCAAGTTTGTTCTTCACTTATGATGTTCTTGAACTTTTCAAGATATTCATATTGGTATTTCATTAGATACCATATATAAAGTATTAGCATTTATATTATGCATACGTCTGCTTTACCGCTAAGCCTGTGCGACAGAATATACAGATGTATTCGCAAATTCATCTGGGGTGGGTGCCATAAAGCACATCCAATGGCACTCGTCGCATGGAACAAGGTCACATGCAGTAAATCCAATGGAGGCCTCGGATTGAAGACCATGAGGGAGTGGAACATTGTGCTCCTTGCTAAGAACACCTGGGATGTAGCATGCAATAGACCTTCCATCTGGAGCAGATATATGAAGAAAAGATTTAGCAGACACGAAGAGGGGAAGGGAACCAATGCTTCTAGACTAGCGAGAGAACTTTACAATGTAAGACATTTATCATGAATAATTCTATGTTGATCCCACACAACGGCCAGCAAGTTAATGTTTGGAGGGACTGCTGGGCGGCGCCCGGTGTAAAGCTTGATGATTATGTGCGAAGAGAAGTTCCAGCTGAACTTGCCGATCTCATGGTAGCAAGCCTCATGAAGGATAGCGGACAGTGGGATAAAGACTTCCTGATGCATTGGCTTTCCAGAGATATGGCTAACAAGGTACTCAAGATCGAACCACCTATAGGGCCTGATGTTGTGGATATCAGAGTTTGGAATGCAACTGAGACGGGTTCGTATACCACAAAATCTGCATATGAACTTCTGAGAAAAGAAAATGATATATTAGTTGAAGGCGAGTGGGATAGAATCTGGCAGACCAAAGTATCGGCCAAAGTATGAATGTTTGGGTGGATGGTCATGCACGGTGCCATTATGACAAACTCTAGAAGAATGCAGCGCCAACTTACAACTAATCCTATATGTGATAGATGCAAGGCACCGTGCAAAATAGCCACACATGCTTTATGAGATTGTCCACACTCGTCGGAGGTGTGGAAATCTATATTGAATGATGTCCAGATGCATGAATTCTTTCAGATGGAGGAAGCATCGTGGTTTCGAAATCAAGTCAAAAAGGGAGGTAAGGAGGCGCAAGAATTTCTAATAACCTGCTGTAACCTGTGGAAAGCAAGAAATAGGACCGTGTTTGATGGAACCATGGTCCCGACCAACATACTTGTCCAGTGGATAAAAAGTGAGATCGAGCTAAACGGAAGGGTGTGGGAAGATGCCCAGCCATCAAGGAATGCCACTAAGCGGGCAATGCAAACATGGACACGACCACCAGAAGGATACATCAAGATGAACACAGATGCCGCCTGGACCAAGAAGAAGGCCACGGTGGCGGTGATCGTCTGTGACCATGATGGAAGATGGGATCAGCGGATATGTGAGAGATGTAGTTGCTGACTCCGCCACCAAAGTTGAGGTTGTCACTGTGGATATGGCTATTGAAGCCGTGAGAAGAAATGGCCATCCCAGAATTGTTATTGAAACAGACTGTAAGGCCCTAGTTGTTATGCTGCAAAGCAGTCCGACAAACAATCCCAAATACGCGACAATCATTGACAGAGTACAACAGTGTCTGAGGGAACATCCAGAGTGGGAACTGAAGTTTGAGTCCAGGGAGAGTAATAAGGCAGCTGATGCGTTAGCAAAGTTGCACCAAAGAAATACTTTAGGGTGTCAGGAGTATGGTAGACCTCCTGAAAGCATTAGAGTAGAGTTAGCGAGAGATAAATGTAATGGTAGTAGTACTACCACATTTACTTTTCAGCAAAATCTAGATCCATGTACTATTTACCCATTCTGGCTCGCAAGAGTAGGGTGAGATGAATAAAATAGCCTCCTGGCTCCCCCCCCCAAAAAAAGTATTAGCATTTACTCCAATAGGTATGTATATACATCAATATGTATTATACCTAATAGAATAGTCATTCTCCCACTACATCTAGTGAAGATTGACTTGTCATCAAGACATTCTTATCTCTTATTGGTTCATTAACCAAGAGAGTCCAGTTTATCCATCAACATGGAACCTAGAGATGAATTTCTCATGATATGCTAATTTATTGTTTGAGTCATCAATAACTTTTATGTATTATTTATTTTATCTCATGCATATCTAGTACCACAAGATAAATAAGGCATTTCCATAAAAGATCATATCTTTAAAATTGAAACATGAATTTTATTCATAGACATCCTTGTCATTACAAGATGTAGAAATAAAATGTTTCTATTTATTGGAAAAATGAATTAGCAGTTCATAACTCTATTACATGCCCTTTGGGTTGAAATAAACTAAAAGGTACTACTATCTATGGCAACAACACTTGCACCAATGTTGATGAGTGTTCCTTCTTGGTCCTTTCATAAAGGCCATCACTTCTTTTTAGATCATTGATAACACCAAATTTTGTGATGTTTTTGCCCTTTATTCTGTTGTCAAAACTGCCCTTTTCTGCTATTTTCCTCTCTTTTATTAGTACTTTCGCAATAATTGGCCAAGCAATGCTCTTAATCCAATATTTCCATCTTTTGTAGAGTTTTTCCTCAATTTGGTACAATAAGGCCGTCCCAGCCCACAAATAAGTCCAAGTCTGTTTCGGCCTTCCTGACGCCCGATACAACCTCTGCCCGACAGGGTGGAGCGACACCATGACGCACGACAAAGGGATGCCGCATAAGATGAAGTTGACGGATGACACACCTTCTACCCGATAGGGAGCCGAGCTCGCCACGACAACCCAGCTTGTTGCCCGACACAGCCACCCACCGGCAAGCGTGCCGCCCGTCACGTGACCGATAGCCGACACCCCTACGCTGAGCGATACCTGTATCGGCCGTCCAACGACCCACGCATAAGGACACGTGGCGCTTCGAGCACCATAACTTCTCCCAACCAGCTGCCTATAAATAGCAGCTACAGGAAGTCGAAAAGACAGTTCGGACAGTTGGGAACTTTGAGCGATCTTCGGAGGGAAACTACGAGAGCAAGAGTATCGTGCCCTAGTGCTCGTGCCAGGCAACTCTAGGTGAGCTCTTCCTCATCCCGAGAGGGAGGGGATGATTCACTTAGGACCATCCCGGGCGACACTGCGGGTCGATATCGGCCGACGTGGATGAGCGACACAAGTGCTCGACAGTAGAACGCGTCGCTCCATGCCCGACACGATATCGAACCTGATACGCTTCGCCCGTCACGCATGCCGTCCGAGAGGGCATGCCGCCCAAAACGAGCATATCAGCCAGGGTCCTTGAGCGATACAGACAGTCATCACGCGTGCCGCCCGAGAGGGTGTGCCGCCCGACACTGCTGTATCGGGCTAGGCTCCTGACCGGTATCGGGATGGAGAGTTGCTGTAGCCTGTCGTCCTTCTACATCAAGAAGGCGACATCTATCTTTATTTCTGTCATTTAATTCTTTAATTCCTGCATTGTAATCAAACCTTTATATGTTTATAGAAATAGAAAAGCTCAATTACTTGCTTCTCTATGCTTGGTGAAAAATGTTGGATGACTGCTATGTTTGATATCTGAACTCTAGCTTGCATGTTTGGATCGCGTTTCGCTTAGCTACCGAATCATGTTTTCCCGTCGCAACAACTTCGAGAGTTGTGTTGTGGCTCTAGTGTTTGGTCCGATTATGGAGTACGAGAGTGCATGGAACGGAGTTGTTTCAATAACATTCCACTCTAACTTAAGTCCAGCAACCTTGAGAGGGGTGTTGATGCTTGGTTAGAGGTACCCACTCTGAGAGGAGGGGTGCAGGATATTACTGCTACCGCTTGTTTTACTGAAGTCTTATCCTTCATACCTTGCTCTAGATCTAGTTTTATCTTTCTGTTTCTATTGCATGAAAACCCCTAAAAATAGAGAAATGACTAAAAACCTAAAATCTCTCTAGTAGCTCCAGTTGGAGATAGTTTTCTTACTTTGTTTGTGACATCTTGCTGTTTCCCTTTTGGGGAATTTATTATCTCTTTATACCTGCTAGAGTGTAGCGTGTCGATTCTGGGTTCTCAACACTACCCCCCCTTGTCCCTGTATTCGACCCCGTAAACAAAGTTGCGGGGGCCTAGAAGGATTCGGGTTATAAATGTAAAAGCTCGACTATCTCAAATCCGCCTCCAATTTTAGGACGCGCAATTTAGGCCGGTCAACTTTTTGGCACCGTTGCCGGGGATAAGGCAAAAACGGTATTGTACACGAATCCGAATCCACTAACTACACTCCGATGCCTCAAGCTTAGAAATGAGTTTGGCAACACTCTTTTCCTTTTATTGCTTTTCTTTGCCTAAAAGTAAAAATTTGAATTTTCTAAACTTGATTTTTTGTGCCATTTTAGGAACTCTGAAGAACTATGACCTGTTCCACCAGGCTTTGATACCATGTCTCGTTGTGAGTGGTCTCTTTCTGAGGGTGAATGTCAAGGCCAAGGCGAGAGGTCGAGCCAGCCTAACTTGGTTGGTCAGCTTTCCACCTACATAAAAAGATAGGACACCATCATCAGCCAACTAGTGTAGGGTGCACTTCCTAGCACTGGAGCTCTGAATTCCATGCAATGCCAAATGGCAAGCTTGCAGATGCGCCAGCGTGAGGTCGATCAGCGGCTGACCCAGATGACTTCTCTGATAAAGGATCCTGCAGTACAAGCACTCCCATACCCTGAAACTGCCAGAATGGCAGTACTGAGGTCTGGAAGAACGCTAGAGCGCCCTGATGAGGTCAGGCCCGAGCCCGAGCCTGAGCCAAGGCCTGAGGGTGCAACTCCAACAGCGGAGGAATGAAATGCCAATGGCGAGCTGGATCGAAGTAGAAATTTTTGACGTATGGGGGATCGACTACATGGGACCATTCCCCCCATCCCGGGGGTATCAATACATACTAGTGGTAGTGGACTATGTATCGAAGTGGGTAGAAGCGGTAGCCACCCAATCATGCGATGCCAAGTCGGTTATCAAGCTATTCGAAAAGACCATCTTTCCTCGTTTCGATGTACCGTGCACTGTTATAAGCGACGGAGGGTCGCACTTTGGAGAGAGACAGTTTGAAGCAATCCTGCGCAAGTACGGAGTGAAGCACAAGATCGCTACACCCTACCACCCACAGACGTCAGGGCAGGTAGAGGTTTCCAATAGACAAATCAAGCAGATCTTGGAAAAAAATGTCAGCCGAACATGGAAAGACTGGTCTATGAAGCTTGACGACGCACTTTGGGCCTACCGTACCGCTTACAAAACACCCATTGGAACCACCCCCTACCGTCTCATCTACGAAAAGTCCTGTCATCTGCCTTTGGAATTGGAACACAAGGCCCTTTGGGCAATCAAGTTCCTAAATATGGACCTCGAAAAGGCAGGAGAAAAGAGGTTTTTGCAGCTTCAAGAGCTCGAAGAGCTGAGAATGAACACCTATGAAAGTGCAAAAATCTACAAACAGACGAAAAAATTGTGGCATGACGCCCACCTCAGGAGAAAAGACGTAAGCGAAGGGGATAAAGTCTTGTTATTCAAGTCCTCCATACGTCTCTTCCCTGGGAAGCTACAAACAAGGTGGTCAGGACCGTTCACTGTGTCAAAGATATACCCATCAAGAATGATGGAGCTCTACGACAAGGACGATCCGACCAAAGTCTTTCAAGTGAATGGGCACAGGGTAAAAAGCTTTTATGAGGATGAAGCCTTTGTCAGAAGAGCGGAGATCGACCTGCAAGATATGAGTGCAGTCAAGAGCTGAACAAGATGATCCTACACCGGTCGAGCTGGCGACGCCAACTTCAGCGCTCCTCGGGAGGCAACCTGAGTTTTTCTTTCCTTCGTAGAGTAGAATGCATTTTTCTTATTACTTGTAAAAACAAACTTTATAAACTGTAATAAGGCTCGAGTCAGCGCATGCGGCACATACGCTGACTTTTATGTCTTATGGGTCACCGCTTTATGCTCTATTTACCGAGGTGGGTAATACCGTCTGAGGCCGGGAGCTTTGGGCCAGTGATGTTTTACTCATTGGCCGCAGTTTAAACCATTTTGTTTTCCTTTCAAAGCGGGAGGCAAACCAACCGGCACTATGTGAACACCCTTATCGAGCGGTGGGACTTTGTGGAGTGCAACGGTCATGCTGACGGTTGGGCTTGCCGACTTACATGAAGCCCTAACTTTTGATCATGCGTACCGGTTTTACTGTCGAGTTTGCTATATAAAGAGGTGAGTTTTTATCGTGTCGGGCTCCTTGCCTTACTATTTTCCACACTCCCGTATCGTGCTAAGGAACTTTTGCTTCTACTCCCGTGTCGCGCAAGACTACAATTCTTTCGTATCGTGCGGTATTTCAGATTACAACAAGGTATAGCCCGACAGACCTTATCGCCCGGCAGACCGTGTCGCCCGACACATTTCTTTCTTTAAGCAAGTAGCTTATCGGCCTTACGGTTTCTATGAGAGCAGTTTTGTATCTCTCGATATGGATGTCGCGCAACATACCTATTCTTGATACACCATGTCGGGTGATAACCGTGTCACCCATTTTCTGCATCACCTCGCCTATCGGGCGACACAGTACTTCTTTTTCAAGAGAACCGTATCGGGCATCTTATCCTATTACCCTCGTATCGCCCGACACGCCCGTTTTGAGCAACTGACCTAATGCGCGTTCATCACCTTACTGCCCTGTCATTATCGCGCGCTTGATCTTTTGACGAAACGAGCGATACCCATCCCTTGTATCGGGCACAAGGCTTCGCTTCTGAAACCAATGTGTCACCCGATATGGGGGTATCGGACAGTCTTTGTACAGAGAAATTCTGGTTCACAAGTTTATTCTTGATTATATATTTCATCCAAAAGTCAACATATTTAATCGAGGTATTTCTCTTTCTGTCTTGCAGAGATGGCCCGCATCAAGACAACTGCTGTCCCAATTGACGCACAAGGCAGGAGGGTCTACCAGAGACTGCTGCTGAAGGGCAGTCTACCAGGCCTAAGCGCCCGAACCCAGGACCATCCAGGGTCTCGATAGCAGAGAAAAGGGCCAGGGTTGGAGAAGTGGCGGCTCCAAATCCAACTCCAACTCCAACACCTCTAGTAGCAGTAGAACTTTCGGAATTCTTGCCGGAAGGTTTCAAGCCAAGAAACGACGAGCATGCTCGCCGATATGCTGAGCTAGTGACCAAGGTTTACCGACCAAGTAGGTTCTGCCACAAGGCCTCGTTTGCTGAACTAGGAATCATGGGGAGGCTGAAGGGAGTCCTCACCGCGGAAAGACTGAAGAAGATCTGCTTCAGCCGGTCTTCATCTTACACTAAGCTGAAAATGGAGTTCATGTCTTCTCTCCACCGGGTGAGAAATTCTGCGGCGGAGAGAAAGGAATTTGGTGGGCCAGACAGACTCCAAGCCCGACTTTACAACTCGGAGTACACAATCTCCGAGAAGCTTTTGAACAAGATCTTCTCTTCCAGCGAGGAGGAGAAGAACCTGTTGGATGACGGTGAAAGAATCACCGAGGGAGACGGGTTCGATCCCGTGAAGCTATGGAACAAGCTAACCGGCGAATCTTCGTTCAAGCCGGGAAGGAAGGTAGTGGCAGTGCACTCGTGCTTCTAGAGGATAGTGCACAAACTGGTGGCATGCTTGCTGTTCAGCAAGAATGAGTCCAGCAACATCTATGCAGAAGAACTCCACGTCATGTGGCACATAATGGAGGGTCGAGTGATCAACCTCGGACGGTTCTTGCTGAACAGACTACATCCGATGAAGGAAGCCACCAAAGATTACTGCATGGGCGGAATAGTCAACCTAATCGCAATGGGGCTCGGGTACCCAAAAGAGCCGCACAACCTTTCGAGGATGCAAGGCGATGAGGTGATCGACACCAAGTACCTGATAAGGACCAGCATCATCAGGAAGGAGGGGCGAGACCTTTTCTACAAGTTTTCAAGGACGAACATACTCCTCCTGCTCCCTCGCTGCGCCGACTACGACGCCGAGAAACTGGTCTTCACTACGGCCGAAATTGAAGTTGTAGCAAAAGGTGCAGCCCAAGCCACCGACACTGGAGCCCAGGAGAGGGCAGCTCCAGAGCTACCAGTGACAACTGTTGGCAGAGTTGTCGTCGCTCCAACTTTATCAGCCACCGCCACGACAAGAAGGGTGATAGCTGAGAAAGAACCAGTGATCGTCGAGGTCACCGAGACAGAAACTTTGGGAGCTGTCGCGGAAGAGACGACCACATCCCCTGTCATCCCTGTGATGCCTGCAGAGGCAGAAGAGACACCTCAGCTGGACTCCAGTAATGGGGTGTTCGAAGAGATTCTCAAAATGGAGCTCAGTTGACACCAATGCCACCGCCGGTGTCACCTTTTGTAGCAGGTGAGGAGATCACCGACAGTGTGGAGGTGGAGCAACGTTCTCCCGCACCGCGGCCATCCCCTCCCCGATGAAAAGGCAAGGCAATAGCTGCTGAAGGAGCATCGTTGCCTCACCTGGCGGCATCGGCAACGCAAACAATTCATATAGAGTCTACCTCACCTAGTGGACCTTCACACGAGAAAGGTGTCGCGAGGACAGATGGGAGACCCTCCGTCAGAACTCCTCCGTTGCTCGGAAAGATGCTCGGGCACGAGCTCGACAACCTGTGGGAGGTAACATACATAAACTCAACTACCTGTATTTCCCTAACCCGCAAGTTTGCATCTTTCCAAAATAGGCTGAATAGCCAAGAGAGAGAGCTACTGACTCTAGCGAGCCTTCCCGGCAGACTAGAGGCCTTGAATGCAACAATGCAGCAAGTTCTCCAACGACTCGATAGGCTCGAGGAGAGAATGGACAGAAGTGACGACCATCCGTGCCAAAGGCAGTCGAGACAGTCGCCGTCACCTCCCAGTTGGGGCTCTCATCCCTCTTCATCAGGTTCCTCCTCAGGAATAGTGTCCTCCTCCTCCTCCTCCTCCAGTGGACGATCCTCAATGCCCAAGGAGGGGACGCAACAAGGATCTGCCGAAGGAACTCCCAGCGGATAGGAGAGCTCCTTAGGATTGGGAGATGCAAACATCTTCGTCCCCCTGGATGAAGTCGAGGACGAAAGCATAGATATAAGCATCGGAGGAGACTCTTCCGAAGAGTCCGAAGGAGAAAAGGGGGATGTCTACACAGTCAATAAAAGACATCTACCCCGAGGGAGGCACTCGATGGCGGACAGATTTCGTGAGCCATCCGAGATATCCTCCTTCGAGATGGACGATTTTGACAGACAAGCCATCGGATGCTTGACGATCAGAGACCAGAAGTTGCTGAATAAGGTCTTACGATCGCAGGCAGATGAAGATGACATCATCTGGACCGACGGCTACCTTTCGGTGCGGCAGAAGGTTCTTCGCGGCATGTTCCGCACGCCGGACGTGGTCGGTAAAAGACTATTCAGGGTCCTGGAGAATGCGCTAATAGAGAATATCAACAGTAGGACAGGTCGGAGAGCAGTATACACAGCCACCCCGACCTTGGCAAGAAGGTTAATGAAGGAGATCCAGACTCCCGTGTGGTGGCCGACATGCTGCAGCACATTGAAAAGCATAGGTCAAACTTGGTTTGGGCCCCGTACAAGCACCGGAACGTGTGGTTTCTATGCATAGTAGACCTCAGAAACTGCGACGTCTGGCTGCTGTGTTGTAGCAATGCCGAAGTGCCACGCTCCGGGGGTGTTTTCTGCCGCCCGGAGGACGCGAAGCTGAGACTCCTGCCGCTGCATCTGCTATGAGCCGTAAAGCGTGGAAGCCAACGTCACCAAGGACCTTGGAACTTCTTCACTATCCGAGACCTCCCCGCACAGATAGAAGAGGGGAATGGAAATAGCGCTATCGCTATCCTGGGTACAATTGAGGCGCTCAACACATTTGGAAACTTGGGAGTCCTCAAAGGCACGCCCTTCTATCAACGCCAGAGCATTTACGCTATGTTGCTAATCAAGGACAAGCACTATTTCCGGGACGCAGGGGTACCGGAGCAACTGTTGGACAGTGACCTGGAAGAAAACTCTTCTCAGTCCAGCAGATCCTCAGAAAAAGAAGAGGAAGTGGCGACCGTCACACATGGGGCATGCAAGCAGTTAGCGGTCCAGAAGAAAGTGCACGAGACGGAGAACACTATTTTGCCAGTAGCTTCAGAAGGGCTGATCACAAATTTTGACCGCTTTTCGTGCGCAACTCTCACACAAGAGCAGGTCAATATAATCCAGCTGAAGTTAGCTGATTCTACCCCATCGGTTGCCGCCTTTCAGGAAGGTGATGTCGTAGTCCCGGTCGACGATCTAAGGGACATGGTGAAAGAAGGAGGGTGTTTGGCTATAGCAGTTGCAGCCGCTTACATCCAGTACATACAACCAAAACTAGAACATGCATACATAGCCCAGCCCATGCTATTCAACGACGTCTGCCTCACCGACGAAACATGAGCGAAGAAAAATTTTCTGGCAGAATTGAGAGGCGGGGTCCCAGGCACTATCTTTTTGCCAATTCTACATTACAATCGTTGGAAGCTCCTAATTGTGTACACCCAGCAGCGAGCATGAATTTTCTACAATAGCTCGGACAGCAACAAGAACCATCCAGTGTCGTGTACATCAGAACCTTTGACATCCGTCGAACGCCTGGTCCAAAAATACTACGACGAGGTGGCAAGGATGATCCAACCATTCCTGGACATGCAAGGAGGCAAGTGGCACAAACTCCAGTTCTACCACTGCAGTCTGCAACAACTTCCCCTATCCAACGACTGCGACATCTACGTCCTGGAATGGATGGCAAACAAAGAAACGCCTGATCAGCTCCACCACACCTTCTATCACAGCAAAAGGGGGGAATATGTGTGGGAGCTTCTGTCTGATGTAGGCGCAACCTCATTGGATTAAACATTACCTCACCTTATCTACTTCACGACTCTGGGACAGAGTGTGGAGTAAGTTTGGGGGGGGGTACCATGTACCAGTGAGGGAGGTACAAAATTTTGAAAAATTCTAACTCAATTTCTTTATGCTTTTGTCTTAAATTCGTTATTCATTTGTTATTTGTGTACATATATATGTTCATACCAAAGTTTCAAAAATTCTTTTTGTTTATATATCATCTCCATACATATGTACAAAGTTGCTATAATAGTGAAAACCTGTTGTAGCTTCTTGCAAAGTCTATTTTCTATGTGCTTAACGAGATACAAGTTTTATTATATCTTTTTGATAGTGCTGCTTCAAACGAACGAGAAGATTACGTTTTTCAATGCCAAAAATTTTGAAAAATATAATAATCTCACAAACAGCTAAGAGATGAGTATGGAGAAGGAAAATGTTGCCCAAACAACAGAAATCTCTTTTTGTTCCCCTTGCCCAACAAAATCCCAAAAAGAGAGAGAAGCCTTATGAGAGTGAATAAAAGCATGAGAGTTGTGCCCAATAAAAGAAAAGAAAAAAATATATACCCACTTGCTTTCCAAAAGTATCCATCTTTAGGCATGGTAGATCTGGGGCAGTGGTACGTAGGATGTGAAATCACTGCTCTAAAGCCAACTGGCTTGGACTGCAGGGACCACTTGCCCATTAACGGACCCTTACCTGGATGGACTGATGGGAAACAAGATGAAAAAACCCAAAAAGCCTTAGCCTACCCTATACACAACTTTCTACCCCGAAAATAAAGTTGTTTGGTGTGGAAGCTAACTTCGGAATCATACACCAAAGTCTCGCTGAAGCTGTAGAGAAAAAATTTATTGAAATAATAAGGCAGGAAACGCAAGGTCTTTTATTCATATTGGGGCAGCATTATCTCTAAAGGCATTACTATACTTGTTTTACCCCTTGGCCTGAAAGTTGTACTACGTAAGAAAAAGCATCACTAAATAAAGTTTAAATATTGATTGAGGACAATCAAAATGCTAAGTTTGGGGGAGTTGATAACACCAAAATTTGTGATGTTTTTGCCCTTTATTCTGTTGTCAAAACTGCCCTTTTCTGCTATTTTCCTCTCTTTTATTAGTACTTTCACAATAATTGGCCAAGCAATGCTCTTAATCCAATATTTCCATCTTTTGCAGAGTTTTTCCTCATTTTGGTATAATAAGGCCATCCCGGCCCACAAATAAGTCCAAGTCTGTTTCGACCTTCCTGACGCCCGATACAACCTCTGCCCGACAGGGTGGAGCGACACACCTTCTACCTGACAGGGAGACGAGCTCGCCATGACAACCCAGCTTGTTGCCCGACACAACCACCCACCGGCAAGCGTGCCGCCCGTCACGTGACCGATAGACGACACCCCTGCGCCGAGCGATACCTGTATCGGCTGTCCAACGACCCGCGCATAAGGAGGACATGTGGCGCTTCGAGCACCATAACTTCTCCCAACAAGCTGCCTATAAATAGCAGCTACAGGAAGTCGAAAAGACAGTTTGGACAGTTGGGAACTTTGAGCGATCTTCGGAGGGAAACTGTGAGAGAAAGAGTATCATGCCCCAGTGCTCGTGTCGGGCAACTCTAGGTGAGCTCTTCCTCATCCCGAGAGGGAGGGGATGATTCACTTAGGACCATCCCAGGCGACACTGTGGGTCGATATCGGCCGACGTGGATGAGCGACACAAGTGCCCGACAGTAGAACATGTCGCTCCATGCCCGACATGATATCGAACCCGATACGCTTCGCCCGTCATGCGTGCCACCCGACACTGCTGTATCGAGCTAGGCTCTTGACCGGTATCGGGCTGGAGAGCCGCTGTAGCCTATCGTCCTTCTACATCAAGAAGGCGACATCTATCTTTATTTCTGTCATTTAATTCTTTAATTCCTGCATTGTAAACAAACCTTTATATGTTTATAGAAATAGAAAAGCTCAATTACTTGATGCTCTATGCTTGATGCAAAATGTTGGATGACTGCTATGTTTGATATCTGAACTCTAGCTTGCATGTTTGGATCGCGTTTCGCTTAGCTACCGAATCGTGTTTTCCCGTCGCAACAACTTCGAGAGTTGTGTTGTGGCTCTAGTGTTTGGTCTGATTCTGGAGTACGAGAGTGCCTGGAACAGAGTTGTTTCAGTAACATTCCACTCTAACTTAAGTCCAGCAACCTTGAGAGGGGTGTTGATGCTTGGTTAGAGGTACCCGCTCTAAGAGGAGGGGTGCAGGATATTACTGCTACCGCTTGTTTTACTGAAGTCTTATCCTTCGTACCTTGTTCTAGCTCTAGTTTTATCTTTCTGTTTCTATTGCATGAAAACCCTTAAAAACTGCTAAATGACTAAAAACCTTAAATCTCTCTAGTAGCTCTAGTTGGAGATAGTTTTCTTTCTTTGTTTGTGACATCTTGTTGTTTCCCTTTTGGGGAATTTATTATCTCTTTATACCTGCCGGAGTGTAGCGTGTCGATTCTGGGTTCTCAACACTACCCACCTTGTCCCTGTGTTCGACCCCGTATATCTACTTCGACCCCGTAAACAAAGTTGCGGGGGCCTAGAAGGATTCGGGTTATAAATGTAAAAGCTCGACGATCTCAAATCCGCCTCCAATTTTAGGACGCGCGATTTAGGCCGGTCAATCATGCATATCATATATGTCAGATCTATATCTTGATATCATATACCTAAGATAAAGAAGAATTTTAAGTTTATTTCATGATACCTGAGGTGGAGACTTCCATCCCCTCCTCCTTCTTCTTCTTTAGTTCATCTATGTAGAGAGGGCAATTTCTCTTCCAATGTCCTGGATCATGATAATGGTGATATTTGCCTCCCTTGTACACCCCTCCCTTAGCTTTGAGAATTGAAGATGACTTGGGCTATTGGCTAGCATCAGAACCTTTCTTTGCTTTGCCCTTGCCCTTGCCTTTAGACTTTCCCTTCTTTCTACTGATCATCATCACAGATTTGGGTTTGTCTTTCTTCATCTCTGTCTCAACTGTCCTCAACATGCCCAACAACTCTATCAGTGGCCTGTCAAAGTTGTTCATGTTGTAGTTCATCACAAACTGGTTATAGGATTCTGGAAAAGATTATAGTATTACATCAGTAGCCAACTCTTGGCTCAGAGGGAATCCCATTCGAGTTAGGTTCTCTACATACCCAATCATCTTGAGTGTGTGAGGGCCTACTGGATCTCCTTCTATCATGATGCACTTGAACAATGCCTTGGATACATCATATCTCTCTTGTCGTGCTTGGTCTTGATGCACGCTCTTGAGATGTTGAACCATCTCAATGACGTCCATGTTCTCATGTTGTCTCTGCAACTCATAGTTCATTGAGCACAACATCAAGCACTTCACATCAATGGCATCCTCAATATGCTTCTTGTAAGCATCCCTTTAAGCCTTTAGTGTAGTGGGAGCGGGTTCTTCTGGCTCTGGTGTATCTAGGACATAGAGCTTTTTCTCTTGAGTGAGAACAATTCTCAACATCCTAAACCAGTCGTGGAAGTTGTTCCCATTTAGTGTGTCTTCTCAAGGACCGATTGCAATGAAAAGTGATTGTTGTTGGTACCCATTTATTCTAAAAAAAGGAATTAGTCCAACTCCCTTTTGATTTGATTTGATTTTAAGTTGATGATATTAATTAGGTCTAATTAATTATCGCTCCTACTATTTTGATCAAATTGATAACCCTTAAGTATTAATTTGGAAGATTGCAGTGTACAACCTTCTAGTGAGCCAAGATCTAAAACAATTGAGTTATTTCCCGACCAATGCCAACGTCCATAATCAATTATTAAGTTAGGTAACATTTACCAATTGCATCATATGCAATTCTTGGATATATGTCATGCGCAACTCCTTCCATGTTCATCTTTATGCCTCAAGGTGCTTGATCTGATCAAGGTCACCTTGTTAAGTCTGACCCAAATGCCAACACAGTGAATATGCACCCTGCTAGGGCATACCCTCATATTCATTATCACACTTCCACGAGATAGACGATGCACCACGTGAAGGTGTGCCCACACTTAGTCAATCAAGATTTTCACGTGTGCTGCTTTTGGAAGGCATCTTCAACTTAATATTTTGTGGAGGGGTTTTAATATGCTTATATATGCATATAAGTATCCAATGACCACATATATTGTATGTATCATATACATGCTATATCCCACAAATGAAAACATGCAATAATGATAAAGCAATGTTTATGGCCATCCTATTGCAGTTCCTTGGAGCTACAAGGAACTACGGTCATCTAAGGTCTACATCACATGCAACATGTTGTTGATGAAGATCTGTGCTTAGGTCGTTTTAGGTTGATCAGCTCATCCTATGACTGATCATCTTGCCTCCTGGTCAGTCGATTGGTTGTCACCAACTAATCGTCTGGTTCCTCCAGATGGTCGGTTCACCGGGTCGTCGGGCTCCTCCTCAGGCCACCAACTGCTCCTCAGTCAGCCATCTTGGTCCATCAAGTGGTCTTCTTCAGTCTTCGTCATAAAAAGAAATAAAAACGTCCTACTTTTACATAATATTTTTGAAACCTCGAGTTACATTTGAGGGGAGCAAAGGTAGAAGAGAATCCTTAGTTATCTCGAGTTACATTCAGAATAGAAGAGGGCTTGGTGCGCATACCGAGATGTAAACAACCATAACCAACTACACACATGCACATAGGGTTTATAGGCCATAACCATGCTACACATCTACCATCAAAACCATTTTAGGGAGACGTGTATCGATTGCATATATATACCATATCATACATGTATATATTAGTTTAGGATCATGTGCTGTTATTCAGATATTCACATTAGTTATTTAAATATTCACATCACATGCAATAAATAAAAGATGATAAAACCAAAATCTGATCACCAAAACATAGAATATTGACATGGCTCTGATACCACTGTTGGGTTTTACATGGTCAGAGCAGGCAGCAGAAACAAAAAATTTACTTGACCATAAACCCATAACCACAAGATCACATCAACATCTATGTAATTAGAAGGATGGTTTTAGAGAGATATACCTGGTCCTAAGGCTTTCTTAGTGAACATACCTCACAGCTAGTGCGGTCTTCAACCACATGTCTTTGACGGCGTCTGTGCCTCCTAGTCTTGACCCAAATTGTGGTTGACTATCGTTGTCCTGAGCGGTAGAAGTCTCCTGCCTCTATAAATAGTCCGCACGGACTACCGGGAACTCTAGTCATCTTGAAGGACAAACTAGAAGGAGTTATCCCCTTATGTCAGTGTACTAGTCACCAACACACTCTATGACGACCTCATGATATTTCTGAGGCAGATGAATAGATCGCCTTGGCAATCAAAAGGGTGCTCAATAACCTCTTTATACCAACTAGTCTGAAGATCAATCTTGAGAAGAGTGTTGTTCTCTACAGTCATGGAGCTAACATGGATGTTATTGGTCTTATCTTAGGCATTAATGAAGGAACCATGCCACAGAGATACCTTGGTATTCTGTTGATTATTGGTAAACTGAAAAGAATTTATTGCAGTGCTCTTCTAGACAGATTCAGAGGAAGGTTGGATGGTTGGAAAGCAACTAATCTCTCCATGGTGGGCATATTAGAGTTGGTTCAATCCACCCTCATTTCCATGTTCCAATACTGGACTTCAATCTTCCCTATTCCTTCTTTTGTTAGTGATGATATTGATCATCTATGCATGAACTTCATCTGGGTAAAGTCAGAGAGTAAGAATCCTATTTACTTGGTTAAATGGAAAGACGTCTTGAGACCAAAGTTGGAAGTGGGATTGGGCATCAGAGATATTAGAGATGTTATTAAGTTTGCTACTTTGATGAATTCCTGGAATCTAGCCAAGAAGAAAGATAGAATTTGGATTAAATGGATTCACGAAAGGTACTTCAATAGGTTATCTTTCTGGTCTATCCATATCAACGATTCATTTTCTTCGATTCTTCAAAATATTCTGAATGAAAGAGACAGTTTGAGGAAGCATGTTGCTTTCACCATTGGTGATGGGTGTGACACTTTCATTTGGAATGATCCTTGGGTATTTGGTTTGAGATTTCTCACTGATGTGTTGGGTCAACAAAGTGTTATCCAACTCGATTTTTCTACTAATGCCAATGTTAACTGTCTCATCAGGGATGGGAATTGGCATTTCGACAATTTGAGGCTTCATGGCAGAATGAGTGAACTTCTCAAGTCTATTCCTATTCCCAAGGGAGGTGGTGACGTTATTCATTTTGATGGCAGAGACAAAGTTAGTTTCAAATATATCTGGGATCAAGTTAGACTTAAATATGCAGAGAATCCCTTTTTTCATTGGCTATGGAGTTACAGAAGCCCTAGTAGATTTGCTATTTTGACTTGGAAGATTGGATATCGTAGACTCCCTACTTCCTGCTATATCAAGCACATTGGTATTAGTCTGGCGTCAATTTGCTTCCTATGAAAGAATGATGAAGAGACGGTTGACCATGTTTTCTTCACATGTGGGTTCTCTCAACAAATTTGGAAGCTTGCTAGTGTTGGTATGTATGCCCTGAGAGCCAATCATATGATGATTGGATTGGGATACATCATGATTGATTTAATAAGTATCAAAGGAAAGCTTCCAATTATTCTAGCTCAATTGATTATGAGATAAATGATGGAGTAGAATGAATGTCTAAAGAATGAAAATACTCAACGACGTACGTCTTCGAGTTGAGGAACTGAACAATGAGATCATACAGATGCTAAGAATATGTACGTTCTTGTTATGTACATAGTCAGATGTCATTGTGGAAGGTTGATAGACAACAATGACACATCAAGACTAGAATGTGTGTTGGTTGATGACAGTGTCTCATTAATCATGATTGATGATATCAAACCAAGCACATAGATACATGTTAGAGAAGAGTGTATCAGACAGACCCACCATGAGAGTGACACATGGAACCATGACATGGTAGTTAGATTCATCTTTCATAGTGATGGTGGTGATTGTGATTCTTAGACCTGAAATCACTGCACTCATCGAATGTGATTGGGTACACTTTGACATCATCAAACGCAGTCATGAAACATGGTTTGTTATAACAGTGATGATTGGGTGGCTTTGAGGCATGAGATAGACTGTGAGTGATAGATATGGGATTTTTCCCTCCTAAGGGAGTATGATGTCCATGCCACTTGATTAGAGAGACTGAGAAAGGCATGCACATGCACATGTGAATCAATATATGATATTGATGTCACACATATCTCAGACAATCTGCTCTAGTTCAAGAAACATGAATGAACATTGAAAGGATGACAACTCTATGCCTTGAGTTCATTCAGGATATCACAGACAAAGGAGTTATACATTCACTGGAACACCAATCACAAACTGTAGGAATGAAAGTTGTTCTCGAACTTTCCTTTTCACTTGGGTAGCATCGATGTGCGACTAGGCACCGCTCTTTGCTTGTGATGTCATGCAAATGTTACATGATAAATGTTCCTTAAGTATTATGGCATCATGAGAATGAGAATGATGCTGAGGTATGGCTTCCACAAGCCTAAGTTCTAAGAAGGAGCTTGTTTGAATAATGTTTGTGCATTAAATAACTAGTTTTGGTGTAATTTGAAAATTACCCAAAACCTAGGGTTGGATATGTAAAATACCACCTCTATTATGTCCCTATTGTTTCTTGGTATCATTTAGAGAAAATAAAAATAAAGGGGCGTTTTGTTTGAACTACTTTTGAGGAGAGATAATCTTGATAATAAAATAATCAAGATTTAAGCATAAATGAAACCCTAATTTAATTTGTAGCAAAAATAAATATAATAATTGAAGCGCCCATCAACCAAAAAGGCTGTGGTTGAAATACTATAGTGCAAGGACGACCAAATGCCTTGAGTTGCACTAAAATATCCTAAGTAGGTGAAGAAACCCACTCACATTTGTTAATTAAAAAGTAATGTCCACTAAAAAATGGATAATAGTATTATACAATTAAGGTGCTTAAGAGGTTGCTTTTAATTCAAGGATAAATGAAAGGATTTTGAGGAAAAGGAAGATGGCTTCAAAGGCAAGAAAGTGGAGGGGGGCATGTGGCAATAAAATGGATGAAATTCCTTCTACTTTCTCTCTCCTAGAAAATCAATTACATATATTCGATTTTCTCCTTACTTGAAAGACCATTTTGCAAACCACTTTATTTCTTTGCTTTGGCCGATGACAAAGGAGCTTAGGATCAGGAGTAAAACGTTCCCCAAGCTGAAGGTAAGCTCCATGATCATCTTCAACCTTGAATTGATGGTTGAAATCAGATTTCAACACTTGTTTTCTTCTCTCTTCCATCCAATGCGAAACCTTGGCTATCTTTTGCATCCAAAGAGTTGGAAACGAACCTTGGATAGTTGAAGGAGATTCTCTCACCATTAGAGATGTGAATCTTGAAGCTTTGAAGCTACTTTGAAGGCAGGTTATATAACTTGAACCCATTAATGTTATTATTGATTTCAATTCCTTATCATGTGTTGATCTCTTATTTCTTCTTGAATAATTGCTGAATTCCTCATATATATGATAATAGAAATCGGAGGTCTGAAGCTTGATGATGATGACATCATCTTAGCACACACCTCAAGAAATATCATGAGCAAATAGTTTCAATTTTGTGATGGCCAAACAGTTTCAAACCGTTAGAAACCAAACAGTTTCAAACCGTTTGGTGACCAATCAGTTTCAAAACCATTTGAGGTTAAACAGTTTCATTGGACTCAAGGATCAATTGGGTCTCATGATCTAATAACTTCAAACAATCAAATTCAATTGGTTAAAAAACCCTAGAATCAAACTCAATTGACTTCAAACCCTAGATCAATTGATGTCAAAACCCTAATTTAGGTTCAATCGATTTCATTGCTGAATTGACTAAATGGTCTCAAACTGTTTGAGGACCAAATGGTTTCAAACCGTTTGAGGGTATAGTGATCAAGACTGTTTAGGGTCTAATGGTCTTCAGACCATTTAAGGATATAGAGACCAAGACCGTTTGATGGTCTAACAGTCTCAAACCGTTTGAGGGTCATGAGTTGAAATAGTTTCAAAACTATTTGATGAGAAAAAGGTTCAAGACTGTTTGGAGGTCAAGTACCTCAAGACAGTTTGGAGGTCTAGAACCTCAAGACCATTTGGAGGTCAAGTACCTCAAGACCGTTTGAAGGTCAAGTAACCTTAAGACCGTTTGAAGGTCAAGTAACCTTAAGACTGTTTGAAGGTCAAGTAACCTTAAGACCGTTTGAAGGTCAAGTAACCTTAACACCGTTTGAAGGTCAAACACCTCAAGACCGTTTGAAGGCCTAAGGACAAGATCGTTTGAGGGTCTAAACGGTCTTAAACCTTTTAGAGGTTTAAGACCAAACCGTTTGAATGTTTGATTGATCCAAACCATTTGAAGGTCTAATTGGTTCAAACCATGTAAGTACTAATAACTCCATAAGTGGTTGAAGAGCATCTCAAGGTTGATTTCAATGGAAGGACTTCTAAAGCACTTAGGTGATTAGTATAATTAGAGTGATTATCACTTGGTGCTTATGAAAATAATAAATTCAATACACTATGATAAGCATAGGTGTATACACTTAGTGAAATGTTAAGTCAACTGAATAAGTTTTGATGGTGATGTGTGTTCTTAATACATGGAGCAATGACAAGTATGATTTAATACTTAAATAATGCTATGTGCTCCGAGATATGTGGAAGCACTAACTTAGGGTTTGGATTAATGAAGTAATCATAAAACCCTAATCAATGAAGAATGGAAACCCTAACCAATAAATAAAATTACAATTCATAAGTTTATTTGAATACTTATGAAGGTATTATGAAATTCTAAACATGTGAAGCAATGAGTTAGGTTTTGAATATTAATTGTAATATCAATGCATTATCCAAGATGCATGGAGTTTTGAATTAGGGTTTTATCTTTGATAATGTGATCATGAAACTCTAATTGATAAAGATGAGAAACCCTAACCCTAATTTTGGGTAATGGGTTGAGAAACCCTAATTGAAATAAAATAGGAAACCCTAACCCTAATGTAGGGTGATGTTATGTGAAACCCTAATATAGGGTGATGTTATGTGAAACCCTAATATAGGGTGATGTTATGTGAAACCCTAATATAGGGTGATGTTATGTGAAACCCTAATATAGGGTGATGTTATGTGAAACCCTAATATAGGGTGATGTTATGTGAAACCCTAATATAGGGTGATGTTATGTGAAACCCTAATATTGGGTGATGTTATGTGAAACCCTAATATAGGGTGATGTTATGTGAAACCCTAATATAGAATGATGTTATGTGAAACCCTAATATAGGGTGATGTTATGTGAAACCCTAATATAGGGTGATGTTATGTGAAACCCTAATATAGGATGATGTTATGTGAAACCCTAATATAAGGTGATGTTATGTGAAACCCTAATTGATAAAGATGGGAAACCCTAACCCTAATAAGGGAATAGTGAGGTTATCTTTGTATTGCATAAAGTTGATATGTGATTGATATAGTTGTTATCAAATATACTAATCATGCAGGTATCATGAGATGATGAGCATAACCAGTTATAAGCCATGTGAATAAGTTGTTGCCTAGTGAGAGGTGACAAGATGTGTAATAGCCTTGTGAGCCATGTGAATAAGTTGTTTCCTAGTGAGAGGTGACAAGATGAGTAATGGCCTTGTGAGCCATGTGAATAAATTGTTGCCTAGTGAGAGGTGACAAGATGTGTAATGGCCTTGTGAGCCATGTGAATGAATTGTTACCTAGTGAGAGGTGACAAGATGTGTAATGGCCTTGTGAGCCAAGTGAAAGAGTTGTTGCCTAGTGAGAGGTGACAAGATGTGCAATGGACCTTGTGAGCCATGTGAGATGCTTGTACAACAAGTATCATGTATACCTTGGTCTGAGGACCTAGAGATAATAGTTAACTGATAAGTGGCAACAATGTTCTATGATGAACTAAGGGTTTGAATACCCATATCCAGTAATTATGATAATGATGGTGTGAAGGGATGAGAATTCCCAGTAATGTGATAAGGGACTGAGATCCCAAGTATCATGTGTTTTAAAGATTTGAAAATACTTGATAGATGTATTACACCTTTCTTTATAGCATCTGCTATAATAATTCTTGTTTGAAACTTGATTTATGCTAAAAGATATGGTAATACACTTAATTAATCAAGTGGAATCTTAACATGTAGAGCCCTGACCATAGATCCATCAGCGTCAGGATTTGTTGAATGGTGAAATGGGTTGCTCCGCAGCATAACCCAGAATGCATACTTTTGAGTATGTGGGGGTGATGGGCGCGAATATCCTTACACCCTAATGTGGGGTTGATGAGAGATAAATATGAGATCTCTCAATCCTTCATTCTATATGCCGGGATGGATGTATCACAAATCTCCCGATGATGATTAATGTCGGATCGATGTGAGATAAACATGAAATCTCTCGATTGCGAAGAGAGTGTAGCTGCTGCTGTAGCTCTATAGTGAAGTTGCCAGTATACCTTGGAAAGCTATTTTAGCAGTGACACTACATGTCCTGCATGTGATCTCGCACTGACCGAGATAGATGAGGTCATGGAGTCCGGCTCTTCCATTGACCTAGGCATGGAACCGATGCTTTACGCCATCATGGTCGGTTGGAGTATGAGCGGTATACCTCATCTCCTTAGGGCATAAGTGTGATTGTGAAATGTAATTAGTCGTATAGCATATTTGCTTAAGGATGAATTACAAAAATCATTGGTTGATGTTACATTGCTTATTGAATCCTAAATTGATAGATATTATACATGTTCTTCATATTCCTTATTAAAATGGTTAGATGGTTTACTGCTTTATCATTCATAGCTATAATGCTTTAAAAGATGATATTGCTCTAATCTGTCTAATAATGATTAAGTCATGTTGTTCAATAGAGATTCCTCTATTTAGTTTATCACTATTTAACTACAATAATAATTTTTTTGGAGGAGAGTTATATCTCTCGCTGGGAAAATTTTCAATTGTCTCACCCCCGTGGGATCCAACCTTTTTAGGTGGATGAGGATGAGGAGGTAGAAACCCTACAGCAGGGGAAGGACAACAACACCAGGGATAGCAGTAACACCTCAGGTGGAGATATTGACTGTTGTGTCATGTAGATATGAGTCCTATGTGTCGTCTCTATACTCTCAGGTCCTTGGAGTTAGTAGTTAGTGCTTTAATGATCGATATGAGATTTTGGCATTGAATGCCTCAAGGTTGTATGTTGCCCATGTGTAGATTTAACAAAGCAACTGTTGTATGTAATCCTCGAGAAGAGAAGGTACATGGTATGTCCTTTGTGGACCAGAATGTATATATAATATTTTGGTTCTTGTTATAAGAGTTTCCTGGAAAATGGATCTCTTTGTAAATCGTTGTAATTTTTAGTGATTTTTAGTAATCCGTTGCTAATGTTTTCTTCTGCATTAATCATTATCCGATGTTTGGGGTCTGTCATCACAACGTCACCTAGCTAGATGAAGTTAGGTTTCCTATTCTCTAAATTAAGTATCTCATTCATCTTAAAATATTTCAAATATTTATGGATTTAATGATATTCATATAGATCATAAATTCGATAAATCATAAAGTTTCACTGAACTAAAAAAGCATTATAAAGAAACAAATTGTATCATATGAGAATAACAAGTGACATTCAAGGTAGTCATCATTTCAGATTGAATATTCATACCATGATGTTGCATTGAAGTTTTCCATTTCATATTTACTCACAAATCTCATCAACTATGGAATTTTTGCATTTTTTCATCAATTCTTAACAATTCCCATCAATTTAGGGTAAATTTATCATGTAGTTGATACAAACATGCATGCAACCAATAACTAAACTTATCTTATTGTATTGATATATTATCAAGATAGTAAGCATAAGTTAGAATATTTCCCAAAATGTTCATTAAGTTTCTTTTTATCGCTAAATTGTCATTTTATGTACTAGGGTGGAGTAACATGCATTTGTGTTTAGTTGACTCTAGATGTAAGTTTAAATTTAAGTAGGGGTGAGCATTAGTCCAGAATTGGGCCAAACCAAACCAGATCGAGGACCGAATTTACATAAAAGTATGGACTATAGATCAGACTATTTTGATGTTGGACTGAATCGGGTTTGAACCGTTTCAATGTAGAACTAGAATGGGACTGAACTATTTGGGCCGTAATAAATTTTTTTAGCATTCATAATTTGTTTAATAGTAAGTCTTTGATACTTTTGAGTATTTATAACAGTTGTTTAACATTAATATCAGAAATTTACACTACTAGTGTTTTAGTATGTGATTTTGTTTGTGATTTTGGCATAATATAACTTCATGTTTAAAGGAATTTTTCATATAAACCGGTCCAGGGTCCCATCCACGGTCTGACTGGTTTTGGACCAGACCTGACTGGACCACGGACCAAACTTCTATATTTTTGGACTGCAGAACAAAATGAACTGAAAATGGTCCAGGATCGCACCAGACCGAACTGACCGGTCCGGTCTGATTTTGTGGTATGGACCAAGATTTTCTCACCCCTAAACTTGATAGCATAAACTTCTCAATCTGGTAATCCCTCCTTTATGGATCATGAAAGGTTTCCAAATATACCAACTTGAGGTATATACACCTCTATATCCCTTACTTTTCCTAAAAAAGGTAATTGCAAAAGATATAAAGAGAGTTCATGGGTATTTTTCTTGATGAAGATGACTTGGAGATTAGAAGAGAGAAGAAATAGAATAAGAGAATAGATCACCAAGAACTTACTTGTAATTATACTTCCAAACAATCCTAGAGATGATCTTGAGTTGAAATCTCCAGAAGGCTTTATTTCCACTTAAAATCACTATTCTATGGTAAATTTCAATATAGGATGTCATGAGAAATGAAAAAATGGTAAACAATATTCCAAGTTTGAAAGCATGCAAGTTGGGTTATATATACCTAGAATTTTCTTTTAATTATTTATTTTTTCTAAAAAATGAATTGTTACAAGACTTTCTAGATAGTCTGTCTGACTTTCTAGGTCAACTTGACTCAAAAGGTCTCTATCAAGATCAATGATGACAAAAGTCTAGTTGTTGTCAACAAGTTGTATGACTTATTGGATAGTTCGTCTGACTTCTACACCCAATACTTTAATCGATCGATTGACCTGATAATACTGCTTACAACAACAACACCAACTATGGTGTCCCAACATGCCACGGCATATTACTAAAAAAAAGACCGATCTTGACTATAGTCAAATATCATTTAGCAGCAAGGAGTGAAAAACACATAATAAAAATTTGAATACCATTTCCACAAATATTTCACATAAAATTTCATTACTTTCATTCTTTCATAAATAGATAATTATACATGATATTGTTTTATGACCATTGTTAAAACATGTCTATGAAAGTTATAACTTTTAAATATTTTAACATGTGCATCTATATACAAGGCATGCAAATAAACATTAGCATTGTAGATACATACGATATAAATCCATCTTACCCATACCCAAGTGTATAGGGGCAATTCTATGAGACACCAAAATAGATCACCACCAACCTCCATGCTATTGTTGTCTACCAAAGGAAGGCTCTCTTCCACTAAAGCCATGGTTACGAAACCTTAAGGATAAGCATAACCACAAGGTTGAGAGTATGAGACCCATGTCCCAGAGATATAATACCAATATATAGAAGTATATCCTTACAAGTCTACTACTAAAAGAAGAATAAATATAGATTAAGTAATGATAAGTATTCTTTGCAAGATATAACATGACATTAAGATGCATGATATAAGTGAAAAAGTAATACTTGGCAATATATAGAAGCATAATAATGTGTTTCTCCAAAGCAATCCTAAATGTATATACTAAATAGCTTGATTATATGTTTTGTCATTAAGCTATGGGTAGTTTGAGATGTACTAACCAAATAACTATCTAGTTATTGTGAAGTCTCCTAGCTCATTGTAGAAGGTCATAAGATTACTAGACTCCATAAAACCGTATGACACCTCATTTTGGTGTGAGTATAAGTAAATTAGTGAACATTGGGCTGAACCAACTGGTAAAGAGCTCAAAATCAAGTCTACAATTTTAAGCCCATCTTGGATATTCAGGCCACAACAACTCGTCACATTGATTATAAACCCTATAATCACACATTTCACTTATATTGACACATGTCACTAGAACTACGACCTCAACCACACTCAATCATATCCATAATTGGATGTTGAAGAAAACAACCTCCAATCATCCTATATACTCAATAATATACAACTATGACCACCTTCTCACGATCTAAGATATTTATGAGGATACTTGTTTCCTTTTTGCATTTTTGTCTATATTCTCTTTTTTTTTTGGGGGGGGGGTGCACTGGATTGGATCGTAACTGCACTGAGTTCTTTTGATCTCCCCAATACACCTTTAGATTTTGTCTAGGTAGGTGTATCCTTATACATTTTCCCAAAGGGATATTCATTCATTTCTTTCTACCTCTGCCCCGTGGATAAAAACCACGTTTCATTATCCAACCTCTCTAAACACTAGGATAGTTTTGTTGACCTAACAGTTATATATTGTCCATATTTTGCTTAACCATTCCATTCATATATATCTAATATGTCTATTTGAGATTGTTTTTGGGTATTAGGTACATGAAAGGGATCAATTCAATCAAGCCCTAGCTTGACCAAATACAAGCCAAAGTCAATGCAAATGCACTTTTGTGAAAAATGCCCTAAAACCCTTGGAACAACTTTTTTAATCATTTGTATTGATGCTATGACTTGTAATTAAGCTGAAAAAATTAGGAGTACTTAAAATGAATATTTAAGCACTTTAATAGCATTTTCCAAAATTCATTCCAGGGGTTGTTGTCGACCAGGTTCAATATTTGATAAACTCGACCGACACCCTTGATGGATTTTAGGAACCGCCAGGGTCGGCCGAGTTTCCCCAGGACAAACTTGACTGGCACCCATGCACAGGCAAATCAAATTTAAGCTGTCAGCCAAGTTTCATCCAGGATCAACTCAAGCAACACTTCAAATTTGTTTTGTCGCATAGTGCTATCAGTCGAGTTTGTTTTATTAAAACTTGACTAACAACACTGTATAGAATGTACCCAAAAGTATTTCTAGTTATTGGAGTGTTGCAAAACTCAAAAATAGATTCGTAGAAACAACCCAAATGACTAGAATTCGTTCCCAAGTTCTTCTACTGGCTAGTAGACACCCCCAGTTATAAATAGAGATCCTTGGGCTTCATACCAAGTTTGCTTCTTATACTCCTAGCTATAGTTTAGTGGATTTTTCTACTAAAACCCCTTTCTCTCACTTTCTTACTACAGATTAACATCAATTTGAGTGAGATAGGTTATTTATGAGAGAGATACTTCCTTGTACTCATTGTGAAACTCTCAATCTTCTCTTTCTCAATCCCTTTCTCAAAACCAAAGTTGGTGAAAGCTTCTCCTTGGTGAAGGTGAAGTTGAAGGTTGAAGATCCAAGAGAAGAGTAAGTAATTCCTTCAAGGCGTAAGACTTGTTGCAAGAGGGGACCTCCTTGGTGAAGCTGTCCAACTCATTGCAAAAGTGGGTAACCCCGTTTAGAGGTTGAAGACTATTTCTCTAGGATATGTAAGTCCTTGTAAGGTTTATTGGATCCTTTGATCCTTAAAAAGGAAGGTTGAGTATCATTTCTAGAAGAAAGGTCTTATTGTATCTCTTATAATGAAATATAAGAAAGGTGCAATGGTTGAAAAATGCTAGAGGTTGACTTCTCTAGGTAGTGGATGTACACTCTCCTTATTTGGATTTTGGAACCACTATACATATTTTGTTCTTGATTTATTCAATCTCTCTCATCCTTGCTATGTATGTTTATTGCACTCGAATTCCATATTTGCAACCTTATCTCTTGGAAGTAATTTGAAGATTGAATGAATTTGGTTTAAGTTTTATAGATCTATTCAACCCCCACCCTTCTAGAGTCATTGATCCTATAAGTAGTATCAGAGCCACAATCTTCTCCAACTATGATCTCCCACGAGATGAGAATATGGGCGACAACCTTCTAGGTTCTCTCAACTTGGAGGATGGATTCTCCATGAGACCTCCAATCTTTGACGACACAAAATTCCTCTATTAGAAGAAGAGGATGCAATTCTACTTGCAAAGGATGAGCTAAGACATGTGGAAAGTGTCTATCCTTCCCTACAAGGATCCAGAAGGAGTTGTGGCTACTTGGGACAAAGCTAACTTGAAGAAAGCACAGTTGAATGCATATGCCATTAGCATTATCTATACATTCCTCACTCGTTTTGAATTCAACTAGATCTTTTCTTGGGACACCTCCTATTATATGTGTAACAAACTATGCATTGCCTATGAAGGGACCAAACAAGTCAAAGAGTCCAAGGTCAACATGTTCAAATGTCTCCTTTAGAACTTCAAGATGGGTAAGAAAGAGAGAGTGGTTGTAAGACCCCTAAATTGTGTTTTGGGTTAACCCTATTTTCTTTGGATTAATTATGTGCTTAGAACCTTTCTCTAATCCTTTGAGATATCCTTAGACCTTGTGGAGATCTTAAGTCTCCAGTTTGAACTTGTTTGGATGATGCTTGTGCTTTGTGTGCTTGTTTTGGTGCAAATTGCAATTTATCCAAGTTGAGGGGTTATCTTGCAATTTTCTACATCTAGATTGTTATTTCTCTCTCTTGGTTACTTGGGAGAGGTTTTGGTGCTTTGGGGCGCCTTGTTTGAGGCTTAGTTGAATGGTGGCACCCTTAGTGGTGGTTAAGGATTTCTAGGGTTTGTGTGCCTTGACTATGTGTACCTTGTGTGTTGTCTCAACCTAGGTCGTGACCTAGGGCTTGTTGGGTGGGTTTCACAGTTGAGACACCCCCTAGATGTGATTGTCACTACTGAGGTGGTTTTGATGATCTTGGGTCAATATAGTTGCCTTTGTGTAAGAGTGTCTCGACCTAGGAGGGGTTTGGTGACCTTCACTACTACAGAAATAGCTTATAACGTCACATTTAGAGACGTCGGTTATTACCGAAAACCGACGCCTAAACCCTACAATGTCTGCTAATTACAGAGATTGACATCTATATTTGAAGACCGACCAGACATGGGTATCACTTTTTATTAAGCATCAACTCCCTAAGACGAACCGACGCCTAACATAGCCCGCCAAATCCATTTTTTGAGAGAGAAAAAATTACCCCCCAAAGTTTCACATACGACGTCAGTTTTTTACCTAATAAATGATTCCTAACGACGAAAAAAATTACCTCCAAAGGTCGTCGGTTTTTGTGGAAAAATCGATGCTGAAAAGGTTTCGCGCGCCGTCCCTGCAAAAAATTTTAGGGTTAAGATTGTCTTATGGACGTCGGTTTGTTCTGGCAACTGACGTCTATGGTCATAATTCGAGAACATTTATTTTTTGTCGGCATATATAGATAGACGTCGGTTTTTCTATTTGGAACCGATGACTATCAGTGAACATAAGTGTCAGTGTGTTGGTGGTAACCGACGCAGAAAGTTTTAAGCGTCGGTATATGGTAATAATCAACGCCTATTGTTAACTTAATAGCACCTGTGCGAGCTAGGTTCTTCCCCTTTTTCTATTTCATTGTCAATTTCACTAGGGTCTGGTGATTCCACCGCCATCTGCTGCTCTTCTGCCTTCCCCACCGCTAGTCTACCTTCCCCGTTGTCGCCGCTGCTGCCGCCACTTGTTCCTACCACAGCCGCCACATGCTCCTCTTCTTCCACTTGTTGTTGTCGCCGCCTACTCCTCTGCTCCTCCGCCTCTTCTTCCTCTACTCCTGCTCCTACTCCAGCCATCACCCGCTCGCCACCGTCACCCGCTCACCGCCGCCACCCACTCGCCACTGCCGCCTCCTGCTCCTCCGGTGCCTCTTCTTCCTCTACCCCTACTCCTGCTCGTGGTACCCTTCTTCCTCCTCTTCTTGCTCCTTTCTCCTGCTCCTGGCCCCCTACCCTCAGGGTGCGGGAAATGGGTTGGATCTTATACATATTTGAGTACATTAAGGTTCTAATCTACCCTTTTGTTTATCAACTGAGATGTAATTTTTTATCTATTGCTTTGTATTTGTTTATCTACTGATTATATTTATTTATCTAATGCTTTGAGTTTACTTATTTAGATGTTTCTATTGTAAATCAACCTAGGATATGAACAAATCTTGTGCTTGCATATATTTGTGCTTCTAATCCTCATGCTTGATCTAATTCAGTAAATTTTGATGCATGTTGAAATAAGATTCAAACTTGAGCATTCTAGCATCCTAATTTGATTTGATTATGTGCTTTGAACCTTGAAACATGTGTGTTAAAGATACATTGTGTGTTGAATGGGGTTGTGAACATGGGACTGGTGTTGTATTTGTTGGCCTAGAAACCTGTCCAAGATTTACTCATTAGGAGTAAATCTTGGATAGTCCCCGGTTTGGGACTGTTCTTGAACACCTAATCTCACTTAGGATGTAAGTGTATAATGTGTATTGGGTTTTCAAGAAAATTTCGGTAGCATTTCCCCATTTGTTCTCTAAGTACATATGTACTTAGAGAACATCGAGGAAATGCTACTGAAATTTTCTTGAAAACCCAATACATATTATACACTTACTAGTGATATTAGGTGTTCAAGAACGGGATAGGTGGTACACATTTATTATATATAAGAATGACAACACATGTATTTGTTGGCCTAGAAACCCGTCCAAGATTTACTCAATAGGAGTAAATCTTGGATAATCCCCAGTTTGGGACTGTTCTTGAACACCTAATATCACTTAAGATGTAAGTGTATAATGTGTATTGGGTTTTCAAGAAAATTTCGGCAGCATTTCCCCGTTTGTTCTCTAAGTACATATGTACTTGGAGAACAACGGGGAAATGCTGCCGAAATTTTCTTGAAAACCCAATACACATTATACACTTACTAGTGAGATTAGGTGTTCAAGAATGGGATAGGTGGTACACATTTATTATATATAAGAATGACAACACATGTATTTTTTGGCCTAGAAACCCATCCAAGATTTAGTCAATAGGAGTAAATCTTGGATAGTCCCCAGTTTGGGACTGTTCTTGAACACCTAATCTCACTTAGGATGTAAGTGTATAATGTGTATTGGGTTTTCAAGAAAATTTCGGTAGCATTTCCCTATTTGTTCTCTAAGTACATATGTACTTGGAGAACAGTGGGGAAATGATGCCGAAATTTTCTTGAAAACCCAATACACATTATACACTTACTAGTGAGATTAGGTGTTCAAGAATGAGATAGGTGGTACACATTTATTATATATAAGAATGACAACACATGTATTTGTTGGCCTAGAATGGGATAGGTGGACCAGTTTTCTTGCATTGGATGTATCCCTTTGAACGATACATGAGCATTTTTAAAAGTGATGTTCGAAACCGTTATCGGCCTGAAGGGAGTATTATTGAGGGTTATGTGGCGAGAGAGGTTATGGGTTTTTGCAATGACTTTCTGAGTGGTAATGAAACTCCTGGTAATGACAAGAATATTGAGGAGCAATTTGGCAAAGGAATTTTGGGATCACGGGTGAAAGTAATCAGCCGTGAGCAGTTGGAACAAGGTCACTTGTATATTTTACACAACATGGACGAAGTGAGTGTTTATATCGAGGAACATACCAATTTCATCAAGAGACAATATCCTCGAGCCAATTCAATGTGGCTTGCTAGATTGCATAACAAGACATTTATTAAGTGGTTTGAAGATAAAGTCTTACATCAACTATCTCAAACACCAGATGATATTACTAAAACTATCAAATGCCTCACCTTTAAACCAAAATTGAATGCTATGGCTTATGAAGGGTATGACATTAATGGATTCACATATTACACAAAGCGCCAAGATGATAAGAGTGTCATCCAAAATAGTGGGGTCACCCTTCAAGCGTCGACTATGTTTTTTGCAAGTGTAAAGGATAAGAGTCCACATGAAGCTAAAATGTCATATTACGGTGTCATTGAAGACATATGGGAGTTTGACTACATAGATTTCAGAATTCCTCTCTTCAAATGTAATTGGGTTGATAACACCAAAGGAGTTATAGTGGATGAATTGGGTTTCACTTTAGTGAAATTTGAAAAGATTTGTGAGAAGGGTGAACCATTCATATTGGCATCACAGGCGAAATAAGTATTTTATATAGATGATCCTACAAATGATAAATGGTCGATTGTTCTTCATGGTAAAAGACAGTTCATTGAAGATCCTATAGATGAAGAAGAGTACTATGATAAGTATGATGACTCCAGTCCATTCTCAGTTGGGTTGCCAACACCACAAAATATTGAAGCTAATGATGACTTGTATGTGAGCGGAGATTACAATGAAGGATTGTTAATTGATAAACGATCGCAATATTAGAGGCATGCATGTTTATATATTTTATATGTTTCATTTTTCAATGTTTCATTTGTATATGTGAACTATACACTGTTTCATTTTTCAATGTTTCATTATCTTATAGTTATGTCAAATGCTAAATGTTTGATTTTTTAATGAAATTTTTAGATGGATGAGCATGGGCATGATGACCATGATGTCCATGATGAGCATGGTGAGGATACCAATGCACCGCCTCACAATGTAAGTTTTAAAAATATGTCATATATTTCTATCTATTTGTCCATTTATAGTTTATATCCTGTAAGTGTGTTTATTTTGTCAAAATTTAGGTTGATGATGCACATGTACCCTCTAAAGCACTTGAGGCCCTTGATGAGCAGTACCAAAAAGTTGACAAGAGAAGGGGCATCACTATGATGAAGAAGTTAACAGTGCTAAGGGGCAATGGACCCAAACTGGTTGTGGATTTTGATAATGCAGGAAATGCAATTGGAGTGAACTGCAATTCGTTTGTTTCATATCTTGGGTATGTTACTCGTAGCCATTGTGGTTGTAAGATAGATTCTTGGCATAAAGTTCCTAAGGGAAAGAAAGACTTAATATGGAAGGATTTATGTGTGAGTTATTATTATTTGCAATTCTATTTTGTAGATTACTAATTTTTTGGATACTAGTTAATAGCAATTCTATTTTGCAGAGTATATTTGCGTTGGATGAAAAGTTGCATCGTAAATGCATGATGCAACACTGTGGGAGGTTCCTAAGGAACTATAGGACAAATCTCACCTGAGAATACATAAAAGATGGTGAGAAGAGGAAGAAGTCAGCCATTGAATAGTGGAACTTCCTGGACCAAGAAGAATGGGACGTGTTTGTTGCTTCAAGAAACACTGATGAATTCAAGGTATTAGGTGTTACTCCCTATTTAATTAATATATGTTGTATTCACCTATTCAAGATTAACCTTTAGTGTTACTAACCAAATCAATGTGAATACTAACTAGGCTATCGATGAGGCGCAAAGAGCAAGGCGTGCACTGAATGTGCATGGCCACACAATGGGTCCAAAGGGCTATGCAGGTGTTCACCAAAGACTACAGGCTGAGTGTACTGCTTAGTCTACTGCCACTCAGGAGTCCTCTACTATAGTTACCACACCTCTACCTCGCCATGATGTCTGGATAGCTGGGAGGCAAAACAAGAAGGGAGAAATAAAGAAGCCCACAACTGCGGAGGCGGCTGCAAAAAAGGTAAAATACAACTCTTAGAGCAATCGTTCGAATATTGATTATTTGTGGTGTTTACTTACTTACCAATTTCTATTGATGGCGATTAGCGGGAGCTGCACAAGCTGAGGAAACAAGGCAAGTTCATCCCTGAGGGAACAAGGGATGAATTGACAGTTGCTTTGGGTAACCTAGATCATCCTGGATGTGTTAGGGGTGCATGCGCTGGTGTGGGTATCAAAGAATTCTTTGGGCCATCCCAGCGCAAACATGTCCCAAAAGTGGGAATTTCACAATAAGAGGTAACCTATTCTTTTTTTAGAATGCTACTATAAAAGGGAATTCAATTATCAGAAGCTAATGTTTCTTTTATCCATGTATAGGTAGATAAGATCGTTGAAAGGAGAGTCAAGGAAGTAGTTGATAAGACACTCCACGAAGCAATGAGCAAGTGGCAGGCATCTCTGACTACCACTCAGACAATATCTATGGCATCCTGCTCTACTCCTACTGTAGAGGTTGGGAGTAATCATGTAGACCCACCACCTAGCACATCCGATGTAAGTATTTTTATGACATAGTAGCTAGTCTTTTCAAGATGATATGTATATATGTATATAACATTCTTTACATAAATTTATAGGGATTGAAGCCATGCCATTTAAAAAGTAACAAATACGTCATTGCAGAGGTGTCGGCTTACCCATCCCTTCCAGGGGAAATGTTTCATGGGTCTCCATTACCAAATGGTTGGGTTCATGTGAGCCCTCTACGTATATTCCCCAATTGGATAGATCTTCTATTGCCATATGCCCACCCAGATTGTGAAACACTTGGTGAGGTAGAAGGCAGAGTGATATTGTGGCCCAAAACAGATGTCATCTATACTGAAATTGTATGGTAAATTTACATTACATTAAATTGTTAGTGTGTATATATGAGGTCAATTGATATGAAATTATATATAGGTTAAAATGAAGACACCCAGAGCATCTAGGCCTCCACATCCACCTCCTACATTACCAAGTTGGGTTCCACAAGACCTACCTGCCCCGTTAGGTCCTAATTGTAGGGGTATGGTAGTATGGTTAGGCGGACATGATATAAATTTCCCTATAAATGTTTCTATAGATGCGGATGTTGTAGGTCAATCATACAAAAACAAACTATTTATACAAGATATTTTGGAGTTGTTTCGCTATGATTGGCTGAATACATCTGTGATAGAGCTATGGATAAGGTGAGATATTGTTTATACATCCATATACCTTGTGTAGGATCCGGTGATCTGGTTTCTTATATATTAATGCTACGTAATACATGTTTTGAAGCTACTTAGATAAGATATGTGCATATTTTTTATTTGAACATGTAGGATTTTTATTCCATCTTTGATTAGTCTAGTAGCTAAAGACCCTTCATCAGTTCAACAATACTGTTGTGATGCTTTTACAAATTTTGGTCAAAATAAGAAGATGGTGATAATATCTTCATTCAATGTGGAGTAAGTTTACTTTTCTTATAATTTGGACTTAACAAAATTACATTTTTATTGTGGATTTCGAGTTATTAATTTTTAACTTTTTTACCTCTGGGGGTATGCATTGGGAGTTACTAGTTATTGTCCCCGGGACGTTCACTGTCTATTATCTAGATCCTAAGGGGACTAAATTGAATCCAAAATATGGACATGCAATGAAAATGGTATTATTCTGGTGAGAAATATTTCATTTTATATCCATTAACATATGTTATTACATTACTATTTAATTATGCAATTTACTGTGTTACATTAACATGTAGGGGTTTACATGAGTTCAAAAAGGTTGGAGGAAAGGTCCCCAAGAAAAAGAACCAGCCAATAATTTGGGAGAACGTGGAAGTAAGTTCCCGACTCTAATGTATATATTATTTATGTGAATTGTGCTTAGTTGTATTTTTTAATATTTTGTATGTTTAAATTTATAGTGTGCTACACAAGACAATGACTGTGCATGAGCATACTATGTGATGTGATATATGCACATGATTATCAAATATGCCGTAGTGGACATCGATACCATACATGAGGTATTATATATAGTCTCATTAGGTAGTATGAAATATATCAATCTTATTTATATATTATTAATTATATATATACATCATTCTCTTATACATCATTCTCTTTGCAAGTGTTCAAAACTGACCCCACTACAGGTAAGGCCTTATCATATGTACATGCTTCCTATACGACGGAAGAATTAAATGATGTAAGAGAAGAATGGGTAAAAGCTATACAAGTAGTGGGGGTTTTAAAATATAATTGGGATTTTGATAGCGATAATGACTAAAGAATGATATTTTGTAAATGAATTTTTCTGAATTGTCATATGTGTGAATGTTTCTACATGTGTCTGAATGTTTATACATGTGTGAATATGAAAATGAATAGAACTGCAGGTTGCTACATGGATGTTTCTACATGTGCATGTGTGAATGTGAAAATGAAAGGAACTGCAGGTTGCTACATGAATGTTTCTACATGTGTCTAAATATTTCTACATGTGTGAATGTGAAAATGAAAGGAACTGTAGGTTTCTACATGAATGTTTCTACATGTGTTTGAATGTTTCTACATGTGTGAAAATTGAATGGAACTGCAGGTTGCTAAATGTGTGAAAATGAATCTTGTTAAATTTGTAGGTTTGTGGCCTGTTGTTGGCTGATATCAATGGATGTCGTAAACCTGCAGTTCAGTTCTACTGAACTGCAGGTTTCTTTATCCTGTGACCAGCCACAGCAGGACTGCAAACTGATAAGAAAAAAAAAATCAAAACACAGGCGTCGGTTATTAATCGAAAACTGACAACAAAGGTTTACAACGTCAGTTAATAGAAAAAAAACCGCCGTCTAATGTGACCAGAAAACACGGCCGTGCTGGCCAGTACGGCCGTGGCGGCATGTGATATGGCGTCGGTTATTACTAAGAAACTGACGCCGATGGTGTCCTAGATGGCGCCCTTTTTTGGCGCGAAGGGTTTGGGCATCAATTTCCCTACTAATAACTGACGTCTATAGTGCCCATGCCGGTGCCCTTTTTGTGGCATGAAGGGTTCTGACATCAGTTTCCCCACTAATAACCGACACCTATAGTGCCCCTGCTGGCGTGTTTTGGGTGGCGCGAAGGTTTTTGGCATTGGTTTTCAAACCGATGCCTAAGGCCTTTTAGTGTCGCCCACATAGGTATCTCTTTTTAACCGTAGCCAAAGGCCTTAAATAACCAACACCAAAGGTCAGTTTTGTAGTAGTGCTTGTGTCATGACCTTGTTGTGTTTTGTGGTGTTGTCGCAACCATGGATGGTATTTCATGGTGGGTCACGACTGCAACCATGTTAGGTGACCTAGGTGGTCGAGACTCAATCTATAGTGTATCACCATCTCTTGAATGTGTGTTTTAAGTGGTTGTATGTTAGTTCCTTGGTTGGATAAGTGTCCCTTTGGACCCTTATCTTGTTAACACCACATCTCTTGCCCCCTCTCTCCTCCTTTGCTATATAAACCCTCTTCTATCCATGCAAGTGATCTTTTTTGGCCACATTCCTTCTCCTTCCTTGCTTGGTTGTCCTTGAAGCTTGGTGGAGTAGGGAGATGTTGTTCTTGGTTCTTTAAAGGAGGTTCAATCTTGCATGTGGTGATTCTTGCTCATCCTTTACCTTGGTAAGTATTTACCTTTCCTTTATGGTGTTTTCCTTTCATATTCTACCCCATCTTCTTCCTTTTTCTTGTCCCTACATCATGTTTTGACATGGTGGTCGTTCTTGAGAGTAAACTCCTCCTCACAAGGGGTCATAGGCCATGTTTTGACAAGGTGACACCCAAGTAAAGGGAAATTTCTTCTCTCTTTTTCCCTTCTTTCTTTTAGTTCGGCCTTGAGATTCTTGCTCTCTTTCCTTGGGCAACCTTTGACCATGGTATCTTCTCTTACTTGAAGTGTTCTTGTAGCCGAGGGTGGAGCTTTTAATGGAGCTCCATCATCCTTGGTGATTGTTTGTTTGGAGCTTGTTTTCCTTGGAGTGACTTCTTTGAGGCGGGTTATATAACTCTTAACCTTCTCTATTAATGCACTTTTAATATATGCATTCTACTATTTTTCTCTCTCTAAAATGTTCCCTTAACATGCTAGTAGATGATGATATACTCTAGAACTTGATTGATGTTGAGATCATGCTTGGTTTTGATGTAATCTGAAACTCTAGTTTTGTATAGGGGTGAGCATCGATCCAGAACTGGACCAGAATGAGGACCAATTTTGTATAAATTTTAGACCGTAGATCGGACCATTTGGAAGCAGGACCGGACCGGTACCGGACCATTTTGAGGTAGGACCGGACCGGACCGTTTCGACCGTAATCAACCTTTTTTACATTTTTTACAACTTGTTTAATTGTAAAAAGTTGATAATCTTAGTCACTTCTAACAATTATATAACATTAATAGCAAACATTTACATTACTAGTGCTTATAAATGTACTTGATTTGTACTTTTTTCATAATATACCTACAAATACACATGTATTTTATATAAAAGTCGGTATGCCGTCTGGTCCACGGTCAGACTGGCTTTGGACCGCACCAGACCGAAGACCGAACTTACTAAAATTTGTGGACCGCGGACCAGACTGAACTCATAATGGACCGAATCGAACCAGACTGAATTGAGCAGTCCAATCCGGCTTTGCAGTTTGGACCATTATATGCTCACCCCTAGTTTTGTACCTGATTTTGGTGTTTGTGGTGTGATGATGGTCTTTTCCTATCTCTTGACCTTAGTTTTGATTGCATGAATGACGATTGAGTGTTTTTATGTTCTATGATTTTAGGATTCTATTTTTTTGGTGTTAATCTTAGTTCTCTCTCTTGTTTGAGATTCCTTTTTATGGTGATCTCATGATGAAAGTTTTAGGGTTTTAGTAACTGGTTTTTGGGAGACGTTCTTCCTTCTTGAGGATGGTGGTGTTCCACATTGTTCTTTTTTGTTTCAGCCATGGTTTGCTTTTGTTTTATCCTTGTTTAGTCTCAGGTTGACGATGGCCCTCTATCTTGGTAGTAGATTGACCGTTGGTGGTCATTACACCTTGATCTTTTTGCAGTATCGGTCGAGATGATAGTTTGCCATTTGGTCAAGATACCTGCCCTGAATTAGTTAGCACATTGCTTCTGTTTCGAAAGAGATATATGATCTTATGATGTTAGTGACCTTTACCCTGGTCACAATCACAACATCACACCTATCTTTTGTTGGTCGCAACCCATGACATGGTTAGAGGTCGAGACAACCTTAGTTTTGGTCAGGTTGCTCCCCTTAAAGTTGTAGGTCGTGACATGTTTTCTTAGGGTGGTTGGAACCCTAGCCCTTGTTGGGTCAAGACATGTCACTCCTTGGTGTGTCGCGGTCGTGACATCGTGGTGTTGGTCATGGTCGAGACACCATAGATGGTTGATTGTCACGACCCATGTTTGTGAGTGGTTGCGACACATGGTTGATGGATGGTTGAGACACATGCTTGAGTGCTCACAAGGCACATATATGAGTAATGCACATGCCATGTGTAGTGTCATGTGGATAGTTGTTTGTTTAACCCTAATAATGATCTCTAACCCTAAAGTGTTCCAAGAATATGGGAAGTGTCATACCTAGGTTTTAGTGCTTAAATGGATCTACAAAACCCTAATCAGCTGAGCATGGATCCCTAACCCTAATATGATGAGCTATGTGATGTGTTTGCTTTCTCTCCACTTGAGATAGTCGTCTTACTATGTTGCTTTTTCTCTCTTGTTTGTAAACTCCTAACCTTGTATGTGAGATGAATACCATGGTTTGTATATGCTATGGTGATGATTATATGATCCAGGTTGGTGCTTATGCCCAATGATGAGGCATAATGTGGTGATTTATATGTAGGGTTATGTGATAGGTCCTATGATCTGGTGATGTCTTAATGCATATTGAGAGGTGACACTCTCAAGTGATGTGATTAGGGATTGATATCCCACAATGATGTATAATATTATTGTTCACCTTGTGAATGGCAGAGAAAAGTGTATCATGCGATGACAGTGAGACAAGTTCACACCTTATATGTTTTGTATCTTTTGAAGTTGCAATATACCCTTATTTCTTGTAGAGTTTGTTTTGGCTTTATACGTTGTAACTTGATGGATGCTAAAAGTCAGCCAACTGTCTTAACTAATCAAGTGAAACCTAATCATGTAGTTTTCCTTGTGTCGTAGATCCATTCTGGTGTTAGCTTTATTTGCTGGATTGGTGAAATGGGTTTAACTCAGAATGCATATTTTTTAATATGTGGGGGCACAAGTCGAGTATCTCCTTGCATCCACATTTATAGGTTGTGTGATACAACCATGCATGAGACGGTCTCCTTGTGATATGGATGGCCATGTGTGAGCCAATCCTTCTTTTAAGAATGGCCATGCGTGAGGCTATTCTTCTAGTGTCATTACCTATACCAAGGTGGGCTAGGTGTTATATATGCATGGCCATGCTTGAGTCGATCCTTCTGTTGATTATATCTCACTTTCTTTGTAGTTGACTGATATGTCTCTGTAATGTTTTATCTTGGGTTGACCAAGAGACATGGAGAGGTCGTGGATTCCGGATCTTCCATGCACCTTGTATGGCACCGTCAGTTGCCCTTTGCTAGGTTGGTTGGATTTGCGTGGTACAAATCAAATCCTTGGGGCAAAATAAAAGATGTAACACATTCGTGTAGTATATGTGCTTAGGGTGACATTCGTCTCACATTAGTTGAGTCTTTGCCTTATCTTTTACTGATTTCTTGAATTATATGATAGTAAGAGAAGTCAACTACTATACATGTTCTTCATCTTACTTATTAGAATATAACTTGATCTATTTTTTAGTGGTAGCTACCTAGTCTTATTTAATCAACTTCATTTGTTGAGTACATATCATTTAGCTAAATTTTCTCAATCTGCGCAGTATGTTGTTTTATCTTCTTAGCTTATTTGTGCTTTAATAGATGTTGGAGGAGAGTTATATCTCTCGCTTGGATGTTTGGTCTCACCCTATGGGTTTCCACATCTTTTAGGTGGTCGAGCACAGAGAAGTAGAGATCAAGCAGCTGGTGTAGAGCAATAGGAGGACTAGTAGTTGTTGAAAGGTTGGATGTGCTACTTGTGTATAGAAGTAGAGTCTTATGTGGCATCCTTGTATACTCAGGTCCTTGTTGAGGTTTTTGTTGTATGTATCAATACAAAGTTTTGGCTCTATGCCCACTATTGTATAGAAAGGGCATATATGTATATGAACATGTTATCATGTGTAATAAGATGTGGCTTGAGAGTCAGTAAACAATATCTTGTATAAAGTTGGGCCAAATGATATGCAATATAGGTGGCATTTGTGGACTCATGTGCAATATGTTGAAACTCTTATGGTTATATGAAATAGGCTTAAATTTCTTGTATTTTATGGCAACCTGGATGTTTAGCTTTAATTTCGTAGTTTGGTTTTGAGTTATGACGCATGTTGGCACTGGGCGTCACAGTTAAGGTTGGTATCAGAGCTTTAGGTTTGTTGAGTCTAATGGGGCATAGGACTAGGGTTGTGTATGCTCTAGTATCCTCCAGTTTATCTTATAGTCACTTCTGCTTATGCAGAAGGAGAAGAAGAGTTGAAAAGATGGCTGGAGAACATGAAAAACACACTGCAGAGAGTAGTGTTATTGCACCCGGTGGTGGTACAAGGGTTCATGAGATAGAAGATCGAGTGCTTGATGCTCCCCAGTTTGACCAGGCCATGATAGAGAACCCTGCCTTTCAGTCTCTATTTGGGCAGTTCATGGTGATGATGACACACATGGTAGACATGATGCCTACCCCTCTACCTAAGGCAACTATTTCCATTGTTGAATCTCCTGAGTTTGGGAAGACCTTTGAGAGGTTGAGATGTGTTGGTGTTGTGAAGTATGCTGGTATGGCTGATATAGTAGACACTAATTTTTGGTTGACGAAGCTAGAGAAGGCCTTTAAGATCCTTATAATTCTTAAGGCTAACAAGGTGAAGCACATCGTGCATCTTTTGAAAGGGAGTGATGGCCATTGGTGGGCCATTGAAGAGGAGAAATGGCCAGGTGTTGATGTCAGTTGGGAGGAGTTCAGATAGGAGTTTGTCAGCATGTACTTCCCGCATACCTATCTTCATGAGTAGATCTCTCAATTCAAGAAGATCAGACAAGGACCCATGTCGATCAACGACTATGAGGAAAAGTTTATAGAGTTGATGAGCACATGGCATCAACAGATGAGGAGAGGACCCGACATTTTGAGAAGGATCTGAATGGTGAGCTGACGATAGAAGTGGCGGTGCTTGAGAATTGTGAGAAGTTTGCAATGTTCATGGATTCCATCAGGATGATTGAATGATTTATGGTTGAGAAGTGAGAGAAGAGTGCCAAGAAGATACCATCACAACATCAAGGGCAGTCATCAGGAGGCTTTAAGAAGCCTAGGTTTTCTACACTGTCAATACAATAGAGGTCCAATGCACAGACTCAGTGGTTGCCTAATAAGGGCAGAGGACACAATCTTCCTCCATCAGAAGCTCAAAGTGTAGCATCCGCATCAGTGATAGGGTCGTTGAATCCATGGTATGAGAGTATAATGTGCTACAAGTGTAGATAGGTTGGGCATACGAAGTTGTTTTGCCCTATGAAAGAAGATGAGGTGACCCAACAATCGAGGCAGAGCCAACTGAGCTCATAGAGACAACACTTTAGTGGCTGTGGAAGGGGACGTGGATAACCGTCTCAGGCTGGTTCTTCAGGACATGCCAACATAGGAAGAGGACGGCAACAGGGGATGGCTAGATTCTATGCTATGAGTCTTCTTGAAGGAGTGATCAACCCACGAGTAGTGACAGGTCAAATGGATTTATTTCATTTTGATTTGTCTTCTTCTTACTTTATATTTGTTTAGGTCGACCCGAGTGTGAAACACTCTTTTGTCACTCAAGAAGCGATTGATGATTTTTCTTTGCATGTTAGTCGTAGATGTGATAGCCTCTGTTTAAAAACCCCATTAGTTGGTTCTGTAGAGTTGCGGGAGGTGTGTCTGTAACACTCATATTTTCATATCACATGAATATTACTGAAGGGTGTCACAAAATTCTAATCTTTGCAATTAAAGTAAATGAAAACATGTTTCATTGATTAAGAACTGATTCATACATAATTCTTATCAAAAGAAAACTACATCTTGTTTACCTCAAAAATGTAATCTATTTGGTAACATAACGAAGCATAAAGAAAAGATGTCTAAACTCGGATCGTCTTGGTAAAAGGCACCCCACCAGGCTCTGCTTGAGAAATCTCCTAGTCCTTTGCTTGCTCTTTTGATCATCAATTGCTCCAAGACATGTGGACATCACATCCCTAGCCATGCATTGGGAAAAATAGTCGTTAGAGTAAGTGTCATGAGTATTGTAAAATATAAAAGGATTGAAATGTTACAAAATATTATTGGTCATATAAATATTAAACTAGCATCAAACTCTAATTAAAATTTGAATACATATCATCTCTTATTTCTTTAACTCTTATCTTTCTACTGTGTCTTTCCTGGAGACCTATGCTATCGGTCTCATGACCTACACCAAAGTGCATTGGTTATAAGTATCTTATCTGAATCTCCCTCATCATCTTCATGGATGATATTATAAACATGATCTAAACTAATATATCTTTTATTTATGGTTTTTATCTGATTGTGTCCACTATTATACAATAAGTCCTCCTCTATTGACACTGAAGTGTCCTTTATGACGAAACACACCCTTTGTTGGCACTACATTCCCTTTGTTGACACTGAAGTGTCCTCTATGGTGCAACACACCCTCTATTGGCACAACGTTCCCTCTATTGACACTAAAGTGTCCTCTATGGTGCAACACACTCCCTATTGGCACAACGTGCCCTATGTGACACTCACGGTGTCTGATGCATTGCGCCCTCTGAATCATCCCAGGACTCTCTGGTGAGGACTTATCCTATAATGTATTAATATTCTGATGTTGTTTTCTATCTCTATTATCTTATTTCTTAATGTTAATCTCGTATCTTTGAATCTATTATTAAATTCTAACCTCTGAGTCTTAGTCTCTTATCTCTGACTTTGTTCTTAGCTTCTTAACCCTGATCTTAATCTATTTTCTCTGACCTTGATTTATTCTTTAGCTATAAACTAAATCTATTTCTGAATCTTAATCTCGGCTCTAAAATTATGAATTTATTCTACACCTGAATGTGAGTTTGAACCTCAATTGCTACACAATTGAGATTGGGTCTAAAGCCCTTATCATGTATCTTTGTATAATATCTGGGTACTCACATAATGTGGAATCTAAGTATGATTCTAAGTTGATATCCATATTATCTAGATAGACTTAGCTCTAATACTCTGATTTGATGACAACTAATCCTAAAGTCTTAGGAAAAAGGTTTGAAATAGATATGGGAATACTAAGTATATGAGAGTTCCCAAGTATCAAATATCTAAAAGAATGTGGTTTCTAACAAGGAAACTCAATTTCTTTAAACTCTCATTAAGTCTAATCTTAATACAATCATATTAACTTAAATCTTAAATCTTAAAGTAGGAATCTTCTAGAATCTCATCCTGCAACTTAATCATGACTTAATGTCTCATAATTTGATAATATCATCATAAACTCATGTTACAATATATCCTAGTAGTACCTTTATCTTGAAAATTAGACCATGTTTTACCATGTTCAATACTCATATTCTCACATAATACTTAACTTTTATACATTAATCATTCTAAGGAATCTATTTAACTTCTTAATTCTTAGGTCTCTACACATATAAGGAACCTTGTCGACATGTTCCTACTTGAATTATTGGCACATGGTTATATCTATAAATGAGAGAAATATTAATAGTATGTTGTACTTGAAATCATAATACATGATTACATCCATATATATGAGAGATCCTAATAGCATATTTGTACTTAAAATCCTAATACATGGTTATATCACATAACCATGGAAGCAAGGCAGTCTTACTTTTCATTTCCTATCTTGTGGTCCTGAGCATCCATAAGAAACATTTCTAAGGAGTATGGCAAGAATGTACTCTTTTATCCTCCCTGTGAACTTAATTCATGAACTTTTATCATTTTATGACTCATCTCTACTTAAGGTATTGAGTATATGATATTACACAATCATAAGCATATAAAATCAGACTTGCATATCTTGACTTAGAATAATGGACATGAAAGTTCCAATTAAGAGGCATGGAAATGTATTAAGTTGATAAACATAAATAATCATGGGCATGAAATACTTACCCTTTTACTTAGAGTAGGCCTATTTTCTCTCCTTAGGTTGAAAAAACCCTAGTCACATTCTAGGGGTTCATTAAACCCTAAACATCTTGTTCATAACATAAAATACCTCCTCTTTGTTGACTCAAGGTCAATTAGGTCAATGTTGACTCACGTCTAAATTGACTAAACCCTTGTTTTGATGATGACTAACCATTCCACATATTGGTGTCTAATGTCTCTACTTGAGTGATTTCATATTAGGTATAGACACACTCCAAATGATCTAACTTGCACATATCAATACAAGTGTGCATTTTTGTAATATGATGTAAATACATTAGAATCATGTTGTAAATCACTTGTAATGATTGTATGACTTGTAATTAAGCTTAGAAAAAATTAGGAGCACTTAGATCGAATATTTAAGAACTCAAAAGCCATTTTCCAAAATTCACATCAGGCTATTCATTGGTCAAGTTGCAAACTTGACCGATCCTGATTGGATCTTGAAAATGAATTTTGATCGGTCGAGTTTACACTTCACAGAACTCGACCGATGGAGTACCTGATCAATTTGATTTTCATTTGTCAGTCGAGTTTCCCCAGGACAAACTCGACTGATGGTCTGAATATCGGCTTTGTCTTTTACTCTATCAGTCGATTTACCCTTATAGAAACTCGACCGATTGCACTGTACGCAAAAGTGCTTCTAGCCGTTGTGGAGTTGCAACAAGTGAAAATATATCCGTTGCAAGCCACTAAACGGCTAGTTTTCGGCCCCAAGTGTTCCCAAAGGCTTCTAGGCATCCTCAACTATATATAGGACCCCTTGGGCTTCATTCCAAGGTTGAGCATTCAAGCCAAGCACTATGAAGGTCCCTATTCTATAGTTGAGTGATCCAACAACCTCCTCTCTCTATCTAAGCTTAATCACTTGCTACATCTATTAGAGTGAGTAGGCGATTTGTAAGAGAGCTCATCCTACATGTATATCTTGTGAGGCTCTCGCTTCCACCACCTCCCCGTCTCTCTTTTCAACCATGAAGATGAAGGTTCTCTCTCTTGGCTAAGAGAGGTGAAGAAGAACAAGGGAAGGCATCCCTTAGTGAAGATCAAGGTTGAAGACTTGGATAAAGAGTGGGTAAGCCCTTGGTGAAGGCAGAAGACTCCTTGCACAAGGGGGTAATTAAGTCCTTGGTTGAAGCTTCTCCGAGTGAAGGTGAAGTCAAAGGCGAAAGATCCAAGAAGAGTGGGTAATTCCTTGAAGGCTGAAGACTTGTGCAAGAGTAGGTAAGTCCTTGGAAGAAGGCGGAAGACTCTTGCAAAGTGGGTAAGTCCTTGGTAAGGTTGAAGACTCTTTGTATTGGATAGGTAAGTCCTTTGGTTGGTCATGTATTGTAATTCTTATGAATGAATATAAGAGTGTAATGGTTAGGAAATCCTAGAGACTGACCTCTCTAGGTAAGTGGACTGACTCACTTCTAGTTTGAAGTGAGGAACCACTCTAAATAGCTTATCCTCTTGTGTTTGCTCAATCTCTATAATCCTTGCTATGCATGTTTTAGTTGCACTCAAATTACCTATTTATCAACCTTATCTTATGATATATCTTGAAGGTCTAATGAATTTTCTTAAAGTGCATTCAACTCTATTCATCCCCTCTAGAGCATCCAATCACCCATCTAGGATCCAACAATTGGTATCAGAGCGGGCTTCTCCAAGCATACTTCAACAAGTAGGAGAAGATGGTGACTACCAAGGAGGGAGATATTTGATCAGCCTACCAATCTTTGATGGGAGCAATTTCCTCTATTGGAGAAGAAGGCTTCAATTCTACATCCAAGGATCAAGTCTTGAGATGTGGCAAATGGTGAACAACCCATACAAGCTACCAAAGATAAAGATTGAAGAATGGGATGATGCTACCTTGAAGAAAACAACCTTGAATGCTAGAGCAATGCACATCCTCTATGCCTCCATGACCCCCACCGAGTTCAACCGAATTTCTTCATGTGAAACAGCCTATGAGGTATGGAGAAAACTATGCATCACTTATGACGGGACATATCAAGTGAAGGAAAGCAAAGTCTACATGCTCAAAGGGTTGCTTGAGAACTTTTAGATGGGAAAGGAGGAGAAGATAACCAACATGTACTCAAGGCTCAACACCATTGTGAATGGTCTTGCTTTTCTAGGACATCCTATGAGTAGAGGAGAGATCAACTCAAAGATCTTTAGAACTCTCCCCAAGAGATGGGAACCCAAGGTGACTTCCATTGAAGAAGCAAGGTCTCTTAAGGATGTTCCTATTGAAGAGCTCATTAGAAATCTACAAGAACATGAAGCCACACTTGACAAGAGGGAGGAAGTAGAAAGACAAGAAAAGAAAGAACTCAAGAGAATGAAGAAGTCTGGAATCAAAGCTCAAATCAAGGCTATTCTTGGTCAAGCTTCTCCATCCTCTCAAGTTGAAGAATATGCCATGTACTCCAAGGGTAGATTCTACAAAGGCAAGCATTCCTCCTCCATCTGGTGCCTCAAGTGTGGAGAGAAGGGTCACTTCAAGATAGATTGCCCACAAATTATAAAGACCCATCATCACAAGAAAAGAGAAGATAAGTGGCACTCAAGCTCAAGTGAATCCTCCAACTCAAGCTCAAGTGAAGATTCAAGTGGAGGATCAAGCTCAAACTCTAGTGATGAAGGAGAATGTCATTTTGCTCTCATGGCATCAACAAGTAAGGACTCAAGTGAGGTAAATCTAAACTCATTAGATAAAGAATCTTTGATTGCTATTATTCATGATACGTGTGCCTCTCTTAAGTCTTATAAAAGGAAAAAGAAAAAGCTTGCTAGAATTGTTGATAATTTGCATGTAGAATTAAATGATCTTGAACATGCTAATTCTTGCTTTCTTGATGACAAAAATGATTGTCTTAGACAAGTAGACTCTCTTAAACTTGAAAATGATAGTTTGCTTGATAAGATTAGATTTCTAGAAGCTCAACCTCTCATGCCTAGTTCTAATGAAGAGAACAATTTAATTATTGATTCTCTCATGCATGATATTGATGTTCTTAAATCTGAAAATAAGGACAAATATTTCATTTTGCAAGAATTAGAATATGAAAATGGTGTTTATCTTTCTAAGATTGCTTTGCTCGAAACAGAAAATGCCTCCTTGCTTGCTAAAATCAATGTGCATGAATCTTGTTCTAGTTCTACTAGTAGAGAGAATGATGTTGCTTCTCTTCATATTGATAGAGATTCTTATTTAACTAAATCTCTTTGCTTAGAAAATGATATTTTGCATCCTAGAGATAATATCAATCATTTGTCTTATACTATTACTTATCTTATGCATGATAATGATGGTTTGAGATCTTCTTTGCAAAGATTCTTAGTTGGTAAAAAGAATCTTAATGACATCCTACACCATACTACTAAACAAATTGGTAGACATGGTTTAGGGTATGATAGTAGTCAAAGGATCAACAAAGGTAAAGGACCTCCAATATTGCATGGAGAATCCTCTAGTTCCAAGACTATGGGCACATGCAACTATTGCAATGATTTTTGTCATTATTCTACTTGTTGTCCTCTTAGGAAAGAACCCAAGAGCAATAGGACTTGGGTTGCTAAACTAACCCCTCCAGATCAAAAAACATGATTGGGGACCATTTCATCTTTCTTCTTGCAGGACACATGCAAATGGATTGACTTGAGCTATTGAATTGCAAATTGACTTCTCAATACACATGAAGGAAGAAAGGTGAGATGTGTAGAGGGTGACAATAAGTGGAAAAAGGAATGGTAAGAACAAAGGTAAAAGTTTTCTTGCTTATAACCATTTCTAACTTGTTTTTGTCAAGTTAGTGTGCACTATGCATGTGGTTTTTGAGTCAAAAGTGGTATTTTTTGATTCTCTTCACACTCTAGCTCAAAACTGTTTCTAATGCTTTTATAGTGCATTACTAACTTGCTTAAACATGTTTGGATATGGATAGAATTTTTAGCATGCCTTTAAATATGTTTTTATGAAATATATGTGCCTTTTGACAGCAGCTCTGTCGGTCGAGTTTGCCCTATTTGAAACTCGACCGATAGGCACCAATGGGTGTTGCCAACAGCTGTCATCGGTCGAGTTGTCAATACACAGAACTCGACCAATAACACTATGCACAGAATATACATTTAGCTTATTGAATGAGAATTTCCCTCTCAAGCATATTTTCTCAACCAATAGCCTTATTCTTTGGCACTCCTTTGGTACCTTTATATATGCATATTGCCATGTTTTAAATTTCCTATCTTGCTTACAGCTTTGTCTCTCTAATTTCTCTAAATTGGTATACATATATCTTGCAATTACTTGCTTTGAGTTGTTTTGCAGGTTTTGATGATGATCTCTTTGGATCTCTTGGTTTTGTCTAAAATTGCTTCCGTTGTACTCTAACTTGCTACATCTATCTAGGTGTATATCTTGTTTTGATACAACCTTGAGGTTCTTAGGGGTAATCATCTTTTGGTAATGATGCATACTTGTTAGTGAATTATATCCTTTCATGCTTCTAAAATTGCATATCTCTTTGTTTGGATATATCTCTACATCTACTCATAGCTTGATCTATCTTGTGTATCTTTTGGTATCTCGTGCTATGATCTAGATCCTACTAGTAGTCCTAACTTGTGATAACATCTACTAGTAGTTCATATACATGTAGTTCTAGCCTTGTTTATAATTGGTAACATTGCTCATCTAGTGGTATTTCACTATATGCTATGCTTGTATCTTGTCTCATACATGCTCGAGCTTGTTCCTTGAATTACATATCTACTATCTTGAGTTGCTTGCATAACATTGTGATGTAGGGTACATATATCTACATTATATGTAGAAATTGGAGTATTTTTTTATTTTATACAGATTTTGCTCCAGTTTCAGTTATTGCTGCAAGAGTAGTGTTTTTTATGCAGAAAGAACCTTATGACCAAGGCTCATTGTTTTCTATGAGCCCTGACAATTTTTGGGCAAATTTTGTCATCTTGAGGGTCAAAATTGCATTTTATGGTTTTTTTTTTCTGTAGCACTTTATCTTGCATTTTGGGTTGTTCAAGTGCATGATTTAACTTGCTTTTCTTTCTATGCTTGGACAAGCCCCTATCTGTGCTCTTCTACTCTCCCTATATAACTTTTTTATATCCTTTCTCTTAACAAGTGGTTTTTCTTATTTCTTCATACCCCCACTTTTTGAAATGACAAAGGGGGAGAAAGTTATGTCTTCTTTTGACAAAATAGGGAGAAGGCATGTCTTACATGAAGAGGAGAAGTATGTCCTTGTAAAAGGGGAGAATACATATATGTGTAGAACATATATGAGTAGAAGACATAGTTTTTATAAATGTTATGAAAACTAACCATGCAGGAGGAATAGCATCAATTGAGGGGGAGTATGAGAACTCCACTAGCATCAATTGAGGTGGAGCATATGAACTCAATTCTATTGAAACCCCTAGGTTTCTCCAAAGGTATGAATTTACTTAAATGTTTTCAATACATTTAGGGAATGGTGTGTCATCTTCAAAAAGGGGGAGAATGTTGAGTCAAGGTCAATTAGGTCAATGTTGACTCATGTCTAAATTGAGTAAACCCTTATTTTGGTGATGACTAACCATTCCACATATTGGTGTCTAACGTCTCTACTTGAGTGATTTCAGATTAGGTATAGACACACTCCAAATGCCCTAAGTTGCACATATCAAATTGGAGAAAAGATAAGTCAAAGTCAATACAAGTGCACATTTTTGTAATATGATGTAAATCCATTAGAATCATATTGTAAATCACTTGTAATGATTGTATGACTTGTAATTAAGCTTAGAAAAAAGCATTATCATTTAGATCAAATATTTAAGAACTCAAAAGCCATTTTCCAAAATTCACATCAGATTGTTCATCGGTCGAGTTGCAAACTGGGCCGATCCTGATTGGATCTTGAAAATGACTTTTGATCGGTCGAGTTTACACTTCACAGAATTCGACCGATGGAGTACTTGATCAATTCGATTTTCATTGGTCAGTCGAGTTTCCCCAGGACAAACTCGACTGATGGTCTGAATATCGGCTTTGTCTTTTACTCTATCGGTCGAGTTACCCTTATAGAAACTCGACCGATTGCACTATATGCAAAAGTGCTTCTAGCCGTTGTGGAGTTGCAACAAGTGAAAATATATCCGCTGCAAGCCACAAAATGGCTATTTTTTAGCCCCAAGTGTTCCCAAAGGCTTCTAGGCATCCTCAACTATAAGTAGGACCCCTTGGGCTTCATTCCAAGGTTGAGCATTCAAGCCAAGCACTATGAAGGTCCCTATTCTATAGTTGAGTGATCCTACAGCCTCCTCTCTATCTCTAAGCTTAATCACTTGCTACATCCATTAGAGTGAGTAGGATATTTGTAAGAGAGCTCATCCTACATGTATATCTTGTGAGGCTCTCACTTCCACCACCTCCCCATCTCTCTTTTCAACCATGAAGATGAAGGTTCTCTCTTGGCTAAGAGAGGTGAAGAAGAATAAGGGAAGGCGTCCCTTGGTGAAGATCAAGGCCGAAGACTTGGAGAAAGAGTGGGTAAGCCCTTGGTGAAGGCAGAAGACTCCTTGCTCAAGTGGGTAATTAAGTTCTTGGTGGAAGATTCTCCGAGTGAAGGTGAAGTCAAAGGCGGAAGATCCAAGAAGAGTGGGTAATTCCTTGAAGGCTGAAGACTTGTGTAAGAGTAGGTAAGTCCTTGGAAGAAGGTGGAAGACTCTTGCAAAGTGGGTAAGTCCTTGGTAAGGTTGAAGACTCTTTGTATTGGATAAGTAAGTCCTTTGGTTGGTCATGTATTGTAAGTCTTATGAATGAATATAAGAGTGCAATGGTTAGGAAATCCTAGAGGTTGACCTCTCTAGGTAAGTGGACTGACTCACTTCTAGTTTAAAGTGATGAACCACTTTAAATAGCTTGTCCTCTTGTGTTTGCTCAATCTCTCTCATCCTTGCTATGCATGTTTTAGTTGCACTCAAATTACCTATTTAGCAACCTTATCTTATGATATATCTTGAAGGTCTAATGAATTTTCTTAAAGTGAATTCAACTCTATTCACCCCCCCTCTAGAGCATCCAATCACCCATCTAGGATCCAACACTCTTGTGCTTCATTCATCACTTAAAACCCTAATTTTCACTCATTAGAAAACTACGGTTTATCAAGAGAAACAGACCCTAAAATGTTGAAATTTGAGTTCCTTGTGAAAAATCCTTTCCAACAAGTATTTTTGTGTATTTTTTCTATACATCCTATGATTAACTGTAAATGTTATAAAATCGACCAATCAGAATCCAGGAAACTATATAGTGACATTGATTTAAATCAACAATTAATCCAATGTAAATAAAATGTGAAAGAACTAAAGCACCTTAGGCACGCGTTACATATTATCAAATAGGTCGGGGGAAATCGTCATTTAGACATTATTTGTAACTCGCAGCCGATTAATCAAAATGTGTGTCAAAATTACAATATTTTCCTTACGATATTAATAGCCCAATTAAAAACATAAGGTCACTGAGGTCGTTGACTGACCTAGTTTGTTCCTGTGTGACTCCATGGCAAACGGTTTCGGCTAAAATTCTATCCTTCGACCAAAACTTGGGGTGGAGTCCATACCTCGACTAGGCGATGACCAGAGATGGTTCATCAGAACTCCCCAGACCTAACGACCTCAAAAATAGTTTTGATGATGGTCAAGAGTGCAAGAGGGTGCCTCCTCTATGGTCAGGAACACAGGAAGGTCAGGAGATCAAGACCTTCAATGTTGTATGTAAAAGCCTTCAGTAAGGCCGGGAAAACCATCCAGTGATGAAGATGGGCCTGTACGAAGCATTTATGTGACCTTTGGTCGACTGAGAACCCACAAAGGTGAGCCGCCGGTGAGGACCTCCAAAGAGGCTATAGGGCACGATGACTGGAGTAAGTTCGGGGAAGACCAGGAACTCGAACATGAAGTATGGGTGGTGAGGATGCTCAACCGATGATCAATTGATCCAAAGAGAGTGGTGCTCGTCTGGGTGAGGTTGAGGTTTTAAGAAATGGAAACTAAGTAGGACCTAGAGCTTGGAGGCAAGGGTGGGGGAATTGGATGTGGAGGAGAAAACAAATAGTGCCTAGGTTCATTTTTGTCCCATACTTTATATGTGGTAAGGGTCAGAGTACCTTCTGCAACCCAATGGCGTGAGCGACGGAATACCCTAATTTGGGCGTTTCCTTTTATGATCACAAGAGAGGATTAGTTAACCACCGTTAGAATCAGGGAAGAGAGACAAAACCCCATGCAAAGAAATCTCAGGCAGATTTGTAACGATGAGAGAGAATGAGGTCGGGGAAAAGAGCTACCTGTGAAACACTCATGTTTGCGAGAAACATGGAGGTAGGTGACAAAAAAGTGGCCTCTAGATCTAGAGTAGATCAAGTCATGGCCATCAGATCACATGTGTGAAAGGAAAAATGAAATGAAGTGCGTGACAGTGAATAAAAACCAAACTATATGGTTAAGTGCCCACATTGAATGAAATAATATTCAAACTTAGGTCAAACTATATATAAATGTGTCTTAATTAATTTGAGGGTTCAAACATGGGTCAAATGAGTTCAAATTTGAATCATAGGCAAATTAGAAAATCTAGAATATTCCTATGAAATTAGATTTCGTTTTTGTACACATTATGGTCCATAACTTCTATATTCGTTATTATCTTTAATTAAAAGGCTTTTAAATGGTGAGATAATTTGAAAAGGCTTTTCAATTATATTTTTGAGTCAAGATTCGAGATATACTCTATTTATTCATTCAAGAATCACATGGCCACCTCTTTAATCTCTTCTTATGTGCTATGACCATCTTGGAGGAGAGAGAAAAGAAAATAGGATCATCATGAGTTAATTGATATACATAATGTACATTTGAAAGTGATATATGAATTTGAGTCTTATATTAAGTTTTCTCATCCCATTTTTGTATAAGGACAACCATTATTGCTATTTTACTTTAAAACCCCTCAACTATTATTATTTTAGAAAAACTCCATTCTAAGTTTTAAATTGGCTATGAAAATTGGGATGTGATGGTGTCCTTCCTGTGTCCTTTCTTTCTCAGGGGATAGCATTCAAGTGAACCTCATACCACTTGATATTTGGGATGAGCATCGAGTCAGGACAGCCTGATCCGACCCATGAACCAGCACACATAACCCGGTCCAAACCTAAACTTGATTTATAATATGGGTGGACCGGGCCTAAAATTTAAACCCATATTTTATTTGGGATGGGTAAGGGCTAAGGTAAACCCAGGCCCAAAAACCCGAATACCCAGATTAGATTTTATGTACATTATATATGTATACATATATGTTTGTTAGAAACAAAAACATACAAATTCCTTGATGTGAAATGTAGTATGTATCCAACCAATGGCAACATGGATAACCTATAATCAATCAATATAATTAGTGAATTGATACTAGTAAGATAACCATCATTGACATGGATAGATGTACTTGATTTCTTTGTTTTGATCTCACTGTGTCATTCGAATGGAACTTTTTGTTGTTTAACTATGTACATTTTAACAACTGAATAAAACATGGCATCCATACTTTGATTTACAATGTATACAACACTTAGAAAAGTCATGTCACTAGCTCATTAAAGAAAAAACAAAGAAGCAACTAGCTCAGTGCATAATAGATTCTTATCTTGTTTTACTCATATTCCCACATGTAGGAGACAAATGATATTTTGTCCTTCCAACACCCATTTCATTGTATATATTATTATGAAGAAGCAAAAAGCCACAACATTGTAGATTCTAATGATTTTTCAAGTCTCATACATTCACATGTAGGAGAAAATGATTTGTTGCTCTTTCAATATCCATTTCATTGTTGTAAGGGATCACACAACTAAGGTATACATATTCTAGTTGCATAGATCACAAAGTGTGTGTGTGTATATATATATATATATATATATATATATATATATATATATATATATATGTGTGTGTGTGTGTGTGTGTGTGTGTGTGTGTGTGTGTGTGTGTGTGGTTGTTCATTCGTTACTCGTGCGGGTAGCTAGATTTTCGCTACTTGCTGGAGTAACTCGGGGTTAAAAGAGTAACTATATGGTACACTGGAGTAACTCTGAGAGCAAACGAGTAACTGCGTAGAAAATATACAGTCAGTAAATATATGGATGGGTTTTTTGATTTGGGGGGGGGGCAAATGATATTATTTTTTGATCAAATTTTTTGGGGAGCTAGATAAAATGCTCCTCTAAAATTGCAAAAAAAAATTAAAAAAAATATCTGGAAGTGTGCGCGGGTAGCTACCCATGCGGGTATTAAAGATGAGCCATATATATATATATATATATATATATATATATATATATATATATATATATATATAATTTTGAAGGTTGATCACAAAATATATATCATACTAGTTTAGTTTTCATGTTGGCTAGTTAGATCTAACAAAATTTGGTATACTCATTTGATGTTATATGGGTAAATCTGAAACCCGACCCGAAACCCAGCATTCTTATATGGGTCAGGTACGAGATGACATTTTTCAATTTTATCTGGGCCCAAACCCGACCCGCAACCCGCTTTAAAATGTGGGTTTGGGTTTGGGACATGCAAAACCCGGTATAACCTAGCCCGATGCTTATCCCTACTTGATATGCATGGATTCGATGTGATCCTTGGGATGGACACTTTGGAGAAGTATCAGGTGGTCTTGGACTGTAGTTCCAAGGTAGAGACATTTGTAGACAGTGGTGTGATTTGGATCTTCTAGGGTAATAGGAAGATTCTCCCTACCTGTTTCGTGTCGCAGATGGTGGTTGAGAAGTTGATGAGATAGGGTTGTGATGCATTTTTAGCACATGTGGTGGATACCAAGGCGAGGAGACTGAGTATCTAGGAGGTGCTAGTTGTGAGAGAGTTTGAGGATGTGTTCCTAGATGAGTTTCTAGGTGTTCCTATAGTTAGAGATCTTGATTTTGAAATCAATCTAGTCCCGAGTACACATTCGATAGCGCAAACACCATATAGAATGTCTCTAGTAGAGATGGCAGAGTTAAAGAAATAGTTGCAAGAACTGTTGGGGAAGGGTTTCATCAGACCGAGTATGTCACTGTGGGGTGCTCCAATTTTGTTTGTAAAGAAGGATGAATCCATGAGGTTGTGCATACACTACATGTAATTGAACAAGGTAACGATAAAGAACAAGTATCCTTTGTCGCTGATTGATGACCTGTTTGACCAGTTACAAGGTGTTGTAGTTTTCTCCAAGATATATCTGAGATCAGGGTATCACCAACTGTAGATCAAGGTGAATGACATACCTAAGTCAGCTTTTAGGACTCGGAATGGTCATTATGAGTTCATGGTTATGCCGTTTGGGCTAATCAATGCACCGAAAACATTCAAGGATTTGATGAACAGGGTGTTCCGACCGTTTCTTGATCAGTTCATGGTGGTATTCATACATGACATCTTGATATACATCTGAGATAATCAATAGCATGAACAACATCTTCTCCATGCATTGACCGTGTTGAGACAACATCAACTATAAGCCAAGTTTAGCAAGTGCAAGTTTTAGCTGAAGGAGGTGTTTTCCTAGGACACATGATATCTACTGAGGGAGTTTGTGTAGACCCCAAAAAGGTTGAGTCTGTGCTAGAGTGGGAGCAGTCAAAGACACCGACAAAAGTGTGCAACTTTTTGGGGCTGGCATGCTACTACATGAGGTTCATTAAGAGCTTCAGCTCGATGGCATTACCCCTAATCAAATTGACAAGGAAGGAGGTGCCTTTTGTCAGGGATGGCAGATGTCAATGTGCCTTTCAGTTGTTGAAGGAAAAGTTGACAAGTGCACCAGTGCTAATTCTGCCTGAGCAAGGGAAGGGATACATAGTTTTCTATGATGCATAGAGGAATGGATTGGGATGTGTGCTAAAGTAGGATAAGAATGTGATATCTTTTGCATCACGATAGTTGGAAAAGCACGAGGAAAACTATCCTACTTATGACCTGGAGTTAGCCGCAATGGTTCATGCCTTGAAGACCTGGAGGCACTACATTTTGTGGTGAAAGTTGTCAGATCTTCACATACCACAAGAACTTGAAGTATATATTTTCAGAACATGAGTTGAACATGAAATAGCAGAGCTAGATGGAGCTAATCAAGGACTAAGATTGCACTATTGATTACCATCCAAGAAAGGCTAATGTCATGGTGGATGTGTTGAGCAGGAAGTCTTCTTCATAGTCATCTGCAGGTCATACACAATTATGTTCCTTGGTGTGCCACAAGAGAGACATGTTAGTCTCCTTGTGTCAGATGAATGTGAAGCTAGAGGTGTCCTTGCTAACATGTTTGTTGGCACAGCTGCAAGTGAAGCCCACATTGAGGCAGCATATCAGAGAAGCATAGCAGGTTGATATTGTGATATAGTAGATTCGATCAGAGTTCGACAGCGAGAAGCGTAATGGCTTCCATGAGGTAGATGATGGAATAGTATGTTACCACGGCATAGTTGTGGTTCCTAATGCTTGTAATATGAGAAAGTTGATTCTAGAAGAGGCTCACTCTTTGATGTATGCTATGCACCCAAGTAGCACCAAGATGTACCATAACTTTAAGGATATGTATTGGTGGTCTAGTCTGAAGCGGGATGTAGCTGAGTGTGTGAACAAATGCACAGTGTGTCAGCAAGTGAAAGCAAAGCATTAGAAGCCTACAGGGACATTGCAACTGTTGCCTATACCATAGTGGAAATGGGATCATGTGACTATAGACTTTGTGGTTGCTCTACCTAGGACAGCCAAAGGTCATGATTTTATTTGGGTGATTGTTGATAGGTTGACCAAGTCAGTGCACTTCTTACCAGTAAAGATGACATTTTCAGCAGAGAAGCTCACTCAGGTATACGTGGAAGAAATAGTGTGTTTGCATGGTGTCCCAACTACTATCATGTCAGATAGAGGTCCTCTGTTTATGAGCTGCTTTTGGGAGCACTTGCACACATCTTTGGGTATGGAGTTAAGGTTTAGTATTGCTTTCCACCCATAGACAGACGGTCAGTCTGATAGGACCATACAGACCTTGGAGGACCTATTAAGGGATTTTGTCTTGTAGTTTTTGGGAAGTTGGGACATCCACCTCAGTCTGATAGAGTTCTCTTATAATAACAGTCATCAGAGAAGCATCGACATGGCATCGTATGAAGCATTGTAAGGGAGACTTTTCAGGTCTCTGCTATGTTGGTATGAGATAAGTGAATATTAACTTCTTGGTCATGTGCTTGTGCAACAAATGACAGAGAAAATAAATGTGATTCAACAATATTTGGAAGCATCCCAGGATAGGTAGAAGTCATATGTTGATAACTGGCATATACCTCTGGAGTTCCAAGTGGGCAATAAGGTGTATCTTAAGGTCTCTCCTTAGAAGGTTGTCTTAAGGTTTAGGAAGAAGGGTAAGTTAGCTCCCAGGTATATGGGACCTTACTATGTGGTGGAACGTATTGGGAAATAGGCCTATAGGTTGGATTTTCCACCCAATTTGCACAGGTTACATCCACGGTTCCATGTGTCCATGATGAGGAAGTGACACCCTGATACCAAGTTGGTTTCGTAGCCAGTGGAGGTTGAGCTTGATGAGGATATGTCTTATGTTGAAGGACATGTGTTGATCCTTGACAGAAGAGTGAAGAATTTTAAGAAGGACATAGTGCTAGTAAAGGTTTTGTGGCATAACCATGGCATTAGGGAAGCCGCATGGAATCTCGAGGAAGAGATGCATAGGAAGTGTCCATCTCTTTTCACTTAGGATTTTGGGGGCAAAATCCTTGTTAGGGGTTTATGGCTCGTAAGACCCTTGACTTGTATTTTGGGTTAATCCTATTTTATTTGTCTTAATTATGTTCTTAGAACCTTTCTATAATCCTTTGATATGACCTTAGAGCTTTTGGAGAGCTTAAGTCTCCAGTTTCAGCTTGTTTGGATGATGTTTGTGCTTCGTGTGCTTATTTTGGTACAGGTTGCAATTTACCCAAGTTTAGGGGTTATCTTGCAATTTGCCACCTCTAGAGTGTTCTTTCTCTCTCTTGGTTCCTTGATAGAGGTTGTGGTGCTTTAGGGGACCTTGGTTGAGGCTTGGTTGAGTGGTGGCACCCTTAGTGGTGGTTAGGGTTTTCTAAGGTTTGTGTTCCTTGATCATGTGTACCTTATGTGTTGTCTCGACCTAGGTCACGACCTAGGGCTTGCTGTGTGGATGTCATGGTAGAGACACCTCCCCTAGATGTGGTTATCAGACTGAGGTGATTTTGATGATCTTGGATCAAGATAGTTGCCTTTATGTAAGAGTGTCTCGACCGAGGAGGTCTTTGGTGACCTTGTGTCGCGACCTTGTCGTGTTTTGTGGTGTTGTCGCAACCATGGATGGTGTTCCGTGGTGGGTCACGATCGCAACCATGTCAGGCAACCTAGGTGGTCGAGACCCAACCTAGAGTGTATCACCATCTCTTTCGTGTGAGTTTTAAGTGGTTGCATGTTAGTTTCTTGGGTGGACAATTGTCCTTTTGGAGCCTTATCTTGTTGAGACCTCATCTCTTAGCCTACCTCTCTCCTCCTTTTCTATATAAACCCTCTTCTCTCCATGAAAGTGATCTTTTCGGACATCTTCCTTCTCCTTCTTATCTTGGTCATCCTTGAAGCTTGGTGGAGCAAGGAGGTGTTGTTCTTGGTGCTTTGAAGGAGGTTCAACCTTGCATATGTTGATTGTGGTGATTCTTGCTCACCCTTTACCTTAATAAGTGTTTACCTTTCCTTTATGATGTTTTCCTTAGATCTTCTACCCTATCTTCTTCCTTTTTATCATCCCTAGACCATGTTTTGACATGTTGGTTGTTGTTGAGAGTAAACTCCTCCTCACAAGGGGTCATAGGCCATGTTTTGACAAGGAGACACCCAAGTGAAGGGAAATTTCTTCTCTCTTTTCCCCCTTCTTTCTTTTGGTTCGACCTTGAGCTTCTTGTTCTCTTTCCTTGAACAACCTTTGATCATGGTGTCTTCTCTTTCTTGAGGTGTTCTTGTAGTGGAGGGTGGAGCTTTTGGTGGAGCTTCATCATCCTTGGTGATTGTGTGCTTGGAGCTCACTTTCCTTGGAGTGACCTTCTTTCAGGCGGGTTATATAACTCTTAACCTTCTTTATTAATGCACTTTTTATACATTCATGCTATTATTTTTATATAACTCTAGAACCATTACCTATACCAAGGTGGGCTAGGTGTTTTATATAGACGAACATGCGTGAGTTGATCCTTCTGTTGACTGTATGTCACTTTCTTTGCAGTTGACTGATATGTCTGTGTGGTATTTTCTCTTATGCTGACCAAGAGGTGTGGAGAGGTCATGGATTTCAACTCTTCCATGGACCTTGTATGGAATTGTTGGTTGCCCTTTACATGGGGCAGTTGGATTTGGTTGGTATAACTCAAATCCTCGGGGTATAATAAAAGATGTAACACAATCGTGTAGTATATGTTCTTAGGGTGGCATCCAAGGTGACACTATCAACTCCAAGATCCTTAGATCTCTTCCCAAGAGGTGGTAATCCAAGGTGACCACTATTCAAGAAACAAGAAGCCTTGGTGAAATTGCTAGAGAAGAGCTCATTGGAAATCTCCAAGCCTATGAGCCTAGACTTTACAAGCAAAAAGAAGAGGAAAAATTAGATGAGAAGGAGTCCAAGAAGATTAAGTAAAATGCCTTTAAAGCTCAAGTGGAGAACATTATTCTTCAACAAAAACTTGCTTGCCAACCTACTCCTTCCTCAAGTGAAGATGAAGCCCCTAGTGATCATGAAGCTAAATACTCTAAGTGAAGGCACTTCAAGGGAAATCCCTCCTCCTCCTCTACTCCAAGGTTCCATGTAACATACTCGACTCTGGATACCTATCTTATCCCTCCCCTTTTTCTTAGAACTTTTTCATTGAAATAATGTTGAGTAACACTTAGTCTGATTGTTTGTATTAACTTTATTTTTTAAATAAAATAATATTATATTCAAAATAGTTAACCACCAAATTTATAATCAATACATTTACATCTAACAAAAACTTTGAGTTATAACTATTTACTAGGTTTAATTTACATATAGAATGACTTAATTGTGTCCTTCTCATAAATGGTGACAATTGAATTGGTTGACCTGCTAAAACTTCTTGGAATTTACTTATATTATCAATGCATTATATAACATAACTTTGGTAAAAATAATAAAATGTGAAGTGACCCTTATACCCATCTAAAGTCTTAAATTGACCATATTGACCCAAACTGGTTTAATAGTCTTACACAACCCAAGATATAAAATTGACAATTTATTTAGGTATTCCTACCCCTAACCTACCTCTCCCTGAATTTTCACCTTATTTAATGTTTATTTATCCAGCCATGTGAGTGGTACAAAATAAACCACTATTAATCTCATTAATTTCATTTAATGTAATCTGTTTCCCTGAGTTATATACAATTAATTAGTAATGTCTCTCTCCTCCGCTTATAGCGTATGCATGTCTCCCTCGCTTGCAGAACACATGTCGCCTGGCTCTTGGATTCAGCGTATGTTACTCCCCCTTTGGGCGTTCCTCTCCCTCTTCCTCCTCTTCCTTGCCTATATCTCTTCCATCATGGTTGTTGATACCTGAGCCCCTTCCCTTCCATCTTCTTTGTCAAACCCTAGACACTGTCGCTTCCCTCCCTATGCCCAGTGATGATGCAGTAAGAACTCTGCCGCTTGCCTTCTTCCCCCCATCATCCTCACCTATGTATCACCATGAATTCCAATCGTGATCTTGTTGTTCTTGTGGCCAACAGTTGATAGAGAATAATCCTATTCGAGCATCCTCTCCTTGTACAAGTATCAGCCTTATCAGATGTTGGTCTCACCATCACTACAGTTGTTGTTCACTGCTAGACAACAAAGATCTCTCCCCATTCCAACACAGTGGTTCCACAACCTCCCATCTTCCTTGTATGTTCTTTAGAAATCCTAGGTGTCACCAAGGTCCCTCACACTGTTGTATCGACCGGGCTCATCTGAGCCCTCTTCCTTCTTCACCTTTGAGTCCATACCGCAACCACTCAGGACAACCACTTCCCCCGCCTAGACTTTTCCTCATCTTGGTGCCCCAATGTTGTGACTACAAGTAGATATCACCATTTTCTGCCATGGTCACCCTGAGATCCAGTATCCATCACTCTGTGGCTGATTACCTCCTTTGTCCAAATTGACAATTGTCCTACCACCCTTCATCTTAACCTAAGAATACGTTTAGAAAGGGGCCACAACCAGTTGTTCAGTAACTCATAACTCCAGATCTCTATTGTCGAGCCCCCTAATGAACTGGATGATCTGCAATCCAATCACAAGGCCCTCAGACTCCCCTCAGTGACACAAGATCTCAAACTAGATTAAGAAAGCCACATTGTGCAGTTTAACTAAATCCTACATCAGTAAGCATCATGGAGCATGCCTCATTTAGTAAATCACAAGTCTTTTAATTGTCCTACATATCTTGAACTTTAATTAACAAGATACTAGTTCTATAGATAAGAACTTGTTAGATGATGTAGGAATCATATTTAATAAGACAATATCTTAGCAATCAACCACTGACCTGAATATTACCAATATATGTCTTGAAGAACATCATGAAATATATACTAAAATGCTTGACACTTGTAGGTTGGAATAATATACCAAAATTTTGATTACGTAATGACAATAGTTGTTATATCTAACTTATTATAACCATAGTCATTGTTAACTAATCATTTTCGAAGTACATGTACTACCAATATGCATGTTAGTATATCTCTTGATGTCCATATTACCATACTAAACAGTCACGTAAAGATCCAGTATGTTCATGCAGATTGATTAAAACATATGTAGCACTATGGATGATCATAGAGTCCTATGATATAATAGGTAAGATGTAACTAATCCTATTAGTTAGTTATTGGTGAGATATATCTACTCCTGGATTAAATATATGTACATAAAAACTTATAAGTACGTATATTGGTAAATTAGAAGAAATGCAATTTCTGTAGGTCTACACTATTTATTCTTATATGTATATCAACCATCCAATCATATGGAAATTAGATTATATTGGTATACAAAAACTATAGATACAATGATAACCAAGATTTGATAATCGATTATCTTAGTATAATACATATTAGTAATACTATTTATATATGAGTTCTTCAAAAAAATGATCAGATGGTGATCTAGTAAATTGAGTATTTTTTGTTAGAAATATCAGTATACTAAACTTGTTCAAGTTATATGATAAAACCTAGGAATACAGTAAATAGTACCTTGTAATCAATAATGAGAAGGGCACTAAAATACATAAGCTATAGAAGATGTAAGATTACTCACATATATATGGTCCATATTCAATACCCGCCCCCTATTTCGGTTACTTTTTTTGGAGTTTCTTACTTTTGACATGTAGAGGGTTACTTTACCTTGCAAAATGTAACTTTGCATGCATAGATAGTTATATTTACAATTACAGATTCAAAAATATGATTATATATTTCTTGTGTATTCTGCCCAGATTTACTTTTTTAGTCGTATAGTTACTTTCTTATCGTCATAGTTACTTTTCTATCTTGTGAGTTACTTTTTGGCTAACGGGTAGCGAACTCCATGCTACCGGCGCGGGTATTGAATGAACGCCCATATATATATATATATATATATATATATATATATATATATATATATATATATATATATATATATATATATATATATATATATATATATATATATATATATATATATATGCAACCTAGCTATAATTAGGCTTGTGTGACTTAAGATCAATCTTAATACTCAAATGGATATTTAATGAATCATGTGTCACAAATAAGATTAAAAATCCTAATATTTCAACAAGAGATGTCTTATTGTTCTCTTTTGAGATTGTTATTACTATGATGTATTGGGTCAATGACCACCTACTACTGTGCTTGAATCTTACTACATGTGTTTGATGAATAATGCATCTTGATACTCTATTTATGCATGTTAGAAAATTTGACTAAATAACCATCATAGATTCTTATGCATAACCATTATAGTGTGTGTTTCCGCATAGGGTATGCTTTTTCTACGCTTATATATATACAGAGGCATGCTTTTTTGCCTAGGGTGTGCTTTTCTACCCATTTTATATAGACCAATGACTCATTGGTGTCTTGGCCCTACTATAGTTACTTTAGTCCAATATATCTTCATGTGAATGATTATGATTGTTGTGATATTATGAATGGTTAATGGCAAGATGTGTTATCTCACTCGTTTATTTATATGCCTCATTCTTTTAGAATTCATTTGATTGATACATCTCTTATCAGAACTTACTTATCTTTTGATGACCCTCCTTTATATGGAAACACCTCTTTTGCTCTTTTAACCCATTTAAATGTCCAAAATATTGTTAAATGTACATACTCAGCTTTTGCTGATATATCTCTTATTTTCCTATTTTTCTAGGTGTTCCCTCTTGTAGGGAAATATGGCAATAGAATAGGCAGCGGAAATAAAATTTTAACTGCCATATTCCTTTTTGGATAGTAGATCGTGTCAATAACTATGTAATGGTGAGGTGATACCTGGTCCTGGAGCAAGTCCAGTGACAATTCCCTCACAATAGTATGTGTCGTTCTTCAAGTCACACACAGACATCGTCAGCATAAGCTCCTGGTTGAACACCATGGACAATAGTTTGACCTTGTCCTCCTAGCAGGAAAAGCCACTTGCCTCTATAGTAGTCCACACATACCTCCAGGAACTCATATCATTCTACAAGAATAGATGAGAAGGAGTTGTCCCTTCTCATTGGTATACTAGCACCAACTTGCTCTCCCATAATTGTTCTTTCTTTCTATCCCTCCCTTTATCGGGTAGGACTTGATCGGGTTCTCTTGGTTACCACAACTAGAGAATTGAACAATTGTCAGAGTCAGTTGATGTGTTTGAGAAGTCCCCATTACCCCTCTATTTATAGGAGAGTTAGGGTCAGGGTTCCGAGTCTGAGTAGGAGTGGAAGGGGCCAGAATTTCATGAGTTCTTGCATCCTACAAGTGGTGAAACAATTGGTTCATAGGTGTTACAACCCCAATTTTTGGGTTCATTTGATGAGAAATGTAATTTCTCATATTAAAGATATTTGAACAAATAATGATATAATTTGTTTAGAATCAATGGATTTCGTTTACAATAGTCTGGATGATTGTGTTGTGGGCTTTACTGGCTTTTGGGCCCAATAAAGGAAAAGATAAAAGAAATTCCATTAGAAAATGAATAATTGAATATTTGAGAAAAGAAAAATGTGAAAACCTGTAGAAGGCAAATCCAAAGAGGGATTTCGTGCCTCTTGGGTTCCTTGGGTTCCAAGGAGTCCAAAGTTACATAGAGAGTGCAATAAGAAAAGAAAAGATCAATTAAGTATTTCTTTATTAAGAAAGAAATTGAAAATAATGGTAAAAGGTGGAAAATAAGTGAAAAGAGGTATAATTGAGTTATCCTTAGTGGGATTTCGTATCTCAAGGATTCCTAATGATAAAAGGAATACCAATGAGGAAAATAAAAGAGAAATAAAGAGAAATCCTCAAAAATAGATATGTTAATAAGAAATAAACATGATAATGAGAATTAATGCATATAGATGCATCTAGAAGGATAATAAGTATCCTTGAAAAGGGATTTCGAAATCTTGAAGTTTCTTGGGGTCCAAGGAGCCCCAATAAAGAGGAAAGAAAGAGAAAATACCAATAATAGAAAATAAGAAGATAATGTGAATACATTATTAAAGGATTATGTGGTATTGCTAAAAAGAAAGTATTTTCTAATAAAGGAAAATAGGATTTCGTGACAATGGATTAAAAAGCAAGAACAAAGAGAATAATGGGGATGATTTTTGAAATCCTAATATCAAAAGAAGAAGGAATATTAAAGAAATATGAGAGAGAGAGACTAGCTTCTTAAATGAAGGAATCACATTCCTATTAGGAAAGGGCATTGCTAATTCATGGATGAGCACTATAGGGCGTGGATACTCTCCCCTATATAAGGGGTAGAGCCCTTGGTCGAGTTTAAGTTAATTCCAAGCACCCTTTCTCTCTATTTCTTCATCGTTTTTGTCCAAAACCCTAAACCACGGGTGGTGTGTTCTCTGGAGAAATGGAGAGATGTGGAGTCATATTGAAGAAGGCCTGATGTACCCCGATGACCAGTAGATGATCAACGAACGTCCTGGAGCATCGGACTTCACCCAAACACATGCGGCACACCTGCAGCATGGCTGTGAGCCACGGGCTTGCAGAGCCTGACCCCAGTCGTTGCGGCCATACCCAAGGTGGCCCCACCTACACGGAGGCATGACGAAGGTAGGGAACCTGTCCCCGAAGGCCGTCGAGAGCCCAGGAGCGGAGGAATAGTCGCGCATGGCCGGCTAGGGCAGCGCAGCATGGCTGCGCAAGGATGAAGATGATGAAGGTCGCTTTGGACCGTTCTACCCCTCTGGGGTATGAAGCATCAACAACTTAAGCGGGGGCAGAGTCGTCATTTGGTTATATTTCCAAATCGCGTGAGCATTGCAATAGGAACATGGCGACGTGGTGCTCTCTAATTGGCCCAAGTAAGTGAAATCTTGCTAAATTCGTAATTAAATATTGGTAACTCCGATTAGGACAAGTAATGTATGAATTTTGATCAAGAGAACGAGAGGAATCCAATAAAAATGATATTAAAGATTGATTCCGTTCCTAATTGCAAAAGTATAATAAGTTGATGAAAAGTGCATTAAAGTTAAGTTAAAAACCCTATTTGTGATTAAAGGTTGAATCTAGTATGCTTAATGGGTTAATTTAAGTAGTAATAACCTATTGAATGATAATGTTCAATTTGAACCTGATCTAGATGTGAAATTGCATGATTTAGGGTTTTTACCCTATATGAGAATGATTAAGCATTTAGAAACCCTAATTTAGGGTAAAAGAGGATAAGATCATATTTAATTTGAAAATTGTGAAAATATGTTGTTAAATGATGGTTCTAAGTTATTTTGAGTACAAAAGTCCTTAATTCTAGATAAATACCCTAAATGTAGTAATTAGGGTTTTCTCACGAATAAAAGGTAGAAGTGATGGTAAAATGAGTTCATATGTTAATTAGACCCTAATGAACTTTGAATTGATGATAGATGCGTATAATGATCTTATCATGGATTAAAAGGATAAAAATAGTAGATTTAATGTAAAATAAGCTTAATGAAATTATTTGATGGTTAATGGTGCCTTTAATCTGAAAATAGGGTTATATTTTGTTAAGATAACCTTAATATTGAATAATAGATGAGATAATTAGGGTTTATGAGTAATGGCATAAAATTAGGGTTTAATATGGTAAAAGATGAAGGGAAACCCTAATTGCAAAATGAAACCCTAAAATGGATACGGAAATCTTAGGAAGCAATTTCAAGTTGAATAGAAAGAATCTTGATAAAGTGTGTAGTAAATAGAGTACATGTGTTTTTCAGGCTTCTTGATTGTGTGGTTGCACTACTAGCTTGGATTGCTTTCTTGGATGGAATTGATATTATCTTGAGAAATCTACTGAATAGGTATGTGGTTACGCTTATGAATAATCACTTTAGTTTCACGGTGATTTTCGAATGTTTTATCGGTTGCTTGAAAATAACTGTTGGATGCCTTTTATTTCATGCAACTATAAAGTAACTATGATTATCACTATGAATATATATATATATATGTAACTGGCTTAGATCTGAATCCACCTATGTGGCTTGTAAAGGATAAAAAGGGGTAACCTAGAGTAAGGTCTAGGTTATCGTGGGTTAGAAATTGGGCTACCAAGTGTAGTGCCATGAGACCCTTTAGCATGCCATGAGTTAAGGAGTGGGCTACTTACGGGTAGTGCCATGTGACTCAACCCTAGAAACTGGTTCACCTATAGGTGGGACCATGAGGGGTTTAATGGGGATCTACTATAAGGAAAGTAGCATCCAGGTCCACTGTAGGGACAGCGCAGAGGATAGGGAATGCATGGATCGCGCAGTTATATTTAAAACGTAAAATTGTTTGTTAAATGGTAATTGGCTGCAATACATTGTTATGAATAATTGCACGATTATTGTTTCCCCCACATACCAGCTTCGGTTGACCGCTGTTTTGTTTGTCGGCGATTTAGGTACAAAATCCCAAAAAGGACAAACAGTAAAGCGACATATTGTGAATTCACGAATTAAAGAACAAGGAGGTAATAGTTAGATTATATCCAGTGCGGATAGAGGTTTAAAAATCCAATCTTTCAAAAAGGTATGCAAAAGTTTATTTTCTTACAACTTTTCAGTTTAGTTTGTTAAAATTTAATAATTGTTCTTGGTTAATTACCGAACCTTTGATCTGGAAATTATGGGTGCGGCTTCGACCTCTCGGTCTCCCTTAATTGGGGGTTACCGGAAGGTGGGGTCGTAACAATAGGTGAATTGGTCGATTGGTATGTGAGATGATTAGTTCAACCCGTGAACCGATTGTTTCATCATGTTTCCCAATTACAATTGTATTGGCAATTAATATTCAATTAATTCACAACATAATTTTAGCACTAATCCTTGATGTAATCGAATTAATCAATGAACCGGGGGTTCATCATATGGACCGGTCATTTGAGACCTTGATCCAATCAATTCACTCAGTGAAATGGTTGATTCATGCCCTGGTTCAACCAATATTTAGTAAATGCAATTTCAATCAACCTGACACTCCAACCGATCAGTTTAACACTTGAAGTGGTTAGTTCTAAGTCCAGCCAATCAATTGTTGTTTAAATCAAATACCTAAACACTTTAGCAATAAAGTTTGACACTATTCATGAATAAACTCCTATTCCAAGTGTATCCTATGTGAGTCACCCTATAGGTTCCAAGTTATGATGGCAGTGAATGGCCACAACTAATTATGACATCACAAGCAATGAACAATATTTAGAAACACATCATTACTACTAAAGTAATTGGAAAGTTGGAGAACAATTTCAACCTACAATCTATGATTGGTGTTACAGTGTTGGTATTGTTCCTTAGTCACTGATATCCTAATTGAACTCAAGGAATGGAATCTTCATCCTCTTAAAAGTTCAATCCATGTTCCTTGAATTATAATAGACTGTCTGAGATATATGTAAGCTCAATATCACATATTGACTCACATTAGCATGGTCATGCATTTCTGTGTCCTGCTTATTAAGTGACCATGATATCGTACTCTTGTAGGAGGGACAAATCCCATCTACATCACTCACAGTCATTCCCATGTGTCATAGTGCATCTGATCATCACCATTATGACAACCCTTATTCAAGGTCATAGTAGATGATGTCAAAGTACATCAAACGAAATGTGATGAGTGTAGTGATTTCAGATCTAAGAACCACAATCACCACCAATACTATGAGAGATGATTCTGACTACCATGCTATGGTTTCCATGTATCACTCTCATGGTGGGTCTATCTACTATTCTCTAGCAAGTATCTATGTGTTTGGTTTGATATCACATATCATCACTGATGAGATTTTGTCATCAACCAACACACATTCTATTCTTATGTGTTATTGGTGTCTATTATCCTTCCATAATAGCATCTGACTAGGGAGATAACAAGAGTGTATATACTCTTGGCATCCATATGATCTCATTTTTTAGTTCATCAACTCGAAGACATACGCCATTGAGTAATATCATTCTTTATACATTTATTATGTAACATCATTATCTCATAACGGGATAAAATAGAATAAATTGGAAGATTACCTTTATTATTAATAAAATCATTTACAAAATGTGCCATTACAATCATCATATGATTGGCTCTCTAGGAATACATATTAACATACTCCCACTTGCACTTAGAGTCAATCACCCATGAACTTAGTCCCAAATGGTCTAACATTACTATCATGCTTTTCGTAGAAAAGTGCTTTTGTCAAGGGGTCAACTACATTGCTTTCGGTTGGTACTATGCAAATCTTCACATCTCCTCATTGTACTATTTCTCATATGAGATAGAACCACCTTTGTATATGCTTGGAACGTTGATGCGATCTAGGTTCCTTAGCTTGTACGATAGCTCCATTGTTTTCACAATATAGATCAATTGCATTGTTGATGCTTGGAACCACCCCAAGTTTTGAGATGAACTTCTTGATCCAGACAACCTCCTTTGCTGCATTGGATGCAGTAATATACTCAACCTCTATTGTAGAATCTGTAATTTTCTCTTGCATGGAACTCTTCAACCTCACAACTCTATTCTTGAGGTAAAACACAAATCTAGACTGCAATCTATAATCATCTCTGTCAGTTTGGAAGCTTGCATCTGTGTAACCTTTTACCACCAACTCTTCCTCTCCACCATAGACCAGGAACTCATCCTTAGCTCTTCACAAGTACTTAAGAATGTCCTTTACGAGTGCCCAGTGAGCATCACCTAGATATGACTGATATTTGTTTGTCATGCTCAAGGAATATGAGACATCAGGATGAGTACATAACATTGTGTACATGATGGATCTAATTTCATATGCATTTGGAGTCCTACTCATGTGTTCCCTTTCTTTACAAGAACTGGGGCATTGAGATCTCGAGATGGAAACTCCATGAGACATGGGCAAGTTTCATCATAGTCAACACCTTGAACTTATTTAAAACCCTTTGCAACTGGTAAGCCATTATAGGTTTGTACATTACCATTCATGTCGGTCTTCTTCTTGAAGACCCATTTGCACCCTATGGGTTTTACACCTTCAGGTGGATCCACCAATGTCCATACTTTGTTGGTGTACATGGATTCCATCTCATATATCATGGCTTCAAGCCATTTCTCATTCTCTGGTCCCTTCATATATTCTAGATAGGTTGTTGGATCATCATCTATGACCAACTCATTGCCTTCTTGAGTCACAAGATAACCAAATCTTTCAAGCTCAAGGCTTGTCCTACTAGATCTATGAGGTTCCTATATTACTCAAGGAGTTTGAGATTCCACAATGAATTGTGATTCTCTATGTTCCTCTTATAGCTCTACTGGCTCAATGTTTTCTTGTTGGTCTCAAACCTCTCCCAGTTCTACTTTCCTCCCATTAACTCATTTGGAAATAAATTCCTTTATTAGGAATACAACATCTTGAACAATAAAAAAAATTGCTATCAGATTTTGAAATCCAATTAATATCTTTTGGTTTCCTTAGGACATCCAACAAAATAGCATTTATCCAACTTGGGTCCAAGATTTTCAGGAAACTGCTTTCTCACATAAGCTTCACAAACCCAAATCTTCATAAAAGACATATTAGGACGCTTCCCGTACCATATCACATATGGTGTCGTTTGAACCGATTTATATGGTACACAGTTTAGTGTAAACGTGGCAGTTTCTAACCCCATAGGTTATTCAATATTTCACCTAAAATCATCATTGATTGCACCATATCTAGCAATGTGTGATTCCTTTTTTGGGTACACCATTATGTTGAGGTGTTCCAGGTGGAGTCCATTGTGATACAATACCATAGTCTCTTAGAAGGTCCTCAAACTCTTGGCCTAAATACTCTCCACCCCAATTAGAATAAAATGCCTTAATACTTTTGCCAAGTTGGTTTTGTACTTCATTCATGAAATCCTTGAATTTTTCAAGAGTTTATGTTTCATCCGGTAAACATAACCATACCTACTGAAGTTACAGTAAAATTAATGAAGTACTGATAACCACCTCTAGCATTTGTTCTAAAAGGGCCACATACATCAATATGTATGAGTCATAATATATCACTAGCCCTCTCGTTGTTTCCAGTGAAAGGTGTAACGCCCGAGCCCACTGCCCAAGGCTCTAGTAGAGTTTCAGGAATGACGACTGACCCCACAGAACACCACTAGCCTTAACTACATGCTTTAATCTCACTCATGCATAAGCCAGGATCAACTTCCTGACTAGTCACCCATCCCAGTACTACTCTAAGTTGAGCACGCTTAACTATGGAGTTCTTTAGTAATGGGCTCCCAAAAAAGGAGGTGCACCTTGGTTATATGGGTAGTCCAATCATTCCTTATAAGATCATTTTATCCGAGGCCTCAAATCCTGGGATGTTACAATCTCCCCCACTTAGACTCTTGATGTCCTCGTCAAGGCTCAACTATATGGCCTCATAATATCACCCCATTTCAGTACAGACCCAGAATGGCCCATGGACACCTAGTTCTCGATCACGGAATATCAGTGCAAGGGTGGCTACGTCAACCATGGACAGCCCTTTCCTACATGCCTGGACCGTACAGTTCAAGACTGGCATGTCACATGCCCATGTGGGCCCCGCCTACTAGAGGGGTTATGTCTCTGATACCATTTGTAACACCCAGGCCCACTGCCCAAAGCTCTAGTAGAGTTTCAGGAATGATGACTGACCCCACATACCACCACTAGCCTTAACTATGTGCTTTAATCTCACTCACGTGTAAGCCAAGATCAACTTCCTAACTGGTCACCCATCCTAGTACTACTCCAAGTTGAGCACGCTTAATTATGGAGTTCTTTAGTAATGGGCTCTCGGAAAAGGAGGTGCACCTTGGTGATATGGGTAGTACAATCATTCCTTATAAGATCATTTTATCCGAGGCCTCAAATCTTGGGATGTTAAAAAGGGGTCTTAGTCATCTTGCCCAATAAACAAGACTAACATGTCTCTGTTGATTCAAAATCAAAAGAGTGTAGATAACCATCTTTATGCAATCTAGATATGTGATTCCCATTTATGTGCCCTAGAGAACAATGACAAAGATGTATTGTTTGATTTATCAAGTTTTAGTCTTTTGGTATTTATGTTATAAACATTTATCTTTAGATCTAGCAAATAAAGACCATAAGATATTGGGGCATTGCCAAAAAAGATCTCATCTTTTATAGTAGAACATTGACCATTCTTAATATGAAATTCATATCCATCATTGTACATACAAGATATAGTAATGATGTTTTTATTTTTGTCAGATACATAATAATAGTTCACTAATTATATTATAAGCCATGTGGCAGAGATAAATTATTGGTTCAAAATGTAGTGGTAGCAACTCTTGCTCCATTTGCAAATCACAGTTTGACCTCACCCTTTTTTAAAGGCTTACTTCTTTTCAGATCATGCATATTTGAACATATGTGAGATCCACATCTGGTATCTTACCCATGATGAAGAAGTTGATAAATTTATCTCAATAATGTATATACCTAAAGTGAAGATCTCTATCCCCATATTCATCTTTATGAATCCCTTTAAGTACAAAGGACGAATTCCTCTTGTACTTTTCTTTCTCCTTATCTTGTGTGTTGAAGATCTGGATTTATGCTTAGCCTTAAAACTCTCCATGGCCTTGCTTTCATCCTTGGACTCCATCTCACTAATCACTATCATGGATTTATCTTTATTCATTCTTGCCTCAACATTTAGCAGACAAAGCAAATCTGACAGTAATATGGCTATGTTATTCAAGTGGTAACACTCGATAAAATGACTATATGATTTAGGCAGTGATTGTAGAATCATATCCTTGGCCAACTCTTGACTCAAAGAGAATATCAGTTCATGTAGATGTTCCATATCTCCAATCATATCGGGCACATGGGTTTCTACTGGGTCTCCCTCTATCATCTTACACTCAAAGAGAATTTTTGAGACATTGTACCTTTCTTGCTTTGTATGAATATGGTTCATGTTCTTAAGATGTATTACCATCTCAAGGATACACATGCCTTCACACTACTCATGCATAAGGTGCTTTATGTCTAAGGCATCGTTGGCATGCTTCCAGTAAGCATCAACTTCAGCCCTAGGTGCATTGGGAGTAGGTATTTATGGCACTGGTTTATCTAGGACATAGAGCTTAGGCTCAACATTGAGAACTCTTCTCAAAGTCCAAAACCAGTTCTGAAAATTTGTCTCATTAAATTTGTCCTTCCTGAGGAAAAAATTGCAACGATGATTTGTTTTCCATTTGTTTCTACAAGAGAAAAAATTTATTTGTCAAAACACTTTTGATTTGACTTGATTTGAATAAAATTTGTTGATATTTAATTAGGCCTTTAATTAATTATCACTGCCTCTATTTTGTTTAAATTGATATCCCTCACTATTAATTCGGAAGATTGCATTATACAACCTTCTAGTGAGCCAAGATCCAAAATGATTGAGGTATTACCCGGCCAACATCCATACTCAATCATTAAGTTAGGCAATATTTTCCAACATCTTATACAATTCTTGGATAGATGATATGTGCAACTCCTTGACATATACATCTACATGCTTCTAGGTGCTTATCTCATTAGGATCACCTAGCTAAGCCTGACCTAAAAGCCAACACAATAGAAATGCACCCTGCTTGGCAGGCCCACATAACTACCATCACACTTCCACGAGATAGATGGCACACCACGCTTGGTCGATCATGCTTTTCATATGTATTGATAATGGAAAGCATCTTAGAAATAATATGTTCATTGATTTGTATTTATAAATACATATATGTTTCCAATCATCACATACTATAGTATGCATCATATGCATGTTATATCCCACAAATGTAACCATGCAATAAAATTAAGCAAGGGTTATGGCCATTCTACTGTAATTCCTTATATCTATAAGGAATTACCACCTCTTGGGGTCTAAATCACCTGCACAAACCTCTTGTGATGAAGATCGTACTTTGAACCAATCTATTTGATAGGTTCAACCCTTGAACCAATCCTTGACTCACTTCCTAGCCAGTTGGTTGGTCGTCTCTCTAGTTGTCCGGTCTTGAGTCCACCATCTTCTGGATCCTCTAGTTGATCGGTTAAGCCATCAGCTGATCAATTCAGCTCCTCCTGTCGTCAGTCCTCCTCGGTCCTCTAGTCAATCAGCTCATCTGGTGCAAAGCTTCTTCTTCATCATACAAGAAATTAAAACTATCCTATTGCAACTTAACATATTACAAAGTAATAGGGAAAACCTCAAGTTACATTCTAGTGGAGTATAGGAAGGAGAGAATAATACTTTTACATTTTGGAAGAAGAATATGAGGCTCGATATGAAAAACAAGATGTAAATAGGAATAAACATCCACACAACCACCATGCACAAATATTTGGGCTATTGGCCATAACCAAGCTTCCTATCCACCATCAAAACCAACTTTTAGGGCGACGTGTGTAAATTGCATATATATCATATCATATATATTAGTTGGGATCGTATGTGGTATTTAATTGGATATGCACACCGATCATTTTAAATATTCACATCCTATGAAATAAATAAATGATGAAAACCAAAATGTTGATCATATTGATTATCTCAAAAGATAGTAAATTGATGTGGCTCTGATACCAATGTAGGGAAATATGGCAACTTAGTAGTGGAAACAAAAATTCAACTACCATATTCCCCTTTTGACAGTAGATCACATCAACAATTATGTAATGGGAAGGATGGTTTGTGAGGTCTTACCTGGTCTTGGAGAAAGTCCAACGAAAATTCCCTTATAGTAGTGTGCATCTTTCTTCAAGTCACACCCGAACAATATCAACAGCAGCTCCTGGTTGAACACCACGAACACCAGTTTGACCTTGTCCTCCTAGTGGGAAAAGCTCCTCGCCTCTAGAGTAGTCCACACAGACCACCGGCAACTCCTGTCGTTCTACAAGAACAGATAAGAAGGAGTTGTCCCTTCTCATTGGTGTACTAGTACCGACTTGCTCTTCCACAATTGTTCTCCCTTTCTATCCCTCCCTTTATCAGGTAGGACTTACTCAGGTTCTCTTGGTTACCACAACCAGTAAAGATAACAATTGTCAGAGTCAATTGATGTTCCTGAGAAGCCCCCAGTAACCCTCTATTTATAGGAGGGTTATGTTGGATCTAAGGGCTCTAGAGGAGGGTGAATAGAGCTACAAAAATTTCTCAATAAACAGCTTAGACCTTCAATTTATATCAAATTGAAGCAATAGCTTAATGGAAATTTGAAGTCCTATCTAACAAGCATAGCAAGGATGAGAGAGATTGATAGCAAGCACTTGACAAACGGATGTAGGTGGTTTCACACTTCAAACTAGAAGTGAGTCAGTCCACTACCTAGAGAGGTCAACCTCTAGAACTTTGCAAGTGATTTTCTCTATATTATCACCAATAAGAGTTACAACAATAAACCACCAAAGGACTTACCCATCCAACCACAAGGAGTTATCCACCTTACCAAGGAGCTTACCCACTTAGCTTGAGTCTTCAACCTTCACCAAGGTCTTACCCACTCAAGCTCAAGTCTTCTACCTTGAAGGACTTTTCTTCTCCTTTTCGATCTTCAGCCTTTGCCTTCTCCTTCACTTGGAGAAGATCACCACCTCTTCATCAACCTTAAAGAGGACCAACTACAGCTCCTTCTTCACTCGATGGAGCTTGCTTCACCTTTTCTTCATGTAGGAAGGGGATAGGGAAGTAGTGGAAGATTGGGAGCTTCACATGCACAAGGGTGGATCTCTCTTACAATAAACCTACCTCACTCACAAATCACAAAATGAAGTGTAAACGAGAGAGAGAAAGGGGCTCAAGGAGTAGTAGCACACTCAACTATAGCAAGGACCTTGAATGTAGTGAATGAGCAAACTTGGAATGAACTCTAAGGGGTCCTATTTATAGTTGGGGGTGCTCCCTTGAGTTGGGGAACATTTAGGGCCAAAATATAGCCATTTTTCTCAAATCAACAGATCTATTTTCACCCCCAAACAAGTCACCAATGGTTATAATCACTTTTTCTGCATTTTCTATACAATGTATTCAGTCGAGTTTCAATAAAGGTATATCAACCGATTGACTAAAAGACAAACCCAATTTTCAAACAATCGGTCGAATTTGTTATGGGGAACTCGACCGATCAGCTAAAATTGCATTTGGTCAGTAGGTCAATCGGTCGAGTTCTGTGAATGCACAACTCGACCAATTGCCATCTTTAGAAAATCAACCATAGGATTGGTCGAGATTAGAACTCGACCGATCAACAACCTGTGATCGATTTTCTAATATAGATATAAAATGATTAAAACTTGGTGTTAAGTGTCCCACATATTTTTCTCATCTTAGTTACAAGTCATATCATCAATACAAGTGATTACAAAATTCTTCTAAGGTTGTTTGAAGTGATTTCCTTATTAGCACACTTGCATTGCATTTGACTTGAACTTGGACAAGCTACTTGTGTAATTTGATCATTTTCATGTACCTAAAGCATGAAATCAATCTTGAATACACATATTAGACACATATGAATGGAATGGTTAAGTCATTATCAAAATATAGACAATGCATAACATTTAGGTCAACATTCTCCCTCTTTTTAATAATGACAAACCATTCCTCAAACATATTGAATAAGGATATTGAAATTATACCTTTGCCTTGTGAATTGTGGGGGATTCAAGATTTGAACAATGTGAATTGCTCCCCCTCAATCTATGCTTACTTTAACCTGCATAGTTAGTCTATGTACACAAAGCAACATACATGTACTATATGGTCCTTTAGCAAGTCACATGATAAAGCATATAATGAATAAGAAAAGGATCACATAGGCAATAATAGCAATATGGTTGAGCTTTAAAACATTGAAAATTCTCTCCCCCTTTTGACATTATCAAAAAGAAAGGGGGGTTAAAAGAGCATATAAACAATTCTTCTCTAAGAATAGCCAAGCAGATATCCAAATCTGAAAAACAGACATCAAACAGAGACGAAAGAACCAAATATGCTAAGTCATAATCAAAATATGATGAAACATGGCACCAACTCATAAGATGTAACATATCAAAGAGTAAGAGTGCACATTTAAGATTACAACCTGGAATGCAAGTTCTCATAAAAAAAACTACGAGTCAAAAGTGATGAAAGCTAAAGATAAAATACTACAACTCAGATCATATGCCCAGTTGTTGCTAATACAAAATAGCCTAGAAAGATAAATATGATCAGAAAACTAGACTAAAAACTAAGAACATCTAGACATCTAAGCTATCTATATCAATAGCATCATCATCCTCGGCATTAGGCTCATAGTCATCGTCTCCTTTTGAAGGTGCAGTAGGATCACCTTCATCACCGGAGTCACCACCCGAACCACCAAAGCCATCACCATCGTAAGATGCAACACCATCATCCTCACCATCACCAGCATGAGCGGTCTCATCATCATCTTGGTTAGCATCTCCTCATCAATAGAAGGACTGAAGTGACGGTCGAGCCAACGAGCATTCTGCTCATCCCAAGTCATACCAAGAGCATAAAGCTTATTGGCTTGAGGGAAGGAAGGAGTAGAATTTCCAAGACTGGCAATTAGAGTGGCCAAGGGGGTAGTAGGTAGAGGCAGGATAACTATACGAGGTCCACCAGCAGCAGAGGGTGTGGGAGTAGCAGAGGATGTGGGAGCAGCAGTGGAAGGTGCAGGTTCAGGTGGAGGGACATGATAGAAGTGATTGCATGCAAAGGATGCATAATCACTACCTGGGTATGGCTGGTAGGCGGGGTATGGGTGTGCACAGGATAAGTTCATGGCAGATATGATTGAACATAAATCCTGATGCAGGTGCTCCTAGACCTAAAGGTTGTATGCATGTTGGTGTATCATATAACCTATGAGGGTTTCATTGGATACACGGAAGGAGGCACGACTAGGTTGGGTAGGCTAAGGAGGTGGAGGAGCATGGGTTGAGGTAGAGGCAGGTGTAGATGAGGCAGAGGCAAAGGGTGAGGAACCAGGTGTGGTGGAGGAAAGGATAGGCATGGATTTCTGGATAGTGGTCTCACTCATACACACTCCCTTCCGGGTAGGTCTGTAGTGGAAGTCATGGAAGAGTGATTTCTCAGTGGAGAATTAGAAAAGACCACATATCAAGGTAGGATATGGAGGATGGGTGCCACGGGTGTTCTTGCCAGAGTCGAAGCAAGTCATGTGATGGAGGATGTATCCAGACCACTTGACTTTGACATTCTCTAAGATGTAGTACATTATCACCACAGTATTCTCTACAATATCTGTTTGATTTTTCTTGGGGTGGATGTTGCAGTTGACCACTAGGGCTAGTATACACTTTTTGAGATATAAGGAGGAGGAGGAGGGTAGTGTGCTCTTCTTATTATAGGGAACTTGAGGTTTCTTCAAGTAATGATGGATATCAAGAAGGGTGATTTCGTATTGCTTGTAGAAACCTTCAGGGTCAAGCAGGTCAAAATACTCACCATAATCCTTATTCCAGGAGTCATTCTCATCGACACCTGACAAAAAGATGTTTAGGATATCCTCTGATATTTGGAACTTCTTCCCAGCTATCATAGAAGTAAGGATAACTTGAGTATTAGGAGGGGGTACAAGGCAGTCGTAATTCCAACGCAAATTTGTGTAGACTTTGTGAACGACTTTTGTGCATGTCATGGAATTGTGAAAGCATGCACGCTCGACACTCAGGGTGGATAGGTGGTGATCTTGAAGCAACCTTGCCACTTGATCGATGACCTCTTGGCGTCTAGGGCTAGGCTCAAAGAGGGATCTAAATGGAAAAGGACTCCATGGAAGAAGATCCTTATACTCATTAATAGCCTCATTTGAGACAAAGAAGGTCTCATCGAAGGGGATCAAGTGGGAGGACGAGGAGGAGGATGGTGCACTACTAGGGGCGGCTCTCTTCCTTCAATTTGAAGCCATGGAGGTGAAATGGAGAGGAAGAAGAGATCAAACACACCATGAAAAATGTTCACACACCTAGGTTTAGCAAGGGGGAAGGTCTAGGATGGTCTCCCTAGGTCAGATTAGGGATAGGTAAGGGAAGGGAAGGTCGAGGGTTGAGAGCTTAGGGCTTGAGAGAGTGGAATCAGTCGACTTTTATCTAGTTGAGAGGGAGAATAGTCAGCCAAACCCAACTTAAGTGAGCTTCAGCCCGACAATCAATTGAGTTTTGTGAACTTGAAACTTGACCGATTCCCCTTTTTAAAAAAGCCCTCGGCCATGGATCGGTCAAGTTTGTCCTGGGGAAACTCGATCGATGGTCAACCTGACCTAAAACCATCAAATTTAATTTCTAGCCATATGAGTGCTTATTAAATTTATTTTTCAATTCCATTATGTATATTAACCATACTTAGGCACATATCATTCATCATTGGGTACTATTTTGTGATAAAACATGTGTTCGTGAAAAATACCCAAAAATAAGAGAAAAACAAGGCAAAATGAACATGAAAAATCGATTTTAAGCATATTAGCAAGCAAAGATGATCAAGATATATCCAAAACATATAGGATAGATGAAAACTAGCTAGAAGGCATATCAAATTCATTCAAAGTAGTTATAAGCAATTTTGATCTAATAAAGTTAAATTGCTCTCTAGCTAGAGGTTTAGTGAAAGTGTTTGCCAACTTATTTTATGTGTCCACAAGCGTGATATAAATATCCTTCTTGGAAATGTGATCACAAAGAAAGTGATGGTGAACCTCTATATGTTTAGCTCTACTATGCAATATAGGATTGTAAGACAAGTTAATTACACTAGTATTATCACAATAGATAAGAGAAGCATCAAAGTGAATGTTAAAGTCTTGGAGCATTTGCTTCATCCATAGGACCTGGGCACAACAACTCCCGACTACAATGTACTTAGCCTCAGTGGTTGATAATGCCACAGTGCTCTATTTCTTGGAGAACCAAGACACCAAGCATGGTCCTAGGAGGAAACAAGTGCCACTTATGCACTTGTTATCAATCAAGAAGCCTGCATAATCGGCATCACTATAAGCAGTAAGAGTAAAGTCCCTTGACTTGGGATACCATAGACCAAAATTTGGAGTTTTGTCTAGGTACCTTAAAATCCTCTTAATAACTATCAGATGAGAATTTTTAGGATTTGATTGAAATCTAGCACACAAGCCAACACTAAACATTTTGTCAGGTCTACATGCAGTTAAGTAAAGTAAAATTCCAATCATACCTCTATAGAGATTCTCATCTACCTTCTCACCTTCTTCATCTTTATCAAGTTTGGCGATGTTTGACATGGGTGTGTCCATCGGTTTGGTGTTCTCCATTCCAAAGCACTTAAGTAGTTCACTTGTGTACTTGCCTTGGTTGATGAAGTTCCCATTTTTTGTTTGCTTGATTTGAAAGCTGAGGAAGAATGTGAGTTCACCCATCATACTCATTTCAAATTCACTCTGCATAAGATCACTAAATTCTTTCCAAAGATCAAGGTTAGTTCTGCCAAAAATTATATCATCAACATATATTTGAATGATAAGAAAATTGTTATAAGTGTGTTTTAGAAACAAGGTATAATCCACTTTGCCCATGATATAACCATGATATAATAAAAAGTTCTTTAATTTCTCATACCAAGCCCTTGGTGCTTGTTTGAGTCCATAGAGAGCTTTTTGTAACAAATAAACATGGTTAGGTAGACTATCATGTTCAAAGCCCAGAGGTTGTGCAACATACACTTCCTCCTCAATTGTACCATTCAAAAACAAACTTTTAACATCCATTTGATACAAATGAAAGTTTTTATAACTAGCAAAAGCAAGAAACATGTGAATGGACTCAATTCTAGCTATCCATCAAAGTCTATACCTTCTTGTTGATTGTAGCCTTTTGGCACTAACCTTTTTTTATTTCTTACCACTTTGCCGCTTTCATCTAGCTTGTTGCGGTAGACCCATTTAGTGCTAATGATCTTTCTATCACTTGGTCTTGGAACAAGGGTCCACACTTTGTTCTTCTCAAATTGCTCTAGATCCTCTTGCATAGCTAGGATCCATTCTTCATCCCCAAGAGCTTCTTTGACATTCTTAGGCCCGAGTTGTAATATGAAGGTGTTGTTGGCTTGTTCTTTGTTGAATGCAGCCTACATCTCCACTCTTTCAAAAGGATCACCTAAAATCAGCTCCTTTGGATGATTCTTTGCAAACCGGGGAGTTGGATCCTTTTTTTTCATCATCTTTGTCTTCTTCTTAAGCATCCACCTCTTTTCCCTCTTGAGTGATGTTGAGTTCTTTAAGGATAGGAATTACTTCACCTGCAACATCATTTGGAACAATATCTTTAAGAATTGAGGGGTTAGTCTCAACAAACTTTACATTAATAGATTCTTCTACCTTAGCAAGATCAATATTGAAAACTCTATAAGCCTTACTAGTAGTGCTATAGCCAAGAAAGAAAGCCTTGTACAATTTTGGATCAAACTTTTCAAGAGAATCATTCGTATTCGAAACAAAACAAGGACATCCAAAAACATGGAAATACTCGATAGAAGGCTTCCTACCACGTCATAGCTCATAGGGGGTTTTCTTAAGCGAAGGATGAGTAAAAACACGATTATGCACAAAACACGAGGTATTGACAGCTTCAGCCCAAAACTTCTTAGGAGTATCATACTCAAGAAGCATGGTCCTAGCCATCTTTTGTAAAGACCTATTCTTCCTCTCTACAACCCCGTTTTGTTGAGGTGTTTGAGGTGAAGACAAGTTGTGTGCATAACCTGATTCATGACAAAAACATTCAAAAAGCTCATTTTCAAATTCTCCCCCATGATCACTACAGATGGAAACAATCCACCAAGAAGCTTCATTCTCAACTTGTTTGTAAAAACTAGAGAAAACATCAAGTGTATCACTCTTAGAAATGAGAAAGAAGGTCCAAGTATATCTAGAGAAATCATCGACAATAACAAAGCAATACTTGGAACCATGAAGCAATTGCATTCTCATTGGTCCAAATACATCAATATGAAGAAGCTCAAGAGCTCTCTTAGTGCTAAGGGTTCCTTTGTATTTGAAGGAGGATTTGGTTTTCTTTCCTTATGTATAGGGTTGACATTCCTCATCCTTTTCAAAATCTAATTTAGGGAGTCCCTTGACTAAGTCCGTTTTGCTCAACTTCTTTAATTTATGCATATTTACATGACCAAGCCGGTGGTGCCAAAGAGAAATATCATTCGAGTTGACTACTAGGCATATACCAACCACATGGTTAATAGAGTTAAGAATAATAACATAAAGATTACCACTTCTAGTTCCCTTATATGTAACTTGGTAGGTGAGGGAATCTAGAATCAAGCATTCAAAAGAGGTAAATTGCACAAGGTAACCATTATCACAAAGTTGACTAACACTAATTAAATTGTGATGTAGGACATCAACAAAGATAACATTCTTGATACACAAGGATTTACCTACATCACCCTCACCTTTGACTTTACCTTTCTTGTTGTCCCCAAAGGTAACAGATCATCCTTTCTTCTTTGTGAAATTGTTGAAATGGCTTATGTCACCGGTCATGTGCTTTGTGCAACCACTATCAACAATCCATCTACCCTTTTACTACAATAAAGGAGAATGTCAGTTCCCAATTCAAGCTTTGGGATCTGGAGTTATCTTGGGGACCCATTTCATCTTTGGGTTGGTCCCCTTACGCTTGTATGTACAATAAGTGGAATCATGATCATCACATTTGCAATAAAAACAAACTATAGGATTCTTAGTGCCCAAAAACTCTTCTACAAAGAAAGAGGTCTCCTTGCTCTTTTTCTTACCTTTGGCCTTACTCTTTCCCTTTGAGGCTCCCCCTACAAATCCCAAACCACTAGTACCACTTTGTTTGGTAGAATGGTCAAGGATTTCATTTAGGGAGTTCTTCCCTTTGAGGAATTTTTGTAGGGATTCTCTCAATCTATGGTTATCATCATTCAAAGAAACAATAGTAGAATATAAACTAGATATTTCATCCCTAGCATGCACAAGATCAGTCTCAAGACATAAAGGTTTAGTAAGATATGAATCCTTTTCTAGAGAGATAGAAGCAACATTAACACTAGGCAATAAAGGTCTAGAAGATAGATCATTTACTTGAGCAAGTAACCTAGCATTTTCAGATTTAAGCATTTGAATCTCTTTGAGATAGACATCTCTCTCGTCTCTATGAGCATCAATAAGCAACATGAAATCAACATTTTCAATTTTAAGCAAATCAAGTTCTTTAAGGCAATTTTGGTTTTCTTCCATAAGATTCTCAATGTTCTTAAGGTAGACACCATTCTCAAATTCAACCCCATTGTATTGGAGTTCAAGATCAAGATATTTCCCTTGAAAATTATCAATACTCTAAATGTTGGTTTTCTCATTCAATTCCAAAATTTCAAGCTTAGCATAAAGATCATCGATAATTTTTCCTAACCATTTTCTTTTAGATTTACATTTAGCAAAAGATAAATGGGTAGTAATAAGTATGTCGATAATAGATTCTTTAGGCAATTCATGCAAGCTTACCTCACTTACCTCACTTGCATCACCAATATCTTCACTTGTAGAGGCCATGAGAGCAAGGTGGCACTCTCCATCTTCTTCGAAGCTTGAGCTACTTGAAGATGAAGCTTCCCAAGCCACATGAGTTTCATTCTTGTATCTCTTCTCCTTCTTGTCCTTCCTCTTGTGTTTTCTCTCCTTCTTGTAATCATCTTCCTTCCTTGAGCTGCTCTTGTGGTGTGACTTTCTTGACTTTGGGCATTCACTCTTGTAGTGTCCCTTTTGGCCACACTTGTAGCATCTCGGAGTAGAGGAGGAGGAGGCTTGCTTTCCCTTAAAGTGCTTTCCCTTGATGTAGTTAGCCTCATGATCACTAGGGCCTTCATCTTCACTAGTGGAGGAGGGAGAAGCCCGGCAAACAAGTTGTTGTTGAAGAATGATAGCCTCCACTTGTGCTTTGAAAGCACTATCTTTGATCTTCTTGGCTTCCTTCTCTTCTTGCTTTACTTCTTCTTCTTGCTTGTCAAGTCTAGGCTCATGGACTTGAAGATTGCCAATGAGTTCTTCAGTTGGAATGTCACCAAGGCTCCTCACTTCTTCAATGGAGGTCACTTTTGACTCCCACCTCTTTGGAAGAGTTCTCAAGATCTTTGAGTTGATGATGCCTCTATCGAAAGTGTTTCCCAATGCAACCAGCCCATTGATGGTGACATTGAGTCTTGAATACATCTCTGCAATGCCTTCTTTCTTTCCCATTTTGAAGTTCTCTAGGAGGTTGTTCAACATTAGATATTTGCCTCCTTGACTTGCTTTGTGCCTTCATATGTGATGCACAGCTTGTCCCAAATCTCATAGGCGGTGTCCCATGATGAGATCCGGTTGAACTTTGTGGCGGTGAGGGCTGCATAGAGGACGCTAATGGCCTTTGCATTGAGTTCAGCCTCCTTGAGAGTAGCTTCACTCCATGTTGCAACAGCTCCAATTGGCTCCTTGTAAGGTGTGATCATCACCTTCCACATATCAAAGTTCATCCCTTGAATGTAGAACTGCATCCGCCTCTTCCAATAGAGGAAGTTGGTACTGTCAAAGACTGGAGGATGCATGGATAAGCATCCCTCTAGGTTGAGTGAACCAAGTAGGTTATTGTCCATCTTCTCATCTTGTGGGAGATTGTTGGATAAGATCCTTGACTCTGATACCACTTGTTGGATCTAAGGACTCTAGAGGGGGGTGAATAGAGCTACATAATTTCTCACTAAACATATTAGACCTTCAAATTATATCAAATTGAAGCAACAGCTTAATGGAAATTTGAAGTCCTATCTAACAAGCATAGCAAGGATGAGAGAGATTGATATCAAGCACTTGACAAAGGGATGTAGAGTGGTTCCATACTTCAAACTAGAAGTGAGTCAGTCCATTACCTAGAGAGGTCAACCTATAGGACTTTGCAAGTGCTTTTATCTATATTATCACCAATAAGAGTTACAACAATAGACCACCAAAGGACTTACCCATCCAACCACAAGGAGATATCCACCTTACTAAGGAGCTTACCCACTTATCTTGAGTCTTCAACCTTCATCAAGGTCTTACCCACTCAAGCTCAAGTCTTCTGCCTTGAAGGACTTTGCTTCTCCTTTTGAATCTTTAGCCTTTTCCTTCTCCTTCACCTGGAGAATATCACCACCTCTTCATCTACCTTAAAGAGGACCAGCTATAGCTCCTTCTTCACTCGATGGATCTTGCTTCACATTTTCTTCATGTAGGAAGGGGATAGGGAAGTAGTGGAAGATTGAGAGCTTTACATGCACAAGGATGGAGCTCTCTTACAATAATCCCAACTCACTCACAAATCATGAAATGAAGTGTAAACTAGAGAGAGAAAGGGGATCGAGGAGTAGTAGCACACACAACTATAGCAAGGACCTTGAATGTAGTGAATGAGAAAACTTCAAATGAACTCCAAGGGGTCCTATTTATAGCGGGGGGTGCTCCCTTGAGTTGGGGAACACTTAGGGCCAAAATATAACCATTTTCCTCAAAGCAACGGATCTATTTTCACCCCCAAACAAGTCACCAACGGTTATAATCACTTTTTCTGCATTTTCTGTATAGTATATTTGGTCAAGTTTCAATAAAGGTAACTCGATCGATCAACTAAAAGACAAACCTAGTTTTCAAACTATCAGACGAATTTGTTCTGAAACTCGACCGATCAGCCAAAATTGCATTTGTTAGTAGGTCAGTCAGTCGAGTTCTGTGAATGCACAACTCGACCGGTTGCCATCTTCAGAAAATCAACCATAGGATCGGTCGAGATTAGAACTCGACCAATCAGCAGCATGTGATCAATTTTCTAATTTAGCTATAAGGTGATTAAAACCTAGTATTAAGTATCCCAAATATTTTTCTCATCTTAGTTACAAGTCATATCATCAATACAAGTGATTACAAAATTCTTCTAAGGTCGTTTGAAGTGATTTCCTTATTAGCACACTTGCATTGCATTTGACTTGAACTTGGACAAGCTAGGGCTTGTGTAATTTGATCATTTACATGTACCTAAAGCCTAAAATCAATCTTGAATACACATATTATATACATATGAATGGAATGGTTAAGTCATTATCAAAATATGGACAATGTATAACCTTTAGGTTAACAGGTTAGGGTCATTGGTTCCCAGTCTGAGCGAGAGTGGAAGGGACCAGAATTTCATGAATTTTCACATCACGTGAGTGTTAAAACAATCAGGTTCACATGTGAACCGGTCGGATGGCATGTGAGTCGATCAATTCAACCCTTGAACCGGTCATTTCATCATGTTTCCCAGTCGTAATTGTATTAGAAATTAATATTCAATTAATGCACAATATGGTGTCAGCACTAATCCTTGATGTAATCAAATTGATCAATGAACCAAGTTGTTCATCATATTAATTGGTCGTTTGGGACCTTGAGCCGATCAGTTCACTCAACAAACCAGTCGGTTCATGCCCTAGTTCAACCAATGTCAGCCAATGCAATTTCAAACAACCTGACACTCTAGTCGATCAGTTCAACACTTGAACCGATTGGTTCAGACTCTAGTCATTCAATTGTTGTTAAAATTGAATACTTAAACACTTTAGCAATCAAGTTAAACACTATTCATGAATAAAATCCTATTCCAAGTGTATCCTATGTGTGTGAACCTATATATAGGTTCCAAGTCAAGTTGGAGGTGAACGTACACAATTAATTTATGACATCACAAACAATGAGCGGTATCTAGCAACACATTATTTATTTCCAAGTAATTGGATAGTTGGAGAACAACTTCAACCTACAATATGTGATTGGTGTTATAGTGTTTGTATAGTTCCTTTGTCACTGATATCCATATTGAAATTGAGGCATGGAATCATCATCCTCTTCAACGTTCAATCCATGCTCCTTGAACTAGAACAAACTATCTGAGATATATGTAAGCTCAATATCACATATTGAGTCACATATGCATGGCCATGCATTTTTCAATCTCACTTATCAAGTGGACAGGATATGATACTCTTGTAGGAGGGACAAATACCATATACATCACTCACAGTCATTCCCATCTGTCACAGTGCATCTGATCATCGCCTTTATGGCAACCCCTATTCAAGGTCACGGTGGATGATGTCAAAGTACATTGAATGACGTGTGATGAGTGTAGTGATTTTAGGTCTAAGAACCATAATCACCACAAACAATACAAGAGATAATTCTGACTACTGTGTTATGGTTTCCATGTATCACTCTCATGGTAGGTTTGTCTGATACACTATTCTCTAGAAAGTATCTATGTGTTTGGTTTGATATCACACATCATGACTAATGAGATTATGTCATCAACCAACACACATTCTAGTCTTTTGTGTTATTGTTGTCGATTAGCCTTCCAAAATAACATCTAACTAAGGACATAATAGGAATGGATATACTCTTACAATTTGTATGATCTCATTGTTCAGGTCATCAACCTGAATATATATGTCATTGAGTAATATCATCTTTAGATATTTATTATGTTAGATCATTATCTCATAACATAATAAAACAAAATAAATTGGAAGATTTCCTTTATTACTAATCAAATAATTTACAAAATATGACAGTACAATCATCATGTGGTTGGATCTTTGGGCATACATACCAACACCTCCACCCAGGTGTATGTTCTTTATAGGGCAGAGACTTAGGATGATCATGAGCTCATTGGTGAACATAAGGACAACATGAGATAGCCTTGTTTCCCTCTGCATATGAACTTATGTGTATATAGATGTAACCTCTCTATATTTTTGTACTACCCTTTTAGGGCAAAGAATGAATGTATATAGAATATTTTGTACTTGTAAATGGTTATGTTTTTTGCTGCTTAAATATTTCATGGCTCATGTTTGTATCATTGAGTGGGTCCACTATCAGGACCCACTCCTTATAGTATGATATCAGAGCCGAAGTAATTGTAACTTGACTATTTCAAGTTATCCTAGATTGTTCCTTAGTAGGTAGGTGGCGATTTGAGGTTGTTGCCATACCTAAATCTAAATGGTGTTTACCGATTAGGGTTTCACCCCATATCCAATTTGGTGTTATATATGTATCCCAAACAAAGTATGTGGATGACCTATTTTTAGATAAAATCCTATCAATCCTACCCTCTTTATAGATTTTCTTTCTATATGTAAAGATTGACTCTCTAATGCACTAAATACTTGTCGTTCTCACATGCTTTTTATTATGGATTTTGTGCATTTATTATTCTTTTTTAATATCATTTGTGCATTATTTAGCATTATTATCCCATGACACTTAATTGCATCAAATAATTGTTATTTTTACTAATCTAAATAGTCTATCATTATTTTGGAGATTATGTTCGTTTTTGTCATGTTTCAGGTGATTTTAAAAGAAATGACACAGTTTGGTACTACCAACTTTACTGTCAGTGGTACCAACATCTGAGGAAAAGGAACATGATGGCTCAAGAAAACTCGATAGTACTGATAGAGGAATCGGTACTACCAACAGATCAACATAGATCGCTTTAGAGAAATCTCGATACTACCGATGGTCAGTTTGGTGGTAAGGACTCGCGTCAAAAATCCAACAGGGAATGTCAGTGACAATCTTAGTACTACCGACGGTCAACTCGATAGTACTGATATATTATAGTGGATTGTGATTAATCGAAGGTGTCGATACTACCGACACCTAGTCGATAGTACTGACAAGATGAGATCAGGCCAGATTAAAGATCATCATGAATCTGAATGTTGGGACTTAATGACGCCCTAAGTCACATCTATGACTTAGGAAGAATTTTTCCATACCTAATCATCACACCATTCAATTGTACGTTATAGGAGAGTGTAGAAGAGAGAAAGGGGAGGAGAAAGCAACGTTTCAGGCAGTTTGTGCAGTTCTGGTGGCCTGATTTGCAGTGGGAAGATGGCAAATCATAGTGTTTGTTAGAAGGAACCATCCATACTATCTTTCTCCATGGTTTTTCCTTATTCTTGGTGTTTTCATCATTCCTTTCTTCTTCTATGTGTAGAGTAACTGAAATCATGCGGGGCTAATCCCCTTATTCCTTAGGACCTTGGAGTAGCCCAGTTTTTTATTGTAATTGACAATTATGATTTAATATATTAGTTTTTCTTAATTTCTGGACATATTTCTATGAGAGAATCATGAATTACCAGTGCTTGATCACCATAGGTAGTTGTTTAGACAGTTAATTTCTTAGAGAGAGGGATTAAGGGTTGGAAAACTCATAGATTTACATATTTTATATCACTCCTTGAGAGAGGGCTTATGATGTGAAGAGAATAACCTAGAGATTTCGATAAAGCACCTGACTAATAACACAATTGTTATGAGAGTGGGATTAGTATTAGACTAGGTAGTGAATTACACTACAAGAGTGGGTAATTCTTGCTACAAGTCTCTTTGTCCAAGTTTAGTATAAATTAATATTAATAAAATGATGTTAATTGCAATGTGAATCATGTTGAAACCACAATTCTAAGAAATTCATTCCACTTATGATCACAACCAATAATCTTGGTGGTAATTCTTGCAATTTAATCATTAAATCAACCAAATCACTCTTTTGCCTCATGCCTAGTTGATTGGGTCATTGTTAGTAGTAGTTTCTGGGTATACATGTTCCCCATGTTCAATATTCAGGTCTCTTTAGGCCTATATTACATTGATATGTGCACTTGCATTTTTTATTTGTAGTTTACGTGCATTAAGTTTTTGGTGCCGTTGTCGGAGAAAACGATGTGTCCAGTACTATGAGTGTTGTGATCAGCCACTGTAGGCTACAATTTTTTTATTTTTCTTTTACTATTTCTAAATTGAATCTCAAATATTTATCCAGTCACTATTACCTTATCCTCACATAGATTTTGTTTTTTTTAGGTACTAGTGCATGGTGCAGACGGGAAGCACCGATTACAGAGGGGAAACTCCACAAAGTGCATTTTAGGAGTATTTCCTACGCAAAGCATAAGAGTATAGTAACCCTGTACCTAGGTTGATTCAAACTCCACCACCTGAAACTCCACCATCTCCAACAGAACAACCTGAAGCAAAAATGACTAACACAGAAGCAGAAGAGCAGAACATCTGGGAGAAGAATAAGGCGTCATCTGCATCAACTCAGTTGGGCATGATAAAACAGTAGGCTATCAATGTGGGCATCTACAAGATAGACCCGATCTTGGTGGCACTGGTTAATTAAATCACAAGCATCCCATGGCTACAACACAGAGGACCCAATCATGCATATCAACAATTTCATCGAGAGTTGCGATATGGTGAAAATTGATAGGGTCCCAGCCATAGTCATATACTTAACATTGTTCCCTTCTTATCTGTAAGACAATGCAAAGTCTCGATTCCTTAACCTCCCACCTGAGTCAATAGAAACATGGGATAGGATGATAGACATTTTCTTTGAGAATTATTTCCCACCACAGAAGATGAAAAAGTTGGTCAAAAAGATTTACAACTCCAAACAACAGGCAGAAGAGTCATATTCTGAAGCATGGGAGTGGTTTCAAAACATGTTGAGGAAGGTCCCTCATCATGGGATTGATCTTTATGGCCAAGAAAAGATCTTCTATTACAGGTTGCATCAAGGAGAGAGGACCACACTCAACAACACAGGGACATGATTCTTCCTCAACAACAAGCCATCCAAGTGTCATGAGATTCTGAATAATATGGCTAAGAATCAGTCAAGGGGAGAAGAAAGAGATCATCCAACAACTATCAAAAGTGTTGGAGAATCTAAAGTCATCATGACATTGAATGAGAAGCTTGACCTCATAGCCAAGAAACTATATCAGAAGGATGGAAATTCATCTGGAGGAGAGGAAGAAGAATGCATGTTTGCACGGAAATAGAATTGCATAGGCAATGATTACTCTTGGAGGAAGGATCTAAACTTTTCTTGGAAAGATCCCAACAACTTCTAGCATAACCCATCCCAAGCATAGCAAGACAAGACACAACAAGTTGGTGCACAACAACAGGATAGGGCCCCTAGTAAAATAAATTGTATTGATGGCATGCTAAGGAAGTTGGTCAGTCAAAATGAAGTGATCATTGTCCAGACCCAAAGGGAATTGTAGAACCAAGGAGCACAGATCTACAATATAGAGAATTATATCTCTCAGATTGCAGTAGAGGTTGCATCCTTGTAGAAGCTAGGACAACAAGGGTTTCCAACTAATATTGACATACCTTCTAGCAATCATCATGTGAAGGTAGTGTTGCTTCACAATGGAAAGAAAGTGCTAAATGAAAAGAGGATAGTTCCATAGGCAAAGGATAATGCATGTAACACATGACCAATAATGATTATTGATCCAGTTGAATTGGACACTGCAGCCCAGGACAAAGAAGTTGAAAAAGAAATTGATGAACCAAGGGAGACAAGGAAGGAAGAATATGTTCCACCTCGCCAAAGGAAGTTGGTGATTCCAGTGCCCTTTCCAAATATCTTGAAGGCTAAGAAGTTTGACCAACAATTTTATAAGTTTCTAGATTCTTTTAGAAAATTGCATGTCAACATTCCCCTCATTGATGCAATCGAGCATATTCCTTCTTATGAATTTTTTTGAAGGATATTATAAGTCCCCTAAACTTGCTTAATGAGTTGAATAAGCTTAATTATCATAATTGAATTCGTATAACCCTAATATAACCTTTTTATATGCTTTGAAATCATAATATAATCTTAAGTTTCAAATTTGGTCCAATTTGGACACTGTTTGAGCAAGCTATGCAATTTTATGCACATTTTGGACTTTTCTACAATTTACCCAGTTGAGAGGTTTTATTTGCAATTTATCACTTGCATTATGTTCCTTGGATATTATCTCATAAGTATTGATCTTGTTGAGCCATGCGGCACCTATTTAATCCTTAGATTGAAGGTGTTTTCTCCAAGGGTATTTTAGGGTTTATCCCTTTATGGATGAGCTACCTTAAGTAGCTATCAACTAATGAATTATTTGTTTTGCTAGGAAATTCAAGAAACAAGGGATAAGCATGTATCTATGGATGTTGGGGGATCTTCTTGTGTGTGTGCTTTTATATTCTTAATAGTTTAATGCCATGGACACTTGGAAAGATACTATAACTTCAACTTTTTCTTTTCTTTATCTTAAAGTTTCATATACTTATCCCTAAGCACCAAAATGAGCCATTTTATCTCCACCACTTCCCTCCTTCTATGAATATCGTTCTCCCTCTATTATGCTGCAAATTTCCTATCCAAGGAAGAAGAAAGAGGGGATCTTCTTGGAAAAAGAATCTAGGGTTGCAATTGACTTCCTTTTAGGGTTTAAAAAGCTTCCTTCTAGTGATCTTGACCTAAAAGAGTAAGAATACCCTTCTTCCCTCCATTTATTTCTTTTTTATCCTTCCTCCTACTTTTATCCAGGTCATAACCTTGTTGTTCCATGGTAGAAATTGCTCTAAATCTCTAAAACCCTACCTCTCTTGCTCCTTATGCTTAGGGTTTGCTCATTTGATGAAGAAAGGTGATATATGGACGAGTTCACATCTTATTCTTGGATTTCTTACCCTACATGCTCATGTTTTCTTATGTTTGGAAGTTTATCTTCTAATTAGAGGCAAGTTTTAAAAATTTATCCACGATTATTTCTTACCATAAGCTTGCTAGCTCATGTTCTTGCTTGAAAATGATTATCCATGCACTAAAAAGCTATGCTTGACTTGGATTTTGATTTTTATAATGTTCCATGTTCTGATTTTAGTTCTATATGAACCTGTGATCATGTGTACATTATTCCTAGGGTATAATATGACTTGGATCAGGTTGGTTTGACAACCTATGGTGCTAAGCACCTATCAACCAATGATCAATTTTAGGGTTTTAAGGTGATTTCTTCTATAAACCCATGACCCGATGATGGTACCCTTGTAACAACCCTATGGTTTTGTCTTCATGATAATTTATGGTGGTAACCAAGGTTTTCAACTGATTTTCACCCCTTACGTCATGTTTTGGCCTAATTAGAAGCCTAGTGATTAACAACTAAGTACCCTAATGATGTTATCAATCAATGGTGATATTAGTTTGATATTTGATGTTGATTAATAAATATAATGCTGATCTAACAAACTATGGTGACTTAATGGTCACTAATGATGGTGGATCAGATATCAAAAACCTATGGTGAGTTAATCATATAGTTGTAGCATCAATTAATCCTTAGACCAATGGTTTCTTGGGTCACTTGATGCAATGGTCGGACCTATACTGTAATTGATGGTTTTAACATATGAACTTGACCCAATGGTCAAGATCTAATGTTTATTCCTCCAATAAAGTGGAATGATGGCTAATGTAATATTTTGGTCCTAATAATGTGATTTATATGGTTCCTTTATATGATAAACTTAAGGAGCTTACTTGTTGACAATGGACGGCTTGTTTTAAATGAACAATCGATTGTGGGTTTTACCCTACTCTCAATAGAACCCTTATTGTTGTTAACTAAAGGATGTCTAGGTTTAAATGGTGAATTTTATAGATCACAACTCCATAACATCATAGATGATTCATTCAAGTTGTTTACTTATGTAAACAACCAATGGTCTTACCTTTTAAACATCCAATGGTTCTTGGTGACATTGTGGTATGGTGATATGGGTTGAATGATGATGGAACAAATGGAGGGTTACCCTTAATAAGGTAGTCTTACATATTCACTCATGTGAATAGAAGGGATGATAACCATAGTGTGTTGATATGTAACCCTAATGAGTTATATCTTGTTATACCTAGCTTTAATATAACTAAATGATGGTAATTGGGTATGAATAGTTCTTGAATGATTAATACAATCATGGAGTACTCTCTTATTGTTGTTGAAACCCTAGTATGCTATAACCTGATGGTTACACCTTGATTTATGTGTGGGTTCATACTTTAGAATAGTATGGAATGTGATGGTGATGCTTCACCTTATGCATCCATGATCCAATGGGGATGTCGTGAGTTAGGGTTTGGGTATGAGTGTTGATTACTAACATTAATATAATTTATCTTGTTGAACCTAACTCTAATGCAAATAAATAAAGATGATATCCATGTTTAACCTTCTTATATGATGGAATGATGGTGAAATAACCTCCTTAATATGATCATAACCTTAATGTGTTAATTGGTGGTTATCATAGCCACATGGTTGATACTTTCTTATACCAAACATGTGCATTATGAATATGATGAGGGTTAATCATATCTAGATTCCTTGAATGTTGATGTGATAAAGGAATGTTCTTAATGTTAATATAACCCTGCTTTGATTGTTTATGAATATCTCCTAGTTCATTAATGCAATATTGTGTTGATCTGGTGTATTATATGTAAGTGATGTTGTTGAGCCTTGTTATAAGGCATGGAAAGATAATGATGATCTTACAAGGAATAGTATGATGGTCTTAATGACCTTTGGGCATGGTTGAGCCCTGAATGAGGTGTAATCCTCTTGTGTTGATAAGGGTTGATACCCTGTGATATTATGAAAAGGATTTATATCATGTGATAGTATGATGGTCTTAATGACCTTTGGGCACGGTTGAGCCCTGAATGAGGTGTAATCCTCTTGTGTTGATAAGGGTTGATACCCTATGATATTGTGAAAAGGATTTATATCTTGTGATAGTATGATTACTAGTGTAGTCTCATGAATGAAAAGTGAATAGTACCATGTGATGATGAGATGATAAATTGTGTTTTACACATTTTATAACTTTTGAAGTTGTGATACTTATATGCTTGCTAGATGTGAATTAGGGTTTGTATGTCCATTTGTTTGATGCAACCTTAATTTACCCAATTGGAGATAACTAATCAAGTGAAACTCTAATCATGTAATGCCATGTGCCATAGAACCATCTTCAGTGTCATAACTTGCTGGATGGTAAAATGAGTATTCCTAAGGGAAACTCAGAGTGCATACTATTGAGTATGTAGGGTGCTTATCATCCTGACACCAAGTGTTTCGGGAGGATGGTTGCGGTCATACCTAGCCCACTTTTTGCAAACGAATTTGGTTGGGTCTCAGTGATTATAACATGATGTGATTAGAGGACAACTACGGTTGTACCTCAATGATTGGGTTTGAATACCCTAGATGCTAGTGTTGTGACCTGTACCAAGGTGGGCTGGTTACAGGACTATATGTCATTGTTTTGTAGTTTGACTATATGTCACTGTGGTGCAGACTCATACTGACCGAGTATGGAGAAGATCTTGGAGTTTGTCTCTTCCTAGATCCTATATGGAACTGATTGCGACCAAGCAGTGGTCAGTTGAACTTTTAGTGATACGACTCAAACTCCTTAGGGCATAATAAAGGATGTAATACAGTTGTGTAGTGTATTTTTTTAGGGTTATACACAACATTTCACATTGGATGATAACCCTTGTTTGTTATCTTTACATAAAGATGATGCTTAGTGCAATTAAGAGATAGTAGATACTTAGGTTGTGGATATGCTTAAGATTGTAGATGAGTACATACAGTATATATGCTTGTGTTGATAACTATACTGCTACTGTTGATTATAATCGTGATGCTAGCTATCTCATGTTGTTAGTTATGTTTAGCATGCTAGCCATGCCTTTGTGACTAGAGATTCATATATTGCTAATCATGTTTGTCCAGATAGTTGTGCTTATGTTGTTAGCTCTTCTTACGATGTTGATATGTTCAACCTGTTAGACATGATGATGTTGGTAGCTATGTATATGATACTAGATTAATTTATTCATGTTGTTAGAGATGTTCATGCTACTAGACTCCTTATATTGTTAATAGGGATATGAAAATAGTCTAGCTAATGAAGATAGTTATTAAATGCTCCTTTATGTATTTTGTTAATCATCAGTGTTGTTGAGCTTATTTGTTATATATTATTAAATTGCTTAAACTATCTCATTAGCTAAAAATGTTGGAATCAATAAACATTGTTGGAGGTTATCTCTTACTGGGACATGGGTCTCACCCTTGTGGTTCACCACATTTATTATTAGGTAATCGAAAGTGACGAAAACAAACTTGTGACAGCAAAGAGGATCTATAGTAATGAATCTATGAGAAAGTTGATTAGATGTCTAGTGTGTCCTAGAGTCATCCCTGTACTCTTAGGTCCGGGTAGGAAAAGTTTGTATATGGTGTTTCAAACGAATCGAAATTTTGTTAGCATTTAATGTTTGTTTGTGTGGCATATACAAATATTGTTATCCTATGTATATATGTTGTGGCTAAGGTGATAGAACAATTTGTATCAAATTCTTGTCATAGTATGGATAAAAGAAAGATGTTGGGCTCTTACGCAAATGTTTCTGAGTAGGTGATGACATTGAAATCGTTTTAATTTACCCATATTTTTGGGTATGTGGTTAATTGGTGATTGATTGTGTTTTATGTTTTGAGTAATCTCATTTAGTGTAATGAGTTCTCACAGATATAATCAATAAAAAGAGGAGGATAGTTGATTCATATGTAGTGGTATTGAAGGAGCAAGCTAGTGCTTTCATTCTGGTAAAACCGCCACCAAAAAGGCAAGATCCCAGTTGCTTCAACATATCATGTTACATCGAGAAGACCAAGTTTGGGGAGGCTTTATGCGATTCAGGGGCAAATATCATTCTAATGCCCTTGACCACCTTCAAGAAGTTGGGTCTCAAGGAATCCAGAGAGAGCAACATGACCATACAACTAGTAGACAACTTAGTGGTTAGGCCATATGGTATTTGTGAATATGTTCTTGTCGAGGTGGATAGATTTGTATTTCCAGTAGATTTTGTGGTTATGGAAATGCAAGATGATCATGGTAATGAACTACTATTAGGAAGGCCACTTCAAGCCACAAAAAATATGATCTTATATATGGGTAGAGGAATACTGACACTGGGTATAAAAGAAGACCACTTTGAAATCAAGATGCTTGAGTCTACAAAAACGACTGAGAAGAAGGCACAATGTCACTTGTTGCAGTAGGTCCAAGGAAATATGTCTTTATTTTTAGGGAAGCCATTCCTAGACATGGATCATGTGATGACACAGGTACATAAAGGCACATTAGCAGTTGACATTTTAGAGAATACCAAGGATATCTCATTAGCCAAGGCAGTTCGATATCATGATGGTGAAGAGGAGGAAGATTGTCCAACAACAATTGAAGAAGCAACTTCCTCCATGCTTGTTCAAGCATATCCACAGTTACCTCTAGAGGCGTGCATTATGAATTTGTTTGATGAATACACTTGATGTCATTCCTTGGAGGAGTGTGTCTAGTTTCTCAAGGCATTGCCATGTTACTACACCAGGCACTATGAAGACTTTGGATCACCTCCACCACCATTGATCCCATCTCTACTGAGTCCTCCAATTCTTGAGTTGAAGTTGTTGTTGTCACATTTGAAGTATACCTTTTTGGCAGCAAACGAAAAGCTTCTGGTCATTATCTCAGCCCCCTTGAGCATCCAGGAGGAAAAATAATTGATTTTGGTGTTGAATAACCAGCGGGCAGCATTTGGGTGGTCAGTTGCAGATATCAAGGGGATCTCCCCTAGATTTTTCCAACACAAAATCAGCATAGAAGAAGGAATCAAGACCATAGTGAAACCTCATAGGTGTTTCAATACTATCATGATTGAGGTGGTGAAGAAAGATGTAGTTAAACTTCTGTCTGCAGGTATAATTTATGCTATCTCTGACTTCAATTGGGTAAGTTCTACTCAAGTGGTTCTGAAGACTATTGGGGGATAACTGTCACGACAAGTACATCTAGTGAATTGGTATCCATTAGGTTGGTGATTGGGTGGCGAGTTTGTATTGACTATTGTCATTTAAAATGATACTACACTTAAGGATCATTTCCCACTTTCTTTCATTGATCAGATTCATGAGTGGCTCTCCGGTCGCTCCCATTTTTTTTCTCTAGATGGGTATTCTGAGTACAATCAGATTTCCATCAAGCCATAGGATCAAGAGAAAACTACTTTCACTTGTCCATATGACACATTTGCTTACCATCAGATGCCTTTTAGTTTGTGTAATGCAGTGACGACTCTCTAGAGATGTATGCTTGCCATTTTTCTAATATGGTAGAGCATTGTCTAGAGGTTTTCATGGATGATTTTTCGATGTATGGAGAGTCATTTGAGGACTGCCTTGACAGTCTTGACAAAGTCTTACAAAGATGTAAGGACACTCACTTGGTTTTAAAATTGGGAGAAGTGTCACATGATGGTGAGTGAGGAAATAGACCTGGGACACAAGGTGTCCCATAGAGGTATGGAGGTCGATCTGGTTAAAATTGAGGTTATTTCTAAGTTGCCTCCACCATCTACGGTGAAGGGAGTTAGGAGTTTTTTAGGACATACTGGTTTTTATCGATGTTTCATAAAAGATTTTCAAAAAAAATGCAAAACTACTTTCTAAATTATTGGAAAAATATGCTAAATTTAAATTTGATGAGTGGTGTATCAAAGCATTTGAGGTGTTGAAGGAGAAACGGGTCTCCACACCTGTTGTTCAGGCTCTAGATTGGAGCCAACCTTTTGAGTTGATGTGTGACAAGAACCCCACCATCTTTTATTATGCGGTAGGGGCTGTTTTAGGCCAACTCTGAGACAAGAACCCCGCCATCTTTTATTATGAGTCTAGGACCCTAAGTGATGTCCAGTTAAATTACACGACTACTTAAAAAGAATTGTTTGTTGTAGTTTTTTCTTTTTAAAAATTTACCAGTATCTAATTGGGGAAAGGGTCATTGTGTGGACTGATCATGTAGCAATTAAATATTGGTACAGAAGAAGGATGCCAAACCTAGACTGATTAGGTGGATTCTATTAATGTAGGATTTTAATATTGAAATCAAGGATGAAGTAGGAATGAAGAATGTGGTGGTAGATCATTTGTCTAGGCTGGAAAGAGTGGATGGAAAGGATATAAACATAACAATTGTGGACGAATCTCCAGATGAGTAGCTCTTTTCCATGAAAAGCAAAGATTTGTGGTTTGCAAACATTGTGGCCAGCTGCCAGAAGACTGGGGTTATCAGGAGAAAAAGAAGTTCTTCCATTCTTTGAGGTTCTACATTTCATATGATCCCATTCTACTCAAACAGTGTAGGGATGTAATTTTTAGGAAGTGCATGCCTAAATGCGAGATGGAGAGTATCTTGGCACAGTGTCATTCCCTACCTACTAGGGGACACAATGCTAGCTCTAGGGTAGCGGCTAAGGTCTTAGAAAGCGGGTTTTATTGTCCAACTCTCTTTAAAGATGCATATAATTTTGTGCTTAATTGCGATGTGTGTCAACATGAAGGTAATATATCAAAAATACATGGCATGTCCTTAAATGTCTTTCAAGAAATTGAGGTTTTTGATTTATGGGGAATTGACTTTATTGGCCTTTTCTTGTCATCTAACTCTAATTTATATATATTTCTTATGGTTGATTATGTATCTAACTGGGTGGAAGTAATTCCAACCCACATCAATGATGCTCAGGTTGTGTGCAGGTCTATAAAAGATTACATATTTTGCTGGTTTGGAGTCCCAAGGATGATAATAAGTGATGGTGGTCCTCATTTCTCCAATAAGAAGTTTTGGTGCTTTGTTGAGAAAATATGGAGTGAGACACATGGTAGGTACTCCATATCCCCCACAAACCTAAGGACAGGTCGAGGTGTCTAATAGGGAGAGTAAGAAGATCTTATAGAAGATTATCTCAACCAACGAGACAAATTGGATAATGTCACTTAATGATTCTCTATGGGCGTATAGGATAGCCTATAAAACACCTATAGGAACCACTCCTTTTAAGGTTGGTTTATGGGAGAGAGTGTCACTTACCCATAGAGATAGAACATAAAGCCAAATGGGTTATGAGGAAATTGAATTATAATTTGGATGATGCAGGGAAGAAGAGAATGATGGAACTCAATGAGTTAGATGAGACCAGGCCGGATGCCTATGAAAGCTCTAGGATCTACAAAGAGAGAACAAATAAGATCCATGACTGTCACATCTTGTATAGAGTCTTCACTCCAGGACAGAAGGTGCTTTTGTTCAACTCTAGGTTGAAATTACACCCTGGAAAATTGAGGTCTAGACGGAGTGGTCCTTTTGAGGTAGTTAAGGCTTTATCCCATGGGACAGTCAAGATAAGCAATGGGGGTGAGCCATTTCTTTTCAATGGCCCACGGCTTAAGCACTAGTTTGGGGGAGATTGGGAAGAAGAATAGTTGAAGCTCATTAAGATTATGATTGTTTGATTTGATCAATGAACCTAGGACGTAAAACAAGGCGCTTGTTGGGAGGCAACCCAACCATCTTTTACTGCTTTAGAATTTTGTTCTTTACATTCGAGTTTGTAGTTTTCATAGCTTTAATTTGAATTTTATTAGTTCTATATAAAAAAGGTGCCTTGATCATTTTTTTGTGGTGTGCAGATAGAGAAAATGTCAGTACTACTGACGCAATCATAAGGACAACATGGTCGAGTTACAACAACTTTGTACCACTGACACGAAAGTTGGTAATACCGACAGCTGCAATAGGGACAACAAAAATTTTGCTCGGAAGTACCGACGTCGAGGTCGGTACCACCAATTTTTTGTGGAGTAGCTTATTTGACTAAATAGGGGTCGATACTACTGATAGCAACTTGGTAGTACCAACACCTGAGCCACGCTCTAGGTTCAGGATATCGAGTGACATTTCAAGAGTATCAAATCTTTTAATGGATCAATACTACCAACACCTAGGTCGGTAGTGCTGACAATTGTCAATAAGATCGACAAAAGAATCAACACAGTACTACTGACACCCAGTCACTAGTATCGACACCCTGGAGAACAAAATCTGTGGGCGCGCGATCAATGATCACAATTGTCTGCATCAAATGGTCAGTAGTATTGATCCGACGAGCACTTTGAAATGTCAGTACTATTGACACTCATTGGTACTACCGACATGTAACGATCCGCGCACATGGGCATCAAAGAATGAAGGATGTCGGTATCAACTCATGTGGATCGTAGGGGAAGAAGTTGGTACTGCCGACACATTTGTCGGTACTACCGACACATTTGTCAGTACTACCAACTTGGCTCCTGAAGGCAACCTGACAGCTATAAAAGGAAGGGTGTGGGTTGGGCTCAAATCACACCCACACGTCATCCTTTACAAGCATAAGAGTGCAAGTTCTCCCGGGCATTCAGAGTCTTCACTATGCTCTTTCTTCTCCATCCCTTTCTTGTACCACATTGATGGCATCCAGGCAATCATCTTCTTCCTTGACAGTAGGAAATGTCATATTGGTACCAAAGCCAACATGCATTACTCACCTCAACACCGACCATAAGAAGATCTATGAAGATTTGATAAAATGAGAACTCATCCCAACATGGTATGGAGATTGTGCTTTCCTTGCTTCCATAGTATTCACCGACAATCTCTGTTGGGTCTGTGAAGGCCACCAGATGGTGAGTGATCACCCCTTCTTTGGTGATTGACCCACTTAACATGAAATCACTTGTGAGTTCCTGGCATATCTGGAGATATGTTGCATTCTCGAGTACAGGAATGGATGGGAAGAAAGATGGGTCAAGTTCCATATCTTCAACGTTGCCCACCATCTCAAGCTAAAGGAGTTCAATGACATTTATGGGTGGTCAAGGGGGGATGTATTCTACTTACCCATCGACTTTGACTATGGCTGGTCATGGAGGCTTGTAATAGATTTACTAGAGGGCTACACAATTAGCTGGCATAGGAACTCCATCATCGACATCGAGCACCCATTTTCTCACATCCTTCACCACCATCTCACCAATACCATATTTTCCAGGTCCATCCAGGGACATTGGAAGGTTCAACAAATGGACTTCTATGCCCTCTGGTCTTTGCTAATCTTAGGGAAGGAGATGTTCGACTTGGGATCCTTCTTTTGGCAGCACGTGATGGCAGTGAAGCAACAGGTGAAGAGGAGGCCCCCGATTCATTTTTTAGGGCTTATCACTCCTATCGCCATGCATCTCAATTTAGAGCTCTCCACCTTCAAGCCTTTGAAGACATCCTCCAATTTGGATATCAAGCACTTCAAGAGAGTCAACCTTGTCACTGTGTACCATGGGAAAGTGTACATTTGTTGTACACTTAGGGAGCAGTACCAAGAGAGAGAACTCCCTGACCCCATCTTCAACTTGTAGGGGGGCAACACCTGAGGTGTCCAGAAGGAGATGCCATGGAGGGAGATGAAGAAGAAGAAGACGTTGAGTAGGAACAAACATAGGATCAAGATGAAGATAAGGAGTGTTGACCTTGAGGTTATACATTGTCCATGTTTTGATAATGACTTAACCATTCCACTCATATGTATCTAATATGTGTTAAAGATTGATTTCAGGTATTAGGTACATGAAAAGGATCCAAAATCAAAAGCCCTAGAATGGCTCAAGTTCAAGTCAAAGATCTACAAGAGTGTATTTGTGGAAATCTATGTAAATGACGTTAGAACATTTTTGTAATCACTTGTAATGATGAATTGACTTGTAACTTAGATGAGAAAAATGATTGGGACATAAAATGCCAAAGTTAAATCACTTTAGATGCATTTTCCAAAGATTGACAATAGGTTGTCGATCGGTCGAGATTTCCCCAGGACAAAATCGGTCGATCCATCTTGGTCAGTTTTCTGGAGATAGCATCGGTCGAGTTGTGTTTTCACAGAACTCGACCGATCGAGTGTCTAACCAAAACAATCTTCAATGATCGGTCGAGTTTCCCCAGGACAAACTCGACTGACAGTTTGAATATTGGTTTTGTCTTTTACTTGATCGGTCGAGTTAACTTTATTAAAACTCAATCAATTTCATTGTACAAAATTTTGTATAAAAAGTGATGTGACTGTTGGTGTGTGTTTTGAGTGAAAATAGAGTCGTTGCTTTGAGAAAAAAATGGCCATTTTTATATCTAAGTGTCCCACAACTTAAAGGGGCACCCTCAACTATAAATAGGACCTCTTGGAGTTCATTCCAAGGTTGCTCATTCATTGCAAACTTGGTTCTAGCATAGTTGAGAGTGTTCTAAACCTTTAAGCCCCTTTCTCTCTCTACCTTCAAGTCAAATTCGTGAGTATGAGTGAGATAGGTTCTTGTGTAAGAGAGCTACTCCCTTTATTGATGTAAATCTCTCCTCCTCCATCTTCCTACCTCAATTCCCATTGAAGATAAAGTTTGAAGATCCTCTCCAAGTGAAGGAGAAGGAGGTGTTCTTCTTCAAGGTTGAAGAAAGCAAGGTGCTCTAGATCTCCAAGTGAAGGAGATAGGTTCTTAAGATCTCCAAGTGAAGGAGATAGTCAAGGTGATGCTCAAGGAAGATAGGTAATCCCTTGAAGGAATAAGACTTGAAGGAAGGAGTGGGTAAGTCCATATTGATGGCTGAAGACTCTATGGTTCAAGTGGATAAGCTCCTTCTATAGGTTGAAGATCTTTGCTTGAGGTACTAAGCCCTTGGATGTGTGGTTGTTGTGTCTTGTAATCTTATTATGGAATATAAGAGTATCAAGATTGCAAATCCTAGAGACTAACCCACTCTAGGTAGTAGACTAACATTGCTCCTAAGTTTAGGACATGGAACCACTCTAAACCACCTGTTCAAGTGCTTGCTTATCCTTGTCTCTTATCCTTTCTATGTTTGTTAGATTAATACATCAAATTGTTGCTTGTTTATGCTTTTACACTTTATATCATTTGGTGGTCTAATTTGTCTTGTGAGAATTGTGAAGCTCTATTGACCCCCCCCACTGTAGAGCCCATTGATCCAACAAGTGGTAATAGAGTAGGTCTTCTCCAAGCTACTTCAACAATTAGGAGAAGATGGGTGATTTGACACTTAGATCCCTCAACCTAGAAGGGAACTTCTCCATGCGACCTCCGGTATTCGATGGCACCAACTTCCTATATTGGAAGAGAAGAATCCAGTTCTACCTTCAAGGTGTGAGCTACGAGATGTGGAAGGTGGTGCACCTCAAGTATGAAGAACCAAAGGGGTAGATCTCCACTTGGACTGAAGCTCAAATAAAGCAAGCCCAACTCAATGCAAGAGTAGTGAGCATCATCTATGCAGCCCTCACTCCATCTGAGTTCAACCGGATATCTTCTTGGGACACCACACATGAAATTTGGAACAAACTATGTGTCACCTATGAAGGTACAGAGCAAGTGAAGGAAGCCAAGATCTACATGCTTGGTGGGCTACTTGAGAACTTCAAGATGGGTAAGAATGAGAGAGTGGTTAATATGTACACTTGGCTCAATGTGATCATCAATGGATTGGCATCCCTTGGGAGTGTATTCGATAAAGGCACTATCAACTCCAAGATCTTGAGATCTCTTCCTAAGAGATGGGAGCCCAAGGTTACATCTATTGAAGAGGTGTACAAGCTAAGTGAGTTTTCAACTGAGGAGCTGGTTGGTAACCTTCATGCCCATGAACCTAAGCTTGATAAGCAAGAAGAGGAAGAGAAAAGAGAAGAGAAGGAGTCCAAAAAGATAAAGGATACAACCTTCAAAGCACAAATAGAAGAGATGATGCGGCAACAACAACTTTCTCTAAAGTCTCCTACCCCCTCCTCAAGTGAAGACGAAGGCACATATGAGCATGAAGCAAATTACTCCAAGGGCAAGCACTATAAGGGGAAGCCTTCTTCATCAACTCTGAGATGCTATGAGTGTGGCCAAAAAGGCCATTTCAAGAGTGACTGCACAAAGTCCAAGAAGAGTCATCACAAGAATAGCCACAATAAAGACAAGGAGTACAAGAAAGAAGGCAAGTACAAGAGGAAAGAAAAGAAATAAAAAAGATCCAAAGATGCATCTCATGCAGCTTGGGAGGAGTCCTCCTCAAGCTCTTCAAGCTCCGAAGATGGAGAATGCCACCTTGCACTCATGGCCTCTATAAGTGAAGATGTATGTGAGGTAAGTGAGGTAAGTGAGATAAGTGAAGTCAATTTGCATGAGCTATCCAAGGAAACTCTCATTGATGTGCTAAATGAATGCCAATCATTCTTTACTAAATTCAAATCTAAAAGGAAAAGGTTAGGCAAGATAGTTGATGATCTTTATGCTAAAATTGAGATTCTTGATAAAAATGAAAAATTGCTCCTTGATTGCATAGACTCTTTGCAAGGGCAATTTCTTGACCTTGAGCTTCAACATAATGGAGTAGAGGTTAAGAATGGTGTATATCTTAAAAATATTGAAAATCTTAAGATAGAAAACCAAAAGTGCCTAGATGAACTTGATGTTCTTAAAACTGAAAATGTAGAACTCAAACTCATTGATGATGCTAGGAGGAACGAAGTTTATGCTTATCAAAGAGAAATTGTTTTGCTTAAATATGAAAATGTCTAGTTACTTGCTCAAGTTAATGATTTATCTTCTAGACCTATTTTGCAAAGTAATGAAGTTGCTAGCATAGCGTTAGAACGAGATTCCTTTCATACTAAAGCCCTATGTTCAGAGGCTGACCTATTGCATGCTAGATATGATCTTGCTAGTCTTTCTACTATTGTCATTAACCTTAGTGATGATAATGTCAAGTTAAGATCTTCTTTGCAAAAGTTTCCCTCAGGAAATAAATCCATCAATGATGTCCTCTACCAAACAAATTGGTACTAGCGGTTTGGGATATGATGGGACTGCTCCCAAAGGTAAGAAAAAGAGCAAGAACAAGGGTAAGAAGAAGAGTGTGGAACCTCCTATTTTCCATGGAGAGACTTCCGGCTCTAAGAACCCTATGGTTTGTGTTCATTGTAAATGTGATGACCATTACGATACTTATTATCCTTACAAGCCCAAGGGGACCAATCCAAAGATGAAATGGGTCCCAAAGCTAACCCCAGATCCCAAAGTTTGAGTTGGGTTCTGACATCCTTCTTTCTTGTAGGTTAAAAAGAGATGGATTGTTGATAGTGGCTGCTCTAAGCACATGACTGGAGAAATCAGCCATTTCAACAAGTTTATGAAAAAGAAAGGAGGATCGGTAACCTTTGGGGACAACAAGAAGGGTAAGGTCATAGGTGAGGGTGATGTAGGCAATGAGCTATGTATTAAGAATGTTTTGTTTGTTGATGGCCTACATCACAATTTGATTAGTGTAAGTCAACTATGTGATAATGGATATCTTGTGTTGTTTACATCCTTAGAATGTTTGCTTCTAGATTCCCTCTCTTACAATGTCATATATAAGGGAAATAGAAATGGTAATCTTTATGTTATTATTCTTGATGCTCTTACGCCCGTTCTTGATAGATGTTTGGTAGTGGATAAAAATGATATTTCTCTTTAGCATCGTCGTTTGGGTCATGTGAATATGCATCAAATGAAGAAGTTGAGCAAAAAGGATTTGGTTCGAGGACTTCCCAAATTAGATTTTGAAAAGGATGAGGAATGCCGACCTTGTACACAAGGGAAACAAACCAAATCCTCCTTTAAATCCAAAGGAGTCATGGATACCAAAAGAGTTCTTGAGCTTCTTCATATTGATCTATTCGGACCAATGAGAATGCAAATGCTTCGTAGTTCCAAGTATTGTCTTGTTATTGTTGATGATTTCTCTTGATATACTTGGACCTTCTTTCTCATCTCAAAAAGTGATACTCTTGATGTTTTCTCGAGCTTTTACAAATGAGTTGAAAACAAAGTTTCTTTCCGGATTGTTTCTATCCACAATGACCATGGGGGAGAATTTGAAAATGATCTTTTTGAATGTTTTTTGTGAAAAAATTGGTTACTTGCACAATTTCTCTTCTCCTCGTACGCCTCAACAAAATGGGGTAGTAGAGAGGAAGAACAGGTCGCTTCAAGAGATGGCGAGGATAATGCTTCTTGAATATGACATTCCTAAGAAGTTTTGGGCCGAAGCCGTTAGCACCGCCTATTTTGTGCAGAACCGAGTTTTCACACATCCTTCTTTCAAGAAAACCCCCTATGAGCTATGGCGTGGTAGAAAGCCATCCATTAAATTCTTTCATGTTTTTTGATGTCCTTATTTTGTTTTGAACATTAAGGATTCTCTTGACAAGTTTGATCTGAAATCTTATAAGGCTTTCTTCCTAGGCAATAGCACTACAAGAAGGGCTTATAGAGTTTTCAACAGTGAATTTTCTAAAATTGAAGAATCTATTAATGTTAAGTTTACTAAAACTAACCCTGTTGTTGGCAAGCATGTTGTTGATAATGATGTTGCAGATAAATTAATTCCTATCTTGAAAGACCTCAACATCGACAATAAAGGTAAGCAGGTGATAGAAGTAGAAGAGGAAGAAAAGAAGGATCCTACTCCCCTCTTTGCAAAGAACCATCCCAAGGAGGTAATCATTGGCAACCCTTTTGAGAGAGTGAATACACAAGTTGCATACAACAAAGAATAAGTAGACAGTGCCTTCATCTCACAACTAGAGCCAAAGAACATCAAAGAAGCTCTTGATGATGATGAGTGGATCTTTGCCATGCAAGAAGAGCTGGAGCAATTTGAGAAGAATCGTGTGTGGACTCTAGTGCCAAGACCAAGTGATAGAAAGATCATTGGCACCAAGTGGGTCTACCGCAACAAGCTAGATGAGCAAGGAAAAGTGGTAAGGAACAAAGCAAGGTCAGTAGCACAAGGTTACAACCAACAGGAAGGTATTGACTTTGATGAAACTTATGCTCATGTTGCTAGACTTGAATCTATTAGAATGTTACTTGCCTTTGCTAGTTACAAAAATTTCTTATTATATCAAATGGATGTTAAAAGTGCATTTTTGAATGGTACAATTGAGGAGAAGTATTTGTTGCTCAACATCTGGGCTTTGAAAATGACAAGCTACCCAATCATGTTTATTTGTTGCAAAAAGCTCTCTATGGACTCAAACAGGCACCTCAAGCTTGGTATGGGAAATTAAAGAACTTTTTGTTGGATAATGGGTATGTCATGGGCAAAGTTGATTCTACCTTGTTTATAAAGTACGCTTCTAACAATTTTCTTATTATTCAAATTTATCTTGATGATATCATTTTTGGTGAGACTAATCTTGATCTTTGCAAGGAGTTTAGTTCTCTCATGCAAAGTGAGTTCGAGATGAGAATGATGGGTGAGTTGACCTTCTTCCTCGGCTTTCAAATCAAGAAAATAAAAGAAGGAAACTTCATCAACCAAGGCAAGTACACACATGAACTACTCAAACTCTTTGGGATGGAGAACATGAAGTCGATGGATACTCCCATGTCCAACATCGCCAAACTTGATAGAGATGAAGAAGGTGAGAAGGTAGATGAGAATCTCTATAGAGGTATGATTGGAAGTTTACTTTATTTAACTACCTCTAGACCTGATATTATGTTTAGTGTTGGCTTGTGTGCTCGCTTTCAATCTAGCCCTAGGAAATCACATCTTATTGTCGTTAAGAGGATTTTGAGGTACTTAGACAAAACTCAAAATTTTGGGCTATGGTATCCTAAGTCAAGGGACTTTACTCTTGTGGCATATAGTGATGCAGATTACGCGGGTTGTTTGATTGATAGAAAGTGCACAAGTGGAACTTACTTCCTTCTAGGACCATGCTTGGTGTCTTGGTTTTCCAAGAAACAGAGCACTGTGGCATTGTCAACTACCGAGGCTGAATACATTGCAGCTGGGAGTTGTTGTGCCCAGGTCCTATAGATGAAGCAAATGCTCCAAGAATTTAACATACATTTTGATGCTTCTCCTATCTATTGTGATAATACTAGTGCAATCAATCTCTCTTATAATCCTATATTGCATAGTAGAGCTAAACATATAGAGGTTCGCCATCACTTTCTTCATGATCACATTGCCAATAAGGATATTTATATCACGCATGTGGACACGGAAAATCAGTTGGAGGACATTTTCACTAAACCTCTAGCTAGAGATCAATTTAATTTTATTCGATCTAAACTGCTCATTATTGCTTTGGATGATATTGATATGTGATCTAGCTAGTCGTCTCTATCCTATATGTTTGCTCATGCCATTCCTCACCTTGTCTACCTATATATGCTTAAGATGTGGCTAACTTGCTTGCTAACATGCTTAGTTTTTGCTTGTTTTTGGGTTTTTATCGAATTTCATGTTTTATTGCAAGATAGTACCCAATGATGAGCTACATGTGCCTAAGTATGTTAATTATATATAATAGAATTGAAAAATGAATTTAATTGGCATGAATATGGATAGAAATTAAGAATGATTGTTTTAGGTCAGGTTGACCTTCGGTCAAGTTTCCCCCAGGACAAACTCGATTAATCAAGAGCCGAGAGTTATTCTTCAGAGAACCATTCGGTCAAGTTTCACACTCACAGAACTCGACCGATCAGCGGGCTGAGCCAACTTTAAGTTACGACCGGTCGACTATTTTTCCTCTCAACTAGAAAATAGTCAACTGATCCATCATCGTCAAGCCCTGAGCTCTCAACCCTAGCCCTAAACCTCCCATTTCCAGCCATTTCCCAATCTAGGTAGTTCAACCTAGACCTTCTCGGGCGTTCCTTGGTGGTTCTTGTTCGGCTTTTATAGTTTGTTTTGCTTGTTTGCATGTTTTCTTCATCTATTTTGCCTCCATGGCCTCCCAAAGAAGGAAACAACCTACTCCAAGCAATGCACCTGCTTCTTCGTCCTCTGATCGATTAATTCCCTTTGACAATACATCGTTTATATCGATAGAGGTTGTAAATTGGTACAAGGAACTTTTTCCTCAAAGCCATTTTCCTTTTCGCCCCTTAATCAAGCCCTCTCCTAGACGTCAAGCGATTATTGACCAAGTAGCTAAGTTGCTATCCGTCCACCATCTATCCACCCTAGTCATAGAACGTGATTGATTTAACAACTCTATGTCGAGTACTAAGGCAGTTCACGAGTTCTACGCGAATTTGTGTTGGAACTACGACTCGCTTATCCCCCCGCTGAATACTCAAGTGATCCTCACATTGATGATCGCGGGTCGTCGTTTCCAAATCTCTGAGGACACCTTAAATGTCTTTATTTCCAGAGACGAGGAAAATGACACTTGGCGCAAGGGTTACTGGGAGTATTTCAATCTTCTGGACCCAGAAGGTTTCTACAAGCAAAATGAATTGACCTTACCTGATATTCATCATTACTTGAAGAAACCTGACGTTCCTTATAAGAAGAGGTCCACCCTACCTTCCTCCTCCCTTGACCTTAGGAAGTGCATATTGGATTTAGTGATCAATTGTAATGTCCATCCAAAGAAAAACCAAACATACATTGTAGAGAACACTGCTATCATTATGTATTTCCTATTAGAGAACATCGGTATCAAGTGGGCCAGATATATTCTACACCATATGACTTGCTTTGACACTAGTAAGAACACAAAAGGCACCTATCCTCCCTACCCGGATTTGATTTGTGGCTATTTTAAGTTCGCCACTGACAAATCCCTCTTTTATGACATCCACTACCCGATCGCCAGAAAGGGTGTGTGCATCAGTGAGACCACACTTCAAAAGTTTGTGCATGTGTTCTCCTCCACCCCCGGTGCTTCTCCCTCAGCTTCTGCACCCCCAGCCTCCTCCACCCAAGCTCCACCACCGCAGCCTTCTCCCAGACCTAGTCGTGCTTCGTTTTGTGTATCAAATGATACCCTTTTGGGATATATGATGCACCAACAAGCACACAACCAACATGTTCTGGACCATCTGCATCAGGATTTGTGTTCCATCATGTCTACTATGAACCTATCCTGTGCTCACCCTTATCCCACCTACCAGCCCTACCCTGGTAGTGATTATGCTTCCTATGCATATAATCATTACTACCCCACTCCTGAGCCTTCTGTTGCTGCTCCTCCACCTCTGCCACCTTTTGCTGCTGGTAGCTCCGCTCCCATCTATCTATTATTTCATGTTGGCCCCATGGCCACTCTTCTTGCCAGCCTTGGAGACTCTACTCCGTCCTTCCCATAGGCCAATGAGCTTCATGCTCTTAGTATGTCTTAGGCTGAGCAGAATGCTCGTTGGCCCGATTGCTCTTTTGGACCTCTTACTGATGAGGAGATGTCATACCAGGCTAACGATGCTAAGGCTGATGATGCTGATGATGATGGTGATGGAAAGGATGCTTCAGATGATGGTGATGGTGATGGTGCTGACTCCGATGTTGATGGCAGTGGTGCTCCACCTTCTTACGGAGACGAGGACTACATGCCTGAAGATGATGATGATACCGTAGATATAGATATCTTAGATGTTTAGGTTGTTTCTTAGTTTGTAGTCTAGCATGCTTATCATATACATATTTCAAGACTATTTTGTATAAGAAACATCTTGGCACATATATCTGAGATGTACTATTTTATCTTTGTTTTCATCATCTTATTCTTGTAGTTGCTCTCATGTGAACATATCTCTGAGTTGTTATATATCTGATGTGCACTCTGGATTTTTACTCTAATATTTTGTATGTGTTGGTGCCATCTTCTGCCACATTTTGCTTACAACTTAGATTGTATGTTATCTTATGTCTCTGTGTGATATATGCTATGTGATTGCTTATTCTTTCTGCATATGTGGTTGCTTGTGTTTTGGAGAAGACCTGAGTTTATGCTATTCTACCCCCCTTACTTTTTGATAATGTCAAAAGGGGGAGAGATATTTCAAGTCTTGAAACTCAATCATATTGGCATTCATTGTTATACTACTGCTTTTAGCTTGTGAGATCCTTTTCTTGTTCATTCATTGTTCATCATGTAAACTTGCAAAGGACTACATACTACATGTAGATTATTATTGCTATGTGTAGATAGACTAACCATGCAGGTTAGAGGAAGCATAGATTGAGGGGGAGCAATTCACATTGTTCGTATCATGAATCCCTCAAATTCACAAGGCAAAGGTATAACTTCTACATCCTTTTTTTCAATATGTTTGAGGAATGGTTTGTCATTGTCAAAAAGGGGGAGAATGTTGACCTTGAGGATATACATTGTCCATGTTTTGATAATGACTTAACCATTCCACTCATATGTATCTAATATGTGTATTAATGATTGATTTCAGGTATTAGGTACATGAAAAGGATCCAAAATCAAAAGCCCTAGAATGGCTCAAGTTCAAGTCAAAGATCTACAAGTGTGTATTTGTGGAAATCTATGTAAATGACCTTAGAACATTTTTGTAATCACTTGTAATGATGAATTGACTTGTAACTTAGATGAGAAAAATGATTGGGACATAAAATGCCAAAGTTAAATCACTTTAGATGCATTTTCCAAAGATTGACAATAGGTTGTCGATCGATCGAGTTTTCCCCAGGACAAACTCGGCTGATCCATCTTGGTCAGTTTTCTGGAGATAGCATCGGTCGAGTTGTGTTTTCAAAGAACTCGACCGATCGAGTGCCTGACCAAAATGATCTTCAGTGATCGGTCGAGTTTCCCCAGGACAAACTCGACCGATAGTTTGAATATTAGTTTTGTCTTTTACTTGATCGGTCGAGTTAACTTTATTGAAACTCGACCGATTACACTGTACGAAATTTTGCAGAAAAAGTGATGTGACCGTTGGTGTGTGTTTTAAGCGAAAATAGAGTCATTTCTTTGAGTAAAAAATGGCTATTTTTGTATCTAAGTGTCCCACAACTTAAAGGGACACCCTCAACTATAAAAAGGACCTCTTGGAGTTCATTCCAAGGCTGCTCATTCATTGAAAACTTGGTTCTAGCATAGTTGAGAGTGTTCTAATCCTTTGAGCCCCTTTCTCTGTCTACCTTCAAGTCAAATTCGTGAGTATGAGTGAGATAGGTTCTTGTGTAAGAGACATACTCCCTGTAGTGATGTAAAGCTCTCCTCCTCCATCTTCCTACCTCAATTCCCATTGAAGATAAAGTTTGAAGATCCTCTCCAAGTGAAGGAGAAGGAGGTGTTGTTCTTCAAGGTTGAAGAAATGAAGGTTCTCCAGATCTCCAAGTGAAGGAGATAGTCAAGGTGATGCTTAAGGAAGATAGGTAATCCCTTAAAGGAAGAAGGCTTGAAGGAAGGAGTGGGTAAGTCCATGTTGATGGCTGAAGACTCCATGGTTCAAGTGGGTAAGCTCCTTCTATAGGTTTAAGATCTTTTCTTGAGGTACTAAGCCTTTGGATGTGTGGTTGTTGTGTCTTATAATCTTATTTTGGAATATAAGAGTACCAAGATTGCAAATCCTAGAGACTAACCCACTCTAGGTAGTGGACTGACATTGCTCCTAAGTTTAGGACATGGAACCACTCTAAACCACTTGTCCAAGTGCTTGCTTATCCTTCGCTCTTATCCTTTCTATGTTTGTTAGATTAAGACATCAAATTGTTTCTTGTTTAAGGTTTTACACTTTATATCATTTGTGGTCTAATTTGTCTTGTGAGAATTGTGAAGCTCTATTCACCCCCCCTTTAGAGCCCATTGATCCAACAAGGAGGAGGAGGAAGAAGCCACCATACCAATCATGAGGAGGAGGGTTATCCAAAAGTGCTCTAGAGAACAAGCTGCCTCCATCTCTTCTGCACCACCACCACCTGCTCGAAATGATGACCCATACTCAATGGCATGTAAGTATGGGATGTTATAGGAAATACAACATGGGAAACAACATCAGACTACTACCTTGGCAGACATCTAAGATGCCCAAGGATGGCTATACAGAACTAGTAGGCCATCTTTGAGAATGAGTGTGACACCCTTTTCTACATAAAGTGAGATTACTCAAAACATAAACCACGATCGACCATAAACAGTAGAATATCGAAAATCACTGCAAATTAAAACCGATTTGCAACAAGCATCAAGAACTGAGAATTATTACACAAGAACCAATACTTACATTTCATAACATATAATCAAGGAGCTACATCATCGTATTTCAATCAACCGGTTACATAAGATAGCATTTCCATATGCATATACATATCACCATAGGCACACAAGCTAGAAACCACATGTTGAATGCCAAGTCCATAGAACACATTGAGAATAACCCCAAGGACCTGAGTGTACAGGGATGACACATAGGACTCTATTACTAGACATTGTCCATATACCACGATCCACCATGTGTAGTTTTATTCTCGTATTATGTCCTTAGACACATGATCTTTAACTCAGCATGCACATCCACCTAAAAAGTTATTTAACCAACGGGGTGAGACACACAATCCCAGCGAGAGATATAACTCTCCACAAACTTTATTATTATTATAGATGACTAAGAAGATAGATCATCATACTGAGCAGATTGAACATAATTAACCAAATGACATAGATCTCATGGATGAAGTAAATAGAGTAGTAACATGCACTTGTAAATGAGCAATAGAATAGTTAATAGTTAAAAAGGAATATGAAGAACATGTATAACTGTTGTAAACTAAACAATATAAAATCAAGGCAAGGATTCATCCAATGTTTCCATGTTTGATCATATTCATGCACACTACACTACTGATTGCATCCTAAATGAGTTCCATTTATGACCATTACATCCTAAATGACTTCCATGTGAACCATAAGGTATGACCTTGATGGTAGCACCCATTGGAATAAAATCCATAAGTGTAAATAAGTCTTAAGTGTTAAGACACATGGATAACATTTTGAGAAGGATGATGCTTCTTGATTGCAACTTAATGACTAAGACATTTGGAATATGGATACTAAAACCGCATTCCTATGAGGAATAAAACAAGGATGTGTATGTGACACAACCTATAAGGTTTATGAATCCACTAATGCAAATGAAGTCTATAAGTTACAATGGACTAATCAATGTGATTGTTTGAGTACAAGCAACTCAGAATTGGATCTTTACTTTGATGATATAGTCAAAGGGTTTGACTGATATGTCAAAGATAAAGAAGGGATCTGTGATTTAGTGGGAGCGTATTCACATTCCACATGTTGATATGAAATGGAAATGTTCTAGAATGGAAATCCAAAAGTGGAAATTATCTTTAAGGAAGATAGAGATGTTTCCTATGTGATAGGAACAGAGATCTATAGAGATAGTTCTCGAAAAAACCTCTTGACCTGAAAAGAGAAAGCATACATTGGCAATCTGTACTGAAGGGTTCAGTATGCACAGATTCAGTGGGAGAAAACTTGTCCATGTTACATGGAGTTAGTATCCCAAAGACTAAGTTTCCAATTCTTATGAAGAATGGGAACACTAAGAATAGATATGGATCTATCATGTATGTAATCATCCCATTATCTTGCATGTATCGACATGGCAAGAACAAAATGCATTCGTCATCTTGTATGTAGGACATGGAAATATGATGTGCTCATCCTGATAACTCGTATGTGGGACATGACGAGTGGATGTCTGTCTACTTCCAGTAAGGGTTACTGGAATACCATGAGAACTTGATAAGTACTTGAGAAGTACTAGTTCTATGGAGATAAGGAAGAGTTCAATATAAAGAGTTACATTGATGCGAACTTTCGAAAGGATAGAAAATTAATCGCAAAATATATATAGGATATATAAAAGTGAAAGTTTGTTGATAATTGGAAGTGTTCCAATAAAACCATTTAAAAGGAAATGTCGAGTATTCGTGTGTTAGAGAACAACGGTGGATACTATATGGATCTGGAAGTTCATGAGATGAACTTATAGATATTCCGCTCATTGATGACAAGTATGGAATCCTTGATCATGCAATGTGGCTAAAGGTTAGCAAAGGAATACTAGATCGCATATTACGACAACTCCATCTCATGCGTGTGATGTACAACGAAGAGATGAGATACATGCAGTTAAAACTGACTTTGGCAAGGTGTTGCCATAACTCACTATGTTCGCACTAGAGCACAGTAACATGTGGGACACGATTGAAGATCACTATGAATATGATTCAAGGGTGATTGGCTTGCAGTGCAAGTGGGAGTCTGTTGGTATGTATGCCCTGAGAGCCAATCATGGGATGATTGGTGGGATACATTAAGATTGATTTGATAAACATCAATGGTGAGCTTCCAATTCTTTCAGGTTCAGTCATATGAGATAGTGATAGAACAGATTGAATGTCTAGAGAATGACAGTACTCAATGACGTATGATTTCAGGTTAAGGACCTGAACGATGAGATCATACGGATGCTAAGAGTTTGTACATTCTCATTATGTCCCTAGTCGGATGTCATTGTGGAAGGTAGATAGACAGCAATGACACACAAGACTAGATTGTGGTGTTGGTTGATGACAGAATCTCATTAGTCATGATATAGAGATATCAAACCAAACACATAGGTACTTGTTAGAGAACAAGTGTATCGGACAGACCCACCGTGAGTTTGACACATGGAACCATGACATGGTAGTCACAGTCAGTACTCACAGTGATGGTGGTGAGTGTGATTCTTTGACCTGAAATCACTACACTCAACACATGTCGTTGGGCACACTTTGACATCATAAAACGCAGTCCTGAAACATGGGTTGTTATAAAGGTGATGATTGGGTGGCTTTGACACATGGGGCTTTTGAGGGGTGAGTGATAGATATGGTATTTGTCCCTCCTGAGGGAGTTTGATATACATGGCCACTTGATGAGTAGGATTGAGAAAGGTGTGCACGCATGTGTGAATCAGTATGTGATATTGATGTGATACATATCTCTTCCAATCTACTCTGAGATCAACAAAGTGAATGAACGTTGATAGGATGATTGTTCCATGCCTCGAGTTCATTCGAGATATCAATGACAAAGGAATTATACATTCACTGTAACACCATTCACAGATTGTAGGATTGAAAGTTGTTCTCCAACTTTCTTTTTCACTTGGGTAGCACTGATGTGTGACTAGGCACCGCTCTTTGCTTGTGAAGTCATAAGTGTTATGGACTTTCACTGCCAACGTGAAAAAGGACCTGCAGGGTCACACACATAGGATTTAACCTGGAAGAGGAGTTTTGTCCAAAAACAAATTTTAGATTGATTACTAAAGGAGTTTAGTAGTTCAATTAAACACTCCATTGATTGATAGCTCAATATCATAATGTTCAAGGTGTTGGACTGATTGATTAGAGTATCGGATTGATTGAAACTGCAATTGACTGATTCTACACAATCTGCACTCCCAACCGATCGGCTCATGTGATGAACCGATCGGCTGATCTTGGTGAACCGATCGATTCAGATGGTGAGTCGATCGGCTCATCGACAGGGTGAAACAATTGCTTCAAATGTTGAAACGATCGGCTCACTGGTCCAACCGATCAAGTTGGGAAAGTAGGATTGGAGAGAAAATTATTTTCGTTTCACTTGCCCAATTTGATTGGAACAAGGATTGGTATTTGATACCAATTAGAAACAAAAGAATAAAAGTCAATCGAGAACTGACCAGGGCCACGAACGGATCGGTTGAGAAGTGAACCGATCGGTTGAGGTGTCCCAACCGATCGGTTGAGGTGTCAACCGACCGGCTCAGGTCCCCAACCGACCGTTTTAGTTGTGAAACGATCAGCTCAGGTCACGCAGTAGGTTGTCTTTGTGGAAAATCTCGAACCCTTCTACTCCTACTTTAGTCCCATATTGCCCGGGATAGAGAACCTTGTCCCATGACCCTCCTATATATAGGGGTATTGGGGGCTTCTCGAAGACAACAACTCAATGCAACCAGTTGCTCTATGAAGTTGTCGTTCTCTCTAGTTTTGGTAACCAAGAGAGCCCGAGCAAGTGCTACCCGATAAGGGAGGCACAGCAAAGGAAAGACAATTGTAGAAAGCGACTGGTGGCAGGAGAGTGTGTCAGTGACTAGTACGCTGACAGGAGGGTGTGACTCCTTCCAATTCCTTGTGGGACAAGGGGATTGGAGTTCCAGGTGGTCCGTGTGGACTACTTCATAGGCGGGAGATTTCTGCCGCTCAGAGGACAATTGTCAACCCTGACAGTCCTGGTGAGACTAGGAGTCGTCAATCCCGGTGCGACCAGGAGCTGCACAGACACCGTCTAAGACCGGAGGTGAAGACCACGCAAGCCGCAAGGTATTGTCACTGAGCAAGCCTCGGGACAAGGTATGATTCCAAAAACCATCCTTTCCTATTGTATAGACATTGATGCGTTTCCTTGTTCTGGGTTTGGGAAGAAAATTTTTTGTTTCCGCTGCCTTCTCTGCCTCCCCTAAAACCCAACACTATCATCATCAACATAATTTCATGGGATATCAATCCCTCATTCTAGTACCAGAGGATATCACCTCGTCCAGGGACTAAGCCCTTACCAGGTCCTAAGACCCATCTCATCACGCTTGTGATTCATGGTTATCTCATCATGCCTCATTGATCATACATGTTGTAACATCCCAGGATTTGAGGTGGGCCCGGACGTTACAAATGGTATCAGAGCCATAACCCCTCCAGTAGGTGGGGCCCACATGGGCATGTGGCATACTAGTCTTGAGCCGTGCGGTCCAGGAAAGTTGGAAAGGGCTATCCGTAGAGACGAGATGCAGCCACCCTTGCGCTGGTAGCCGTGGACGGGAGCTGGGTGTCTATGGGCCATTGTGGGTCTGCACTGAAATGGGGTCAGATTATGAGGCCTTATACTTGAGCCTTGACGAGGACGTCAAGAGCCTAAGTGGGGGAAATTGTAACATCCCAAGGTTTGAGGCCTCGGATAACATGATCTTAAAAGGAATGATTGGACTACCCATATCACCAAGGTGAACCTCCTTTTTCGGGAGCCCATCTCTAAAGAAATCCATAGTTAAGCGTGCTCAGCTTGGAGTAGTACTAGGATGGGTGACCAGTCGGGAAGTTGATCCTGGCTTGCGCGTGAGTGAGATTAAGACGCGCAGTTAAGGCCAGTGGTGGTCTGTGGGGCCAGTCATCATTCCTAAAACTCTACTAGAGCCTTGGGCAGTGGGCACAGGCGTTACAAACATTGTAACGTCCCAGGATTTGAGGCCTCGGATAACATGATCTTAAAAGGAATGATTGGACTACCCATATCACCAAGGTGCACCTCCTTTTCAAGGAGCCCATCTCTAAAGAACTCCATAGTTAAGCGTGCTCAGCTTGGAGTAGTACTAGGATGGGTGACCAGTCGGGAAGTTGATCCTGGCTTGCGCGCCAGTGTGGAAAAGTGCGCAATTAAGGCTAGTGGTGGTCTGTGGGGCCAGTCGTCATTCCTGAAACTCTACTAGGGCCTAGGGCAGTGGGCTCGGGTGTTACAAATGGTATCAGAGCCATAACCCCTCCAGTAGGTGGGGCCCACATGGGCATGTGGCATGCCAGTCTTGAGCTGTGCGGTCTAGGCAAGTTGGAAAGGGCTATCCGTAGAGACGAGATGGAGCCGCCCTTGCGCTGGTATCCGTGGACGGGAGCTGGGTGTCCATGGGCCATTGTGGGTCTGCACTGAAATGGGGTCAGATTATGAGGCCATATAGTTGAGCCTTGACGAGGACATCAAGAGTCTAAGTGGGGGAGATTATAACATCCCAGGATTTGAGGCCTCAGATAACATGATCTTAATAGGAATGATTGGACTACCCATATCACCAAGGTGCACCTCCTTTTCAGGGAGCCCATCTCTAAATAACTCCATAGTTAAGCGTGCTCAGCTTGGAGTAGTACTAGGATGGGTGACCAGTCGGGAAGTTGATCCTGGCTTGCGCACCAGTGTGGAAAAGTGCGCAGTTAAGGCTAGTGGTGGTCTGTGGGGCCAGTCGTCATTCCTGAAACTCTACTAGGGCCTAGGGCAGTGGGCTCGGGCGTTACACATGTATTACTCATGCAACATCACATATACTTGCCATAGCAACCATTAGTCATTATGTTCAGAGAAAGAATATGTCAAAACACATTAAACACCTTTAATTAAAGCAAGCAAAGCATCATGAGATTTCAAATCCCTGACATGAACTACCTTCCATAAGTTGGAGTGTATAAGGCTAAGAATTAGACAATTAATCCGAGTATGCACATCCACATATTCATACTCCCCATATTCCCTTATTAAGGTTCATAGACAAATTTTAATATTATTTAACCACCTTCATAGTACTCACAAGTTATAACACCCAATCAACCCACTAGGTTAAAGCCATGTGATTAAGAGAGAGAACAACATCATGCTTCCTATTCACATTTATTCAATATTGTGATCTACACTTAGAATTAGGGTCAATACGCTTTACATGTAGCCAATTAGGGTTTTACATCATAGTCACATCACCAAACCCTAATCACACCAATTCCCACTTTCTTGAAACTGATTTATGTTTGAACACATTAGTTGGATATGAGTCAATCATTGTACCATCAGTACTAGGTATCACCTTTTCATCAATGCATATGTATATCATCTTCATTAATTTATATGTCGGTTACAAAGTGAATTATATTAACATATTGACCATTGCACCAGTTTGATGATTCATCATTGGGTGACCCATATATTATTACTTCTTACAAATCATTAACCTCATATCATACTAAGGAGAGTCGAACCATAGGCTACATAACAAGAGGGTTTCACTTCAAACTATCCACAAGGAACCTATAAAGTCATTAGACTTGTTTATATGATTTCTACACACAGTTTGTCACCATGTATTCTAACAAGACTTATCACCATCCTCATGTATATTCACATAGTTGTATCGTCAACCTTACTCCACAAGTTAAGATTATATGAAAAGGAAATATAGTAGACATTTTCCATGGATTATAATCTTTCATTAGGATGAGCATATGGGTCGTATTATTCCATGATTAAGGTTATCATATGGATACTCAACTATTGAACCCTACATCCATTACTTACCACATTGTTGATGGGTTTTAGGACTAAGATCTTTAGTTAAGGATGAACCACTCATATTAACATCATCTTATGGTGTACTAACTTTAGGAGAAGCAATTATGATTAATCATACATAATCTAAAACAACACTCTTCTATATCATGCATTGCTCATATGTGTACATCATTGAGTATCCAAGCATACTCTTAAACATTCATCAAGTGATATTGGTTTCCCCTCGTCCACTTGTGTTAGCTTGACTACATCATGGTGTGTCGGGTTAGCTCATCCAATGTATCTGTTTGGACCCTCTTGGGGTGTATCGGTTTAACCCACCTTATAGTTATCAATTGACCCTTCTTGAAAGTGTGACGGGCATCACCTCTTAAAGGTGTGTCAGGTATCACCTCTTGGGGTGTGACGGGCAACGCATGGTGTGTCGGGCATCACAAAGTGTGACATGTTGCATAGAGTTAGGGTTATGGTTATGATTAGGTCATGATGACCATTTTCTCAATCATGGGTGCTATGACTAGCACTCAAGCATACCAACTTAGACAAGATGTCCTCATGGTCATGATGGGCTAACAAGACATATCGGTCTAATCCCATCTAGGGCATGTCGGGTAGCACCATCAAAACATATAGGTTTAGGAACCTTCTAGGGCATAACGGGTTAACTTCATCAAGGTATGTTGGCCTAGCCAACATGTCAGTTTAGGCACCTTCTAGGGAATGATGGTTCAACACCCATCCAAACCTATCGGCCTAAGCACTCCCAAGTCATGATGACTTGTTACATGTTGTGTCGATTTAAGCATCATGAGTCATGATGACCATTCACCACCTAAGTGTCGAATTAGTCATCTTAAACCTTAGGAAACTTGGTCACTAGTTCATATACTTAACAATGCAAGAAAGAACAAGATATGGGCAACAACTTAAATGGAGTTTCTTCATCAAACAGTCCTTAAAACCATCACTAGCTACTAACATATAAGAAGTACATAATCTAGAGATGAAGAGCAACTTAAGCATATAAAAAGTGATAATAACAAAGGAGGTTAAGAGTTGTATAACCTACCTCAAGAGGGTCTCCATCAAGGATTCAAGCTCCATGATCAAAGCTCCATAGCACACGTTCCTCAACTTGAAGATAATCCATCAAGAGTTCTAACTCGACCTCAACATCACCTCAAGAAAGAAGATGAAGAAGAAAATGCCATGGTTATGGTAGCTCAAGAAGAAAGTAAAGAAGGAGAACCACGTAATAATCAACCATCATCTAAGGTATGATCCATGTACGAGAGAGGAAGAAGAAGGTAAAGAAGATAGCTCAAAGGAATGGCCATCAAAGAAACATAACTCACCAAGATGGAAGTAGAACAAGAAATTACCATGAGCAAGGAACTTGGCCTCCCAAGATCCATGGAGACTTCCTATAGCTCCTTAAGATCACAAGCTCGTCCACCAAGAGGATAGGAACAAGGATGTATGAAAGGGTTTACTTGTGTGAAGAAGAAGGGGGTTATATACGTGAGGAGAGGATGAGAGATCAAAGAAGAGGTGTCATCACCTAAGGAGCTTAGGTGACACTTGTCTACGAGAAAGGGATCACATGCAACAACATGAAAGGCATGGTGATATAATCTAGGATATATCTCATCCTCTAGGTCTCCTCCAAAGATCATGGTCTATATGCCAAAGCTCTACACCCTTCACAAACTGATATGGCAAAACCCAACATACTCACAAATTGATAGACCATACTCCACACATTCACAAACTGATAGGTACACCCCACATACTCACAAGTAAATAGAGCACAGACCTACACACTTCACAAACTGATAGGGAACAACCCTAAACACCCACAAACCAGTAGGCACCCTCTCCAAGGTTCTCTAACCCTAGATATCCCATCTATGATCAAAACACACCTCATTCATGTGATCCATACATCACCAAAGATGTTACCACACAACCAAGATCCAAACAAGGTGCCCACCTCTTCCTCTCTCCTCTAGATGATGACAAGAGAGGGAAGGAACTATCTAGAGATGGTAAATTGCATGTTAACCCTTCACTTTGGGTAAATTGCCATTTACACCAAAATTAGCACATAAAGCACAAGTCATCATCCTCACATGCTCAACTTGATACTTGAACTCTCCACAAGGCACCCCTTAGCATCATTATCTATATTATGATGCTAAAGCACTAAAGGCACACTCATCATGTGACATATTGCAAGATAACCCCTCATCTTGGGTAAATTGCACTTTGGTCCAAAATGGGCAAACATTGCTCAAACAACATTCAAACGGGGCCAAACTTGAAATATAATCATGTTACATGCTAAAAAAACACCTTAGAGGATTGGATCAAAGTTCTAAGAAACTTTCTTAAGCAAAACAAATAGGGTTAGCCCAAAACCCAGGTCAGTGTCCTTACAAGTCATAAACCCCTAACGAGGATTTGCCCCCAAAATCCCAGGCAAATGTAGATGGGTACTACTCACACATCATACCTTAAAACTCGCACATAGTTCCTTGATGTTAGGGTGATGTCACAAGACTTTACCATCATATCATTATTGTATCCAAGGTCAACATAGGATCTATTTCACATGACACATACTCATCTTATCCTTTTCATTATCGATTGTAGAGTTAGCCTATGCTAGGTGATACTTTCTTGGACATAAAAGCACTTATACATACTTATCTGATGCAGGCATCAACTCTTTCTTATGTATCACCTTATCAACTTATAACATTGTATGCTAAGATTCTGGGAGCTTACCATACCTTCCTCAAACCTCAGCAAAACTTGTCATGCTTCTGTTGCGCTAGTCTGATCTACTGACTCAACACTAGTCTTGCTTCTACCAACTACCCTGCCAACATACTCATTCTCAACTGTACATCCTCCTCTTGTAAGAAGAGGGCACTTATCCAAGGAAAAACTATCTCTACGGTAATTCAAGATATTATATGTCACCTTAATTGACCTAGATAGGGAGTGGAAACCCTACTTATCCATCTATAGCCAAAGCACAATCTTCTTGGAACCTTTCTTACTTGCAAGCCTGATAGGAGTACTCCAAGGGATTATACTCAGCTTGATGAACTTTATCCAAGCATATCTTGCAACTATCTCTTCAACTTATGTATCCTTATCGATGTTACATTTATGCAGAGCATAAACCCTTAACATGTGATATTTGTACCATAGGTTGAGCATCTATAACTAGATTGATCCCAAAGTCAACCCTTCCAGGTAGTCAAACACTTAATCATCCTTTCAAGCGACATGTTCTCACTCTCCCATACAACTAGCACTACATGGATACTAGGATTCCTTACCTTGGTATCCATCACACGTGCCAAAGACACATCAAATCCTCAACACATCCATCCACTGCTACTATTGCCAAACCTGAACATATCAGAAGGGTTTTTCTTTCATCTCGAGACATATACTATCACATATATCCCTATCTTAGAACAAAAAACAAGACCATTGATACTTACCAGACTATCCATCTTGAGATCACTTCTAAACTATGCACATATAAGACCCACTTAGCTGCCACATCCTTGAAAGGACATAACATAAGGGAACATATTCCTCTTGTCACTACATCATTACTAGGGTTTTCTTATCATGGTGAAGGGATTATAACTTTCTTTGATTACTTCACAAGTTTTCAACTATTCATGTGTCATTTGAACTTGTCTCAACTAGGTTTTCTTACTATCAGCATAGTAATTGCAAAGATGATTACATGACATTACTCTTTATTTGATTATTGTTCTCCATGTCCATGGACATTTCCTTATTTTACCACATTTTTCATCTTTACATCATGAAAAGGATCATTATTCTTTACATATTCTTTATTGAACAGGGATCATCTGCCTTGTTTCCTTTTACATATCATGAGGATTACACTTTATATCTTTTCATATTCATAGGTTGGTCTGAGATTAACTCAAGTTCCATCTTATTTATTTACCACTCATTCTTATTTGTATTATCATTTCATCCTTGTTTCATGGATTCTCTCCATCTTATGTGAATTTTACACCTTGACTTACTTCATTAGCACAAGTTCATCTGCCTTTTTCTTCGTACATTTCTTGAAATTACAGCTTCAAGAACTTCTCTTATCATGTTTATACTTAGATTTAGGTTTCATGGAGCTATGTTTTCCTCTTTTAATCACCAAACATTTAAGCTTTAGTGAATTATGGTGCAATTCTTATCTCTTTTCATAGTATGATGGAGGTATTAGTATCATGATTCTTGATTGTTATGCTCTTTAGATTGTTCCAAAATGATTACTTGATCAAAGTAATCAAAGAGAAATCAATCTAAGAGTTTCATGCTTGCCTTTTCTTCAACATTTGAATACCTGGCCATGGTACTCAAGTACTGAGATTAGGCAGTATGCACCATATTTTATATCATGTTATTGTCTTAGACATCATCATAATCCTAGTCCTAGTGTCCCTGTAGACTCAATGAACCTAGAGCTCTGATACCAACCAAATGTGACACCCTTTGCCACACAAAGCAAGATTATTCAAAACGTAACCACGATCGACCATAAACAGCGGAATACCAAAAATCACTGGAAATTAAAACTGATTTGCAACAAGAACCTGGAGTTGAGAATTATTACACAAGAACCAATACTTGTATTTCACAACATGTAATCAAGGAGATACATCATCGTATTCCAATCAACCTGTTACATAAGATAACAGTTCCATGTGTATATACATATCACCAGAGGCACACAATCCAGAAACCACATGTCGATCACCAAGTCCACAAAACACATCGAGAATACCCCCAAGGACCTAAGTGTACAGGGACAACACATAGCACTCTATTACTAGACACTATCCATATACCATGATCCACCAGGTGTAGTTTTCTTCTCATATTATGTCCTCAGCCACATGATCTTTAACTCGGCATGCACGTCCACCTAAAAAGCTATTTAACCAACAAGGTGAGACACACAGTCCCAGTGAGAGGTATAACTCTCCAAAAATTTTATTATTATTATAGATGACTAAGCAGATAGACTCTCATACTGAGTAGATTGAACATAATTAACCAAATGACATAGATCTCATGGATGAAGTAAATAGAGTAGTAGCATGCACTTATAAATGAGCAATGGAATAGTTAATAGTTAAAAAGGAATATGAAGAACATGTATAACTATTGTAAACTAAATAGTATAAAATCAAGGCAAGGCTTCATCCAATGTTTTCATGTTTGATCTTATACATGCACACTACACGGCTTATTACATATTTATTATGCCCTGAGGATTTGATTTGTACCACCCAAATCCCAACGAGTAGTGCTAAGTCAAAGTCAGTGCCATACAAGGTTTAATGGAAGAGCCTGAATCCACAACCTCACCCCTTCGGTCAGTACGAGTAAACATGCAGTGACATTATCAGTCAGACTGCTATCAACGACATATAGTCCAGCTGTACAAATCTAGCCCGCCTTGGTACAGGTCACGACACTAGTGAAACTGAGCTACGGCCCGCGGCCACACTCTAATCAGGGAATGTCCCGCATCCAATCATGTATCACATATCAGTGAGCTACAACCCGAAGCCGCACTCTAATCAGGGTATGGCTCACAGCCAATCCTGTATCACATATCACTGAGAGACGGCCCGAAGCCGCACTCTAATCAATGTATGGCCCACATCCAATCTTGTATACTGGACATAAGGGGATATTCATCCTCACCCCCACATTCAAAAATATGCACTCTAAGTTAAACTCATTTCACTATTCAGCAAATATTGACACTGAATGGATCTATGGCACAATGCAAGTTACATGATTAGATTCCACTTGATTAATTAGACCAATTAAAATGTCTTTTAGCATCAATTAAGTTACAACATACAAACCACAAACAAATTCTTCAAAAGAAAGGGCATAGTATTACAATAATAGATATCATTGTTTAAACTACAACTAAGTCTCATCATCTCATAGCAATGTCTCTCTGCCAGCCACAAGGCTATCATCGTCAACATAATTTCATGGGATATCAATCCCTCATTAAAAATGGGAAACCGTATATATGCATTAAGGCTGATTTGTCAAAAACATATGACATGATTGATAGATCGCACATCCTAAATGTAATGACCCAAATGAAGTTTCCATGCAGTTGGGTGAAATGGATTGCAGAGTGTATGAACACCGCTTCCTTTCAAATTCTTCTCAATGGTGAACCCACCCCAATTTTCCAAGCATCCAACGACATTCACCAAGGAGACCCTATAGCTCCATACCTCTTTGTCATGGGAATGCAAGCGCTCTCATCCATGCTTCTAGAGGCTGAAGAAAATAACACTATTCATCCTCCTGGTGTTGGGGGATGCAGAGTTTCTCATATTCTCTTCGTGGATGACCTCCTCATTTTTGCCAGGGCTAATGAGAATGATGTCAAAGCTATTAAAAGTATTTTGAGAGAATTTGAACTATGCTCAGGTTTGCAGCTGAACCTAATGAAAAGCCACGCATTTATCAGCAAGGAAGCCTCCCTGGATGTGCTACATCAAGTGGGTATTCACTTGGAGTCCCTGCCGTCGTCTTACTTGGGCCTTCCGCTCGTTACAGGGAAACTTACAAGGAAACATTGCATTCCTTTTATTGATAAGATCAAAAAGAAACTGGAGTCATGGAAGATGTGCCTCCTGTCAATGGTTGGAAGAGTCGAATTGATTTTGTCTACACTCTCGGCTTATCACCTGTATTGGACAGCCTTCTTTCCCCTTCCTGAAGGTGTTAGAGAAGAAATAGAAAAACTGAAAACCTCTAGAGGGGGGGTGAATAGAGTTTTATAGATAATTTAACAATTATTGCACTTCAACAACCACAATGAAAATATTGGACAAGAAGACACAGGGTTTAGAGTGGTTCCAACTATAGCAAATACTATATCCGTCAGTCCACTACCCGGTTGCTTACCCAACCGGGATTTGAAAAGAAATTTATTTTATTACCTCGCAAGGACTTTACATAAAATACAATTTCTTTTCCCAAACCCTTCAAGCAGCCTTCACCTAGAAGTAATCGCCCAACCTTGAAGCAGCCTTCCCTTGAAGTAGATGCACCAACTCCCGTTGCACCAGCCTTCTGAAGTAGCTTCCCGTGCGATAGCCTTCTTGAAGTAGCTTGAAGTCCCCTTCTCCACCTGAGAAGTCAACCCTCTCCAATCCGCAGCCTCCAACCTGTTGTAAGCACAAGGCTTGATTTTCCTATATCAAGCGTTTATATCTCCTAACCAATGTGTATGACAATGTGATTGTAGTGGATAGGAGATACTAGCCTATAGGACACGAAATGGGAGCAATAGGAATGAATGGCAAGTGTAGGAATTGCTCTATTGCTCTAAAACAGATTGCAAGTGTGTATTCAAGCTCAAGTATATCACAAGTATATATTGGGTATCTTTTGGTGTCCTAAGGCATGTCCTATTTATAGGAGTGGCCTATGAATACTTAAGGACGTTCTAGACAACTTCTAGGGGCTTCTAAGTGCTTAACTAGCCGTTAGATATAAGTTAAGTGCATTAGTAACAGCTAGTTGCTTTATTCTGCAGTTGCTGTCAGAGACCATCTCGGTCGACAATTTGTCGACCGAGATACCTACTCGGTCGAAGTTTTGTCGACCGACAGGCTCTCTGGATCAACGTTCATTTGCAACTGCCAACAACCTTGTCAGCTGTGTCTAACGGCTACTTGGGTCAATCTCGGTCGAGAAGTTTGTCGACCGAGAGTGTCTCGGTCGAGGAGTGTGTCGACCGAGATTGACTCTGTTTTCAATCTTTTAATTAACCACTAAGCATGTGTATGAGTGTGCATATGTGATCCTATTTGAAGGGGATGACCTATCTAAGTGTGGTGATTAGCTAGGAAGATCCAACGCTTGATTTACATGCAATCTAAGTACTTGTACATTATATATTTGTACAAGTTTTTTACAACAGTGATTACATTGCATGGAAATATAAATATGTAAGCTCTTTGGATTTTCCCTAGTTACTTTGTCATCCACCTTAATCCTGCACACTCAAGTAGCACGTTAGATCAACAAGAATGAAATGTTTGTCATCATCGAAACAAAGGGATTTATTATAATGTCCAATTTATCCAACAATCTCCCCCTTTTTGAAGATGAAAAACATTTCCTAAAATATGAAATAAGGAAATATAAAGCATGTGAGTTTCATACCTGAAGATTACCTTTTGTAGCCATTCTTGTTTTACAAGTGAGTGCTGGCCATCAAGATGAAACTCATTTATATTTATATTTTTGATTTTATATTCTTTCTCCCCCTTTGTCATTTCAAAAAGATATCCAAGTTAAACATTTTTATTTCTTCTCCCCCTTAATTTTATATTAAGCTCCCCCTTAAATAGATATCCTATTAGGAACATGGATTTATGTCTAATTTATCCACAATTTGTTTCTCAATCATTTGCAAAGGATGTTAAGCCTTGAAATGATATGAGATTCCCTTAAGCTTATGATGAATGTATATTTATTTCTCATCTATTAAGTTAAGCCCTAAATTAAATGAGAGTCATTTTAATCTTAGAGTACATAAAAAATGTCTCCAACCAAAACAAGGGATGTTAAGCCCTGATTTGTTTAGAGAGTTCCTTTAAGAGCAAGATATATCATTTTGATGAAATTCTTTTTCATACAAATTACGTTTAAGAATTCGAAGGTCATAACAAACTCTAAATGATGTTAACAATGTTTTTGTAAGCTTCATAATCAAATAATCAAATTTGTTTTTATAAGCTCCCCCTTAATCTTACAATTTAAGCAATTTAAGGCTTTTAAGGTCACAAATGGTAAATTTTTGATTTTGACCTTTATCAAAAGTATACTAAGATTAAGTTCAATAAATTGATGTCCAAATAAGCATTTTGTCAAAGCTTATTTTAGGTCGCCCTTGACTACGACCATAGCGCCCCTTGGCTAAGTTTTGTTTTAACCAAGAGGCAAAAATTTGCAGATTTCCAATTAAGCATTCATATCAATTTTGATGCATGTTTATGTGATACTAAACATGAAAGCATAATGAATATTTCAAATCTTTTAAAGATATCAATTGAAAACATTGTTCTTTTTGCAAGCATTTCTAAGATATAAATCACCAATAAGTCCTTTTGCTTGCTTATGTAATGATAGAACAATTAAAAGCATGTAATGATAAAACAGAAATTTTCTTTAAACTAAGCATAATTTTGGTTTTCAACCAAATTAATTTCACATAATCTTTCAAGAATGATTTCCATAATTTATGCTTTATTTGTACAGTCATTAGCCACAAATAGACAACAATTTTGATCAATTTCAATAGAATTCAGCAATTTTATAGCATTCTGAAAAGTAGTGACATGCTCGGTCGACAGCTTCTCGACCGAGGTTCACTCGGTCGACAAATGCTCGACCGACCGAATTTCTGGAAAGTGTTCAGAATTTTATTTCAAGTACAATATAAACTGTATCTAATTCAATTATTTCAAAGATCAGTTTGAGATAAACATATGAATATCAAAGTAACATTTAGATTATATCTCAACTAATCATATTCAAATCTTTTAAGTTTTGATTAACCTTAATTGATATAAATTTGTTATCCTTATATGTTAAGTTGAGATAGACATAAAGATATGCAAATTAAAGTCTTTGGTCATATCTCAACTTAGTCTAATCGAATCAATTTGGGGATTTTGGAACCCATACCAACTCAACATCCTTTTTCTTGTATGGGCAGGAGAAGGAGTAATGTCCAAGACGTAAACAATAGTGGCAACATATAGAATCAACCTCATATCTCTTTCTATGATTTTGGTCTAGGTTGTTCTTGTGTACAAATGTATATTTGCCTCTATGTACATTCATTGATTGACTCGCTTGTGTCCTTCTCCAACTAGGTTCTTGATGAGATTTACCTTTAGGCTTATAACCTAGTCCACTCCTTCCAATTTGTCGATAAGGATTATCTAGAATTTTATCAAGAATGCCATTGTTATTTAAACTACGAACTTGTTGTTGTAACTTGGCAATCTCATCTATTCTCTTCTTGATATCTAGTTTTGCTTGGTCTAGATGAGATGATAAAGAATTTCTTTCTTTAACTATATTGTCATAATCTACATGGGTGCACAATATAGGTTGTTTTTGAAGATCATTTACTTGAGTCTGCAAATTAGTCTTTTCAAGGGAAATAAGATTGCAGTTAGCTTCTACTGATTTCAATTTAAGATCATGTTCTTCAATTTCCCTTTTTAGATCTTCATTTTCAGATTCAAGAGCAAGAAGTTTAGTATTTAAATCATCATTTACTTTATTTGATTTCTTCAATTTCTTCTTGCACTCAATGTATTTTTCATGCATTTCTTCTAGACTAGCAATTAGATCTTCTTTTGATAAATCTAAGAGACTTACCTCTTCCTCTTCTTCTTCATTGATTTTAGCAATGAGACACTCTTTATGTGCATCTTCCTTCTTTGACCTCCATGGACAGCAATATGTCGTGTGCCTTGTTCCTAAGCACCAATCGCAACTTGTTGAAGGTTTGTCCATGCTTTTCCTTTCCTTGAGGTTGTTGACACTATCACCCTCCTTTCTTCAAGACCTTGTTAGGGCTCCTTGAAGCCTGCTCTGATACCAATTGAAAACCTCTAGAGGGGGGGTGAATAGAGTTTTATAGATAATTTAACAATTATTGCACTTCAACAACCACAATGAAAATATTGGACAAGAAGACACAGGGTTTAGAGTGGTTCCAACTATAGCCGTCAGTCCACTACCCGGTTGCTTACCCAACCGGGATTTGAAAAGAAATTTATTTTATTACCTCGCAAGGACTTTACATAAAATACAATTTCTTTTCCCAAACCCTTCAAGCAGCCTTCACCTAGAAGTAATCGCCCAACCTTGAAGCAGCCTTCCCTTGAAGTAGATGCACCAACTCCCATTGCACCACCCTTCTGAAGTAGCTTCCCGTGCGATAGCCTTCTTGAAGTAGCTTGAAGTCCCCTTCTCCACCTGAGAAGTCAACCCTCTCCAATCCGCAGCCTCCAACCCGTTGTAAGCACAAGGCTTGATTTTCCTATATCAAGCGTTTATATCTCCTAACCAATGTGTATGACAATGTGATTGTAGTGGATAGGAGATACTAGCCTATAGGACACGAAATGGGAGCAATAGGAATGAATGGCAAGTGTAGGAATTGCTCTATTGCTCTAAAACAGATTGCAAGTGTGTATTCAAGCTCAAGTATATCACAAGTATATATTGGGTATCTTTTGGTGTCCTAAGGCATGTCCTATTTATAGGAGTGGCCTATGAATACTTAAGGACGTTCTAGACAACTTCTAGGGGCTTCTAAGTGCTTAACTAGCCGTTAGATATAAGTTAAGTGCATTAGTAACGGCTAGTTGCTTTATTCTGCAGTTGCTGTCAGAGACCATCTCGGTCGACAATTTGTCGACCGAGATACCTACTCGGTCGAAGTTTTGTCGACCGACAGGCTCTCTGGATCAACGTTCATTTGCAACTGCCAACAACCTTGTCAGCTGTGTCTAACGGCTACTTGGGTCAATCTCGGTCGAGAAGTTTGTCGACCGAGAGTGTCTCGGTCGAGGAGTGTGGTCGACCGAGATTGACTCTGTTTTCAATCTTTTAATTAACCACTAAGCATGTGTATGAGTGTGCATATGTGATCCTATTTGAAGGGGATGACCTATCTAAGTGTGGTGATTAGCTAGGAAGATCCAACGCTTGATTTACATGCAATCTAAGTACTTGTACATTATATATTTGTACAAGTTTTTTACAACAGTGATTACATTGCATGGAAATATAAATATGTAAGCTCTTTGGATTTTCCCTAGTTACTTTGTCATCCACCTTAATCCTGCACACTCAAGTAGCACGTTAGATCAACAAGAATGAAATGTTTGTCATCATCGAAACAAAGGGATTTATTATAATGTCCAATTTATCCAACAAAAACTCCTTAGTAACTTTCTCTGGGGTGATAATGATCTCAAAAAACATTTCCACACAATCTCCTGGGACACCATTTGCAAGCCAAAGATGGAAGGTGGACTAGAAATTCACAAGATTTCTGACTGGTCTAAAGTAGGGCTGCTAAAGAACCTGTGGGACATGGCGCACTGCAAGGAGTCGCTCTGGGTGCGATGGATACACAATAAATATCTGCAAGAGGACTCAATTTGGTCCATTCCAATCCTCCACCACTTCCCGTGGCTATGGAAACAAATCCTTAGACTGAGAACTGAGGTCAAAGACCAGGTTAGCTGCTCTATACGCAGTGGGAAAAGAATTCATTTTTGGCTCGACCCAATCCTCAGTGGAAGTCGCTCTCTTGAAGATGAAGTCGGATTATCCGTTAGGCTCAGATCCGGTATTCAAAGAATGGCAAAATTAGAAGAATTTGTAGCACAAAGTAATTGGTCTCTTCCCTCACATACACGCATCAGCCAAGTGGAACGAGTCATCTGCAAACTCCCTTTTCCTACTGCGGGTAATGACAGATTCCTCGTGGGAAACAGAGATGTAAAGTCCTTGAAACAAGCATGGGACATTGTTTGCACCACTTACCCCAGTCTCGACTGGACATGGTGGGTCTGGAGTAAGCTAGCTCCAAGAAGATTTTAGCTGCACACTTGGAAAGTGCTGAGAAGAAAGCTTCTTATAGAGGACGTGCGAACTAAAGAAAAGAGGTATTAGCCTTGCAACCAGATGCTCTCTATGCAGAAAGGAGGCTGAAACAAATGAACACATCCTTTTTGGATGCTTGGCAACTGTCGAACTTTGGAGGAAAGGACAACAAGAAGGAATCATTACCAAGATACCTGATTATGATACCATCAGCAAAAATACAGATCGCAATTCCAGGTTGTTCGTGCTTATTACCTTATTCCACATTTGGAAGCTTAGGAACAACATTATCTTTTAAGATTGTAAGCTCAATCCCATTGTGACCTGGCAGATGATTAAGTTCGATTTTGATAGTATGAAACAAATGTACAGATAGGCTTCCTCCCCCCTACGTTGTTCTATAAACACTTATACATAATTCCATTTCTTCTTACTTAGCAAAAAAGATATCAATCCCTCATTCCAATACCAATGGATATCACCTCATCAAGGCACTAAGCCCTTACGCGGTCCTAAGACCCATCTCATCACGCTTGTGATTCATGGTTATCTCATAATGCCTCCTTGATCATATATGTATTACTAATGCCACATCACACGTACTTGCCATAGCAACCATTAGTCATTATGTTCAGAGAGAGAATATGTTAAAACACATTAAACACCTTTAACTAAAGCAAGCAAAGCATCATGAGATCTCAGATCCCTGACATGCACTACCTCCCATAAGTTGGAGTGTATAAGGCTAAGAATTAGATAATTAATCTGAGTATGCACATCCAAATATTCATACTCCCCATGTTCCCTTATCAAGGTTTATAGCCAAAGTTTAATATTATTTAACAACCTTCATAGTACTCACAAGTTATAACACCCAATCAACCCACTAGGTTAAACACATGTGATTCAGAGATAGAACAATATCATGCTTCCTATTCACACTTATTCAATATTATGACCTACCCTTAGAATTAGGGTCAATACTCTTTACATGTAGTTGATTAGGGTTTTACATCATAGTCACATCACCAAACCCTAATCACAACAATTCCCACTTTCTTGAAACTGATTTAGGTTTGAACACATTAGTTGAACATGATTCAATCATCGTACGATCAGTACCAGGTATACCTTTTCATAAATGCATATGTATATCATCTTCATTAAGTTATGTGTGGGTTAAAAAGTGCATTATATTAACATATTGACCATTACACCAGTTTGATAATTCATCATTAGGTGACCCATATATTATTACTTCTTACAAATCATTAATCACATATCATACTAAGGAGAGTTGAAACATAGGCTGCATAACTAGAGGGTTTTACTTCAAACTATCTACAAAGGTTTATACGATTTCTACACCAAGGTTGTCACAATGTATTATAACAAGGCTTATCACCATCCTCGTGTATATTCACATAGTTGTATCATTAACCTTACTCCACAAGTTAAGATTATATGAAAAGGAAATATAGTAGACATTTTCCATGGATTATAATCTTTCATTAGGATGAGCATATGGGTCATATTATTTCATGATTAAGGTTATCATATGGATACTCAACTATTGAACCATGCATCCATTACTTCCCACATTGTTGATGGGTTTTAGGACTAAGATCTTTAGTTAAGGATGAACCACTCATATTAACATCATCTTATGGTGTACTAACTTTAGGAGAAGCAATTAATATTAATCATACATTATCCAAAACAACACTCTTCTATATCATACATTGCTCATATGTGTACATCATTGAGTATCCAAGCATACTCTTCAACCTTCATCAAGTGATATCGGTTTCACCTCATCCACTTATGTTGGATTGACTACATCATGGTGTGTCATGTTAGCTCATCCAAGGTATCAGTTTGGACCCTCATGGGGTGTATCGGTTTAACACACCTTATAGTGTATCAATTGACCCTTCTTAAAAGTGTGACGGGCATCACCTCTTGAAAGTATGTTGGGTATAACCTCTTAGGGGTGTGATGGGCAACCCATGGTGTGTCGGGCATCACAAAGTGTGATGGGTTGCTTAGGGTTAGGGTTATGGTTAGTTCAGGGTGACCATTTACTCAATCATGGGATTCACGACTAGAACTCAAGCAGATCATCTCACACCAGATGCCCTCATGGTCATTATGGGTAACACGACATATCATTTTAACCCCATCTAGGGCATGTCAGGTAGCACCATCAAAGCATATTGGTTTAGGCACCTTCTAGGGCATAACGGGTTAAATTCATCAAGGCATGTCGACCTAACCAACATATAGGTTTAGGCACCTTCTAAGGCATGACGGTTTAGCACCCATCCAAACCTATCAGCCTAAGCACTCCCAAGACATGACAACTTATTACATGTTGTGTCGGTTTAAGCATCATGATTCATGACGACCATTCACCACCTAAGTGTAGACTTAGTCATCTTCAACCTTAGTAAAATTGGTCACTAGTCCATCTTATTAACAATGCAAGAAAGAAAAAGATATGGGCATCAACTTAAATGGAGTTCCTTCATCAAATAGTCCTCAAAACCATCACTAGCTACTAACATATAAGAAGTACACAATCTAGAGATGAAGAGAAACTTAAGCATATAAAGAGTGATAATAAAAAAGGAGGTTAAGAGTTATATAACCTACCTCAAGAAGGTCTCCATCAAGGGTTCAAGCTCCATGATCAAATGTCCATAGCACACGTTCCTCAACTTGAAGATGATCCATCAAGAGTTCTAACTCAACCTCAACATCACCTCAAGAAAGAAGAAGAAGAAGAAGAAGAAGAAGAAGATGTCATGGTTATGGTAGTTTGAGAAGAAAGGAAAGAAGGAGAACTACGTCCTAATAAACCTTCATCTAAGGTATAATCCATGGCTGAGATAAGAAGAAGATGATGAAGAAGAGAGCTTAAAGGAATGGCCATTAAAGAAACATAACTCGCCAAGATGGAAGTTGAACAAGAAATCACCATGAGCAAGGAACTTGACCTCCCAAGCTCCATGGATACTTCCTCTAGCTCCCTAATCTCCCAAGCGTGTCCACCAAGAGGAGAGGAACAAGGATGGACGAAAGGGTTTACTTGTTTGAAGAAGGAAAGGATTATATACTTGAGGGAAGGAGGAGAGATCAAAGAAGAGATGTCATCACCTTAGGAGCTTAGGCGACACTTGTCCACAAGAAAGGGATCACATGCAACAACATGAAAGACATGGTGATATGATCTAGGCTAGATCTTGTCCTCTAGGTATACTCCCAAGATCATGGATGATATGCCAAATATCTACACCCTTCACAAACTAATATGACAAAACCCAACATACTCACAAACTGATAGACCATACTCCACACATTCACAAATTGATAGGTACAACCCCACATACTCACAAACCAATAGATCATATCCCTAAACACTTCACAAACGGATAGGGAACAACCCTACACACCCACAAACCGATAGGTAAACTCTTTAAGGTTCTCTAACCCGAGATAACCCATCTATGAGCAAAACATATCTCATTCGTATGCCCCATATATCACCAAAGATGTTACCACACAACCAAGATCCAAACAAGGTACCCACCTATTACTCTCTCCTATAGATGATGCAAATAGAGGGAAGGAACAGTCTAGAGATTGTAAATTGCATGCTAACCCTTCACTTTGGGTAAATTGCAATTTACACCAAAACTAATACATAAAGCACAAGTCATCATCCTCACATGCTCAGTTTGATACTTGAACTCTCCACAAGGCTCCCCATAGCATCATTATATCTCTTATGATTCTAAAGAACTAAGGGAACACTCATCATGTGACATATTGCAAGATAACCCCTCATCTTGGGTAAGTTGCACTTTGGTCCAAAATGGGTAAACATTACTCAAACAACATTCAAACGGGGCCAAACTTGAAACATAAGTGTGTTACATGATAAAAAAACACCTCAGAGGATTAGATCAAAGTTCTAAGCAACTTACTTAAGCAAAACAAATAGGGTTAGACCAAAACCCATGTCAGGGTCCTTACAATGAGTGACTTCTCTTGGCCAACAAAGAGAACATACATGTGCGCCAGCAGAGGATGAAGAACTATTAACAGTCAATCTTTGATGACTACTGGAGTCAAGGCAATTTTTGTGGTTATCCATAGCCTCTAGAGATTCCACCGCGACCCCTGACTTTCTAGGGGACTTTCTATCCCCATGGCCCGACCATACCGCAACCACCACCACCACCATTTTGATCGGTACCATTGTTCAACCTCTATGATTGGATTTTGACTATGAGGACACAGTCAAGTTCAAGCTTAGAGGGGTGTTGGACCAACTCTATCCTTCATTTGCTTTTTTAGTTTTTATTTATTCCAAGTTATAGGATCCATGCCTATCTAGTGTAACTGTGGAGCAGTCTAAAGTATGATTTCTATCTATGTCGTCATAGAATTTGTTCTTCTATGTCAGTGCACCAATAAAAATTAAAAATGGAAAAAAATGGATTAGTTGGAAATTTCTTGAGTGAGCCACCTAGAGGAAATGCATGGGTTAGTCAATTTTTGGACATTCGTTATGTATGGAAATCTTAATTATTCATGTAATGTGGATGAAGATGGGGTTTGAGCCTGAATTGATCAAACAACTAACGAGACCCTAAATGGAAATTTTAGAAAGAAATCCTAAGGTTACCACATACACAGGTTAGTAGTAGAGGGACATATCATAGCTTAAGAAAGGCATTGTCTCTTAGTTTGGTGATCCCATCCATTTTCCATCCATTTTGATCCATCACTTTAAGATGATCAACTAACTCAGATTGTTTCCTTTTGATTGCATTGTATGGAATAATAGGTTACATGAAAATTAGTTTCAATTATTGCATCAACTACAAATTGAAGAAGAAAAAGAAGAAGAAAAATTATGCATATCATCTAGTTGCATAACAATTGCATTTAGATTGCATACCTTTTTCATCATTCATTTTACATCATGTGGTTATTGTATTCTTCTGAAATTAGAGTGCAGGGATACACATCCATACCCTCAGAAAAATCAAAAGAAAAAAAATGAATGAGATATGTTAGTGAAGCCCAAGCATAACCTTCTACCATGCTAAAAATAGTGGGCCAATAAAAAACAAAAAAATTGATGTTATGAAATAAAGAGGGAGAAAGGAAGCCCTCAACTCGGGTTGGAATTTCACTTCATAGAAAAATGGAAACATTCACATGATGCATCTTCTTCTTAACTTCACTATCATCTATTTGATGAGGTTTTTAATACATGCATCATTCCACCCAAAATAGTAGGCATTAGGATTCATGCATTTCTCATCATATTCATTTAATTAGGTTCATCATGTTTTATTTTTGCATAAATGGTTTAGTTGTTACTTATGACTCTTCATTTGCCACCTACTTCATTCCATTCATTGCTCTTATTGGTAGGTTATATATATGATTGACCTCCTCATTGATTATTATAAATAGAGCGGCTTCCAAGTAGTTGATAGTTAGGAAAAGAGTAATGTAGATAGGGAATCACATGATGCACCAAGCAAATGCCTAATTGACTATGACGTTAACTACTCTACTGATAGTGTTTCACTGATCTAAGGGTGGGCATCTTTTATGGATATTTTTGGTCTCTTGAGAGTAGTTAATTGTTTAGTGGTTAGTAAAGGCCGGCTTGGGACCATCAGGTGGGGGTATTTGAGAATGGAAATTCATATTTCGTGTCCTTTTTTGACTTGTCTCAAACAAATTTGAGGGTGTGTTGCTCGAGGACGAGCAACATTTAAGCTTAGGGAAGTTTTATGCACTTAATAATTGTCGCTCTCACATGTTGTTTATTATGAATTTTTGTGCACTTATTCTCATTTTGATATCATTTGTGCATTATTTAGTATTATTATCGTGTGACACTTAATTCCATCAAATTATTATTATTATTACTTATTCTGAATGATATGTCATTATTTTGGAGCTTATGTTCACTTTCGTCATGTTTCAGGTGATTTGACAAGAAACGACACAGCTCAGTACTACTCACTTTACAGTCGGTGGTAACGACATCTGAGGAAAAGGAATAGCCTAACTTGAGAAAAGTTGGAGTACTGATAGAGGAATTGGTACTACCGACAGATCAACAGAGAGTATTTTAGAGAAATCTTGGTACTACCGACGGTCAGTTAGGTGGTACTGACTTGCACCGAAAATCCAACAGGGAATGTCAGAGACAATATCAGTACTACCGACAGTCAACTCAGTAGTACCGACAACTTACAGAGGATCACAATTAATCGAAGGCATCGATACTACCGACAGATCAACAGAGAGTATTTTAGAGAAATCTTGGTACTATCGACAGTCAGTTAGGTGGTACGGACTTGCACCAAAAATCCAACAGGGAATGTCAGAGACAATATCAGTACTACCGACAGTCAACTCAGTAGTACTGACAGCTTACAGAGGATCACAATTAATCGAAGGCATCGATACTACCGACACCTAGTCGGTAGTACTGATAAGACGGGATCAGGCCAGATTAAAGATAATCATTAATTTGACGATTGGGACTTATTGACACCCTAAGTCGCATCTATGACTTAGGGGGAGTTTGACCAGACCTAATCGTCATACCATATTCAGTTGTATGATAGAGGAGAGCATAGAAGAGAGAAAGAAGAGGAGAAAGCAATGTTTCGGGTGATTCGTACACTTCTGGTGGCCCGATTTGCAGTTGGAAGACAGAAAACTGAGCGTTTGTCAGAAGGAACCACCCATACCATCTTTCTCCAGGGATTTTTCCTTGTTCTTAATGTTTTCATCATTTCTTTCTTCTTATTCTTATATGTGTAGAGCAACCGAAATCATGCCGGGCTAATCCCCTTATTCCTTAGGACCCGGGAGTAGCCCAGTTTTGCATTGTAATTGATAATTATGATTTAATATACTTGTTTCTCTTAAATTTTGGACATATTTCTATGAGAGGATCACGAATTATTTGTGCTTGATCACCATTGGTAGTTTTTTTAGATCATTAATTACTTCAAGAGAGGGATTAAGGGTTGTAAAACTCATAGATTTATATATTTTATATTTCTTCTCGAGAGAGGGCTTGTGAATGTGAAGAGAATAACCCACAGATTTTGGTAATGCACCTAAATACTAATACAATTTCTATGAGTGTGGGATTGGTATTAGTTTAGGTAGTGAATTACACTACGAGAGTGGGTAATTCTTGCTACATGTCTCTTTGTCCCGGGTTAGGAGAAATTAATATTAATGAAATGATGTTAATTGCAATGTGAACCATGGTGAAACCACAATCCTAAGGAATTCATTCCACTTGTGATCACAACCAATAATCTTAGTTTTAATTCTTGCAATTTAGTCATTAAGTCAACCAAATCACTCTTTTTTCTCAGGGTTGACTGATTGGGTCATTGTTAGTAGTAGTTTTTGGGTACACATTTTCCCGTGTTCGATATACGAGTCTCTTTAGGCCTATATTATATTGATACATGCACTTGCATTTTTTATGTGTAGTTTACATGCAACACTCTCCTAGGAGGTAACTTCTACCTCCTGTCTTAGGGGAATACAATTCATCTACTATAGAGAGTAGGTTGACTTGAACTCACATAATTGGTGTAACCCTAGCACAAGTCATTACACCTTTTTCTTTTGTTGTTTTCCAGCATACCTATGATACATGCATTATGTAGATTGAGCATGCATGGGTACAAACTTAGAATATTGACACGAGTTTTCAATTTTGTGATGTTTAATGATAGTATGTGATGATATGAACTAGATTATTTAAGGTTAGGCTTGTCTTGCCTGCAACATGGAGTTATCTCAACATAGTTTTGCTTGAGACTCTCCATCCAAGGGCTAGATATCTCCTAGCTAAACTTGCAATATCTCATAAATGAGGGTTTGTTTAAGGAAGATATAGGTTTCAAGTAACTACCCTTGGGATTTCATCCCCCACATACCCATAAGGTAGAAATGATCACGTAGTTGGATTAGATAATAAAACTTTGTTCCATGTTATTTTTCCCTGAGGACATATCAAGGCATAGTCATGTTTGGAATCTATAGTGGATACTCTTTTTCTTGAAACTCTGGATGTACATCGACATTGAGGTTATGTGAGGTAGGTACATCTAGGGTTGATTCTTGAAGATTTTACCACTCTCTCATCACCATTATGTAATTGTTTTACTAATGTGTGAGATGAGGAGTAGTTTGACTATCTAGTCCACCTAGACTTGTAGTGACACCATGGATGTAAACAACTAAGGGAATAGAGACCCTAGTCTTTTCTTATTATGGTTTCCCGATCTTATAAATGAATGATGTTTTGGGATGTGATGGCCTAAGTTACGATTATGAGAAGGGTGGAATAATGGATACGTGCCTAGTAAGACCTACTTGAAGTTAACTGCATGCTAGAAGAAACATGTATCCCCTCCTCATCAAGAATTTTGATATGCTTGTTCTATTCCTTGATGATGTGTGTAGAGAAGCCTATTTTGCAAAGAAGAAGTGGTGTTAGGGTGATAGTATATGTTGTATTTGGTATAAAGTGGTCAACTTGGTTCTCGTATTAATTTTGGTGCTATTTTGGATTCTCATTTCAAGGTTTTTATCATCAAACTTGTTTTTATTATTAAATTATATTTATAAAAAAAAGTGTTTAAGATTTCAATGATGGTTTTGGAACCAAGTCACCACTACAAGGAAGTTGTAGTAGTATATAGGCTCATTAGTGAAGAAATCTTTGACTTACATGTTCAACCCTCTTACCCAAGGCATGAGTGTGATATCAGACTTAAGAGGAATAAGAACAAATATAATGGTTATAATCTTGTCAGCTACCTGTATGGTTAGATAGGTACACTTGGATGTGTAACTTAATTTAATGGATAGTTGAAATCAATGGTTATTAGATTAGGAAACTCTTGTGTAACTTTTGGTAATAATGTCAAACAATTTTAGGCACCACCAAATAAGGGTGGTGAGTAAGCATTTCTAATTATGCCATCATACATGCTACTTTGGTAATAACAATAATAAAGTTATCTTCGCTAATCCATAAAAGGTGAACTTGATATAGACAATGTACTAAATTATATGTAAAAAAAAGTAAACGCACATATTTTCATAATTCATAACAAACAAAAGTAAAAACATACTACATAAATAATAATAAAAGTGTAATGTAAAGTGCTTACATAAATTGTAGATGACTAATTCAAAAAGTTTCATACACCCTATAGTGATCAACATGTATGGTAACTATGGATACAAACAAAAACCATAATGGTGTAGGTAATTTGTAACACATATAACATTATTAAGTTAATCATGTGTCTTGGTGACATATTCCTAGTTCAACCTTTTATAAGAAAAGGGTGTTAGAAACATCATGTTTGGAGTGATGCAGTTGGACCTTGAGCATATGTTATATGACATTAGGGTTGGCACACTATAAACTTTTGAATTGGTTAAGGGGTATATCCTAGTATTATGGGCTTTTGCTCAAGTGTTGTAACATGCTCGATTCTGGTTACCTATCTTATCCCACCTCTTTTTCTTATAACTTTTTCATTAAAATAATTAACTATTAGTCAGATTATTTGTAATAACTTTATTTTCTAAAGAAAATAATATTTAATTCAAAATAGTTAACCACCAAATTTATAATCAATACATTAACATCTAACATAAACTTAGAGTTATAACTATTTACTAGGTTTAATTTACAACTAGCTAGAATGACTTAATTGTGTCATTTTCATAAATGCTGACAATTTAATTGGTTGACCCACTAAAACGGCTTGGAATTTACTTTATATTATTAATGCATAATATAACATGACTTTGGTAAAAATAATAAAATGTGAATCAAACATTATACCGATCTAAAGTCCAAAACTAACCATATAAACCTTAATTGATTTAATATCCTTGCACAACCCAAAATATAAAATTGACAGTTTATTTAAATATTCCTACCACTAACCTACCTCTCCCTCAATTTTAACCTTATTTAATGTTTAATTGACCAACATGTGATTGGTACAAAATAAACCATTATTAATGTCATTAATTTTAATGTCATCTACTTCCCTAAGTTATATACAATTAGTTGGTAAGGTCTACCTCCTTCGCTTGACTCATTTGTGTGCCTCCCTGGCTTGTGAAATGCAAGTCGCCCGACTCTTGGAGCCAGCATCCGTTACTCCCCCTTTGAACCTTCATCTCCCTCTTCCTCTTCTCTTTCTTGCCTATATCTCCTCCACCATAGCCACTGATACATGAGTCCCTTACCTTCCATCTTCTTCATCAAACCCTAGCCACTGGCACTTCCCTCCCATGCCCAGTGATGATGCAATAAGAACTCTATTGCTTGCTTTCTTCCCTCATCATCTCCACCTATGTATCACCAGGAATCCTAGCCATGATCTTGTTGTGTCTGTGGCCAGTAGTTTCTAGAGAACAACCCTAGCCAAAATTCCTCTCCTTACTACTTGTATCAGCCTTCTCAGATGTTGATCTCACCACCACTACATTTGTTGTTTGCTGCCAGACAACAATGATATCTCCCCCTTCCAAAATAATGGCACCATAGCCTCCCATCTCCCTTGTATGTTCTTTAGAAATCCTAGGCATCACCAAGGTCCCTCACACTATTGCATCGACCAAGCTCATTTGGGCCCTCTTCCTTCTTCACCTTTGAGTCGACACTGCCACCACTTAGGACAACCACTACCACCGCCTTGCCTTTTCCTCATCCTTGGCGCCCCAATGTTGTGACAACAAGTAGCCATCGCCACATGCTACCATGGTCACCCTCAGATCCAGTAGCCATTACTTTTCGGATGATTACCTCCTTTATCCATATTGCTAACTGTCCAATAACCCTTCATCTTTACCTAAGAATATATCTAGGGAGGGTCCACAACTAGTTGTTCAACAACCCACAACTCCAAATCTCCATTGGTGAGCCCCCTAATGAACTGGATGATCTGCAATCAAATCCCAAGGCCCTCAGGCTCCCATTAGCATCACAAGATCTCAAACCAGATGAAGAAAGCCACATTGTGTGGTTTAACTGAACCCTGCATCTATAAGCATCGTGGAGTAGACCTCATTTAGTAAATCATAAGTCTTTTAATTGTCCTACATATTCTGAACTTTAATTAACAAGATACTAGTTCTATAGATAATAACTTTTTAGATGAAGTAGGAATCATATTTAACAAGACAATATCTTAGTAATCAAACCACTTTCCTGAATATTTCCCATGTATGTCTTGAAGAACATCATGAAATATATACTAAAAATCTTGACACTTGTAGGTTGAAATAAATTGTTGATCACATAATCACAATAGCTGCTATATCTAACTTATTGCTAATCGTAGTCATTGTTAACTGATCATTTTCTAAGTACATGTTCTACCAATATGCACATTAGTATATATCTTGGTGTCCTTATCACTATAATAAATAGTCATCTAAAGATCTAGTATGTTCATGCAGATTGATTAAAACAACTATAGCAATATGGATGATTAGAGAGTTAGATGACATAATAGGTAAGACGTAACTAATCCTATTAGTTAGTTATTAGTAAGATCTATTTACTATTGGAATAAACATATGTACATAAACATGTATAAGTATGTATACTGGTAAATTAGAAGAAATGCAATTTATGTAGGTCTACACTACTTATTATATTATGTATATCAACCATCTAATCACATAGAAATTAGACTATAATCATATACAAAAACCATATCTACAATGATAACAAATATTTGATTTAGAAAATTGAGTAATTATTGTGAGAAAATTCAGTATACTAAACTTATTCAAGTTATATGATAAAACCTAGAAATACAATAAATAGCACCTTGTAATAAAAAATGAGAAGGGCACTAAAATACATAAGCTATAGAAGATGTAAGATTACCTACAAATACATACGACCTAGCTATACTTAGTCTTATATGACTTAAGAGTGTTCTTAATACTAAAATAGATATCTAATGAATCATGAGTCACAAATAAGATTGGAAATCCTAACATGGCATTAGCTTATAGAGTCTAGGATAAGAATAATATGAAAATCTATAATAGATTGTATACACATAATCTCTTTGGTTTGACTTACATGCCTAATATGTTCCCAAGATGAAAATACGACTTCATGGACCAATTCAATAGATTGAGTCAAGAAGTAGTTGTGAAGATCAGGTATGTACTCCTCCCTATTTAATTTTGGGAATAATTTGACTTAAATATTCTTATAGTGAGGTATCTCTTGGGACATTTACTCTTTTTGCTCCACTTGTTTGAAATATCACATTATATCATTTATAACTTATTGTTCTCTTTTGAGATTGTTATTACTATGATGTATTGGGTCAATGACCCCACTTGCTATTGTTCTTGAATCTTGCTACATGTGTTTTATGAATAATGTATCTTGCTACTCTATTTATGCATGTTAGATAATTTGACTAGATAACTATCATATACGCTTATGGATAACCGTTAGGGTGTACTTTTCTATAGGGGTGTGTTTTATATACCCTTATATATACATAGTCATTCTTTCTACCTAGGATGTGCTTTTCCACCCATTTTATATAGGCCAATGACTCTATGGTGTCTTGGTCCTACTATAATTACTTTAGTACAATATATATGCATGTGAATGATTACGATTGTTGTGATATTCTGAATGGTCAATGGTAAGATGTGTTATCTCACTCATTTATTTATATGCCTCACTCTTTTGGAATTCATTTTCTTGATATATCTCTTATCGGAACTTACTTATCTTTTGATGACCCTCCTTTATATGGGAACATCTCTTTTTCTATTTTAACCATTTCAATGCCCAAAATATTGCTAAATGTACATACTCAACTTTTGTTGATACATCTCTTATTTTCCTATTTTTCTGGGTGTTCTCTCCATCCATGTGTAGGTGTTTTATAAGGAAGCAACTTAGGATGACTGTGAGCTCATTGGTGAACATAAGGTCAGCTTGAGATAGCCTTGTTGCCCTTTGCATATGGGCTTATGTGTATGTAGATGTAACCTTTCTATCTTTTTGTACCACCCTTTTAGGGTGTAGAATGCATGCATACAGAATATTCTATAACCTTGTAAATGGTTATGTTTTCTACTGCTTAAATATTTCATGGCTCGTGTTTGTATCATTGAGAGTGGACCCACTATTGGGACCCGCTCCTTACATGCTATGAGTGTGGTGAAAAGGGTCACTACAAGAATGATTGTCCCAAGAGGCTAAGAAGTCCTTCCACATGAATAGCTCCAAGAAGAAGGAGGGCTACAAGAAGGAGAGTAAGTTCAAGAGGAAGGACAAGAAGGAAAGAAGAAGAAAAGATGCAGCTCATGCCACATGGGAGGAGTCTTCCTCTAGTGATTCTAACTCCAATAATGAAGTAGAATGTCACCTTGCTCTCATCGCCTCAACTAAGGAAGAAGTATGTGAGGTAAGTGAGGTAAGTGAGGTAATCTTGAATGAACTATCTAAAGATGGTCTCGTTGACATGATTAATTCTTTCCATTCTTTTTACTCTAAATGCAAATATAAGAACAAAAGCTTAGGCAAAATCATTGCTGATCTATATGCTAAAATTGACTTTCTTGAGCAAAATGAAAAAGTCATCTTGATAGTATAGATTCTTTTCAAGGTTAATTTCTTGAACCTGAGTTGCAATACAATGGAGTTGAGGTAGAAAATGGTATTTATCTTGAGAACATCAATAGTCTTGAAGATGAAAACCAAACTTGCCTTAATGAACTTGTTTTTATTAGAATTGAAAATGATAAGCTTGTTGCCAAGTTAATGATCTTAGACATGCATTTGATGGTATAAAGGACGAAAATAGAGCCTATCTTCATGAGCTTACTATGCTTAGAACTGAAAATTCTAGACTTCCGTCTAGAGTTAATGGTCTTGAATCGAGACATATCTTGCCTAGTAATGAAGTCGCTAGTAGGATTCTTATTTCACTAAAGCCCTCTATTTGGAGGTCGACCTTTTACATACTCAATATGATATTGCTATTCGTTCATCTACCATCATTACTCTTAGTGATGATAATCATAGACTTAGAGAGATTTCACAAAATTTCCTCAAAGGGAAAAAGTCCCTAGAGCACTTTCCCAAACAAGTTGATAGTAGTGGTTTGGGGTATGAGGAAGTCCCTAAGAGCAAGGGAAAAGGTAAGAAAAAGAGAAAGAAGCCTCCAATATTCCATGGAGAGAATTTTGACTCTAAGTGTTCTATGGTTCGTGCTCATTGCAAGAGTGTTGATCATTATTCTACTTATTTTCCTTACAAATAGAAGGGAACCAAATCAAATATGAAATGGCTCCCCAAGATAACACCAGATCCCAAAGTTTGAATTGGGCACCGACGTCTCCTTTCTATGTAGGAAAAAGTCAAATGGATTGTTGATAGTGGATGCTCAAATCACATGACCGGTGAAAGAGACCACTTCAACACTTTTACTAAGAAGAAAGGAGGTTCAGTGACATTTGGGGATAATAATAGAGGTAAATTGATAGGTGAGGGTGATGTAGGCAATTCATAATGCATAAAGAATTTACTTCTTGTGAATGGCCTCCATCACAATTTAATTAGTGTTAGCTAATTATGTGATATTGGATATCTTGTTCTATTTACTTATCTTGAATGATTGCATCTATATTCCCTCTCCTAGAATTGTCGATAATTTGCATGTAGAAATAGATGATCTTAAACATGCTAATACTTGCTTGCTTGATGATAAAAATGCTTGTCTTAGTCAAATAGATTCTCTTAAACTTGAAAATGCTAATTTTCTTGACAAGATTAGATTTCTAGAAGCTCAACCTCTTTTACCTAGTTCTAATATAGAGCATAGTAAAATTGTTGATTCTCTCATGCATGATATAGATAGTCTTAGATCTAAAAACAAGAACAAAGATTTGACTTTGCAAGGTTTCGAATCTAAAAATAGGATCTATCACTCTAAGTTTACTATGTTTGAAAATGAAAATGCTTCATTGCTTGCTGAAATCAATGTCCTTGAACCTTGTTCTAGTTCTACTAGTAGAGAGAATAGTGTTGCAGCTCTTCACATTGATATTCTTTTTTGATCAAAGCTCTTTGCGTAGAAAATGATCTTTTGCATGCTAGAGATAATATTAATCATTTGCCTTCTTCTATTTCTTCTCTTGTGAATGATAATCATAGTTTGAGATCCTTTTTGCAAAGATTCTTAGTCAGTGAAAAGAATCTTAATGATATGCTACACCATACTACTAAACAAATTGGTAGACATGGTTTGGGGTATGATGGTAGCCAAAGGAACAACCAAGGTAAAGGACCTCCAATCTTTCATGGAGAATCCTCTTGTTCCAAGGCTATGGGAATATGCAACTATTGTAATGTTTTTGGCCATTATTCTACTTGTTGTCCTTTTAGGAAAGCACCCAACAACAATAGGACTTGGGTTGCTAAGCTAACCCATTCGGACCCAAATACAGGATTGGGGACCAATTCATCTTTCTTCTTGTAGGTATCTTGCTAATGGATTGACATGAGCTATGGATTCACAAATTGACTTCTCAATCCACATGAAGGAAGAAAGGTGAGATATGTATGGAGTAGAAACAAGTGTAAAAGAAATGGTAAGCACTGAAATAATGTTATTTTTTCTCATATCCGATCATAGTGTGTATTTGCCAACTTAGTTTGCACCATGCATGTGGTTTTTAGTCAAAATTGGTATATTGTGATTCTCATCACTTTCTTGCTCAAAAACTAATTCTAATGCTTTCATAGTGCATTACTAACTTGCCTACACATGCTTGGATATGGTTTATATTTGTATCATGCCTCCAAATATGTTTTCATAAATATATGTGTTTTTTGACAGCAGGTTTGGTCGAGTTTGTCCTGATAGAAACTCGACCAATAGGCACCAATGGGTGTTGGCAACAGTTTTTTTCAGTCGAGAAGTTCAACCCGGAAACTCGACCTATAGCACTGTGCACATAATAGCAGTTAGCTTTTTGAAATGAGAATTTCCCTCTCAACTAGATTTTCACAATCAATGGCCTTATTCTTTGGCACTCTCTTGGTACCTTTGTATATGCATATTGCCATGCTTTAAATTGTCTATCTTGCTTACAACTCTATCTTTATAATTGCTATAATTTGATATCCCACTAGTGGTATTCCTATATCTTGCAGTTAGTTGTCTTGAGTTGTTATGAAGGTTTTGATGATGATATCTTTAGATCTCTTGGTTGTGTCCTATATTGCTTTTTTTGTGCTCAAACTTGCCATGTTTATATATTTGTATATCTTGCTTTGGAAAAACCTTGAGTTTCTTAGTGATATTGATATTTGGTAATGATGCATATATGCTAGTGATTAATATCCATTCATGCTTTTTGACTTGCTCATTCCTTTGTATGGATATTTCTCTACATCTACTCATAGCTTGTTTTACCTTTTGTATCTTGCAATGATCTAGACCCTACCAGTAGCCCTAATTTGTGATATCATCTACTAGTATCTCACATACATGTAGTTCTAGCTTTGTTTATCTTTTCATCAAGTGGTATTCAACAATATTCTATGATTGTATCTTGTTTCATACGTGCTCAAGCTTATTCCTTGAATTGCATATCTACTATCTTGAGTTGCTTGCATAGCCTTGTGATGAGCAACAAATATAGCTACATTTTATGAATATTTTGCTCCAATGTCATATTTCAATGCAAGACTAGTGTTTTTTAATGCAGAAATGGCATTCAGAGCTCTATTATTTGATGTAGTTGATCCTGCCTGGGACGTCTGTCCACATCCTCGAGTGCCACTAGAAAATTGTTTCCTCTGATGACCTTGTTGACTCTGCCTCGATGGTTGGGTTACCATTGTGTTTCCAACTGGACAATCCCTTGCTAGATGTCCTCCTACATGTCTACATTGGTGACAGATTCTATTCTCTTGATATGGTCTAAAAGGTCCAGTCACTGACATTGATGCTATACTTGGGGCTCTATTTAGAGGAAAACTATGGCCCCTACCCCTACTTGACGTCCACTGCATCTGGGTATTGAACCTTGGTGGTGTTGTTGGTGCAGAAAACCTTGGTTTCTTAAAACTTTCAAACCTCTGTCCTTGGAAATGTGTATATACTTTCTTACTATTGGCCTGACGCTTCTCAGTCACGGACCTTTCTATTCACCTAACAGACTCTACAAAGGTGGCAAACCTCTCTCTATTCTCTAGAGCAGATACTGGTGTGGTTAAATCAGCATTCAAACCTTTCTCAAAATGTCGAATCCTCTCCTCATATGTAGTATCCATGTACAAACATAACCATAGAAGCTCCATAAACTTAGCTTCATACTCACTAATGTTCATTTGTCCTTACCTTATCCACTCAAACTGGGAGATCTTCTCATCCAGATAAGTCTTGGGAAAATATCTACTAACGTATTCACGTCGGAATTCTTCCCATCCGATCTCAACACCTGGCCTTTTGCCTTCTTCTATGGCCCACCAATGGCCAACACTCCCCTTCAATAGGTACACCGCATGCCTAACCTTCTCAGCTTCTGGGATATTAAGAATTCTGAAGGCCTTTTCCAGCTCATTCAGCCACAAGTCTGCATCTGCTGGGTCAGCTGTACCATCATATTCAGTGGCTCCTACCCGGCGAAGCCATTCAAAAGTCTTGCCAGCTCCATGTCCCTCATTATGAGATGGTGCCCTAGGTGCAGGTGGTGGCATCCTATCCTTCATATGTGTCATTTTCGCCATGAACTGCCCAAACAGAGCATGGAAAGCTGGGTTTTCTAGTATAGCTTGGTCAAGCTGGGGATGTTCAGGTACTAGTTCTTCTCTAGCCTGATCCCTTACACCTCCTCCTGGTGCAGCAACACTGCTTTCAGCAGCATGTTATTCGTGTGATCCAGCCATCTTCAAGCTTTACTTCTTCTCCTGAGAGTAGAAGTCACTATCATATAAACTGGAAGACACTAGAATAGACTCAACGACCTTAATCTTATGTCTCTGTAGACTCAGCGAACCTTAAGCTCTGATACCAAAAACTTGTGACGACCCGACACCAAATCAGACCGTCACTACGTAATTAATTGTGGAAATAAACATAAACAACGGATTAACAAAAATCACTAAAAATTAAAACCATTTGCGAAGAGATCCATTTCTAGGAAACTCTTATAACAAGAACCAAAATATTATATATACATTCTGGTCCACAAAGTACATACCATGTACCTTCTCTTCTCGAGGATTACATACAATAGTTGCTCTATTAAATCTATACATAAGTAACATAAAACCTCAAGGCATTCAATGCCAAAATCTCAGATCGATCATAAAAACACTAACTACTGACTCCAAGGACCTGAGAGTACAGAGACGACACATAAGACTCATATCTACAAGACATGACAGTCAGTATCTCCATCTAAGATGTTACTGTTGTCCCTATAGTTGTTGTCCTTTCCCTACTGTATGGTTTCTACCTCCTCATCCTCATCCACCTAAAAAGGTTGGATCTCATGGGGGTGAGACAATTGAAATTGTCCCAACGAGAGATATAACTCTCTGCCAGAAACATTATTATTGCAGATAAATAGTGATAAACTAAGCAGAGGATTCTTTATTATTAATAAGCAGGATAAATCATTGTTTATGCATAATAGAGCAATATCATTAATTTAATAAGTAATATGAAGAACATGTATAACATTGATCCATTTTAGGATACACTAAAAAATGTAACATCAACCAATGTTTTCCGTATTTTATCCTTAAACAAATATGCTACACGGCTGATTACATTTTACAATCACACTTATGCCCTGAGGAGATGAGGTATACCGCTCATACTCCAACCAACCACGACGGCGTAAAGCATCGGTTCCATACCTAGGTCAATGGAAGAGACGGACTCCATGACCTCATCTGTCTTTGTCAGTGTGAGACCACATGCAGGACATCTAGTGTCACTACTAAATAGATTTCCAGGGTATACTGGCAACTTTGCTATAGAGTTATAGCCCGTAGCATATACTCTCTTCAGGATATGGCCCGTAGCCAATGCCTGGTATTGTGTAGTCATGGCCTATAGACATACTCTTATTGGGATATGGTCCATAACCATTCATGTACATAGGATATGGCCCGCAGTCTTTCCTATGAGGCGTAAGGATATATTCGCCTATTACCCCCACATATTCAAAAATATGCATTCTAGGAGTTCCCATAGGAAAACATGTTTCACCATCACCAACTACTGACGATGATGGATCTATGGCCAGGGTTTTACATGATAAGATTCCACTTGATTATTTAAGTACATTACCATATTCTTTTAGCATCAGTCAAGTTTTCAAATAAGAATTATTATGACAAATGCTACAAAAAACATGTAATAATTCTATCAAGTACTTTTCAAAACTTTATAAAACACTGGGATCTCAGTCCCTTATCTCATTACTGGGAATTCACATCTCTCAACAATACCGTCATCATGTTTATTGGATCTGGTTATTCAAACCCTTAGTTCATCACTGAACAAGGTTATCACTCATCAGGTAACTAATATCTCCAGGTCATCTGAACAAGGTATTCATGATACTTGTTACACAAGCATCTCACATAGCTTATCATGCATATTCAACTTCTTATCACCTCTCACTAGGCAACAAATAAAATAATGGCTCACCAGGCCCATTAACATCATAGCTCATACATGGTTATTCTCATTATCTCATTATACTTGCATGGTTAGTATACTTGATAACAACCATATCAATTACATATCAACATTATGCAATACAAAGATAACATCACTATTCCCTCATTAGGGTTAGGGTTTCCCATCTTTATCAATTAGGGTTTCACATAACATTACCCTATAATAGGGTTTCACATAACATCACCCTATATTAGGGTTTCACATAACATCACCCTATATTAGGGTTTCACATAACATTACCCTATATTAGGGTTAGGGTTTCCCATCTTATATTAATTAGGCTTTTATGATTACCTCATTAATCCAAACCCTAAGTTAGTGCTTCCACATATCTTGGAGCACATAACATTATTTAAGTATTAAATCATACTTATCATTGTTCAATGTACTAGAATCACACATCACCATCATACCTTATTCAGTTGACTTAACCTTTCACTAAGTACATGAACCTATGCTTATCATAGTGTATTGAATTTATTACTTTCATAGGCATCGAGTGATAATCACTCTAATTATACTAATCACCTAAGTACTTTAGAGGTACTTCCATTGAAATCAACCTTGAGATACTCTTCAACCACTTATGGGATTATTAGTACTTACATGGTTTGAATCAATTGGACCTTCAAATGGTTTGGACCAATTGAACCTTCAAATGGTTTGTACCAAATGAACCTTTAAATGGTTTGAGATCGTTTAGACCATCAAACGGTCTTGGTCTAAACCTTCAAACGGATTGAGACCGTTTCGACCTTCAAATGGTCATGGTCTCTATATCCTTAAACGGTCTGAAGACCGTTAGACCTTAAACGGTCTTGGTCTCTAATCCCTCAAACGGTTTGAGACTGTTAGACCATAAAATGGTCTTGGTCTCATCGAACCTCCAAACAGTTTTGAACCTTTTACTCATCAAATGGTTTTGAAACTGTTTCAACTCTAACAGTTTTGAAATCGTTTCAACCCAAGACCCTCAAACGGTTTGAATATGGATTAACCCTAAATGGTTTGAGACCGTTTGATCCTCAAATGGTTTGAAACCGTTTAGTCCTCAAATGGTTTGAGACCGTTTGGTCAATTCAGAGATGAAACTGTTTGAACTTAAATTAGGGTTTTAACATCAATTGATCTAGGGTTTTGAAACCAATTGAGTTCTAATCCTTTTGAAATCATTTGGCCATCCAAGGTCAAGACCATATGGATTATATTAGTTTGAAACCATTAGATCTTTATGCATTCTTGAAACCATTTAACCTCTAACAGTTTGAAACTGTTTGACCTCTAACGGTTTTGAAACCGTTTGGTCACCAAACGGTTTGAAACTGTTTGGTCTCTAACGTTTTGAAATCATTTGACCAAAAAAATTGAAACTTTTTGCTTTTGATATTCTTAAGGTGTGTGCTAAGATGATGTCATCATCATAAAGCTTTAGACCTCTGAATTATACTATCATATATATGATGAATCCATCAATTATTCAAGAAGCAAATAAAAGATCAACATATGATGAGAAGTTGAAATCAATAATAACATTGATGGGTTCAAGTTATATAACCCGCCTTAAAAGTATCTTTAAAGCTTCAAGATTCTTGTCTCTAATGGTGAAAGAATCTCCTTCAACTATCCAAGGTTCGTTTCCAACTCTTTGGATGCAAAAGATAGCCAAGGTTGAGCATTGGATGGAAGAGAGAAGAAAATGAATGTTGAAATCCGATTTCAACCATCAATCCAAGGTTGAAGATGATCATGGAGCTTACCTTCAGATTGGGGAACGTTTTCCTCCTGCTTCTAAGCTCCTTGTTCGTCAGCCAAAGCAAGGGAAGAAAGTGGTTTGCAAAAATAGCCTTTCAAGTAAGTGAAAAATGGAGTATATGTATATGAATTTTTAAGAGAGAGAAAGTAGGAGAAAATTCATCCACTTTCTTGCCACATTCCCCCTCCCTTCCTTGCCTTCGAAGCCATCTTTCTTTTTCCTCAATTTTCCTTTCGTTTATCTTTGAATTAAAAGCAACCACTTAAGCACCTTAATCATCATAATATTATTATCCATTTTTAGTGGACATTACTTTTTAATTAAAAAATGTGAGTGGATTTCTTCACCTACTTAGGATATTTCGGTGCCACTCAAGGCATTTGGACGTCCTCCTACTATAGGATTTCAACCACAGCCTTTTTAGTTGATGGGCACTTCAATTAATATATTTATTTTTGCTACAAAATAAATTAGGGTTTCAATTATACTTAAATCTTGATTATTTTATTATCAAGATTATCTCTCCTCAAAAGTGGTTCAAACAAGACGCCCCTTTCTTTTTCTTTTCTCTGAATGATACCAAGAAACAATAGGGACATAATAGAGGTGGTATTTTACATATCCAACCCTATGTTTTGGGTAAATTGCAAATTACACCAAAACTAGCATTCAATACACAAGCATTACTTCAAACAAGCTCCTTCTTGGAACTTAGGCTTGTGGAAGCCATACCTCAGCATCATTCTCATCCTTATGATGTTATAATACTTGAGGAACATTTATCATGTAACATTTGCAAGGTAACCCCTTAAATTGGTTAAATTGCACTTTAGTCCAAAATAGGTAAAATATTGTTTCGACATTATTCAAATAGGACAAAAATTGAAACATAAGCTCTCCTTTAGTCTTAATTGCTTTTCAAAGGATAAAGACAAGAATGTAAATGACTTACTTAAGAAAAACTTCTAGGGTTAAGGCATAACCCAGGTCAGGGATGTTACAATTATCCACCCCTAATAGGGATTTCGTCCCCGAAATCATCAAGAGAAAAGAGAAGGGTACTTCCTCCTCATCTCTTCCTCTAGCTCCCATGTAGCTTTTTCAACGCCACGATGATGCCAGAGAACTTTCACAAGAACTATGTCTTTCTTCTTCAACTTTTTGATTCTCCTGTCAGGAATCAACACTAGACCCTCTTCATAGGATATATCTTCATTTAACTCTACCTCCACAGGTTGCAATACTAACTCCGTATCAGGGTGACACTTTCTCAGCGTGGATATATGGAATACTGGATGCAATCTGTGTAGTTCAGGTGGCAAATCCAACTTATAGGCTATCTTTCCAATCTGTTCAGTGATTGGATAAGGCCCCATAAATCTAGGAGCTAACTTACCCTTCTTCCCAAATCTAAGAACACCTTTCCAAGGTGAGACTTTGAAATATACTCTATCTCCCACTTGGAATTCTAAAGGTCTTCATCATTTATAGTGTATGATTTCTATCTATCTTGTACAGCTTTTAACTGTTGTTGTATTACTTTAATCTTTTCAGTTGTTAGTTGCATTAATTCAATACCCAAAAGTTTATATTCCCCTATTTCATACCAGCATAATGGAGATCTACAACATCTACCATATAATGCTTCATATGGTGCCATATCAATACTGTGTTGATAACTATTGTTGTAAGTGAATTCTATTAATCTCAAGTGTATATCCCAACTTCCTATAAACTGAATGACACATGCCCTAAGAAAATCCTCCAAAGTTTGTATAGTCCTCTTAGATTGTCCATCTGTCTGTGGATGAAAAGTGGTACTAAATCTTAACTGCGTACCCAAAGCTTTATGTAGTCATTCCTAAAAATGACTCGTGAATTGGGGACCTCTATCAAAAACAATTGTAGCTGGAACCCCGTGTAAATGCACTATCTCATCTATATAGATTTGTGCAATTTTATCAACAGTATAGGTTGTTTTTACAGGAAGAAAATATGTTGACTTAGTCAACCTATCAACTATCACCCAAATGGAATCATGACTTTTGGCTATTCTTGGAAAACCAACCACAAAGTCCATGGTCACGTGATCCCATTTCCATTGTGGTATAGGTAAAGGTTGCATTGTTCCTGCGAGCTTCTGATGTTCAGCTTTAACATGTTGACACACTGGACACCGCATAACAAACTCAGCTACATCTTTCTTCAAACCAGGCCACCAATACATATCTTTCAAGTTATGATACATTTTGGTAATCCCTGGATGCATTGCATACATAGATGAATGAGCTTCCTCCATGACTAACTTCCTTAAGTCATTGGCATCAGGTACTACCATCCTACCATGGTAACAGACTACCTCATCATCTGACTCATGAAAACCATCCCGTTTCTCACTACCATACTCTGATATGATCTGCTGAATCACAGTATCAGCTTGTTGTGCTTCTTTGATATGTTGTTTCAAAGTAGGTTTTATGTGCATCTCAGCTAACAGTCCAGCTAACAAGGATACTTTAAGTTGTACATTGTTTTGCCCCAAAGAGACAAGCATGTCTCGTTTAAAGCATGCTAAAGAGTTCAACTGTGATTTGTCTACGTTTGCTGATGATGATTTTCTACTTAGTGCATCAGCCACTACATTAGCCTTTTCTGAATGATAATCAATTTTACAATCGTAGTCCTTGATTAACTCCATCCATTGGCATTGTCTCATGTTCAATTCGTGTTGTGAAAAGATGTATTTTAGGTTCTTATGGTCTGTAAAAATCTGGAATGTCTCTCCATAGAGATAATGTCTCCAAATCTTCAATGAATGAACCACTGCAGCTAATTCTAGATCATGTGTTGGATAATTTTCCTTGTGTTTTTTAAATTGTCGAGAAGCAAAAGAAATCACTTGATTATCCTACATCAACACACATCCTAGACCGTTCTTAGAAGCATCACAGAAAACAATATACCCCTTTCCCTGCTCAGGTAACACTAACACAGGTGCACTGGTTAACCTTTCTTTCAACAACTGGAAAGAATGTTGACACTTGTCATTCCAGACAAAAGGAACCTCCTTCCTGGTCAACTTAGTTAGGGGTAATGCTACAGAACTAAAGTTCTTAATGAACCTCCTATAGTAGTCTGCCATCCCTAAAAAACTACATATCTATGTTGGTCTCTTTGGATGTTCCCACTCCAAGACAGATTCTACCTTTTTAGGATCAACACGGATACCTGAGGCACATATTACATGTCCTAGGAAAGACACTTTTGATAACCAGAACTCACACTTACTCAATTTGACATATAGCTTGTGCTTTCTTAGTAAAGTCAGGGCCAGACGAAGGTGTTGCTCATGCTGTCGAGCATCTTTACTATAAATTAGGATGTCATCTATAAAGACTACTATGAATTGATCAAGGAATAGCCGAAAGATTCTGTTCATGAGTTCCATGAATGCAGCTAGTGCATTAGTTAGTCCAAACGACATAAATATGAACTCCTTAGTGACCATACCTTGTTCTGAAAGCTGATTTAGGTATGTCACTCTCCTTGATGCGTAACTGATGGTATCCTGACCTCAAATCTATTTTAGAGAATATAGTTGCACCGCGCAACTGGTCAAACATGTCATCTATCCTTGGCAAAGGATATTTGTTCTTTATGGTTACTTTGTTTAGCTGTCTATAGTCGATGCATAATTTCATAGACCCGTCTTTCTTTTTAATGAAAAGAAGTAAAGAACTGGAGCACTCCATGGTGAAGTACTCGGTCGAATAAAACCCTTTTCAAGCAACTCCTGTAACTATTTCTTGAGTTCTTCCATCTCAGCAGGTGCCATTCTATAAGGTGTTTGGGCTATTGGTTGCATACTCAGGATTAGATTAATCTCAAAATCAATCTCTCGGGGTGGAGGAACACTTGGAAGTTCCTCAGGAAACACATCCTTAAACTCCCTAACAATCAGAACTTCAGAAAGACTAGGACTCTCTGCCCTGGTATCTACCACATGTGCCAAGAATGCTTCACATCCTTGTTGCATCAGCTTCTCAACTACCATAGCCGACACTAGACAGGTTGGAAGAATCTTTTTGTCCCCCTGAAAGATCCATGTAACACCATTGTATGTGAACATAGCTTGCTTGGAACCACAATCCAAGACAACCTTATATTTTTCCAGGGTGTCCATCCCAAGGATTATGTCGAACCCATGCATCTCAAGTTGTATAAGATCCACCTGAATTTTATGTTCTGAAAAAGAAAGAACACAGGGAGAACATACCTCCCGCAACACTGCAGATCCAACTAACACAGTTTCTAATAACAAGTTATCTGCTCTATGACTAATAGTCATATTGCAGTCATGAATCACTTCTCGAGTGATAAAGGAATGTGTAGCACCCCGATCAATCAAAACAGATACAAAGCAGGATGAAGACATATCAGAATGAAATAATTCCATCTGACATGTCACAACTCGTGGGTTGACCACTGCCTCAAGCTGATTCATAGCATAGAATCTTGTCATTGCTTGATGTTGACTTTGTGCTCTATTATTTGATGCAGTTGATCCTGCCTGGGACGTTTGTCCACATCCTCGAGTGCCACTAGAAAATTGTTTCCTCTGATGACCTTATTGACTCTGCCTCGGTGGTTGGGTTACCATTGTGTTTCCAACTGGACAATTCCTTGCTAGATGTCCTACCTGTCTACATTGGTGACAGATTCTATTCTCTTGATATGGTCTAAAAGGTCCAGTCACTGACGTTGATGTTTTACTGGGGGCTCTATTTGGAGTAAAACTACGAGCCCTACCCCTACTTGACGTCCACTGTGTCTGGGTATTGAACCTTGGTGGTGTTTTTGGTGCAGAAAACCTTGGTTTCTTAAAACTTTTGGACCTCTATCCTTGGAACTGTGTATATACTTTCTTATTGTTGGCCTGACGCTTCTCAGTCACGAACCTTTCTATTCGCCTAACAAACTCCACAAAGGTGGCAAACCTCTCTCTATTCTCTAGAGTAGATACTGGTGTGGTTAAATCAGCGTTCAAACCTTTCTCAAAATGTTGAATCCTCTCCTCATCTGTAGTAGCCATGTGCAGACAGAACCGTAGAAGCTCCATAAACTTAGCTTCATACTCACTATAGTTCATTTGTCCTTGCCTTATCTGCTCAAACTGGGAGATCTTCTCATCCAGGTAAGTCTTGGGAAAATATCTACTAATGTATTCACGTCGGAATTCTTCCCATCCGACCTCAACACCTAGCCTTTTGCCTTCTTCTATGGCCCACCAATGGCCAGCACTCCCCTTCAACAGGTACACTACATGCCTAACCTTCTTAGCTTCTGGGATATTAAGAATTCTGAAGGCCTTTTCCAGCTTAGTCAGCCACAAGTCTGTGTCTTCTAGGCCAGCTGTACCAGCATATTCAGTGGCTCCTACCCAGTGAAGCCATTCAAAAGTCTTACCAGCTCCATGTCCCTCATTATGAGCTGGTGCCCTAGGTGCAAGTGGTGGCATCCTATCTGCCATATGTGTCATTTTCACCATGAACTGCCCAAACAGAGCATGGAAAGCTGGGTTTCCTAGTGTAGCTTGGTCAAGCTGGGGATGTTCAGGTACTAGTTCTTCTCTAGCCTGATCCCTTGCACCTCCTCCTGGTGCAGCAATACCGCTTTCAGCAGCATGTTCTTCATGTGATCCATCCATCTTCAAGCTTAACTTCTTCTCCTAAGAGAAGAAGTCACTATCAGATAAACTGGAAGACACTAGAATAGACTCAACGACATTAATCCTATGTCTCTGTAGACTCAGCGAACCTTAAGCTATGATACCAAAAACTTGTGATGACCCGACACCAAATCAGACCGTCACTGCATAATTAATTGTGGAAATAAACATAAACAATGGATTAACAAAAATCACTAAAAATTAAAACCATTTGCTAAGAGATCCATTTCCAGGAAACTCTTATAACAAGAACCAAAATATTATATATACATTCTGGTCCACAAAGTACATACCATGTACCTTCTCTTCTCAAGGATTACATGCAATAGTTGCTCTGTTAAATCTACACATAAGTAACATAAAACCTCGAGGCATTCAATGCCAAAATCTTAGATCAATCATAAAACACTAACTACTGACTCCAAGGACCTGAGAGTACAAAGATGACACATAGGACTCATATCTACAAGACACGACAGTCAGTATCTCCACCTGAGATGTTACTTTTGTCCCTGTTGCTGCTGTCCTTCCCCTATTGTATGGTTTCTACCGCCTCGTCCTCATCCACCTAAAAAGGTTGGATCTCACAGGGGTGATACAATTGAAATTTTCCCAGCGAGAGATATAACTCTCCGCCAAAAACATTATTATTGTAGATAAATAGTGATAAACTAAGTAGAGGATTCTTTATTATTAATAAGTGGGATAAATCACTATTTATGCATAATACAGCAATATCATTAATTTAATAAGGAATATGAAGAACATGTAAAACATTGATCCATTTTAGGATATACTAAACAATGTAACATCAACCAATGTTTTCCGTATTTTATCCTTAAACAAATACACTACATGGTTGATTACATTTTACAATCACACTTATTGTGGCATACAACTCATAAAAACATAATTAACTAATGCGGAAGTGTTCACTAAGCAGCGAATTTCCTAAAATCACTAAAAATTAAAACCTTTTTACCCTGGGGTCCATCAAATGAAAACTTTCTCACATAGAACAAAAGTAACTTATTTACATCCTGATTTAAAGGTACATGACTTGCATCATCTCTTTCTAAAAATTACAAGTATCAACTGCTCTTGTTGAACTAAACACAAGCGGTGTAAAATCTCGAGGCACTGACCCAAAATCTCAAAAGCACTAACTACTACTCCGAGGACCTGAGAGTACAGAGACGACACATAGGACTCTATTTACATCTATACAAGGCATAACAGTCAGTGTCTCCACCTGAGACTTCACTGTTGTCCCTATTGCTGTTGTTGCTATCCTTCTCTTACTGAAGGATTCATGTCTCCTCGTCCACGACCACCTAAAAATGTAGTTCCCACGGGGGTGAGACAATGTAAATTGCCCCAGCGAGAGATATAAATCTCTGCCAGTAACATTATTATTGCAGCTTAAGAAGATAAATATGAACAGAGGAATCATATTTGTTTGACAGCAGTTAATTCAATGTCTAACAGATTAGAACATTATTCTTACTAAAAGCATAAGCAGTTATAACTTGATAGAGCAATATGTCACTTATCCATTAAGGAATATGAAGAACATGTATAACATTTATTCACTATAGAATCATTTCCACAGCATTAACTCTCTTCAGGCTTGGATCATATATCTAATGCCTGGCATTATCATTGTGGAGTCATGGCCTGTAACCATACTCTTTTCACAAAGTATTGGGATCTTAATCCCTCATCTCATCAAGTACATTTCCATTTCCTAACAAGTTCATCATCATAACTATAGAATATGGGTATTTGAACCCTTAACTCATCGTGGAACACTTGTTACCACTTATTAGGTAACTTCATACCTTCAGGTCATTTGACCAAGGACATTAGGAATCTTGCTACATAAAGTCTTTCACATAGAACACAAAGTTCAATGATTCTTGTTACACAAAGCATTGCACATAGTGCACAAAGCTCATATCACCTCTTATTACCCCCTCAAAGCAATAAGGCATATTATGGCTTATAAAACTCATAAACAAGCTCAATAATTAAAACATCATATGACACACACGGCTCATAAATTTTCAGATTATTTCTCACTAAGTAATCAAAACATATGAAGACTTATAAAGCCTATAAAACATTCTCAAAATACAGAGCATCATAGCCCATACATGTCTATACTCCTCATCTCATCATTCCTGCATGATTAGTATTCATGATAGCAATTATAATGCTTTATATCAGCACCATACAACACTAAGTAATACCACTATTCCCTTTTTAGGGTTCATGGTTTCTCTTTCATATCAGCACCCTCCATTAGGGTTTTCCCATAAATAACCACTTAGGTTCTTAAGATCATATTATTAATGATCAGCCCTATTTCATTGCTTCTCACAGTTAGAAGCCAATATTGATAACATAAGTATTCAATCATACTTATTTATTCTCATCATTCATCATTGAATGTATTATCAACACCAAGTATGAGTTTCTCTCTCATCTTAATCAGAATATGATTACATCATAGTTTATAGGTTTGGATTAACCTTTTCATAGGGCATGTTAGCCTACATTCAACAAGGTCCATAACATCTTGATACCATCTCAATATAACAATGACATGACACATCTCATGTGTCACTCATCCAATTATATTGGACTTAAGCACATCAAGTATATCAGTATTGGGGTGTTCGATGTGATATCTATCATATCTTGATGTATCACTTCCCTCAACACCTTTATCTTACATGAGTTCATCCACTTAGCTTGTATTATGGTATTTCCCATCCTAATACTTTATATACCAGATCATCACATTCATCATGCAATGTATTGGTCATTAGACACTCACTTAGAATATACAACCATTGCCAATAATATTGACTCATCCTTGAGTTAGGAACTATTGATATAAGGATATCCATTATCAACCTCTCTATGTGTTACATTTGTCAAAACATTAATCACTATTCCATTATTAGGAATAGGATTCTTCATATTTATAATTTGAGGATTCACATAGAATTTTTCATAGATTATATGAATTTCACATAGTATTACTCTTCATTATAATTTCACATAACATCCTTCTATATCAGGGTTTCACCTAGTATTATATGAAATTAGGATTTCACAACGCATCACCCAGTGATAGGGCTTCACCTAGCATTAGTGGAACTACCCTTTATTAGGGTTTCATATACCTTTACCCCATTTTAGGGATTTAAGGTTTACCATTCACATCCAAGTAGGGTTTCTCTTACCTCATACCCAAATTAGGGTTAGGATGCACAATTCCCATTAAATTAGGGTTTCCTTCATTGTTACACTAAGTTAGGGTTACATCATCACCATGGATTATGGTTTCACTGAGATTTGCCCTTAAATTAGGGTTTCACATAGCCTTGCCCTAAATTAGGGTCAAGGTACATCAATCTTTTCAATGGGGATTTCATGATCTCATATTATGGATCAAACCCTGATTACACCTTTATTCATAATGAGAGGATTATGGCTTATTAAGTAAGGAATCATATCTCCCATTCTCTCCCTCTCTCATCCTCTTTAGGATGTTAAATACTCCAAGATTGATCTAGGTTAACTCTTCACTTGAGTACACATAGATAGGGTTAATCTTCATAATCACCATTGATCTACATCATTATTAACCAAGTAGCTAATTGACCTTTGAACATATAAGGTGTACAAATGGTTTAACCAATTTGAACCTCAAATGTTTTGGTCACTTAGACCTCAAACGGTCTTGGTCACTTAGGCCTTAAACGGTCTTGATCAATTAGGTTCAAACGGTTTGAAAACCGTTTAGCAAAGTTGGTTCTTGAAACCGTTTAGACAAAACATCTTGAAACTGAATTAACTTGAGTCTCCAAACGATTTGAGACCGTTTGGTCTCAAATGGTCTTGAGACCATTTGGACTCAAATGGTCTCAATATCGTTTGGTCCAAACCCTCTCAAAACCAAATGGAGCAAAAAGGGTCTTCAACACTTAATCGATTCAAGGTTCCAATCCATGAACCAACTATCAATTGGACCACTAAAGTATTCATCAATTGAAATACTGAATCACCATTCAATTAAACCTTTAATTTATGGTTTTGAACCCAATTGAACTAGGGTTGATAATCAAGAAACCATCACTTAGGGTTTTGAAACTCAGGAACCATCGATGGTTGACATTGTGGAACCAATTCAATTGAAATCAGTGAACCATCATCATTACATGGTATGACTTGACCTCAAACGGTCTTGAATGACCCCCAAACAGTCTTGAGGTCATTTGGATGATCTCCAAATGGTCTTGAGACCGTTTTCCCATCTCATCATCAAAATCCATGACATCCAATTAGGGTTTGGATCATTGGATTGATTATCAAATCAGCAATTGATTGCATTTCAATTTGGTATATTTGGATCTTCAAATACCCAACCATACTCAACCCTAGACCTTCAAACAGTCTTGGTTGACCTCCAAACGGTCTTGAGACCGTTTGGGTGATTCCCAAATGGTTTTGAAACCGTCCCAAAACATCAACTTAATCAATTGCAAAATCAGCACTTAGCTGATTAGGGTTTCTATTTGAAAGTTTGTCCATAAGTTGAATTAATCAATTCGAGCCATTGGATCATCATCCAACACATACTAGGGTTCAGAACTCAAATGGTCAACCCATCCAAATGGTTAACTCCTCTAAACGGTTTGGAGTCCAAACCTCCAAACGGTTTGGAAACTGTTTGGTCTCCAAACGGTTTGATGAAACCGTTTGGACCATTTTGTTGAAATCGTTTGCAAGAGATATTTGGGGAGGTGTGTGCTTATGATTATGTCATCATCATCAAGATCCAAACTCATGAAATCTTCTATGATTTCCATGGTGATTGCATCAATCAACCAAAAACAATTCTGAGAATGAAGAAAGTATCAACAATTGATAAGGAATTGAATGCAATAACAATATTAAGGGTTCAAGTTATAAATCCCACCTCCAATTGAGATCCAAAGCTTCAAGATCACGTCAACAATGGTGTATGCAACTCCTTTCACTATTACAAGGCTCGTCCTCAAGCTTTGAGTGAAAAGGAATGGTTAGAATTGAAGAGGGGATCAAGATATGAAGAATTCATGCATTGATTTTCGATTTTCACCATGGATTCAAGGTGAAAGGAGGTAAAGAAGATTACCAACAGGTTGGGGGCCGTCATACTGATCCTCCAAATCTCCTTTGGTCGTTTTCCAAGCAAAGGAAAGAAGTGGAAACGGAAAAGCCTTTGTTTTGGCTTGTAAAGGGTCTTTTTATAAGAAATTCAAGGAGAGAGAAAATGCCTCATAAAAATTCATTAAATCCTAAAAATGGTGCCGCCTCTTCCCCCTCAACTTCTTGGATCAGAGTCTATCTTGTTTGCCTTTTATTCCTCTCAATTATCCATGATTTAAAGAAAAGAAAATCAAGCACCTTAAATCATATAATACTAATATCCATAAGTGAGTGGATATTTCTTTTTCTTATAATAATGTGAGTGAGTTATCCACTTCCCTTGGATATTTTCGTTTCCTAGGAAAGGCAAAAAGGTGTTCACACTTGAAAAAAATCAACCATCTCGTTTTTGGTTGAAGGCCCTTCAATTATTATATTTATTTTTGCACTAAATTGAATTAGGGTTTCACTTAGGCTTAAATCTTGATTATTTTAATATCAAGATTCTCTCTCCTCCAACTTAATTCACTTGAGGCGCCCCTCTCATTTTCTTTGCTCTACATGATGCCAAGAAACATTAGGGACCTTATTGAAGTGGTAATTTGCATATTGAACCCTAGGTTTTGGGTAAATTGCACATTACACCAAAACTAGGTTTTAATGCACAAACATTGCTTTATCAGCTCTTTCTTGGTACTCAGGCTACCACAAGCTATACCTCTGCATCATATCCAATCTCATGGTGCTTCAACATATGAGGAACATATTATCATGTACAATTTGAAATTTAACCCCTCAACTTGGGTAATTTGCACTTTAGTCCAAATCAGTAAAACAATGTTTCAACATTATTCAAAAAGGACCAAAATGGAATATAAGTTCCTCTTGAGTCCTAATTACTTTTCATAAGGTAAGGTTAAGCATCTACTCAACCTTATTAGGAAAATCATCTAGGGTTAACACATAGCCCAGGTCAGGGATGTTACATTTATGCCCTGAGGAGATGAGGTATACCGCTCATACTCCAATCGACCACGATGGCGTAAAGCATCGGTTCCATACCTAGGTCAATGGAAGAGTCAGACTCCATGACCTCATCTGTATCGGTCAGTGCGAGACCACATGCAGGACATCTAGTGTCACTGCTAAATAGCTTTCCAGGGTATACGGGCAACTTTGCTATAGAGTTATAGCCCGTAGCATATATTCTCTTCAGGATATCGCCTGTAGCCAATGCCTGGTATTGTGGAGTCATGGCCTATAGCCATACTCTTATTGGGATATGGTCCATAACCATTCATGTACATAGGATATGGCCCGCAGTCATTCCTATGAGGTGTAAGGATATATTCACCCATTACCCCCACATATCCAAAAATATGCATTCTAGGAGTTCCCATAGGAAAACATGTTTCACCATCACCAACTAAGGGACTTGGGATCCTATAAATGAGGATATGGTCCAATTAATAACAAAAATGCAAAATGATAATTTTGACTTAATCTTAATAAAAATTTGGATCTATGGCCATGGCTTTATATGATAAGATTCCACTTGATTATTTAAGTACATACCATATTCTTTTTAGCATTAGTCAAGTTTTCAAACAAGAATTATTATGACAAATGCTAGAAAGAAACATGTAATACTTCTATCGAGTATTTTTCAAAACTTTATAAAACATTGGGATCTCGGTCCCTTATCTCATTACTGGGAATTCACATCTCTCAACAATACCATCATCATGTTTACTGGATCTGGTTATTCAAACCCTTAGTTCATCACTGAACAAGGGTATCACTCATCAGGTAATTAATATCTCCAGGTCATCTGACCAAGGTATTCATGATACTTGTTACACAAGCATCTCACATAGCTTATCAGGCATATTCAACTTCTTATCACCTCTCACTAGGCAACAAATAAAATAATGGCTCACAAGGCCCATTAACATCATAGCTCATACCTGGTTATGCTCATTATCTCATGATACTTGCATGGTTAGTATACTTGATAACAACCATATCAATTACATATCAACATTATGCAATACAAAGATAAAATCACTATTCCCTCATTAGGGTTAGGTTTTCCCATCTTTATCAATTAGGGTTTCACATAACATTACCCTATAATAGGGTTTCACATAACATCACCCTATATTAGGGTTTCACATAACATCACCCTATATTAGGGTTTCACATAACATTACTCTATATTAGGGTTAGGGTTTCCCATCTTATATTAATTAGGCTTTTATGATTACCTCATTAATCCAAACCCTAAGTCATTGCTTCCACATATCTTAGAGCAAATAACATTATTTAAGTATTAAATCATATGTATCATTGTTCCATGTACTAGAATCACACATCACCATCATACCTTATTCAGTTGACTTAACCTTTCACTAAGTACATGCACCTATGCTTATCATAGTGTATTGAATTTATTACTTTCATAGGCATCGAGTGATAATCACTCTAATTATACTAATCACCTAAGTACTTTAGAGGTACTTCCATTGAAATCAACCTTGAGATACTCTTCAACCACTTATGGGGTTATTAGTACTTACATGGTTTGAATCAATTGGACCTTCAAACAGTTTGGACCAATTGAACCTTCAAATGGTTTGGACCAACTGAACCTTCAAACGGTTTGAGACCGTTTAGACCATCAAACGGTCTTGGTCTAAACCTTTAAACGGTTTGAGACCGTTTAGACCTTCAAACAGTCTTGGTCTCTATATCCTTAAACGGTCTGAAGACCGTTAGACCTTAAACGGTCTTGGTCTCTAATCCTTCAAACAGTTTGAGACCGTTAGACCATCAAGCGGTCTTGGTCTCATTGAACCTCCAAACAGTTTTGAACCTTTTACTCATCAAATGGTTTTGAAACCATTTCAACTCTAATGGTTTTGAAATCATTTCAAACCAAGACCCTCAAATGGTTTGAAGATGGATTAACCCTAAACGGTTTGAGACCGTTTGATCCTCAAACAGTTTGAAACTGTTTAGTCCTCAAATGGTTTGAGACCGTTTGGTCAATTCAGAGATGAAACCGTTTGAACCTAAATTAGGGTTTTAACATCAATTAATCTAGGGTTTTGAAACCATTTGAGTTCTAATCGTTTTGAAATCGTTTGGCCATCCAAGGTCGAGACCATATGGATTAGATTAGGTTGAAACCATTAGATATTTACACATTCTGGAAACCATTTAACCTCTAACGGTTTGAAACCATTTGACCTCTAACAGTTTTGAAACTGTTTGGTCACCAAATGGTTTGAAACTGTTTGGTCTCTAACGTTTTGAAACCGTTTGACCAAATCAATATATGATGAGAACTTGAAATCAATAATAACATTAACGGGTTCAAGTTATATAACCCGCCTTAAAAGTAGCTTTAAAGCTTCAAGCTTCTCGTCTCTAATGGTGAAATAATCTCCTTCAACTATCCAATGTTCGTTTCCAACTCTTTGGATGCAAAAGATAGCCAAGGTTGAGCATTGGATGGAAGAGAGAAGAAAATGAATGTTGAAATCTGATTTCAACCATCAATCCAATGTTGAAGATGATCATGGAGCTTACCTTCAGCTTGGGGAATGTTTTTCTCCTGCTCCTAAGCTCCTTGGTCATCGTCCAAAGCAAGGGAAGAAAGTGGTTTGCAAAAATAGCCTTTCAAGTAAGTGAAAAATGGAGTATATGTATATGAATTTTTAAGAGAGAGAAAGTAGGAGAAAATTCATCCACTTTATTGCCACATGCCCCCTCCCTTCCTTGACTTCGAAGCCATCTTTCTTTTTCCTCAATTTTCCTTTCATTTATCCTTTAATTAAAAGCAACCACTTAAGCACCCTAATCATTATAATAATATTATCCATTTTTAGTTGACATTACTTTTTAATTAACAAATGTGAGTGGATTTCTTCACCTACTTAGGATATTTCGGTGCCACTCAAGGCATTTGGACGTCCTCCTACTATAGGATTTCAACCACAGCCTTTTTAGTTGATGGGCACTTCAATTTATATATTTATTTTTGCTACAAAATAAATTAGGGTTTCAATTATACTTAAATCTTGATTATTTTATTATCAAGATTATCTCTCCTCAAAAGTGGTTCAAACAAGATGCCCCTTTCTTTTTATTTTATCTAAATGATACCAAGAAACAATAGGGACATAATAGAGGTGGTATTTTACATATCCAACCCTAGGTTTTGGGTAAATTGCAAATTACACCAAAACTAGCATTCAATACACAAGCATTACTTCAAACAAGCTCCTTCTTGGAACTTAGGCTTGTGGAAGCCATACCTCAGCATCATTCTCATCCTTATGATGTTATAACACTTGAGGAACATTTATCATGTAACATTTGCAAGGTAACCCCTTAAATTGGGTAAATTGCACTTTAGTCCAAAATAAGTAAAATATTGTTTCGACATTATTCAAATAGGACCAAAACTGAAACCTAAGCTCTCCTTTAGTCTTAATTGCTTTTCAAGGATAAATACAAGAATATAAATGACTTACTCAAGCAAAACTTCTAGGGTTAAGGCATAACCCAGGTCAGGGATGTTACATTTAGGGTCAAAATTGTGATTTGTTATTTTTCTCCAGCACTTTATCTAGCCTTGATCTTTGCTAGAATTACATATTGGGTTGTTTACATGCATTTTTTATCTTCTTTATATACTATGCTTGGATAAGCCCTTTTTTTATCTTCTAATCTCCCTTATAACATTTTTTATCTCCTTTATTTTAACAAGTAGTGTTTCTTCTCTCTTCATACCCCCACTTTTTGAATTTACAAAGGGGGAGAAAGCATGTCTTCTTACGAAAGGTAGGGAGATGGCATGTCTTACATGAAGAGGAGAAGCATGTATCTTATGTAAAGGTAAGAAGGTCAAGGGGAGAAGACATATATGTCTAGAACATATATGAGTAGAAGACATAGTATTCTATAAATGTTATGAAATTGAACCATGAAGGAGAAATAACATCAATTAGGGGGAGTATGAGAACTCCACTAACATCAATTGAGGTAGATCATATTGAATCAATTCTATTGAAACCCCTAGGTTTTCCAAAGGTATGACTTTACTTAAATGCTTTAAATACATCTATGGAATGGTTTTCCATCTTCAAAAGGGGGGAGAATGTTGACTCTAGGTCAATGTTGATTCTAGGTCTAAATTGACCAAACCCTTGTTTCGATGATGACTAAACCATTCCAATTATATGTGTCTAATGTTTCTACTTGAGTGATTTTAGATTAGGTATAGACACACTCCAAATTCCCTAACTTGTGCATCTCAAACTGGAGAAAAGACAAGTCAAAATCAATGCAAGTGTACTTTTATTGAATATGATGTAAATCCATTGAAATCATGTTGTAAATCACTTGTAATGATTGTATGACTCATAATTAAGCTTAGAAAAAATCATGAGCACTTGAATAAAATATTTAAGCACTTTTGTGACATTTTCCAAAATTCATTACAAGATGTTTTTTCTGTCGAGTTACAAACTTTACCATTCCCTAGATGGATTTTAAGAATGTCATGGTTTGATCAAGTTGCCACTACATATAACTCGACCGATCATTGCACTGGCCAAAAATGATTTAAGTGGTTCAGTCGAGTTTCATCTAGGTTAAACTCGACTGATACTTCAAATTAGTTTTGTTGCATAGTGCAATCAGTCGAGTTACCTTTATTAAAGTCCACTGATCACACTGCACGGAAAGTGTAGAAAAAGTGTTTCTAGCCATTGGAGTGTTGAAAAACTCAAAAAAATATTTGTTGTAACACCTCAAATGGCTAGTATTCATCATTAAATGTTCCCACTGGCTAGTAGACATCCCCTAATATAAATAGGACCCCTTGGGATTCATCCCATGGTTAGACAAGCATTATGAAGGTACTTATTATATGGTTGAGTGAATCCTACAACCTCATCTCTCTAAGCCTAATCACTTGCTTCATCCATTAGAGTGTGCAGGAGATTTGTAAGATAGCTAGTCCTACATGTATATATTGTGAGGCTATCACTTCCACCACCTCCCAATCTCTCATTTCTACCATGAAGATGAAGATGAAGTTTCTCACTCTTGGCTAAGAGAGGTTAAGAAGAACAAGGGAAGGCATCCTTGGTGAAGGTGAAGTCAAAGGCGGAAGATCCAAGAAGAGTGGATAATTCCTCAAAGGCTGGAGACTTGTGTAAGAGTAGGTAGGTCCTTGGTGAAGGCCAAAGACTCGTTGCAAAGTGGGTTAGTCCTTAGTGAGGTAGAAGACTCTTGGTTGGATAGGTTGTTGGCTCCCTTCCCCTCAAAGGGAAAGTTAGGTATCCTTGTCCCAGAAAAGGAAGGTTGTATGTAACTCTTATAAGTAAATATAAGGAGTAGACATTGTTAATAAATCCTAGATGTTGACCTCTCTAGGTAGTGGACAAACAATATCCTAGTTTGGAGATTGGAACCACTCTACATAGTTTGTGTTCTTGTGCTTGTTTCAATCTCTCTCATCCTCACTAAGTATGTTTTAGTTGCGCTTAAATTCCTAATTAGAAACCTTATCTTATGAAGTTGTGATATATCTTGAAGGTCTAATGAATTTTGTTTAAGTGCATTTTAGATCTGTTTACCCCCCCAGAGTAAACCTCCCATACTACATCCAACAATCATATTTCGTGGAACTGATTTTGATCGTTGCAAGGACTTTAGTTCTCTTATGCAGAGTGAATTTGAGATGAACATGATGGGGGAGCATACTTTCTTCATTGGCTATAAAATAAAGCAAACAAAATATGGAAACTTCATCAACTAAGGCAAGTACACAAGTGAACTCTTAAAGAACTTTGGGATGGAAAACACCAAGACAATGGATACTCCCATGTCAAACACCACCAAACTTGATAGAGATGAAGAAGGTGAGAAGGTAGATGAGAAGCTCTATAGAGATATGATTGGTAGCTTGTTATACTTAACTGTCTCTAGACTTGACATTATGTTTAGTGTTGGAATGTGTGCTAGATTTTAATCAATCCCTACAATATCCCATTTTATAGCTGTTAAGAGGATTCTAAGGTACCTAGACAAAACCCACAATTTTAAACTATGATATCCCAAGTCAAGGGACTTTACTCTTACTGCTTGTAGTGATGTAGATTATGTTGGGTTCTTAATTGATAGAAAGTGCACAAGTGGAACTTGCTTCTTCCTAGTACCATGCTTAGTTTATTAATTCTCTAAGAAACAAGGAACAATGGCTCTGTCAACTACCAAGACTGAGTACATTGTAGTTGGGAGTTGTTGTGCTCAAGTCCTATGGATGAAGAAAGTGCTCCAAGACTTTTATTTTTCTATGATGCTTCTCCTAACTAGTGCAATCAATTTATCTTACAATCCTATATTGCATAGTAGAGATAAACATACAAAGGTTCATCATCATTTCCTCCTTGACCACATTTCTAAGATATATATATATATATATATATATATATATATATATATATATATATATATATCACTCATGTAGACATGAAAAATCAACTTGCAGACATTTTCACTAAACCTCTATCTAGGGAGCAATTTACTTTCATTAGATCAAAATTTCTTATATCTTCTCTTGATGAAAATAGTATGCCCTATAGATAGATGTTCTCTTATCTATATGTTCCAACTCATAAATGTTCATCTTATGCTTGTTTATGCTACAAATGCCAAGTTTGAGTGCTTTATTTTTTGTGTTTTTGCTTTAAATCACACATGCTTGTTTTATCGCTAAATAGTAACCAATGATGAGTGGAAAATGCCTTAATATGTTAAAAATGCATGATAGGCTAGAGAAATATATTTATATAGCACTCTAGGAGCCTAGAATTAAATTTCAATTTTTGTTGACAACCTTTCTTGTTGATCAAGTTTTCTCTAAGGAAACTCGACCGAAAACTTTCCCAAGAACTAAACACATATTAGTGTCAGCTGAGTTTCTCAAATCTAAACTCGACCGACAACATTGTTGTGTAGAAAAATATATATTATTGGTTAATTTTCTCCCTCTACTAGAGAAAACTCGACCGATTAGTCTCCATCTCAGTTCTTCCTTGAACCCTAGGTCTACTCAGACTCTTTTCTATCCCAATCCTTCCCTGAAATCACCTTCCCCAACCTTAACCCTAAGATTGGGTGACTTGTTGTTCCCTTCCCTTTTTGGCACCATCTTTAGCTGGTTTCTTTTCGATGACATCCAACTATAGGAAGCGGACATGTCCAGTGGGATTACCTTCATCCTACACTGCCTCTAGGCTCATTCCATATGATGGTACCTCTATCATCTCTTCTTAAGCGGTCAATCATTACAAGGATTTGTTGCCTAGAAATCCATACCCTTTTAGGCACTTGTTGATTCCTAGAAATGAGTTACTAAAAGAGGTTAAGAATATTTTTTTCAATCAACACCTTGATGCTCTTTGCTATGAATCCATGACCTATAACAACTCCCTATCAAGCAAGAAAGTGGTGCATGAGTTCTATGCAAATCTTACCTGATACTACACCACTTTAGTGCCACCTCCCAACACCCAAGTTGTTTTATCATACATGATTGAGGGGGTCAATTTTTCAATATTTGAGTATTCCTTGAACACTCACTTATCTTGTTCCTAGGAAAATTGGATGAATTCCTATCTTTCATACCGTGACCTCCTTGACCCTGAAGTCTTCTACAAGAGCTTTGACTCTAAGTTATCTCTTCCCAATATCCACAAAAACTCTAAAGAAACTATAGTTCACTATAGGAAGAAAGATATCCTACCATCTTCTTCTCTGGATATTAAGACTGACTTGGTTGCTCTTTTAGTTAACTACAACATCCATCCAAATAAAAATCAAACAAATATTATAGAAAACGCAGTAGTGATCATGTATCGTCTTCTTTAAAATATTTTTTCAAATGGGCAAGATACATTAGACATCACATGAGTTGCTTTGACACAAAGAAGAACACTAGAGACTCCCACCTGCCCTACCCTAACCTAATTTTTGGTGTTTTTCAACATCGTATTGAAAAATCTCTTTTTAAGGATCTTAGCTACAGAGTCAGTAGAAAATGTGTGTACATCAGTGACACCCCTGTCAAGAAATCCTTTCACCCAACCTCCTCTACACATGGTTCTTCCTCATTCACCAACCTCCTCCACCTCCTAGACCTGACCATATCTCCTTTTTGGTGTACAATGAAGCCCTCTTGGGCTACATGATTCACCAACATGCTTACAACACTCAGGTTTAGGAGCACCTCCACCATGATCTTATTCAGATAATGTTGAACATGAACTTGTCCTACTCCCATCCCTATCCCACCTACCAGCCCTTCCCAACTGTTGACTATGCCTCTTATGCATAAGCTCAGTTCCACCCAACCTACCAACCTACTGCTATTGTTGTACTTCCTACCTCTGATGGAGGACCTACCTCTGCTTCCTTTGCTCACTCGAGTGACACACAACTACTTGCACTTCCTCATGGCCCTACTTCCACCTTTCTTTTTGGCTTTGATGGGGCTTCTACACCCAACTTTGACCAATAAAATGCTCTGCATTCATGTGGTATGTCTTGGGTAGAGCAACATCACAAATGGCATGTTATTTGCTCCTTTGGACCTCCTGAGTATGAGGAAATGGTTGATGAGGCTGATGAAGATGATGTTGAGGGTGATGGTGATGAGGATGAGGATGTTGGTGATGATGGATCTGATGGAGATGGTGATGGAGATGGTGGTGAGGACACACCTATTGCCCCTAATGCACCTTTTGATGGTGATGAAGACTACCAGCCTGACGACAATGAGGAAGTTGACTTTGATGCACTTGGCGTTTGGCCCTTAGTCCTTAGAGTGCTCATCTCTATATCTTTTTGTAGACTTTCATGTACAGAGCATTGGTCATTGTATCTTAGGTTTACTATTTTCATATCATGCCATTTTTTTGTTGTGTAGTAGTTTCATCTCAAGAGGACATACTTCTATTGTAATCTTATTGTAGGTACCCTTAACTCTATGCTATTGATGGAGCTTCCACTTGTGTGGGATTGCGTGTACCACTAAAAATCCTAAAGATAGTAAGTCTTTAGGTTTAGCCTTGCTTATACTAGGTTAAAACTTCACCCACGTATGCTAAGACATGTGGAAGTCTTATCGCAGTATAGTTAAGGGTCGAATCCACAGGACAACGGTCTTGTTGGCAGCAACAAGATGGAAAACGTTAGAATTTCACTTAACTCCTTAATAGTTGATATTTAGTCCAAAGATTTGATTTGGTTGTTTTAAACTAAGTGCAAGTAAAGTAAAAGCGAGAAAGTAAACTTAAGGTTGTTAACAATGATAAGAAACCACTAGGATGTGCTCGGTTTTCACCACCACTACGCATGGATCAAAACATGCATCATAAAAAACATAACCTGCAATAAGAGTCTAAACAGTTAGTATCTTTGTAGATTTAGTTTCCTTTCGGAGAACTAACTACGAGAATTGTGGGAATGTTGCAATGCCAGCCATCCCCGAACGAGTGGTCACCTACTTTACATCATTCCCTTCGCAAAGTGTGTTCCTCAACTTATCAAGGTTGTACTTTCATACGTCAACTGATTCCATTTCATAGTATGAAAGTACAACAATGGAAGTGAGTTTACTCCACTTCTTGAAAAACACTCCTAGATACCGAAACAGATGCATGGTGGATACATGCATCAAGAACCAACATTCAATCAAGATTTGAATCTAATAGTACAAACATAGACAATTCATACTAAAAGATAAAAGACAACACAAGTAGGTGATCAAGCAACAAGCATTCGTTAAACGATTGATGTCGAACTAAAAGAAAAGTATATCTCTATTGCAAAATATGGATTACATTGCATGAAATGAAAACATGGGTAGCGGGGCTACTCCCCGCACCCTAGTGAATGAGACTACTCGCTCATAGAAAATACAAAGAAGGAGGTGAGAAGAGAGAGAGAGAATGTCATCCCCACAAAGGAGAGAGGAAAGTCAACCCCTTGGAAAGAGAGAGAATGACGATCTTCACACTTCACAGGTTTCTCGATGATGAGGTCTCCTCTTCCCACCTTCTTTGGCGATGAGAGAGAAAGCATCTTCAGGATGGAGTGTGGATCTCAGACCGACAGCCTTTGGGCGGAGGATGGAGGATGGAATAGCTCTGGAGTAGTAGAGGCAGCCTCTGGATGTCTGAAAACTTCCTCATTTGGGAGGACCCCTTGGGTCTTATTTATAGGCATTAAGTGAGGTCCAAATAGTTTGGGCAGTTTTGGGTCCAAACGGTCTTGAAGACCGTTTGGACCCTGAGACCGTTTGGACCCTGAGACCGTTTGGACTCTGAGACCGTTTGGACTCTGAGACTGTTTGGGCTCTGAGACCGTTTAGACTCTGAGACCGTTTGACTCCATGCAGTCTCGGGACCGGTTGGCTTCATGCGGTCTTGAGACTGTGTGACTCCATGCAGTCTCGGGACTGGTTGGCTTCATGCGGTCTTAAGACCGTGTGACTCCTTGCGGTCTCGGGATCGGTTGGCTTCATGCGGTCTTGAGACTGTGTGACTCCATGCGGTCTCGGTACCGGTTGGCTTCATGCAGTCTTGAGACCGTGTGACTCCATGCGGTCTCGGGACCGGTTGGCTTCATGCGGTCTTGAGACCGTGTGACTCCATGCGGTCTCGCGACTGGTTGGCTTCATGTGGTCTTAGGACCGTGTGAGGCTTTTGTGATTTTTTTTGTCTTTTTCTGTAAGTAAAAAGGAGAAAAGTTAATCTAATAGTATATTTGCAGTAAGAGAGGAAAGTTAAGGATTCTATCTAATTTATCTGAGAAAGAGTGTGGAGAACTGAGTAAAATTACTAAGATAACATCACAAAATTGGAGGTTATCAGCTATGCTATATATCAAGAGTCATTGGTGTGTGCTTCCATATTTTGATTATGATTCTAGTACATTTTATGTTCTTTTTTTGGCTTATGTGTGGTGCTTGCATATGCTGGTTGCTTGTGTTGTTTGTGCCTTTGGATAAGACATGTTACAACTCTTCTACCTCCTCCCTTTTTGATATGACAAAAGGGGAGAAATGAGTTGAGTACATATTGAATTTTGATCTTTTCTAGTTAATACTTTGAAATATCTTGTGACTATGAAAGTGGACTCAAATAGAACATATGTGCTAAGGTTATGCTTTTTGGAGGAACTAACTATATAGTTACAGGTAAGCAAAATTTGAGGTGAGCAATTGCTATTGTTCATTCATGTATCCTCCTACAATCGACTAGGTAAAAGTTTAAACTCTAAGTTTTTTTCAATATGTTGATGAATGGTTTCTCATCTTCAAAAAGGGGGAGAATGTTAACCTAACATTTATACATTGTCCATATTTTGATGATGACTTAACAACTCCATTCATATGTATCAAATATGTCTATTTGAATTTGTTTTCAGGTATTAGGTACACGAAAAGGATCAATTCAATAAAGCCTTAGCTTGACCAAATATAAGCCAAAGTCAATGCAAATGCACTTTTGTGGAAAATGTCCTAAAATCCTTAGAAAAATTTTTGTAATCATTTGTATTGATGTTATGACTTGTAATTAAGCTGAGAAAAAAATTAGGATCACTTAAAATGAATATTTAAGCATTCTAATGACATTTTCTGAAATTTATTACAGGGAATTATGTCGACTGAGTTTCATCTTTGATAAACTCAACTAACACCCTTGATGGATTTTGGGAACTACCATGATCAATCGAGTTTCCCCAGGACAAACTTGATCGACACCCCTGCATAGGAAAATCAAATTTAAGCCATCAACCGAGTTTCATCTAGGATAAACTCAACCGACACTTCAAATTTATTTTATTGCATAGTGCTATCAGTCGAGTTTTCTTTATTGAAACTCGACCGACCACATTATATGGAATGTGTAGAAAAAGTCTTTCTAGTTTTGGAGTGTTGCAAAACTCAAAAGTAGATCCATTGAAACACCCCAAATGACTATAATTCATTCCCAAGTGATTCTACTGGCTATTAGACACCCCTAACTATAAATAGGAACCCTTGGGATTCATCCCAAGTTTGCTTCTTATGCTCCTAGATATAGTTGAGTGGATTTATCTACTAAGATCCCCTTTCTCTCTATTGCTTACTATATATTAACATCAATCCAAGTGAGATAGGTTATTTTTGAGAGAGCTATTTCCTTGTACTCATTGTGAAGCTCTCAATCTTCTCTATCCCAATCCCTTTCCCAAAAGCAAAGTTGGTGAAAGCTTCTCCTTGGTGAAGGTGAATTTGAAGGCTGAAGATCCAAGAGAAGAGTAGGTAATTCCTTCAAGATGGAAGACTTGTTGTAAGAGGGGAGCTCCTTGGTAAAGGTGTCCAGCTTTTTGTAAAAGTGGGTAAGCCCTTGTAGATGTTGAAGACTCTTTCTCTAAGATAGGTAAGTCCTTGTAAGGTTTATTGGCTCCTTTGATCCTTAAAAAGTAAGGCTAGGTATCCTTGCTCTGAAAAAGGAAGGTCTTATTATATCTCATAGAATGGAGTATAAGAAAGGTTCAATGGTAGAAAAATCCTAGAGGGTGACCTCTACAGGTAGTTGATGTACACTCTCCTAGTTTGGAGTTTGGAACCACTATACATAGCTTGTTCTTGATCTTAATAAATCTCTCTCATCCTTGCTATGTATGTTAAGTTGCACTCAAATTCCATATTTGTAACCTTATCTCTTGAAGTAATTTTAAGGTCTAATGAATATGGTTTAAGTGTTTTATCTCTATTTAACCCCCCTCTTCTATAGGCCATTGATACTACAAGTTCCTATGGTCACAGGGCACTACGTGATTAGGATTGCACTTTATTAATTATATCAATTACTCATCATTCATTTGAATAAACTATGGGTTCAAACAAGGCATAAACTGGGTGAATTTCGATTTCATCCAACCAAACATGGCCTAAAAGGTTTGGTGGAAAGTATTGTAAGATCCCAGAGTGTTTGGATGGGCTATTTTGGTCCCATCTCAGGTACTATCATGTATGTGAGTTGTTTTCTCTCACCGCCTCTTGAGGTAAAAAATTTATACACTACACACTCTTCACATTGTATAGCCATATCTTCATAACCATAATCAATGGTTAGATGCGGTGGACACATAAGAATAGACACTACGGCCTAATCCTATGTCCCTATAGACCCAAAAAATCTAAGCTTTGGCACCAAAAACTTGTGGCACCCCACCACCACACAATTGAGGTTATTAAAAAAACTCAATATAAAAAAATAGTTACCATTATCAAAACTTTCAAGATCACGTCATGAATAAAGATTTCAAAATATCACCACATGATGATATGAACAAGGAAAAATATATGTATAACTTTGCATAGTTTATATAGACATTTAACTAAACTTAGTGACTACCATCACGTCTATTAGAAAAGGGATAAGACGATGTGCTTGGATAGATAACATACAACTCATATAAAATGATATTGTATATACAAATCACACATGTCAAAATCTTGAATCGGGTATTACAACATTACATAACTCACTAGTTAGGACCTTATTACAAGGATGAATGCAAATATCACTTATCTTTAGGTGATGTCAAGTAGCAAAGGACTCCAAGTGACACACAAACTCACCTATGTCCATGTGATTGACGTGAACCGTAAGTTTGTTCCTCACCCCAACTACCAATAAAACTCAGCCAATCACCCGCAAAAAAAGATGTAGAAAATCACGGGGTGAGACCCTATGTAAGAAACCTGGCATCTTGACTCCAAAAATACTAATCCATTGGATGTGATGCTTGTGTGCTTAGACTCCAAACAAGGATAAAGAATATTCCTTAATATACTTGTTTATAACCATAATGAACATATAATGTGCATGATGTGTGATGTAAATTCTAACGATGGATATTTTTTATTCTAACCATGCTTTTAGATATGTGAACACTAATAACATGATGAATTCTATATATGGAATCTACCCATGGCATGACATGTAAATGAGTTAATTAAATATGTAATGTATGTAACCTAGTTCACTGATAAGCAACTAATGACTTAAATGTGCATAAACTGATAACCTAATGTGAATGAATGTGAATGAGTAATCCATGTGGACAATAATGTGACTAATACATATCACGCGATAATAATTGGATATTTAATATAAACAAAAATAACTAATGTGTCATCATATAAAGTAATGTTGAATCAATTAAATAAAGGGATAAAAGAGTAAGAAATGGAAAAACAAGAAGTATAATACATCCTAACCTGTTTGATAATGATATGAAGATGACAGGACTCAAAACAATGAATGTCGGTGATACATATGTAATATCATAATAAATATAAAGACAATGAGCCAAAACTCTAATTGTTTTTGAACTCATAAAAGGAAGTCTTGAAAGGTAAATATAAGATTAAAATCGGATTCTTTGGGTCCCAATTAGCTTGGGAGCCAAGTTGATAAATAATGACTAATCCTTGATATCCTATTTCCATTAAGGAAATAAAATATAAGATAAGACTAAAGATATTAAATAAAATATTTTATGGATCCAAAAGTGGGGTTTAATGAAAATTTTGGATTCTACATATCAAAATTGGCTTACATTGGAAAATTTAAGTTAATGTGACATTAATTGCTCAATCAATTTTACAAAGGATAGATAACACATTTATATTAATTGAAACTATTTTATATTTGAACTTTTCCTAAGGTTTCACACTATATTTCTATCACGCATTTTGTTTTCCTGACTTGCAAAAATGTAGACCCTTTATGGACCGTCCAATTTCAACCGAGTGGCAATTTGGCTTTCTTCAACCTTCCATTTTAGGCCATCCTCCCATCTGTATATGGATCAAACTTTCAATCATTAATATCTCCTATATATGTATTCCTTCTCCCATTATTTCTTTGCCACTGTGTTCCTTATGTGAATATGTGTCTTATGATTCCTACTTTCTATACCTTTTGTTTTCCCTAGCAAACTCCCAAATTTTCCTTATAGGTCTCATGTTCCTAAAGCCATGGGTATGAAGTCCAGATGTATAAGAGGAGTCCCTGAGAACATGTCTCCTCACAATTTTCCTTAGTATCCCAACCTTTGCATCAACCAATTTCATCTTGTTTCTGATATAGGTGGTTTAGGTTTTTCTCACACATCATTAAAACCCAATTACATTGTTAGAAACCTTCTCGGAGGGACTGCAAGCATCCTTCAATGTAAATTGCTACAGAGGGTGGTGGGGTAGCCTCCCTTGACTCAAGTTGTACATGAGCGTTCTGGTGTGGCCTGGCGGCCAACTTCAAAGAGCATCAGAGTAGGGGAAGACTATCGTAGGTTCACGACTTTGAACTTCAAAGCATCCCTAATCAATCCAACTCCTAGGAACTATGGTATTTTCTCATCTTGTAGATCCCGCTTGGTTGCTATGTTTTGGTGTGTCACCAAGTTGTTTATAAACTTCCATCTGTGCATTGCAATGGTTTTGGCTCAGTGGATGTAACTCTGGGAAGCCAATGTGATCGTATAATGTGGTTTTGATCACTAGTATGCTGCATTTTTACATCCGCTTTTCTGAGAACCTTGCTCCTGTCATCCATGGTGACAATCATAGTCATGGGTTATGGCCTCTTCCCATCTCGTGGGATCTTTCTGGGATCACTAGAATAGGTATGAGTTAGGGAGCTCATTGCTCCTAGTCTCTATGGCGATGAGCCACTAAATTTTAGCAATGTCCCTTGCTTTTAGGATGGGGTTTATCTATGGTGATTTCACATATATGCTATTGCATCAGTTCAATTTTTGTCACACATTAATGGGATTTTTGGTCTTTTCACAGTCTTGGTTTTGACGTAATCATGAAACTGTGGTTTTGAGCTATATTTTGATATACCCCTGTCATGATATATGGATATATATTTTAGTAGGGGGTGAATCAACAATTGGCAATGTGATTTTTTTTAAACAAATCGGAAAAAAGGCAATATCTTAGATAATTCAGTATAATTAATCCCTAAGTCAAACAATTAAACAAAACATGTTTTAGAATCATGAGATTTTTCTCTACACCATGGTATGGTTTTTGACACCTAACTTTAATATTATCAATATGTTATTTTTAAGGATTTTCCTAATTGGTTAGAAATTATATAATCCATATCTAATAATCTAAACTCACGAAATTAATGAAAAATATGTTATTGAATTATGAAAATGTAATCTTAATGACGGTATTGTTTTGGTGACCTAATTCAATAATAATAAAAAGCAATTTTTACGATTTAAGTAATTAATGTGAACTCAACCCTAATTTCTTTATGCATGTAATAGGTGACTTGTGACCCTAGTGAGGATCTAAGATTGACCCTGGATATATATCAACCCTATCTGAGGTATGTTGAATCACTTATTATCATATTGAAAAATCACCCATATTTATCTCTCTCTTGGACCTTTGAGAAAACTATCCTATACACCTTCTCTCTCTTCTGAGAGGTTAACTTGTCTGAGAAATTGTGTTGATATATATTTTATAATCAACTTAATCTGTTGTATATGCTTGTTAATTCTAAATTTTGTAACATGTTTATCCCATTTCAAGTTGAACTCTTCTTTGTAATATTGGAACAAGGTTGAATCTACTTGTGAAATGGATTCTTATGTACTAATGTGATGGCCTCTTGTGGTCTTATGATGTATCTTGGTTATGGATATGATTCAATATTTTTATGGGTCCTCTAAACCCAAATGAAACTATTGGATGTTCTCATACTTTATTTGAGCTCGACTAAACTTACTTTTGCCTCTATATTTATAAATGGCTTAGACTGGTTTTACTTCTAGTAGTGGTACATGAGTACTACCATACATATGGTGTGCTTTAACTGCCCCGAGTGTGCTTTTTCACTCGACTTATATATATAGGGCACATTTATCCAACCCAGGGTGCACATTCCCCTAACTCTTTGACTGAGATCCTATGGCGTCTCATCCCTACTTTAAATAAATTTAGTCTAATGTTGATTACATGAATTGGTTATGTTTTGTGCTACTATTGATGTGACATTATTTAAGGCAAGAAATCATTTACTATTATCTTCTTAAATGTTGTATTTGATATCCATTTGGATGTTCTTTTTCCCTCTTGATCTTTGAAGCCTTGCTAAATTTTATTGATGTCCTTTTTCTATGATCTTCTCAATCCCTATTTACATGCTCATACCAACATTTTTATGCCTACAACTTTGTAAAAGAGTGAAATCAGCCCTTTACTAACATTTGAAAAATAAAACATCCATCCCAGACATACTCAAAAGGTATGTTGGAATAGGTGTAAAATTTTCAAATCTTTATATAATGACATATAAAAGACCAAAGTGTATAGCAGTAGAATAGAAATAAGGACTATATTCAATTATTCCAAAGATTACAAAATTCCATCATATCTCCCATATGGGGTTACATAAAAGATACAATATAAGGATCTAAGATAGAGGGAAGTTTAAACTACTTCAAGTCTTGTCTTCAAAGCAACATCTCCAAGAGCTAGGTCCATGCCAAAAGCTATGTTCTCCTTAATCTTGTTCAACACCTTGTGCTTCACCTGGGTGGTTGGGAAGTCACCCAACAAGAGAGAAAAACAAGGTATGTGTCATCAATATGAATAAGAAACAGAGATAAGAATAATAATAAAACATAAGGATATTGATTCATCATAAGATGAGAAGGCCAAGAGAATGAGGCATATAACAAAAGATTATTGCCAAAACCAATAATGAATTGCATGAATGATTGATATTGGACTAAATTAACTATGTAGGGTTGAGGCACCTACCGCACCTCAACCAAATAGATGAGGGGAGAATAATCACATTCCCAGTATCCTATCAAATATTTTATATTTGGGAGAAATAACACATTACCCCGGGTGAAATAACACATGCCCTAACTATGGGTGGTTGTACATAAGTACCACTACTATAGCTAAATAGTCAAAAAAACATCATGCCCAAGGAACAGTGGAGTGGAAAGAAATATCATCAAATAGTTGCAACATGGCAGTGGGGTTCCAAGACCCAAGAAATAATATATCAAATCTGATTTTGAGGCAATTAGAATAAGGGAAACAATAATAAAGGAAGTAGGGTCCATGCCTCATTATGGAAAATAGGGTTGATTCACAAATATACCAACTTAAGGGTAAGATTTGCACATACCTCTCTTACTGATTCCAATTATTCACTTTCACCACTTTATTTGAGTCCAAGGTCCACTTTTCCTATTTTCAAGTTAATCACATACATTAGGATTTTAAAAACCACATAAGTGTATTGAAACCCTAATTCTAGACCTTTTAGAAAACCTCACATTTTGGACTCAAAACCTCGACCAAATAATTTATTAAGTTATCCTGATCAAGAAAACATATGTATTTGTCCAAATTGGATTTTATATGAATTAGTCACTAATTTTAGGGTTTTATATGATTTATTAGATCCTCAAAAATCAACCATCAAAATCATGGGAATCAGTCCCCAAAACCATTTTTATTAAAAAGAGCACATTTTTCGATTCCAAAACATATTTTTACTCATTTTTGGACAAGCGGGTCAAAAGATATGATTTTTAGAAGTTGGACCAATCAGAAAATCAAGAAATGCCAAATAAGTGAGAAATTGTGAGAAAGAGATGGAGAGAGGGGCCAGCCTGTGACTTGGCTCAATAGGAGGCAGCCAATTCACTCGGTCAAATCCCAGTCAACGGCTCCCAAGGTTAAGAGAAAACAAAACTGTATTACCAAAAAGCCCTGGTGCGGAAAAGCAAGGAAAGAATAGAGCAGACGAGGGCAAAAAATTAAAAACACATGGGGGGTTGTCCCCTACCTCAGCCCGCACCATGGGAACCGAGCTTACAAGCTCTGATTTAGGCAAAACTTCAATCTTTGATTTTTCACAAAACCAAGTGCACGGAGAGGTAAACATAGGCAAGACGAACTCACCACAAGAAGGAATCGATCCGAGGAGTAAAGTAGAGGGAGGGAAAGCCACCACAAGCAATGGACCAAGGCATGGTCACCAACAACCAAAGAGGTGAGCATAAGAGCAATTGAGCGGAGTCGCAAAGAGACCAGGAAAGATCGGAGCATGGGTATTTCTAGGTGAGGATGAGGGAGGTAACGAGGAAGGAAGTGGTTATTGCAGCCTGAGGACCCATATTTGGGGGTTTCCTAATCTCTTGATAAAACGATTCATGTTTTGGATCATTAGATGTAGAATTCAAAGAGGAAAGCATAGGAGGAAACATCTTGAGAAATGATCGAGTATTGGCCGAGAAATTTGCAAATTACCAGAGAAATATATTATTCTCAGCGCGCCTCTCCTACGAAAGGTAGGAGATGGGTTCCATGCCATTGGATCAAGAATCGGACGGTCCTCATTGCGTGAAAAATCAAGAATAAAAAGGAGCCACATGAAAATTATTAAATTTCCAAATCTGATTCAAATAAAGTGTGAATGCAATTATTTCTCTTTTTCTCTCTCTTCATTTGAGGGTGGAAACAAACTCCAAATGAAGTGAAATTTGACACCTAGCCTATTTTTTATATGAGGAATCCGAATATGCAATTAGATTAGACTTTTGAGACCTTTTGATTTGTTAAATAAATCAAATCCTATTTTCTCTTTCTTCCATCATTAATGATTATAAGATTCTCCAAATTTGATGAAACTTCGCCTACAAGTCAAACTAAGTGTGTCTTGGATATGAATTTACCTTCAATTTTACATTTTGAAGTTGTTTGTACATTTATTTAATATTTTGACGGTTCTACACACTTTCTCTCTCCTAACTTCACATGTATATTAAATATTATCCAAATTACATGAAAATTTACCCAAAGGTTGTTTTTAATGTGTAGATTATGAATTCACGACTATTTTCTAGTTTTTGAGTCACTAAATATTTTATCTCATATTTTGGAGAAAACTCACCTTTTATTTCCAAATAATTATCTCAAAATTATGAAACTTGGCCCTCAAACCAAAACAAACCCAAGGAAAACGAATATGAACTCATCTTTAACCAATTAGTCTCCCATTTATGAATTTTTTCCACTACCTAATATTACCACTATTTCACATATTAAATAATTCTGTATCACATTAACATGTTCAAAGCATTATTATTCATTCCTTTTTCTCTTCCTTTCTCCATAAGGCTAAGGAATGATCTAGAACAAATTCCTTTTATTAAATGTCACATAAGTGGTCAAATTACATATTATACCCTAATTAAAGCATTCACTGGGTTATTTGTGCATAAACCCATTTGTTGACATAAATAATGAACAAATGTTCACTAAACCAATATTATTTCCACAAATTCAACGTAAAGGCCAAAGAGGATAGAAAAGAAATGAAAATCTTGGGAGAAGGGTCAAAAGAGAATATATCCAAGATTTCAATTTGTTACAAACTTCCATTTCTTCTTCTCTTACGGGGTATGCTTCCAACCCCTTAGGTGAAGGGCATGGTGGAACTAACATGATGGTTTGGACCTAGCTTAAAGGTGCTAACTCTTGGGAGATAGACTTGAGATATCTTGGACTCCCCTCCATCTAGTTGTTGAAGTAGTTACCTTCATGTAAGCCCCTAGTAGGAGATTATCTTATATCTGATAAAATTGAACATATTCATTACATTTATTTTTGCTGCTATACTTTGGTCTTGTACATCATTCTTTTGAGAAATGAAAAAATACACTTATTTCAACATTATTAAGAGTGTGTTTGAATTAACTAGTTTATTCTATATAGGGTTATTCCTCAAATTAAGTAGGGAGTGGATCCCCTCTCGAGTCCCACTCCTTACATCCAAAGTCCCGATGATATGATATAACAACTAAAAACATTTATTACTAACAACATGAATATAAATAATTAAATAAGACAGAAGGTGTCAAAGTAAATGAATAGTAGTGTATCAAATGCATAACTTTACCATGGTTATACCTATGTCCTCTTGGATACTTGGACAGAATATAAATCAAATGAATAACTTATATACAAGGAAACTACATGATGTAAGCACATTCATGTTATTTTCCAAATAAACCTCAATAAAGATTCTAATCAGTTGAGTTACATATTTTATTATTTCCCTGGGCAATTTGATATGTGCCACTAAAAGAAGTGAATCCTCAATAACAACCCATACAAGATCTAGTGATGTCCAGACTCCATTAGATATCTCTATACATATTCAAGTCAAAGCGAGGGCAATAAAAGGTATAGTGCTTAAAGGACAATTCTACCATGAAATTTTCTTAAAGATAGTCTATATACCACATTTTTGTCTTGGGTAGACATGCTATAATACCAAATATAGAGTATCAACCTATTAAAATTGAGACATGACTATAGTCATTCTCCATCACATATAATATATCATAGGACCTTTGATCACAATTGAGTCCCAACGAGATTTAAAGATGACAGAATATACCAATCCCATTCATCCCCATAAGTTTACTAATATATGGCTTAGGGCATCATCTCATAATCCTCCAATTATTACAAGATCACTGAGTCACTATTTCCCCCAACAACCTAGAGAAATAGATCTATAGACTTAGGACACTATACTATTAGGGTCTCACTTAATTAATAAGATCAGATATTTGTTTAATGACTACATCAACCAAGTTCCATACAATCAACACCAAAGTAACTAAAAGATTAATCAATTCCTTTGAAACCCAAAAGATATGAAAAGGTATTGTAATACTTGTAAGACCCCTGACCTAGATTAGTGCTTGAGTGTGCTTGCTTTGCTTAATAAGATTCTTAACCCTTGATCTAATATTGTGAGATGATTTTATAACATGTGACAATCTTATGTTTTTAGTTTGGTCATGTCTGGATGATGTTTAAACTATGTCTCCTTGTTTTAGACCAAGTTTCAATCCACCCATGATGAGGGTTAAACTTGCAATTTGTCACATGTAGAGTGTGTTTCTTATGCCTTGGCATCATGAGAGAGAAGATGATTCTATGGGGTGTCTTGCTTAGACCATGGTTGATGATGTGGCATCACATGGTGAGGTTAGGGCTTGGTTGAGTTGCCCTGTTGTTGAGTGCCCACCTTTCTAGGGTTTCATGTGTTGCAACTACAACATCACTCTTGGATGAGTGTTGTAACCAAAACACATGCCTTATGTGTTGTTTGCTTCGACCTTGGTGACCTAGAGGTGGTTTGGTCGAAGGGGTCTGTCTTTTAGTGGTGTGTTTTGACCTTGTTTTCTTTTATGACCTAGTGTAGCGGTTGCTACATGGTCTACCTTATTTTTTTGCAACCACAACAAGGGTTTTAGCTGAGCTAGGTGGTCGCTACACTCCCTAGGTTGTATAACCCTTCAATGCATGCATGTGTTTAGTGGTTGCATGGTTGTCTTCTTAGTGGACAAGTGTCCTTTTTGGTGCTCTCTTGTGTTGACACCTCACACCCACCTAACCTCCCTCCAACCTTGAGTATATAACCCCTCTCCTCTTCATGCAAGCATAATTTTCTTCCCTCCTTCTTTCCTACTCTCTTGTGCTCGTTCTTGAAGCTTTGTGGAGCAAGAAGGACTGATCTAGGTGCTTTGGTGGCCGTTCATCCTTGCATGTGGTGATCTTGAGCTTGATCATCCCTTTGGTGGTAGTTCTTGGTGATCCTCTCTCTTGGTAAATGGTCTTGAACCTTGATTATGTTTTCCTTGAACCCTACCTCTCTTTCTCCTTCTTGTTAATGAGACTGTGGTGCAACAATGGTGGCTATCTTGAAGATCTTCTCCTCACAAAGGTCATAGACTATGGCTTGACCATGGTGGCACCTATGTGAGAGGAAGCTCTCTTCTTTCTTCTTCTTGCTCGTACTAGGGTTTTTACCCTGTTTTCTTGAAATTTTCTTTGATCATGGTGCTCTTCTCTTTTGATGTGACCTTGTGGCCATGAATTTGATCTTTGTTGAAGTTTCTTTCTCTCTCTTGGAGCTTGTGGCTTGGAGATTGATCTCTTCATAAGGCAAGTTATATAACTCTTTTCCCTCTTCTATTATTGCACCATAATCATGCTTGCATGTTATTGATATAATCTCTAAAACTTGATGCCAATGTGCTAGATGAAGTTTTCATAATATAGGGTTTATGATTTTGTAGTATTCTCAAGTAGATTTCTCTTTCTCCTAAACCCCAATCTTGATACTCGATAATGTAGTAATTATGGAATGGATGGTTTTCTCTTTCTCTTGATTATGGATTTCTATCGACATGCACATGGTTCGAGTATCTTAGAGTAGCATGAAGTTTTAGTTTTATTTTGCATTTATGAACATGGGTTTTATCTCTCTTAAATAAGGTTCTTTCAGGGTGATTTCCATGACACATGTTTTAGGGTTTTGGTGTTTATCTTGGTATAGAGTTTTCCACCTTGATGATGATGAGTTTCCTTGATGTTAATCTTGTATTTTAAATGTGCTAATTCTATTTTGGAGTGGTCTTGTGTTCCTTGGAGTAGCTTGACCTTTGGGTCGCTACACTCCTTTTAGTGGTTTGAGGTCGCTACATATGGGTGGGTTGTTGCGGGTGCAACAAACCCTAACCCTAGGTGTGGTTGCTACATCTTAGAATTCTTGGCTTCCGATTGCTACATGCATGCTTGTTTTGGTGAGTTTTGTTTCAACCAAAGTACCTTGGTTTGAGTTGGCTCATTGTGCACTTGGTGATGTGTTACGGGTGCTACAAAAGCTAACCTTGATCATCATGGTCGCTACACATATGTTCTATGTTGGTCGCTACCCTTGCCTTGGTGGATGGGTCACTACCCCTTTGGTTTGATTCAGTCGCTACAAGTAGATTGGGTGATGTAGTTGGTATACTTATATGTGTTGCTGTTGCAACACTATGTCTTGATGGTTTAGGTCAACACACACATGAGTGAATGGTCTCTACATGTGCATGTACAAGTAACTGATTATTAATACATAGTGTTGTGTGGATGACTGTTTGAATAGTGTTGTGTGGATGACTGTTAAATCCTAATCATGTAACTTAACCCTAATGTGTTCTAAAAATATGGGAGATGAGGTATCTAGGGTTTGGTGACAAGTAATGAAATGAAAACCCTAATTGGCTATGTGTGAGAAACCCTAACCCTAACCCTAATTCTCGGGAATGTTATACTTGTTGAGCTTGCTTGAAAACTAGCATGTGATTATATTTTCTCTCTCCTACTTGTGTAATCCTAACCTTGCAGGTTGAATGAATGCCATAGCTTGTGAATGCTATGGTGGTAATCATATGATACATTGTGATGGCTATGAGATGAGGCATGTTGAGATTATAATGATTTTATGGGTCTTATAACATAGCAGAGGCTTAATGCCTAGTGTGAAGTGTTATCCTCCAAATGATGTGATGAGGGATTGATATCCCATAATGGTGTGATAATGTTGATGGCCTTAAATTGACAGTGATATCAAGTGATAGTGTGACAAGTTTGCACCTTATATGTTTTATATCTTCTGGAATTGTATTATCCCCTTATCTTTGTAGAGTTTGTTTAGGGTTTATATATTGTAACTTGATTGATGCTAAAAGATACTCAATTGGCTTAACTAATCAAGTGGAACCCTAATCATGTAGTTGCCATGTGCCATAGATCCATCTTTAGTGTCAGTACTTTGCTGAATGGTGAAATGGGTATTCCCAATGGAAACCTGGAGTGCATAATGTTGATTATGTGAGGTGCAAGTGACTATGTGTCCTTAAAATCTTGATCCCAAGTGTTTTGAGAATGACTATGGTCAGGTCTCGGTGATGAGCATGTGATATGATGTGATAGAGGACAACTACGGTTGTACCTCTGTGATTGGGTATTATACCCTGGTTTCTAGCACCGTGACATGTACCAACGTGGGCTAGGTGTTTTAAAGGACCATATCCTTGGCTATGAGTTGATTTCTCTACAGGACTATAGCTTTGACTATATGTTGATGTCTTTGAAGTCTGGCTATATGTCACTTTAGTGTAGTCTCGAACTGACCGAGTAGTGTAGGAGAAGATGGATTATGGCTCTTCCATCGATCTTGTATAGCATCGATTTTGACTTCGTAGTGGTCAGTTGGATTTGAGTGGTATTACTTGAACCCTCAGGGAAAATTAAAAGGATGTAATATAGCAGTGTAGTATAATTGTTTAGGGTTAAACATGACTCACATGGGATGAGCCTTTGTCTTATCTTTTGTACTGATTTCTTGAATTATAATGCAGTAAGAGAAATCAACTATTATACATGTTATTCATATTCCTTCTTAAAATAAAAGATGTTCTACTGCTCAGTTGTAGATGCCTGAATTGTTAGACAATGGTAACTGCTTTATGTATATCATTTAGCTGAATCTGCTCAACCTGTTTATATATGTTATCTTGCTACTTTAACTTTAATGTGCTTATAATAGGTGTTGGCAGAGAGTTATATCTCTTGATGGGATGTTTGGTATCACTCCTTGGGTTTCCACATCTTTTAGGTAGTCGTGCACAACAAGGTATAGATCGTGCAGTTGAGGTTGAGCAACAAGAGGAGCAGTAGTTGTTGAAAGGTTGGACATGCTGCTAGTGTTTTGTAGTAGAGTCCTATGTGTCCTACATGTACTCTTATGTCCTTGGGGAGGTTTTTGTAGTTTGTACATCGATACGAGTTTTTTGGCCATATGACATTGTTGTAAAGATATGGCATGTATGTGTGTAAATGGGTTACCTCTTGTAACAGGTTGTGACCAGCGAGCCAGTGAACAATATCATGTAATAATCTTTTGGGACGAGATATGTAATATAGGTTGTTTTTGTGGATTTAGATGCAAATGTTTCCACTCAAGGTGGATGTGTAATATCAGATTTAATTTATCCTATTTTATGGTAGTCTTTTTGTTAATGATAATTCCACATTTTGTTCTGAGTAATCTTATTGTGTGGCACGTCGGGGCATCAAAATTAAGGTTGGTATCAGATCTTTAGGTTCATTGAGTCTATAGGGACATAGAACTAGGGTTATGTCTATTTTAATGTCCTCCAGTCTGTCTTATGGTAACTTCTGCTTATGCAAAAGAAGAAAAAGAGAAGAGAAGATGGCAAGAGAACACGAAGAACATGCTGCCAAGAGCAGTGTTGCTGCACCATGTGGTAGTGCCAGGAGGCAGGAGAGGGTTGATGTTGTGCTTGAGATGCCCCAGTTTGACCCGTTAGTGGTGGCCAATCCCGCTTTCCAGTCCATGTTTGGACAATTTATGGCTACGATGACACATATGGTAGACATGATGTATGTTCCCCAAGCAAGAGCAGTAATCCCCAATGTGGAATCTTTGGGTTCTAGGAAGACCTTTGAAAGGTTGAGGCATGTAGGGGTGGTTGAGTATGTGGGTACAGCAGACCCAACAGATGCATATCTATGGATAACCGAGCTGGAGAAGGCCTTCAAGATCCTCAACATCATCCTAGAAGAGGATAAAGTGAAGCATGTCGTGTATCTGTTGAAGGGGAGTGTTGGCCATTGAGGAGGAGAAAAGGGCTGGTGTCGTGATCAGTTGGGAAGAGTTTCGACGGGAGTTTGTGAGTCTATACCATTCAAGCATCTATCTGGATAAGAAGATCACCCAGTTTGAGAAGATCCAACATGGATCTATGACAGTCAGCGAGCACAAAGGTAACTTCATGGAGCTTCTGAGATTTTGTCCTCATATGATAGCAACGGACAAGGAGAGAATCTAGCATTTCAAGAAAGGTTTGAGTATAGAGTTGATGAATCCACTGTCATCTTTAGAGAACATAGAGAAGTTTGCCACATTTGTGGAGTCAGTCAGGAGGGTAGAGCTATCAATGGTGGAGAAGCATGAGACGAAGGCCAAGAAGAGGTATGTGCAGTATCAAGGACAGTTGTCTAGAGGCTTTAAGAAGCCTAGGTTTTCAACACTGTCATCACAACAGAGGTCGGCGAGTCAGTCTCAGTGGTCACTGAGCAAAGGTAGAGAACATATATTTCCTCCGACAGGAGCCCATAGTGTTGCATCAGTGTCAATGATGGGGTCGTCTAGGCTGTGGTATGAGAGAAAGACTTGCTACAAGTGTGAGCAAGTTGGGTACACGAAGTGGTTTTGCTCAATGAAGGATGAAAAGGTGACCTAACAACTGAGATAGAGTCAGTAAGGGTTGCAACAACGACAATAGTTTAACAATGGCAGTTGCAGAGGACATGGACATGCGTCGTAGGTTGGTTCTTCTGGGTAAGCCGGTAGAGGAAGGGGACATCAACAAGCAATGACTTGATTCTACATGATGAGTCAGCTAGAAGGAGTGGTCAACCCATGAGTTGTGACAGTCAGATGGAGTTATTTCATTTTGATTTGTCTTCTTCTTACTTTATATCTATTTTGGTTGACCTAGGTGTAACACACTCTTTTATCACTAGAGAAGTGATCACTTTCCTATTAGTCATAGATGTGATAGTCTTCATTTAGAAACCTCATTGGTTGGTTCTGCCAAGATGCGAGAAGTGTGCCCTTCCTATGTCCTTTCTTTTTTAGGATACAACATTCAAGTGGATCTAATACCAATCGACATGCATGGATTTAATGTAATCCTTCAAATGGATACTTTGGAGAAGTATAGGGTGGTCTTGGATTGTAGTTCCAAGGTAGTGACATTTTTTTATGGCGATGAGACGTATGTCTTCCAAGGAGATAGGAAGATTCTTCCAACTTGTTTGGTGTCAGCAATTGTGGCAGAGAAGCTGATGAGGTAGGGATGTGATGCATTCTTGGAACATGTGGTGGATACCAAGGTGAGGATTTCAAGTATCTAGGAGGTGCCAGTTGTATCTGAATTTGAAGACGTGTTTCCAGATAAGTTTTTAGGTGTTCCCCAGTTATAGATATTGATTTTGAGATCAATCTGGTACCCGGTACGTAGTTGATAGCACAGACACTGTACATGATGGCACCCGCTGAGATGTAAGAGCTGAAGAAACATTTGAAAGGGCTACTTGAGAAATTTTATATCAAGCCGAGTACGTCACTGTGGGGTGCTCCTGGTTAGTTTGTCAAGAATAAGGATGGATCCATGAGGTTTTGCATCGATTATAGACGGTTCAACAAAGTAATAATCAAGAACAAGTATTTTTTACCATGGATTGATGATCTGTTCCACCACTTATGAGGTGTTTTAGTGTTTTCCAAGATAGACCTGAGATATGGGTATCACCAGTTGTGAATCAAGGTAGATGATATACCAAATTCAGCTTTTACGATGAGGTATGGTCACTATGAGTTAGTGGTTATGCCGTTTGGGCTAACCAATGCACCAACAACATTCATGGACTTGATGGACAAGGTGTTTAGATCATATCTTGATCATTTTGTGGTTGTAATCATAGATGACATCTTGATATACATTCGAGATAGCCACCAGCATGAGCAACATTTAGGCCAGGCGTTGACTCTATTGAGACAACATCAATTGTATGTTAAGATCAGCAAATGTGAGTTTTGGCTAAAGGAGGTGTATTTTATTGGACATGTGATGTTTGTTGAGGGTGTCTGTATAGATCCTAAGAAGGTGGAATATGTGATAGAGTGGGAGCAACTGAAGATGCTGACAAAAGTCTATAGTTTTCTTGGTTTAGTAGGATATTATCGGAGGTTCATCAAGAACTTCAACACCATATTGTTACCCCTGAGGAAATTAACAAGGAAAGGTGTGTCTTTTGTCTGGGATGACAAGTGCCAACTTGCTTTCCAACTTTTGATTTTAAGGAGAATTTGACCAGTGCACCAGTGCTAGCACTTCCAGAGCATGAAAAAGGCTACATTGTCTTTTGTGTGCCTCAAAGAATGGTCTGGGGTTGTGTGTTTGTTCAAGATAAGAATGTGATCTCTTTCACATCGCGATAGTTGAAGAAGAATGAGGAGAACTATCCCACCCATATATCTAGATATAGCCATCATTGTTTACACTTTGAAGATCTAGAGCCATTATCTAGATGATGAGAAATGTCAGATCTTCATGGATCACAAGAACCTGCAATACATCTTCTCGAAGCAAGAGCTGAACATGAGCCAACATCATTGGATGGAGTTAATCAAGGATTATGATTGCACTATAGATTACCATATAGGGAAGGGGAACATGGTGGCAGACGCTCTAAGCAGGAAGTCTTCGTCATCATCATATGCTGACAAGGCCCAGTTATGTTCTTTGGTGTGCCACAAGAGAGACACGCTAGTGTCTTTGTGTGAGATGAACGTAAAGTTGGAAGTCTCCTTGTTGGCAGGCCTGTTATCTCTATTACAAGTGAAGCCCACATTACGACAGCAGATCAGGGATGCTCAATAGGATGAAACTGCAATTCAGTAGATCCGAGAAGAGTTTGGCAGCGAGAAGCGTGATGGTTTCCATGAGGCAGGGGATGGGACAGTATGTTACCATGGCAAAGCGGTGGTACCTAACTTTGATAATCTAAGGAAGTTGGTCTTAGAGGAGGCTCACTCCTCAATGTATGCTATCTATCCAGGAAGCACCAAGATGTATCACAATGTAAAAGATTTGTATTGGTGGCCCAGTTTGAAGCATGACATGGTTGTGTTTGTTGCCAGATGTCATGTGTGCCAATAGGTTAAAGTAGAGCATTAGAAACCTATAGGAACTTTTCAACCATTATCCATACCATAGTGGAAATGATATCATGTCACAATGGACTTTATGGTTGGTCTGCCTAGGACAACTAAAGGTCATGACTCCACATGGGTGATTGTTGACTGGTTGACAAAGATAGTACACTTTTTCCAGTGAAGATGACATACCCAGCAGAGAAGCTTGCTCAGATATATGTTTATGAGATAGTGAGGTTGCATGGTATCCCAACTACCATCATATTTGATAGAGGTCCTCAGTTCACCAGTCTTTTTTGGGAACGTCTGCACACAGTGATGGGTACGTAGTTGAGGTTTAGTGCAATGTTTCACCCACATACAGATGGACAGTCAAAATTGATGAACCAGATTCTAGAAGATCTATTGAGAGCCTATGTTTTGTAGTTTTTGGGATGTGCACCTCAGTTTGATAGAGTGTGCATACAATAATAGCTATCATAGAAGTATTCATATGGCACCTTATGAGGCTTTGTATGGGAGACATTGTAGATCTCCTTTGTGTTGGTACGAGACCGATGAATATCAAATTTTGGGTCATGAGCTCGTGCAACAGACAACAAAGAAGATAAAGATGATACTACAACAGTCAAAGGTTGCCTAGGAGAGGCATAAATCATATGTAGATAATCTATGTAGAGCCTTAGAGTTCCAAGTGGGATACATAGTGTATCTCAAGGTCTCTCCTTGGAAGGGCATTTTGAGGTTTGGGAAGAAGGGTAAGTTGGCTCCTAGATATATGGGACCTTACCCGGTGGAGGCATGTGTTGGAAAGGTGCCCTACAAGTTGGAGTCGCCACCTGAGTTGCACATGTTACATCCATTGCTTCATGTATCTATGTTGAGGAAGTGCCACCCTAATATCGAGATAGTTTTGCAGCCAGTGGAGGTTGGGTTGGAAGAAGATATGTCGTATGAGGAAGGGCCAATTTTGATCCTTGATAGAAGAATGAAGAATTTGAAGAAGAAGTATATAGTGTTGGTGAAGGTTTTGTGGCATCACCACATCATAGAGGAAGCCACGTAGTAGCTTGAGGAGGAGATGCATAGGAAGTACCCATCTCTTTTCGCATAGGATTTCAGAGGCAAAATCCTTGTCAGGGGTTTATGGTTGTAAGACCCATGATCTAGCTTAGTGTTTGAGTGTGCTTGTTTTTCTTAATAAGATGCTTAACCCTTGATCTAATCTTTTAAGATGCTTTTATAACATGTGACAATCTTGTGTTTTCAGTTTGGTTCTGTTCGGATGATGTTTGAACTATGTCTCCTTATTTTGGACCAAGTTGCAATTCACCCATGATGAGGGTTAATCTTGCAATTTGTCACATATAGAGTGTGTTTCTTGTGCCTTAGCATCATGATAGAGAATATGATTCTATGGGGCACCTTTCTTGGACCATGGTTGATGATGTGGCATCACATGGTGAGGTTAGGGTTTGATTGAGTTGCCTTATTGTTGAGTGTCGACCTTGCTAGAGTTTGGTGTGTTATGACCGCAACATCACTCTTGGATGAGTGTTGTGACCACAACACATGCCCTAGGTGATGTTTGCTTCAACCTTGGTGACCTATAGGCGGTTTGGTTGAACAAGTTTGTCTTGTAGTGGTGTTTCGACCTTGTTTTCTTTGGTGACCTAGTGTAGCGGTCGCTACATGGTCTACCTTGGTTTGTTGCGACCGCAAAAAGGGTTGTAGATGACCTAGGTGGTCGTTACACTCCCTAGGTTGTATCACCCTTTGATTCATGCAAGTTTTTAGTGGTTGCATGATTGTCTTCTTGGTAGACAAGTGTCCTTTTTGGTGCTCTCTTGATTTGACAATACCTTCCCTCCCTCCAACCTCGAGTATATAACCCCTCTCCTCTTCATGCAAGCATCCTTTTTGGCCCTCCTTCTTTCCTAATCTTTTATTCTCATTCTTTAAGCTTTGTGGAGCAAGAAGAACTGATCTAGGTGCTTTGGTAGTTGATCATCCTTGCATGTGGTGATCTTGAGTTTGATCATCTCTTTGGTGGTGGTTCTTGGCGATCCTCTCTCTTGGTAAGTAGTTTTGAACCCTTGATTTCATTTTCTCTTGAACCTTGCCACTCTTTCTCCTTCTTGGTTGTGAGACTATGGTGCAACAATGGTGGCTATCTTGAAGATCTTCTCCTCATAAAGGTCATAGACCGTGGCTTGACCATGGTGGCACCTATGTGAGAGGAAGCTCTCTTCTTTCTTCTTCATGTTTGACCTAGGGTTTTTACCCTCTTTTCTTGAGCTTTCCTTTGACCATGGTGTTCTTTTCTTTTGAGGTGACCTTGTGGTTGTGGAATTGATCTATGTTGAAGTTTCTCTCTCTCTCTTGGAGCTTGTGGCTTAGAGCTTGATCTCTTCATAAGGTGGGTTATATAACTCTTTCCCTCTTCTATTATTGCACCATAATCTTGCTTGCATGTTATTGATATAATCTCTAAAACTTGATGCTAATGTGCTAGATGAAGTTATCATGATCTAGGGTTTATGATTTTGTAGTATTCGCAAGTAGATTGCTCTGTATCCTAAACCCCAATCTAGGTACCCAATTTGTGGTGATTATGGAATGGATGGTTTTTTCTTGATCTTGATTATGGATTTCTATCAACATGCACATGGTTCAAGTATTTTGGAGTAGCATGAAGTTTTCGTTTTGCATGTATGAATGTGGGTTTTATCTCTCTTAAATAAGGTTCTTTCAGGGTGATTTCCATGACACATGCTTTGGATTTTTGGTGTTTATCTTGGTATAGAGTTTTACACCTTGATGACGATGAGTTTCCTTGATGTTAATCTTCTATTTTGAACGTGGTATTTCTGTTTTAGAGGTGGTCTTGTGTTCCTTGGAGTAGCTTAACCTTTGGGTCGATATACTCCTCTTAGTGGTTTGAGGTCGCTGCATATGGGTGGGTTGTTGCGGGTGCAACAAACCCTAAACCTAGGTGTGGCCGCTACATCTTGGAGTTCTTGGCTTTTGGTCTCTACATGCATGCCTGTTTTGATGAGTTTTGCTTCGATCGAAGTACCTTGGTTTGAGTTGGCTCATGTGCACGTGGTGATGTGTTATGGGTTTATAAAATCTAACCCTAATCACCATGGTTGCTACACATATGTGCTATGTTGGTCGCTACCCTTACCTTGGTGGATGGCTCGCTACCCCTTTGGTTTGATTCGGTCGCTACAAGTAGCTTGGGTGTTGCAGTCACTACACCTATATGTGTTGTGGTCACAACACTATGTCTTGATGGTTTGGGTCGACACACACACACATAAGTGTATGGTAGCTACGTGTGCATGTACAAGTAATTGATGATTAATACATAGTGTTGTGTGGATGACAGTTTGATTAATCCTAATCATCTTTTTTTAACCCTAATTAATGTGTTCCAAATGTATGGGAGATGAGGTATCTAGGGTTTGGTGACAAGTAATGAAATGAAAACCTTAATAAGCTATGTTTGAGAAACCCTAACCTTAATTCTAGGGAATGTTATACTTGTTGAGCTTGCTTGATAACTAGCATGTGATTATATTTTCTCTCTCCTACATGTGTAATCCTAACCTTGTAGGTTGAATGAATGTAATAGCTTGTGAATGCTATGGTGGTAATCATATAATACATGGTGATGTTTGTGAGCCTTGATGAGGCATGTTGAGATCATAATGATGTGATGGGTCTTTTGATTTGTCAGAGGTGTAATGCCTAGTGTGAGGTGTTATCCTCCAAATGTTGTGATGAGGGATTGATATCCCATGACGGTGTGAAAATTTTAATGACCTTGAATTAACAATGATATCAAGTGATAATGTGATGAGTTTGCACCTTATATGTTTTATATCTTCTGGAGTTGTATTATCCCCTTATCTTTATAGAGTTTGTTTGGGGTTTATATGTTGTAACTTGATGCTAAAAGCTACTCAATTGGCTTAACTAATCAAGTGGAACCCTAATCACGTAGCTTCCATGTGCCATAGATCCATCTTCAACATTAATACTTTGTTGAATGGTGAAATGGGTATTCCCAAGGAAAACTCGGAGCGCATACTGTTGAGTATGTGAGGTGCAAGTGACTATGTATCCTTGAAATCTTGATCCCAAGTGTTTTCAGAATGATATTGTCGGGTCTCAATGATGAGCATGTGATATGATGTGATAGAGGACAACTACGGTTGTACCTCCATGATTGGGTATTATACCCTGGTTTCTAGCATCTTGACATATACCAAGGTGGGCTAGGTGTTTTACACCATAGCCTTGACTATGATTTGTTGTCTCTACATGACTATAGCTTTGACTATAAGTTGTTGTCTTTGCAGTCTGACTATATGTCACTGTGGCGCAGACTCAAACTGACCAAGTAGTGCAAGAGAAGATCATGGATTTCGACTCTTCCATTGATTTTGTATGGCACAAATTTTGACTTCATCGTGGTCGGTTGGATTTGAGTAGTACGCCTCAAATCCTCAGGGAAAATTAAAAGCATGTAATACAATTGTGTAGTATAATTGCTTAGGGTTAAACATGACTCATATTGGATGACCCTTTGCCTTATCTTTTGTACTAATTTCGTGAATTACAATATGGTAAGAGAAATCAACTGTTATACATGTTCTTTATATTCTCTCTTAAAATAAAAGATGTTCTACTGTTCAATTGTAGATGCATGAATTGTTAGAAAATGGTAATTGCTTTATGTATATCATTAAGCTGAATCTGCTCAACCTGATTATATATGTTATCTTGCTGCTTTAAGTTTATCTATGCTTATAACAGATGTTGGCAGAGAGTTATATCTCTTGCTGGGACATTTGGTCTCACTTTGTGGGTTTCAACATATTTTAGGTGGTCGTGCATGATGAGGTAAAGATTGTGCGGTTGAGGTTGAGCGGTAAGAGGGGAAATAATTGTTGAAAGGTTGGACATGCTGCTAGTGTTTTGTAGTAGAGCCCTATGTGTCGTCCATGTACTCTTAGGTCCTTGGGGAGGTTTTTGTAGTTTGTATATCAATACGAGGTTTTTGTCCATATGCCATTATTGTACATATATGGCATGTATGTATGTGAACAAGTTACCTCTTGCAATAGGTTGTGGCCAGCAAGCCGGTGAACAATATCATGTAATAATCTTTTGGCACGAGATATGTAATACATGTGGTTTTTGTGGACTTAGATGTAAATGTTTCCATTCGAGGTGGATGTGTAATATCAGTTTTAATTTATCCTATTTTATGGTAATCTTGTTATTAATGATAATTCCATGCTTTGTTTTGAGTAATCTCATTGTGTGACGCGTCAGGGGGTCACAATACCAATCGATCTATCAAAGCAAAATGTGTAGTTTCAAACCCTTTGGCTGTACATGACCAAGCATTTAGATGCAGGCTCCACAAAGTCCTATTGTTGCATAAAAGACCATCCTAAGGTCTAACCTCTCAAGTATATCATAGCCCTTATAAGGCTTGAAGTTCAGATAGGGACATTATCACCGTATTAGATCTACTCATATCTTCACGTGGGGGTAACAAAACAAAACTTAAGGAAATAAATGACATCATGATTTCAAGGTTGAAGAAATGGGAAAGGTAACTTCCATTTATATATAACACTCTAACTCCAAGGATTTCCACTAGCATAAGAACATCACAAAGATAACACCTTTAAGTTTATTTACCATAATAGATCAAATTGGAGTACATGAATATTGACTATGCATACATTTTATCATCAAGAATATATATACATGAGATATAGATGAACATGCAAGTTTGTATTCCCTATATTTTTCCTTAGATTAGTACATGGATTCCTATTTTATCACATAAGAGGGTTCCAAAATGAGATTAGAGTATGCATGCATTATATAAGTACTAAATGTATCATATCTCTTACCACTTTCTACGACAATGGGAAAACCTCGATCTTTACCCTTCAATCTCCAAAAATCTTCCACCTCAAGCAAGTCACAATCTTTTCAAAGGTCCGAGCTTTACTCTCTTTAAATCTCGTGACAAGTTTAATTCCATGATATAAGTGCAACTAGAACAAGGAAAGGAGAAAACAGGGTATAAGACTACCAAAGTCAAAATCCTAGAAGGCCAACTGTAACATCCCTGACCTGGGTTATGAACTAACCCTAGATGTTTTGCTTAAAATATGATTAGAGGCTTGTGATTACCCCTTGATATGTCATTAAGCTTTAGAAGAATCTATAATTTCATTTTTGTCCTTTTAAAACAATGTTGTTGTAACATCCCTGACCTGGGTTATGAACTAACCCTAGGTGTTTTGCTTAATTATGTAATTAGATACTTGTGATTATCTTTTGGTATGTAATTAAATCTCCTAAGGAACATACATTTCCATTTCTATCCCTTTTTAACAATGTTGTAATATTGTTTTGTAATACAGGGACCTATGTGCAAATTACCCAATTAAAAGGGGTTAACTTACAAATTGCACATGTTAAGATGTTCCTTTGGTGTTTATACATCATAAGAATGAATATGATAAAGTATGATGGATTCTCCAAGCTTGGGCACCAAGATGCATCTTGTGGAGCAATCCTTGTACTTAAAACTCTAGTTTTGGTGTAAAGTGCAATTTACCCAAAATATGGGGTGCAACTTGTAAAATACACCTTCTAGAGTATCTTTTATGACTCTTGGCATCATTAAGAGTAAGAATGATGAAGAGGTCACTTCAATTGAATAATTAAATAAGAATGATAACCCTTATAAATTTAATGATCAAGTTATAAGTCTAATAACCCTTCTATATGTGCAACTTAGTAAGAAGTTGGCTTTCTTCACCTTTAGACCTTGGGTTTAAGATGAGTTTTGCTTAAGTATGGAAGGGAGAAACGTGGTTTATAATAAGGGAAGGACCTAGAGGAGAAATGGAGAAACAAGTTGTCCTTATGTTGAAATTTCACCTAAAGTATATATACACCTTTTCTCACTTAGCAAGGATCGTTTCCTTCACTTCCTTTCTTATCCCCTTGCTTAGACCGACTTAGGACAGAGCTCTGGAGAATAGGAGAACGGACAAGCAGTTCTATGTAAGCTTTGATCATCATCTTGCTCGAATTCATGGAGGAATTCATGGTGCAAGGTTGGTTTTATGGTCTTCCTTACTTGTTTCTTCTTTCTAGCCATCTTTTCCCAACCTTTCCTTGGAGAAACACCTTTGGACGACCTGTGGAGCTCAAGACACCATTAGAGACTTGAATATTGGAAGCTTGGAGCTCAAGGAACGACCTTAAGGCAGGTTTTATAACTCTAAACCGTTTGCTTTCTTATGCATATCTTTGTACTTGCAAAAGTAGCTTGTTCTTCTTTCCCCCATCCTTCCTTGCTTTCTTGCATCTAAAACCATGGGGAACAGACCTGGATCTGGAGGTAGAAGAAGGGGGCGTGAATAACTATGTCACTTTAGCAAACGGTCTTGCACCCTTGGCCAAACGGTTTGCAAAACCGTTTGGGGGTTTTGCAAAACCGTTTGAGGGGCAAACGGTTTCACAAGGTCGGTTGGAGCAAACGGTCTCCAAGACCGTTTGAGGGCGTTGACCAAGCATGGACCGTTTGGGGATTTCTGTTCATAATTATGTAGGCTAATGACCCACCAAATTTTAGGGGTTAACTCCAAAGGAATCGTAGGTTAAAGGCCAATCAATTAGGCAAATCAAATTGAATTAAGTGCTGATTTTCCAATCTGTTTAACTTGAACTTCTTGGGCAAACGGTCTCAAACCATTTGAGTACGTTGACCAAGCGTGGAACATTTGGGATTACTGTTCATAATGATGTGGTCTAATAATACACCAAATTTTATAGGTTAACTCCCAAGGAATCATGAGTTAAAGGCTAAACAATTGGATAAACCTAATTGGATTAAGTGCTGATTTTTCCAATTTGATTAATTGAACTTTTTGGGAAAACGGTCTCAAGACCGTTTGAGGGCGTTGACCAAGCGTTGGCCGTTTGGGATTCCTGTTCATAATCATGTTATTTAATAACCCTCCAAATTTGAGGAATTAACTCCAAAGGAATCGTGAGTTGAAGGCTAATCAATTATGTAAACCCTAATTGGATTAAGTGCTGCCTTTCAACTTGATTGATATGACTTTTTGGGTTTTCTTACCCAAACGGTCTCAAGACCGTTTGGGGATCACCCAAACGGTCTGAAGACCGTTTGGAGGTCACCCAAGACCGTTTGGAGGTCTAGGGTTGGATATGGTTAAGTGTTTTAAGGACAAAAGATATGGTGTTAACCCTAATCGACTAAGTGTTGGATTTGCATTGAATTGAGTTGATTGTTTGGGGTTGATTGGCCCAAACGGTCTCAAGACCATTTGTGGATCACCCAAACGGTCTCAAGACCGTTTGGAGGTCACTCAAGACCGTTTGGAGGTCTGGGTTCAAGTATAGTTGACCAATTGAAGGTCCAAAGGTACACAATTACAAGGCAATCAATTGCTGATTTGACGATCAACTCAATAGCTCAAACCCTAATGATTTTTCACTAGAATCCAAGGGTTGGGTGAGCCAAACGGTCTCAAGACCGTTTGTAACTCATCCAAACGGTCTCAAGACCGTTTGGAGGTCACCCAAGACCGTTTGGAGGTCTAGGGGTGAGTATGGTTAAGCAATTGATGATCCAATGATACCAAGTTGGAATGTAATCAATTGTTGTTTTGGTGATCAATCCAATGATCCAAACCTTAATTGGTTGACTTGGATTTTGATGATATGATGGGCAAACGGTCTCAAGACCGTTTGGAGGTCATCCAAACGACCTCAAGACCGTTTGGGGTCAGGTCATGTCCCAATGTAATGATGGTTCAATAGGTTCAAATCAATTAGTCCCACATTGAAATATGTTGAAGGGTTATTGATTCCAATCCCTAATTCAATTGAGTTAAACCCTAATTGATGGTCAATTGAGGGTCAAGTGAGGGACAAATCAGTTGAAGGTTGACCTATTAAACTCAATTAAGGTATGAGTATAGGTCCAATTGATGATTGGTTCCATGAATTCAAAGATTGAAGGAATCAACATTGGAAACCCTAATTCAATTGGATACCTTATGAAGTGGAGGTCCAATGTGATTGAATCCTTGAGAATTAAGATGATGAATGTTCTATTGATCCAATAATGATTAGTAATGATAATCAATGAAGGTGTGAAGGTTGAAACCCTAATAATACCTAAGTGATTAAGAACCAATTAAAAGGAGAATTCTTAATTGTTTATAGGATTAATAGCTTGATACACTATGTTAACCATAGTATCATGTACTTGATTGAAGGGTTGATGTGACCTAATCAAGTTAAAAGAATGAAATATTAGAATACATATATTTATATATATATATATATATATGAATCATGGAATGATCTTATGTAGCACGACCGTGCAAGGGAGCATGGCCGTGGTAGCCTTAGCTTGCATGACCGTGCAAGGGAGCACGACCGTGGTAGTCTTACTTTGCATGACCGTGCAAGGTGGCACGGCCGTGGTGTCCTATTATGAAATTGAGAAGTTTTGGTATTGTGCTGACATTGTTATATGTGCATGTCCTTATTTGTATAAGTCATACAGGTTGATATTATGAGGTAATCATAGCCAGGTATGAGTTATGATGTCATATTCCTTGAAAACAATTATAAGCTTTTAGAGTAATGATATGTGAAAAGTATATACATTGCTTCAATCAAGGTCATGCTAATAGATGACTTGATGTTGATATGGCACTTGATAGCAAGTGTTATGATAATATAAGGGTGTGAGCACCCATGTTCTTGAATCATAGTGATAAGATGATTAAGAATTGATATCCAGTTGATAACTGATATGAGTTATACTTGTACATTTAGTATTCTTCTGTTATAGCCATGTTTAGTACTTGAATGTTTGGAAACATGTATGATGCTAAAAGAATACTGATATGTACCTAATAATAAAGTATAATCATACCATGTAGAGCCCTGATCATAGATCCATCATTGTCAGAATTTAAATAATAGTGAAACAGGTTATACAAAGGGAACTCCTGGATCACATACTTTAGAGTATGTGGGAGTATATGGAATAACTGATAAAAGTTAAGCTTGACAGGTTTCATATAGAGGTGATCAGATCCAGGTAAGATTTATAATGCTAATTGCATTAAGAACATTTCTTACCTATAATTCAAGAGTATAACTAAATGTCATGTTATCTGGTAAGTGATAACATATGAGCTAGATAGGTTGAATGAGCCACGAGTAATATGATTTGTTGATCTTCAAAGGTCATATTATTTAGATAACCAGATAAAATGAGATGTTACCTGGTAACAAATGCTATGATTAGTCCAGGGGTTTGAACTCCCACATTCCGGATTTCATATTAATAAGATGGTTAGGGATTGATATCCCAATATTAAAAATATGAGGTATGACCTAAACCAAAGTGTTTCTATGTGAAATTCTATTACGGTATAATCTTATGAAAATCTTAACTACAGAATAATGGGTTATGAATGTAAATAACCCTTGTATTACATAAGTAATGTTAAGTCTGATATCATATGTACAAGTTATGCAGATATGTTGTGGAGTTGGAATCTGAACACTTTGGGAGAAGGAGTATGGCTACAGGCCATCCTTTCCCAAATAATAATGTCAGGCAATGGATATATGATCCAAGTCTGAAGGGAGTTAGTGATGTGATAAGTGACATGTGATTTTATCAATTTATAGTTGCATTGCTTTTAGTAGAAAGAATAGTTTAATCTGTTAAACATTGTTTTAACTACTCTCCAATATACATAACTTCTTTGTGTACATTTATTCTCTTATGCTGCAATAATTAAGCTTCTGGCGAAGAGTTATATCTCTCGCTGGGATGATTTTTATAATTATCTCACCCCGTAGATTTCAACCTTTAGGTGGACGTGGGTGAGGAGGCAGAAATCCTTCAATAGGTGAAGGGCAACATCAGCAGTACCAAGGACAGCAGTGAAGCTTCAGGTGGAGGCATTGGCTGCTATGTCATGTGTAGATAGTGTTAGAGTCATATATGTCGTCTCTGTACTCTCAGGTCCTCGGAGTAATAGTTAGTGCTTTCGAGTTTTTGGTCCAATCCTCAGAGACTTTTGTATCTTTCCTTACATAGTTTTACTGATGGATCAGTTGTAAACAACTTATCATGTTCCTTTATGAGAAAGCTTTACCTTTAAAGGATCTCTTTGTAAAAAATTTAAAATTTTTAGTGATTTCTGGTAATCCGATGCTTAGTGAACGCTTCCGCATTAGTTAATCTTGTTTTCTCGATATAGACGTTTCACCAACCACCATGAACAAGGCTCCCAAAGGAAGAAGATAAAGGACCGGGAAGATAACAACAACAAAATGATACACTCTTACTTGAATATAAACCCAAAAGGCGTAATGAGTGACGTTCACTTTCACAAAGGAAGAGAAGAAGAGAAGAACAACAAATCTAATGAAGGTTGATGAAGGCCAAAATCTCATTAATTGTCGTCAACTAATGATGCACTACAACAATATGGCCCTATACCATAAGAATGATAAATGCTAGTATAGGCCCAAAAATGCTGGTATAGGTTATGAAAGTAGTAAAAAATGATGGCTATATTGGTAATGGCATAGGCCTTTGCCAACATTGAGGTTGTGCCAACACTTATTGTCAAGCCCGCATCCCACGATTGCCACCAATCATGAGATTAGGGCATGACTATGAGGATTATACTTAATACAAAGTCCACTCCCTTATTATTATTTTTTAATTTCATTTCAAACTCTTTGTTTTTTGCATCCAATCACATAAACAAACTTTACCAAATAATTAAACTTTTATTACTCTAATATGATGTCAACATTAATGATACACATCCATACATTCATTATGTTTCTCACACTTCCATGTACATACGACATGACAATCAGATACATTCTCTCTTATCAAGGAAACAAAGATACAAAACATAATTTACAACTCTCTCACATCTATACAAGTGTTGGTATGTATGCCCATAGAGAAAGTCATGTAATGATTTTAATGGGATACTTTGTAAATGATTTGAATAATAATAAAGGCAATTTCCTATCTATATGTTTTAACTGTTTCTGAGATGATAGTGTAACATGATAGATGTCTAAAGAATTGTTTTACTCAGTGACGTATGCTTTTGGGTTGAGGACCTAAATGATGAGGTCATACGGATGTTAAGAGTATACATTCTTGTTTAGTCCCTAGTCGGTTGTTATTGTGGAAATAACCATAGACATCAATAACACTAAAGACTAGATTGTGTGTTGGTTGATGACAGAATCTCATTAGTCATGATATAGTGATATCAAACCAAGCACATAGGTACTTGTTAGAGAACAAGTGTACCGAACAGACCCAGCGTGAGGGTGACACATGGAACCATGATTTGGAAGTCACAGTCAGCTCTCACAGTGATGGTGGTGAATGTGATTCTTTGACCTGAAATCACTACACTCAACACATGTCGTTGGGTACACTTTGACATCATCAAACGCAGTCCTGAAACATGGGTTGTTATAAAGGTGATGATTGGGTGACTTTAACACATGGGGCTTTTGAGGGGTGAGTGATAGATATGGGATTTGTCCCTCCTAAGGGAGCATAATGTCCATGGCCACTTGATGAGTAGGATTGAGAAAGGCATGTGCATGCATGTATGAATCAATATGTGGTATTGATGTCACACACATCTCACCCAGTCTGCTCTGAGATCAAGAAAATGGATGAACGTTGAGAGGATGACTGTACCATGCCTTGAGTTCATTCAGGACATTAGTGATAAAGGAATTATACATTCACTGTAACACCATTCACAGATTGTAGGATTGAAAGTTGTTCTCCAACTTTCTATTTCACTTGGGTAGCACTGATGTGCGACTAGGCACCGCTCTTTGCTTGTGAAGTCATAAGTGTTATGGACTTTCACTGCCAATGTGAAATGGACCTGTAGGGTCACGCATATAGGATTTAACCTAGAAGAGGAGTTTTTCCACAAATGATGTTTAGATTGATTACTAAAGGAGTTTAGTAATTCAATTAAACACTTAGTTGATTGATAGCTCAAAATCATAGTGTTCAAGGTGTTGGACCAATTGATTAGAGTATCAGATTGATTGAAACTGTGATTGACTGATTTTGCACAATCTGCACTTCCAACCGATCGGCTCATGAGATGAACTGACCGGCTCAGGTTGGTGAACCGATCGGCTCAATTGTTGAATCGGTTGACTCATGTGATCAAATGGGATCGTTTGGAAAGTCTATTTTGCAAATACAATTGTTTCACTTGTACAAATTCGATTTGGACAATGATTAATATTTGATTAATCAGAAACAAATATGAAAGTCAATTTGAGTTGGACCAGGACCACGAACTGATCGTCTCAAGTGCTCCAAATGATCGGTTTAGGTATGAATCGATCGGCTCAAGTCACCAAATGACCGTTTCAAGGTTGAAGCGATCGGTTCAGGTGACACAGTTGGTTGTTTTTGTGGAAAATCTCAAACCCTTCTATTCCTGTTTAGTCCCGCATAGCCCGGGGTAGAGAACCCTGTCCCATGATCCTCCTATATATAGGGGTATTAGGGGCTTCTCAAAGTATAACTCAGTGCACCAGTTGCTCTGCAAAGTTGTCGTTCTCTCTGGTTTTGGTAACTGAGAGAGCCCGAGCAAGTGCTACCCGATAAGGGAGGCATAGTAAGGGAAAGACAACTGCAGAATAGCGACTGGTGGTAGGAGAGTGTATCGGTGACTAGTACACTGACAGGAGGGTGTGAATCCTTCTAATTCCTTGTGGGATAAGGATATCAGAGTTCCAGGCAGTCTGTGTGGACGACTACAGAGACGGGAGCTGACAACTGTCAATCCTGACAGTCCTGGTGAGACCAGGAGCTGCACAGACACCATCCAAGACCGGAGGTGAAGACTGCGCAAGCCATGAGGTAACGTCGCTGAGCAAGCCTCGGGACAAGGTACGCCTCCACAAACCATCCTTTCCTATTGTATATACGTTGACAAGATTCCTTTATTTTGGGTTTGGGAGAAGAAATTTTTTGTTTTCGCTGCCTTCTCTGTCTCCCCTAAAACCCAACAGTGGTATCAGAGCCACATCAACTGCTCTATGCTTTAGGATTATCGATATGATTGATTTTGGTTTGTTGCCTTTATTTATTGCATACGATGCGAATAAAATTGGCTTTATGTATGTACAATACTAAATCCACAGACCCCAATATACATATATGATATGTAATATGAATGTAATCGATACGCGTCGCCCTTAAACGAGTTTTGTGGTGGATGTATAGCATGGTTATGGCCTATAAACCCTATGTTTGTGTGTTTGGTTGTATGTGGTTGCTTGTATCTCGGTCTGCGCACCGATTCCCTATCTCCTATTCCTGATGTAACTCGAGATAACTCGAGATTTCTTTCCTACCTTTGCTCCCCCCAAATGTAACTCGGGGTTTCCTTTTTCAAATGTAAAATAGGATAGAATTTTGTTTCTTATTATGTCAAAGAACGGCAGACTTTTGAAGACTGGTTCAAGGAGCGAGATGAGCGGGTGGCGGCCTGAGGAGATGTACGACAACCAGTGTACCGATCGGCTAGAGGCGCCAGTCGATCACCTAGTGGCACCCAACTGATCAGTCTGATGGCGAGCCGATCAATCATGGAGATGAGTTGATCAAACCCAGAAAGACAAAGCACATTGTTCATCTTGTAAAGGTTGCATGTGATGTGGACCTAGATGACCGTGATTCCTCTTGGCTCAAGGAATCACATTAGAATGGCCATAATCATTGCTTTTATCATTTCACATGTTTTCTGTGGGATATAGCATGTATATGATACTTACTATATTGTGGTGATTGGATATGTATATGTACCTATAAAAACCAAATCCCTCATATAAATATTAAGTATTTTATGCCTTCCATTAGCGGCACACATGAAAAATGTGATCGACCAAGCGTAGGTTACGCCAAAGCGTGGTGCGCTGTCTATCTCGTGGAAGTGTGAAGGGTAATCATGTAGGTTCTGCCAAAGCAGGGTGCATGTTTACCGTGTCAGCTTTTGGGTTAGACTTAACTGATGATTCTTAGAGCGTCTAAGCCCAGAGGCAAGGAATGTTCATGGCAAGGTGTTGCGCATGTTCATTCATCAAGAGTTGCATATGATGCAATTGGCATGATGGCCTCCCTAAATAGTCAAGTTATGGGCGATCAGCCAAAGCTAACTCATGACTTAATGAAATACGGATCTTGACCCACTAGGAGATTGTACGCTGCAATCTTCCGAATTAATGGTGAGGGATGTCAATTTGAATCAAAACAGTGGGAGCGGTAATTAATTAAAGGCCTAATTAACTACTGTAAAATTTTATTCAAATCAAATCAAAAGGAGTTTTGACAAATGCAATTTTCTCTTGTAGAATGGCAAAAGAATCATCTTTTAAAATGGGTAAATTAATTGAGAATAAATTCCATAACTGGTTGAGGATTGTGAGAAGTGTTCTGCGCAATCCAAAAATATCGATAGCCTTTGAGTCCACTCTATGTGCGCTTAAGAAGAAGGATAGTTCATTGATAGAGATCAATGGAACAAAGTCGAAGAACAAAGGTGAGGGAGAGAAGGGTTCTCTCGCCAAACCAATGTCAGATTCTTCTGTGCTAAAAACATGGAGAGGATGGAGGGAATGATGGAAGAAGAAGCGAGAGATAGAGATCTCTACTTCTAGTGTATATGTGATAGAGATTAAATTTACTACTTCTTTATCATGGGTACTTGATACCGGATGTGGATCTCACATTTGTTCACATGTGAAGGATCTTAAAAGAAGTAGGCCTTTGGGGAAAGGCGAGGTTGAACTACGTGTTGCCAATGGGGCAAGAGTTGTCGCCAGTGTCGTAGGAACGTATGAGTTAACTCTACCAAGTGGGCTAATAATAGAGTTGAAGAACTGCTATTATGTACCTGTCATAAATAGGAATATCATTTCTGCTTCTTGTTTGGACAAGGATGGTTTTGAATTTCTTATTAAGAATGGAAAGTGTTCCATTTCAAAAGATGGGATCTTTTATGGCAGTGCCCCAATGTCTTACGGTCTATACTTGATAGATCTAGAGACAAGTATATACAATGTAAACACCAAAAGGCAAAAACTCAACAACTCAATCAAAATGTATCTTTGGCATTGTCGTCTAGGGCACATAAATGAGAAACGCATTTCTAGACTCCATAAAGATGGTTATCTAGACTCTTTTTATTGTGAATCAATAGAGACGTTTGAATCTTGTTTGTTGGGTAAGATGACCAAGACTCCCTTTTCAGGTAAAGGTGAGAGAGCTAGTGATCTATTAGGACTCATACATACTGATGTATGTGGGCCTTTTAGAACTAATGCCAGAAATGGGTGTCAGTACTTCATTACCTTCATTGATGACTATAGTAGGTATGACTATGTGTACCTGATGAAACATAAGTCAGAAACCCTTGAAAGGTTCAAGGATTTCATGAATGAAGTATAGAACAAACTTGGTAAAAGTATTAAAGCACTTCGATCTGATCGAGGTGGAGAATACTTAAGCCAAGAGTTTGAGGACCTTCTGCGAGCCTGTGGCATTGTATCACAATGGACTCCGCCTGGAACACCATAGCATAATGGTGTGTCTGAAAGAAGGAAGCACACTTTACTAGATATGGTGCGATCAATGATGATTTTTGCTGATCTTATGATTTCCTTCTGGGGTTATGCTTTTGAAACCGCTGCATTTACACTTAACCAAGTACCATCTAAATCGGTTCAAAAGACACCATATGAGATATGGACTGGGAAGCATCCCAATATGTCTTTTATGAGTATTTGGGGGTGTGAGGCTTACGTCAGGAAAATGTTTCCTGATATGCTTGGACCCAAGTCCGATAAATGTTATTTTGTTGGATACCCCAAGGAAATGAGGGGATACTATTTATACCACCCAACTAACAACAAAGTGTTTGTTTCCAGGGATGTTGTGTTCCTAGAAAAGGAATTTATTTCCAGAGGAAACAGTGGTAGGAAAATTGAGCTTGAAGAGGTTCAAGCCCAACAAGAAAACATTGAACCAGTAGATGTACAAGAGGATCATAGAGATTCACATGGTGTTGTGGAATCTCAGTCTCCTCAAGTAACACAAGGACCTCGTAGATCTAGTAGGACACGCCTTGAACCTGAGAGGTTTGGATACCTTGTGACTCATGAAGGTGGTGAGTTGATCATAGATGATGATCCGACTACCTTTCTAGAGGTTATGGAGGGACCAGATTCTGAGAAATGGCTTGAGGCCATGAAATCCGAGATGGAATCCTTGTACTCCAACAAAGTATGGACTTTGGTGGAACCACCCGAAGGGGTAAAACCCATAGGGTGCAAGTGGGTCTTCAAGAAGAAGACCGACATGGATGGAAATGTGCAAACTTATAAAGGTAGATTGGTTGCAAAGGGTTTTCGACAAGTTCAAGGTGTTGACTATGACGAAACTTTTTCTTCAGTTTCCATGATTAAGTCCATCAGGATTATGCTTGCTATTGCGGCTTACTATGACTATGAGATTTGGCAAATGGATGTTAAAACTACATTCCTTAATGGGAATATAAATGAGGATGTGTACATGACACAACCTGAAGGTTTTGTAGATCCAAGGAATGCCAATAAAGTATGTAAGCTACAAAGGTCAATCTATGAATTGAAGCAAGCATCTCAGAGTTGGAATCTTCGATTTGATGAAGAAGTCAAAGTGTTTGGCTTTATTCAAAATGAATATGAACCTTGTGTGTACAAGAAGGTTAGTGGGAGCATGACCACATTCCTCATATTGTATGTGGATGACATACTATTGATGGGGAATGATGTCTCAGCCTTAGAGAAGGTAAAGACTTGGCTTGGGAATACTTTCTCAATGAAGGACTTAGGAGAAGCATCCGACATTCTAGGAATTAAGATCTATAGAGATAGATCTAAAAGGCTTCTCGGACTAAGTCAAAGCACGTACATTGACAAAGTGTTGAAGTGGTTCATCATGGAGAAATCAAAGAGAGGCAACGTCCCCATGCTACATGGAGTCACCGTCTCTAGAGCTCAGTGTCCCCAATCTTGTGAAGAGAGGGAGCGTATGAATGAGATACCATATGCATCGGCCATCAGATCCATCATGTACACTATGTTGTGCACACGCCCAGATGTCTCGTATGCTCTCAGCATTACGAGTAGGTACCAGTCAGATCTCGGGGATGCTCACTAGACAACCGTAAAGAACATCCTAAAGTACTTGCAAAGGACTAAGGATCAATTCCTTGTATACGGTAGTGAGGAAGAATTGGTTGTAAAGAGTTACACCGATGTGAGCTTCCAAAATGACAAAGATGATTACAGATCGCAATCATGATTTGTGTTTTGCCTAAACAATGGAGCTGTGAGCTAGAAGAGTTCCAAGCAAGAAACAGTTGTCGATTCTACTACATAGGCTGAGTATATTGCTGCTTTGCATGCAACAAAGGAGGGTGTGTGGATCAGGAAGTTCATCTCTAAACTTGAGTAGTTCCCAGTAGTTGTGATGCAATTGAGATTTATTGTGACAATAATGGAGCTATTGCTCAAGCTAAGGAGCCCATATCACATCAGTGGTCCAAGCACATACTGCGGTGCTTCCATCTCATACGAGAGATCATACAGCGAGGAGATGTGAAGATTTGCAAAGTACCAACTAAAGACAACATAGTTGATCCACTGACTAAGGCCCTTTCTCAGCAGAAGCATGATGGTCATGCTAGGTCACAAGGACTGAGGTTCCTAGGTGACTGGCTCTAAGTGCAAGTGGGAGCCTGTTGGTATGTATACCCATAGAGCAAGTCATGTAATGATTGTAATGGGATACTTTGTAAATGATTTGAATAATTATAAAGGCATTTTTCGATCTATATGTTTTAACTATTTCTGAGATGATAGTGTAACATGATAGATGTCTAAAGAATTGTTTTACTCAATGACATATGCTTTTGGGTTGAGGACCTAAATGATGAGATCATACGGATGTTAAGAGTATACATTCTTGTTTAGTCCCTAGTCAGTTGTTATTGTGGAAATAACCATAGACATCAATAACACTAAAGACTATATTGTGTGTTGGTTGATGACAGAATCTCATTAGTCATGATATAGTGATATCAAACCAAGCACATAGGTACTTGTTAGAGAACAAGTGTACCAGACAGACCCACAGTGAGAGTGACACATGGAACCATGATTTGGAAGTCACAGTCAGCTCTCACAGTGATGGTGGTGAATGTGATTCTTTGACCTGAAATCACTACACTCAACACATGTCGTTGGGTACACTTTGACATCATCAAACATAGTCCTAAAACATGGGTTGTTATAAAGGTGATGATTGGGTGACTTTGACACATGGGGCTTTTAAGGGGTGAGTGATAGATATGGGATTTGTCCCTCCTAAGGGAGTTTAATGTCCATGGCCACTTGATGAGTAGGATTGAGAAAGGAATGCACATGCATGCGTGAATCAATATGTGATATTGATGTCACACACATCTCACCCAGTCTGCTCTAAGATCAAGAAAATGGATGAACGTTGAGAGGATGACTGTACCATGCCTTGAGTTCATTCAGGACATTAGTGACAAAGGAATTATACATTCACTGTAACACCATTCACAGATTGTAGGATTGAAAGTTGTTCTCCAACTTTCTATTTCACTTGGGTAGCACTGATGTGCGACTAGGCACCGCTCTTTGCTTGTGAAGTCATATGTGGTATGGACTTTCACTGCCAACGTGAAATGGACCTGCAGGGTCACACACATAGGATTTAACCTGGAAGAGGAGTTTTTCCACAAATGATGTTTAGATTGATTACTAAAGAAGTTTAGTAGTTCAATTAAACACTCAGTTCATTGATAGCTCAAAATCATAGTGTTCAAGGTGTTGGACCAATTGATTAGAGTATCAGATTGATTGAAACTGTGATTGACTGATTTTGCACAATCTGCACTTCCAACCGATCGACTCATGTTGGTGAACCGATCGGCTCATGTGACCAACGGAGATCGTTTGGAAAGTCAATTTTGCAAATACAATTGTTTCACTTGTACAAATTCGATTTGGACAAGGATTAATATTTGATTAATCGGAAACAAATATGAAAGTTAATTTGAGTTGGACCAGGACCACGAACCAATCGGCTCAGAAGTGAATCGATCAGCTCAGGTGCTCCAAATGACCAGTTCAGGTGTGAACCAATCGGCTCATGTAACATCCCTGACCTGGGTTATGAACTAACCCTAGGTGTTTTGCCTAAATACGTAATTAAATCCTTGTGATTAACTTTGGGCATGTAATTAAGTCCCTCAGAAACATATATTTCAATTTTGCTCCTTTATATATAAAGTTGTAGCATTGTTTTGTAATACAGGGATCTATGTGCAAATTACCCAGTTAAGGGATTAACTTGCAAATTGCACATGTTGAGATGTTCCTCTGATGTTGAGACATCATGAGGATGTTTATGATGAAGTTTGAGGGATTTCCCAAGCTTGAGCACCAAGGTGCATCTGTGGAAGCAACCCCTGTACTTGAAAACCCTAAATTGGTGTAGAGTGCAATTTACCCAATTTGAGGGGTGCAACTAGTAAAATACATCATATAAAATATCTTTTATAACTTTTGTCATCATTTAGAGTAGAAATGATGAAGAGGGCACTTCATTTGAATAATCATATAATAAAGAACACCTTTGTGATTGAATAATCAAGGTGTATGTATAATAGCCCTTTTATGTGTATGCTTTAGTGATGGGTTGATCCTCTTTGCCTTCAATTATTGACCTTAGAAGGAGTTTGTCTTTAGAAATAAGGGGTAGGGACGAGCAAAGAAGAAAGGAAGGACTTAGATGAGAAATGGGATAAAGTAGAAGCTTTATGGAGAAATTTCACCCAAAATATATATATCACTTCCTTTGCAAGCAAAGGAACGTTTCTTTCATTCCCTCACTTATCCCCCTTGCTCAAACCGACTAAGGCAGAGCTCTGGAGCATAGGAGAATGACCAGGGAGTTCAAGGTAAGTTTGGATCATCCCTTTTGCTTGAGTTCATGGAGGAAACTCGATTTCAAGGTTGAATTCATGGCTAGCTCACCTAGCTTTATCTTTCTAGCCATTCCTTTCCAACTTTTCCTTGGAGAATTCACCTTGGCCGACCTGTGGAACTCAAAGACGCCATTAAGTACATGAAGCTTGGAAGCTTGGAGCTCAAGGGACAACCTTTAGGTGGGTTTTATAACTCTAAACCTTATGCTTTGATTATACATCTTTTTCTATGCATATAGTTGCTAGTTCTTCTTCTTCCCTATCTTCCCTTGCATCCTTGCAAGAAAAATCGTGAAGAAATGCTACTATTCTTGAGGTAGAAGATAAGGGCGTTAATTCCTATGCTTATCTATATATTTTCCACTTTACTAAACGGTCCTAACCAATTGCCCATGCGGTTTGCACAACCATTTGGTGGGCAAACGGTTTCAGGGTTGCATGGAGGCAAACGGTCTTCAAGACCATTTGGTCCAGTTGACCAAGCGACAACCGTATGTGAATCCTGTTCCTAATTATGTAGGCTGATCACCCACAAAAATTGAGGGGTTAACTCCAAAGGAATTGTGAGATATAAGCAAATCAATTAGCAAATCCAATTGAATTAAGTTCTGATTTTCAATCTATTTAATTTGCCCTTTTTCGGAAAACGGTCTCAAGACCGTTTAAGATGGTTGACCAAGCGTTGACCGTTTGGTATTACTGTTCATAATGATGTTGATTAATGACTCACCAAATTTTATGGATTAATTCCAAACGGGTTATGAGTTGAAGGTTGATTAATAGGGCAAATCCTAATTGAAATCAGTGCTGAAATTCCAATGAGTTAATTAGTGATTTTGGGTTGATTAGCCCAAACGGTCTCAAGACCGTTTGGGGAATCATCCAAACGGTCTCAAGACCGTTTGGGGATCACCCAAGACCGTTTAGAGGTCTGGGGTCAAGTATAGTTGACCAATTGAAGGTCCAAAGGTACCAAATCATATTGCAATTAAGTATTGATGTGATGATTAACTCAATAGATCAAACCTTGATGAATTTTCACTAGAGTCCAAAGGATGGATGGGTAAACGGTCTCAAGACCGTTTGGAACTCATCCAAACGGTCTCAAGACCGTTTGGTGTCAACCCAAGACCGTTTGGAGGTTTAGGGTTAAGGTAATTTGATCAATTGAGGGCCCAATTATAGTGGGTTATTGAAATAATCAAATTGCTGATTTGTGACTTAATTAAGGTTCAACCCCTATCAAATCAACTTAGATTTTGATGAATTATTGGTCAAACGGTCTCAAGACCGTTTGGAGGTCATCCAAACGATCTCAAGACCGTTTGGGCCAAGTTTGGGCCCAATTGGAGGTCAATTGATAGGTTCAACCTTGAATTGATTCACATTGTTGAATATTGATGACCATCCGATTTGAAACTCTAATTGAGATGGACTTAACCCTAATTGGCTTTCAATTGAGGGTTGATTTGGTGTCCAATTGATTGAGTATCATCCTAATTGACTCAATTTATAAGTGGTTAACATGGCTTTGGCCAATTGAGGGCTTCAACATACTTAATCATATACATTTGCAACTTTTGAACCATGTTGGAGGTCCAAACGGTTTGAGCCCATTTGGACCAAACGGTCTGGATCCAAACGGTCTCAAGACCATTTAAGGCCAAACTATCTCAAGACCGTTTGGGTCCAAACGGTCTCAAGACCGTTTGGGCTCAAACGATCTCAAGGTCGTTTGGACCAATCGATCTCAAGACAAGTTGATTAAACGGTTTCAAACCGCATAAGCTCAAACGGTTTGGAAAGTCAACCTTTCCAAACGGTCAACGCACCCAAACGGTTTGGGCAAACGACCTTGAGGTCATGAGGTCTTGGAGTCAAACCTAGAAAACGGTCAACGCACCGAAACGGTTTCAAACCGTTTGGTGGTTGAAGGTTGAAACCGTTTGGAGGTTTTCAAGGTTATTTATACATAATCACTTGAAGTTGTAATTGGTTGAATGATGATCTAATCTAAACCCTAATGGTAGCTTAGAACATTAAGGGACTAAGTGATTAATTAATTGACCCATGATGGTGATCATGAGGTAAATTACCAAAATACCCTTGAGGGGTTTAATTGAGTAATACCTTTTTCTAATAAAACCCTAATCACATGTTAATGATGTTTTGGCCTATGCTAGTCAATGAGGACTTAACCCAACCTGATCTAGAGTGGTGTTATCACCATCTACTAGTAAGAGGAGAGAGGAAGTATCATAAGAGAGAGAAAGTACCCCTTTTATAGTGGAAACTTAAGTAAAGTACCTTCAATACACATGAATGTGCATGATTAGGGTATGATCCACCTATGTGAGATCATGGAAACCCTAATTATGATGTTTAGTGAATTTTAATCTTATCTAGGAGCTTTAATGATGATGTTTCTCATACATGATGATGATATGAGTTTAATTCGCCATGAGGTGAATAGTAAACCCTAATTCTAGGGTGAGGACATGTATTGTGAATAGTAAACCCTGATTGATGAATATTGGGGAACTTGACTCTTCTAAGAGTTTGAAAGTGTAACTTCTAGAATGAATTGTTTACTGTTATCAGTTGAATTAACCATGCAGGTTGTCATGAGATGATGATCATATCCAGGTATGGATTATGAAACTATATTCATTGAAAGCATGCTTTAGCTTTATGAATAGTGATATATCCTGATGCGTTGTCAATGGCAACTTATGGATTAAAATGGGATGTGAGAGCCATAATTACCATCAAGGTCATACTTTAGGGATGACTTGTGATGAATGTATTGAGATATGATGATTGATGAGATTTAGGCTTGTTACATTTAGTATTCTCATTTCATAGCTGTTATGCTAATGTTATTGTTTGAAGAACAATGTATGATGTTAAAAGAATACTGAATGTACCTAACTAATCAAGTGTAATGTAGAGCCCTGATCATAGATCCATCATTGTCAGAGATCAAATGATGGTGAAACAGGTTTTCCTAAGGGAACTCCTGGATCACATACTTTTGAGTATGTGGGGTATATGGATGTGTAGAACCTTACATCCTAGTGTAGGTGTTTGATGTAGATGTGTAATCCATCAATGCTTCACTACAATCCTATACCGTATCAGTGGATGGTAAACATGAAACCTCATGATGATGAAGAAAGCACAGATATCTGTATCAGTGGAAGATAAACATGAAATCTCCTGATGACGAAGAGAGTACAGAACGCCGCTGTAACTCTAAAATAGCGAAGGACCAGATTACCCTGGTAAGATATTATAGTAGAGGCACGATATGTCCTACAAGTAATCCTCTTACTCACTGAGGAAGGTGAAGGTCATGAGAATCCGGCTCTTTCGATGACCTAGTATGATGCCAAGGCACTTAGCAGTGATTGGCTGGAGGATGAGTGGTAAACCTCATCTCCACAGGGCATAAAAGTAATGTTTGAAAAACATAATCCACAGCGTAACACACCTGTTAGAGATAACTACGAGTTGATTGATTTATGTTACACTGTATAGTGCAAATGTCTTCATATTCATAACTGTTGAACTCATGCTTACTATTATATCTGATGTTGAATACTGAGAAGCTTTTACTGTTTAAGTTATTCTTTGAGGTGCTATAATAAAGCTTCTGGCGGAGAGTTATAACTCTCGCTCGGACAATTATGTAAAATTGTCTCACCCCGTAGACTTCAACTTTTTAGGTGGACGTCGAGGACAGAGGAACAGGTCTACAGGTGACCAGTCCCAACAGCAGCAGCACCAGGGGCAACAGTAAAATCTCAGGTGGAGATTTAGCCTGCCATGTGGTGTAGTTAGAGTCAGTCCTATGTGTCCTCTGTACTCTCAGGTCTTGGAGTCTTTTGGTCTGAGATTTTGGTTAGGAGTTCTTGAGATTTTGTACCATGTTGTATATAATTACTCAAGAATTAATTATCTGAGATGTAAACAGTTTATCTCCTTTTATGAAGGAAGTTTTATGGTTTCAATGCTTTATCTCAAAAAGTTTTAATTTCCCCTGATTTTTGGTATTCCGCTGCTAATCGACTCGCTTCCGCTACGTTTAAATCGTGTTTATATCGTGGTTTGGAGATCAGAGCCCACAATTAAGTGGTATCAGAGCTCTAGGTTTGCTGAGTCTACAGAGGCATAGGACTTAGGATGTCGAGTCTATCCTTAGTATCTCTTCCTTATCTAATAGAATCTACTGCTCCTCAGGAGAAGAAGATACATAAGGATGGTAGAGCCACATGATGAGTACGTGGCAGTGAGTAGTGCTAGTGCACCTCGAGGCGGTGCAAGGGTTCCAGAAATAGAACAGCCTACACCTGAACCACCCCAGTTTGACCCAGCTGATATGGGTAACCCAGCTGTTCAAACTATGTTCGGACAGTTTATGACTGCCATGACACACATCACCGACAGGATGCCCATGCCTACACCTAGGGCACCTACCCAGCCTGAAGGACAAGGTATCGGTAAGACGTTCGAGCGACTTCGTCGTGTCGGAGCTACCGAGTACTTTGGGACTGCCGACCCCGCAGATGCTGATCTGTGGTTAACATAGTTGGAGAAGGCTTTCAGGATTCTTAATATCCCGGAGGCTGAGAAGGTTAGACATGCTGTCTATCTTCTCAAAGGCAGTGTTGGTCACTGGTGGAACATGGAAGAGCAGAAGAGACCTGGGATAGAGTCCTCGTGGGAAGAGTTTCGTCGGGAATTTATCAATAGATATTTTCCAAAGACCTTCCTAGACGAGAAGATCTCTCAGTTTGAGAGATTGAGGCAGGGCATGATGAACATCAGCGAGTATGAAGCTAAGTTCATGGAGTTGCTGCGGTTCTGTCCGCACATGGCTGCCACAGAAGAGGAAAGAATCAGGAGATTCGAGAAGGGTTTGAATGTTGATATATCAACCCCTGTGTCTGCCTTAGAAAACCGAGAGAGATTCTCTACCTTCGTTGAGTCAGTCCGAAGGATAGAGAGATATGTGGTTGAGAAGAGGCAAACCCAGAAAAGATATCCACAGTTCCTGGGTTCTTCATCTAGGGATTTCAAGAAACTGAGATTCTCTGTACCTAACCCTCCACCACCCAGATCAAGCTCCCAAACTCAGTGGTCACCAAGTAGAGGCAGGGGACGAAGCCTACCTCAACAAGAGACTCACAGTTCTGCATCAATGTCAGTTACTGGACCACCAAGACCACAACAACTGGAAAGAAGTTGTTACAACTGTGGGAAGGTGGGACACTTAATGAAGGACTGCCGATCTAGGCCTGTCAGTGTGACACAACCTCAGAGGCAGAGTCAACAGGGATCTCAGAGAAGGCAATCTCAAGGAGCAGCTCGAGGACGTGGACAAGTGTCTCAAGCTGGATCATCAGCACCACCTCAACACCAGGTGACAGTAAGGTTCTATGCTATGAACCCACCTGATGCAGTGGTCAATCCACGGGTAGTGGCAGGTCAGATGGAACTTTTATATTCTGATATGTCTACATCCTGTGTTGTATGTGTTCTGATTGACCCGGGTGCTACGCACTCTTTTATCACTCGGAGAGTGATTCGTAACTGCAATATGACGGTTAGTCATAAGGCAGATAGTTTGTTGTTGGAGACTCCGTTGAGTGGGTCTGCCGTTTTGCAGGAGGTATGTTCTCCCTGCATCCTCTTCTTTTCTTATCATCGCATTCAAGTGGACCTTATACCACTTGATATGCAAAGATTTGATATAATCCTCGGGATGGATACCTTAGAAAGGTATAGAGTTGTCTTGGATTGTGAATCCAAGTTGGCTGTGTTTTCCGATGAAGGCAACACATGGATCTTTCAAGGTGAAAGAAAGATTCTGCCCACATGTCTTGTATCAGCCATGGTTGCTGAATTAAAGAAGCACAACAGGTTGATGCTGAAGTTCAACAGATTAGGTCAGAGTATGGAAATGAGAAGCGAGATGGTTTCCATGACTCGGATGATCATGTAGCATGTTATCATGGGAGGATGATAGTGCCAGATGTTGATAACTTGAGGAAGTTAGTCCTGGAAGAAGCTCATTCTTCGATGTATGCTATGCATCCAAGGAGCACCAAGATGTATCGTAATTTAAAGGAACTGTATTGGTGGCCTGGAATGAAGAAGGATGTTGCAGAGTTTGTTCTAAGGTGTCATGTGTGTCAACAAGTTAAAGTTGAACACCAGAAGCCTGCAGGAACAATGTAACCTTTACCCATACCACAGTGGAAGTGGGATCATGTTACCATGGACTTTGTTGTTGGCCTACCCAGGACAAACAAAGGACATGATTCCATTTGGGTAGTTGTAGATAGGTTGACTAAGACAGCGCATTTCTTACCTGTCAAAACAACCTATTCTGCTGAAAGGTTATCACAGTTGTATGTGCAAGAGATAGTGCGTTTGCACGAAGTCCCTATCACAATATTTTCTGACAGAGGTCCTCAGATTACAAGTCGTTTTTGGGAACAGTTACACAGAGCCTTAGGCACCAAGCTAAGGTTTAGTACGGCCTTTCATCCATAGACTGATGGACAGTCGGAAAGGACCATACAGACCTTAGAAGACCTGTTGAGAGCATGTGTTCTCCAGTTTACCAGAAGTTGAGATCTACACCTAAGCTTGATAGAGTTTGCCTATAACAATAGCTATCAACATAGTATTGATATGGCACCTTATGAAGCCTTATATGGTAGACGTTGTAGATCACCTTTGTGTTGGTTTGAGACTGGTGAGCATCAGTTGTTAGGTCCTGATCTTGTGCAGCAGACCACAGAGAAGATTAAAGTAATACAACAACAGATTAAGACTGCACAGGATAGGTAGAAACCTTATGCTGACAAACGTCGTAGACCCTTAGAGTTCCAGGTTGGAGACAGAGTGTATCTCAAGGTCTCGCCTTGGAAAGGAGTCCTTCATTTTGGAAGGAAAGGGAAGTTAGCTCCTAGATTTATGGGGCCTTATCCAATCATTGAACGGATTGGAAAAGTAGCCTATAAACTAGAGCTGCCACCAGAGTTACAGAGGCTACATCCTGTGTTTCACATTTCTATGCTAAAGAAATGTCACCCTGATACTGAGTCAATTCTACAACCTATGGAGGTAGAGTTGAATGATAATATATCTTATGAAGAAGGACCGATGTCAATCCTTGATAACAGAATTAAAAAGTTAAAGAAAAAAGATATAAGCCTTGTGAAAGTCCTCTGGAACCACCGTGGTGTTGAAGAAGCCACTTGGGAACTAGAGGATGAGATGAGAAGGAACTATCCTGCCCTTTTCTCTTAATATGTTTTATCGATTTCGGGGACGAAATCCTTGTAAGGGGTGGATAATTTGTAACATCCCTGACCTGGGTTATGAGTTAACCCTAGGTGTTTTGCCTAATTATGTAATTAAGATACTGGTGATTATCTTTTTGCATGTAATTAAGTTCCTGAAGAACATACTTTTCCTTTTCTGTCCCTTTTTAAACAATGTTGAATTGATTGTTTTGTAATACATGGACCTATGTGCAATTTACCCAGTTAGAAGGGTTAACTTGCAATTTGCACATGTTGAGATGTTCCTCTGATGTTGAGACATCATAAGAATGATTATGGTAAAGTTTGAGGGATTTCCCAAGCTTGAGCACCAAGGTGCAGCTGTGGAAGCAATCCCTGTGCTTGAAACCCTAAATTGGAGTAAAGTGCAATTTACCCAATTTGAGGGGTGCAACTTGTAAAATACACCATCTAAAATATCTTGTAAGACTCTTGTCATCATTTAGAGAAGAAATGATGAAGAAGTCACTTCAATTGAATAATCATATAATGAAAAACACCTTTATGATTGAATAATCAAGGTGTAAGTACTATAGCCTTTTATGTGTGTGCTTTAGTAATAGGTTAATCTTCTTTGCCTTCATTTCTTGACCTTATAAGAAGGTTGTCCTTAGAAATAAGAAGAAGGGACGAGCAAAGAAGAAAGGAGGGACTTAGTTGAAAGTGAGGAAAACTTATGTGCCTATGTTGAAATTCCACCCCAAGTATATAAGCCCTTTTCCTCACTTAGCAAAGGAATGTTTCTTTCGTTTCCTTCACTGTTCCCCTTGCTCAAACCGACTAAGGAGAGCTCTGGAGCTCAGGAGGATGACCAGGGGAGTGCAAGGTAGGTTTGGATCCTTCCTTTTTCTTAAATTCTTGGATGAAACTCGAATTCAAGGTCAAATTCATGGCTAGCTCACTTAGCTCTATCTTTCTAGCCATCTCTTCTCAACTTTTCTTGGAGGATTCACCTTGGCCGACCTGTGGAGCTTCTAGGACGCCATTAAAGGCTTGGAGCTCAAGGAGAAAGCTTTAGGTGGGTTTTATAACTCTAAACCTATGCTTTGTTATATACATCTTTTCTATGCTTTTAGTTGCTAGTTCTTCTTCTTCCCTATCTTCCCTTGCTTCCTTGCAAGCAGATCCGTGAGGAAATGTTGCTGTTATTGAGATATAATATGAGGACGTTATTTCCTATGCTTATCCACGGTTTTCCACTTTTCCATACGACCTCAACCAAGTGCCCATACGGTTTGCAAAACCGTTTGATGGGCAAACGGTTTCAAGGTCGTATGAAGGCATACGGTCTCAAGACCATATGGCTGCATTGACCAAGCATGGACCGTATGATAATCCTGTTCATAATTATGTAGGTTAATCACCCACAAAATTTGAGAGGTTAACTCCAAATGAATCGTGAGATATAGGCAAAACAATTAGCAAATTCAATTGGATTTAGTACTGATTTTCAATCTGCTTAATTTGCCCTTTTTGGGAAAACGGTCTCAAGACCGTATAAGATGGTTGACTAAGCGTTGACCGTATGATATTACTGTTCATAATTATGTTAATTAATGACTCACCAAATTTGATGGACTAATTCCAAACGAGTTAAGAGTTGAAGGTTGATTACTAGGGCAAACCCTAATTGAAATCAGTGCTGAAATCACAATGAGCTAATTTGAGATTTTGGGTTGATTAGCCCAAACGGTCTCAAGACCGTTTGGGGAATCATCCAAACGGTCTCAAGACCGTTTGGTGATCACCCAAGACCGTATGGAGGTATGGGGTCAAGTATAGTTGACCAATTGAAGGTACAAAGATACCAAATTACATTGCAATTAAGTATTGATGTAATGATCAACTCAATAAATCAAAACTTGATGAATTTTCACTAGATTCCAAAGGATGGATGGGAAAACGGTCTCAAGACCGTTTGGAGCTCATCCCAACGGTCCCAAGACCATTTGGTGACAACCCAAGACCGTTTGGAGGTCTAGGGTTAAGGTAATTTGATCAATTGAGGGCCCAATTACAATGGGTTATTGAAATAATCAAATTGCTGATTTGTGACTTAATTAAGGTTCAACCCCTATCAAATCAATCTAGATTTTGATGAATTCTTGGGCAAACGGTCTCAAGACCGTTTTAAGTATATCCAAATGATCCCAAGACCGTTTGGGCCAAGTTTGAGCCCAATTGGAGGTCAATTGATGGGTTCAACTTCGATTTGATTCACATTGTTGAGTGTTGATGGTTGAACGTTTATAGACCTTAATTGAACCAACTCCAACCCTAATTGGATATCAATTGAGGGTCAATTGAGTGACCAATTGGTTAAGGCTAACCCTAATTGTCTCAATTGGTAAGTGGTTAGCAAGCTTGAGACCAATTGATGGCTTCAACATAGGAAACCCTAATCGAGTTTACCCTTTGAATCACCTTGGAGGTCCATACGATCTTGAGCTTTTGAGGGCATTCGACCTCAAGACCGTATAAGGTCATTCGACCTCAAGACCGTATAAGGTCATTCGACCTCAAGACCGTATAAGGTCATTCGACCTCAAGACCGTATAAGGTCATTCGACCTCAAGACCGTATAAGGTCATTCGATCTCAAATCGTATGAGGGCATTCGATCTCAAACCGAATGAGGGCATTCGACCTCAAACCGTATGAGGGCATTCGACCTCAAGATAGAATGAGGGTATACGACCTCAAGATCGAATGAGGGTATATGACCTTAAGATCGAATGAGGGCATACGACCTCAAGATCGTATGAAGGATGAAGGTGTGAAACCTAGTGGAGACTTTTGAAGTTAAGTCTGCCTAATGTCGTGAAGGCTTAAATGGTTTAATAGTTGTTCAACCTAAACCCTAATGATACTAAAAGACATTAAGGGTCAAGTGGTTAGTAAATTAAACCATGATGATGATCAATGTGTAATTTACAATAATACCCTTGAAAGGTTCAATTGAGTGAAACCTTGTTCTAATCAAACCCTAATCACCCAATAGTGGTGATTTGGTCTATGTTAATCAAAGAGGACTTAACCCAACCTGATCTAGATTGGTGTTATCACCATCTACAAGTATGAGGAGAGAGAAAGTATCTTAAGAAAGGGAAAGTACCCTTTTATGATGGAAATTCAAGTAAAGTATCTTCATTACACATGAATGTGCATGATTAGGGTATGATCCACCTATGTGAGATCATGGAACCCTAATTATGATAAATGATGAATCTTAAACTAATCTGAGAGCATTAATGATGATGTTCCTCATACATGATGATGTTATGAGTTCAATTCACCATAATGTGATTAGTAAACCCTAATTCAAGGGTAATGACATGTAATGTGAATAGTAAACCCTAATTCAAGGGTGATGACATGCAAAATGAGTAGCAAACTCTAATTGATGAGAATCAGAGAAATTAGCTCTTATGACAAGAGTGAAAAGTATATTCTTGTTTTGAATTACCTTTATCAATTGAATTAACCATGCAAGTTCTGATATGAAGGTGATCATATCCAGGTATGGATGATGATATTATATTCATTGAAAGCATGTTGTTAGCTTTATGAATAGTAAAATATATTGATGCCTTGTCAGTGGCATCCTATGTTTTAATGGGATGAAAGAGCCATGAATACCATCAAGGTCATGCTTTAGAGATGACTTGTGATGAGTATACTGAGAAATGATGATTGATGCGAGTTAGGTTTGTTACATTTAGTATTCTACTTTCATAGCTATTGTGCTACTGTTATTGTTTGAAGAACAATGTATGATTTTAAAAGAATACTGAATGTACCTAATTAATCAAGTGTAATGAAGAGCCCTGATCATAGATCCATCATTGTCAGAGATCAAATGATGGTGAAACAGGTTTTCCTACGGGAACTCCTGGATCACATACTTTTGAGTATGTGGGGTATATGGATGTGTAGAACCTTACATCCTAGTGTAGGAATTTGATGTAGATGTATAATCCGTAAATCCTTCACTACAAAACTCATACCGTATCAGTGGATGGTAAACATGAAACCTCCTGATGATGAGGAAAACATAGATATCCGTATCAGTGAAGATAAACATGAAATCTCCTGATGACGAAGAGAGTACAGAACGCCACTGTAACTCTAAAATAGCGAAGGACCAGATTACCCTGGTGAGCTATAATAGTAGAGACACAAGATGTCCTACAAGTGATCCTCTTACTGACTGAGGAAGGTGAAGGTCATGAGAATCCGGCTCTTTCGATGACCTAGTATGATACTAAGGCACTTAACAGTGATTGGTTGGGGTATGAGTGGTAAACCTCATCTCCACAGGGCATAATAATAAGACTGTTTGAAAAACATAATCTACAGCGTAGTATACCTGTTAAAGGTAACTATGAGCTAATTGATTGATGTTACACTGTATAGTGCATATGTTCTTCATGCTTGATAAATGTTGAACTCTTGTTTACAACTACATTTGCTATTGAATACTTTGTAAGCTTTTACTACTTAAGTTATCCTTTGATGTTATAATAAAGCTTCTGGCGGGGAGTTATAACTCTCGCTGGGACAATTATGTAAAATTGTCTCACCCCGTAGATTTCAACTTTTTAGGTGGACGTCGGAGACGGAGGAACATGTCTACAGGTGACCAGTCCCAGCAGCAACAGCACCAGGAGCAGTAGTAAATCTCAGGTGGAGATTTAGCCTGCCATGTGGTGTAGTTAGAGTCAGTCCTATGTGTCCTCTGTACTCTCAGGTCTTGGAGTCTTTTGGTTATGAGTTCTTGAGATTTTGTATCTTGTTGTATATAATTACTCAAGAAGTAATTATCATGAGATGTAAACAGTTTATCTCCTTTTATGAATGAAGCTTTATGGATTCAAGCTCTTGTCTCGAAAAGTTTTAATTTCCCGTGATTTTTGTCTTCCGTTGTTAATCGATTCGCTTCCGCTAAGTTTAAATCGTGTTTATATCGTGGTTTGGAGATCAGAGCCCACAATTAGGTTATAAAACCCGCCTAAAGCTTGCTCCTTGAGCTCCAAGCTTTCGAGCTCCAAGCCTTTAATGGCGTCCTAGAAGCTCCACAGGTCGGCCAAGGTGAATCCTCCAAGAAAAGTTGAGAAGATATGGCTAGAAAGATAGAGCTAAGTGAGCTAGCCATGAATTTGACCTTGAATTCGAGTTTCATCCAAGAATTTAAGAAAAAGGAAGGATCCAAACCTACCTTGCACTCCCCTGGTCGTCCTCCTGAGCTCCAGAGCTCTCCTTAGTCAGTTTGAGCAAGGGGAACAGTGAAGGAAACGAAAGAAACATTCCTTTGCTAAGTGAGGAAAAGGGCTTATATACTTGGGGTGGAATTTCAACATAGGCACATAGGTTTTCCTCACTTTCAACTAAGTCCCTCCTTTCTTCTTTGCTCGTCCCTTCTTCTTATTTCTAAGGACAACCTTCTTCTAAGGTCAAGAAATGAAGGCAAAGAAGATTAACCTATTACTAAAGCACACACATAAAAGGCTATAGTACTTACACCTTGATTATTCAATCATAAAGGTGTTTTTCATTATATGATTATTCAATTGAAGTGACTTCTTCATCATTTCTTCTCTAAATGATGACAAGAGTCTTACAAGATATTTTAGATGGTGTATTTTACAAGTTGCACCCCTCAAATTGGGTAAATTGCACTTTACTCCAATTTAGGGTTTCAAGCACAGGGATTGCTTCCACAGCTGCACCTTGGTGCTCAAGCTTGGGAAATCCCTCAAACTTTACCATAATCATTCTTATGATGTCTCAACATCAGAGGAACATCTCAACATGTGCAAATTGCAAGTTAACCCTTCTAACTGGGTAAATTGCACATAGGTCCCTGTATTACAAAACAATCAATTCAACATTGTTTAAAAAGGGACAGAAAAGGAAAAGTATGTTCTTCAGGAACTTAATTACATGAAAAAGATAATCACCAGTATCTTAATTACATAATTAGGCAAAACACCTAGGGTTAACTCATAACCCAGGTCAGGGATGTTACAGCTGATAAGCTATTGAGGCAAGGATGTTATGCATTCTTGGCCCATGTGGTAGATGTTACCAAGGAAGGTTCCAATCCTGCTGAAGTTCCCATAGTCAGGGAATTCGAGGATGTGTTTCCTGAAGAACTTCCAGGTATACCACCGCCTCGAGAAATTGATTTTGAAATCAATTTGATCCCAGACACGAAGCCTATAGCCCAGACACCGTATAGGATGGCGCCTGCTGAGATGGCAGAACTCAAGAAATAGCTTCAAGAGTTACTTGAGAAAGGTTTTATCCGACCAAGCACTTCACCATGGGGTGCTCCGGTTTTGTTTGTTAGAAAGAAAGATGGGTCAATGCGGTTGTGCATTGATTATAGACAACTCAATAAAGTAATGATAAAGAATAAGTACCCTCTGCCAAGGATTGATGATCTCTTTGACCAGTTGCGTGGTGCAACCGTCTTCTCAAAGATAGACATGAGGTCTGGATATCATCAACTCCGTATTAAGGATAGTGACATATCCAAGTCTGCCTTTAGGACAAGATATGGTCACTATGAGTTCACGGTTATGTCGTTTGGAGTAACCAATGCACCAGCTGCATTCATGGAACTCATGAATAGAGTTTTTCGACCCTTCCTTGATCAGTGTGTTGTCGTCTTCATAGATGAAATTCTGATCTATAGTAAGGATGCTCAGCAGCATGAGCAGCATCTTTGCCAAGCGTTGACCTTGCTAAGAGAACATAAGTTGTATGCTAAGTTTAGCAAGTGTGAGTTCTGGCTGTCGGAGGTATCTTTTCTTGGACATGTGATATCTGCCTCGGGAATTCGTGTTGACCCTACAAAGGTAGAATCTGTTCTACAGTGGGAACAACCGAAGACGCCGACGGAGATTCGAAGCTTCTTGGGGTTAGCAGGCTATTATCGAAGGTTCATTAAGAATTTCAGTTCCATAGCCTTACCCTTGACTAAGTTGACCCGGAAAGATGTTCCTTTTGTTTGGAGTGATAAGTGTCAGCAATCTTTCCAACTGTTGAAGGAGAAGTTGACAAGTGCACCCATACTTGTGCTACCTGAGCAAGGCAAAGGATATATAGTTTTATGTGATGCTTCTAAGAATGGACTAGGGTGTGTGTTGATGCAGGATAAACAAATAATTTCTTTTGCTTCTCGACAGCTTAAGAAACACGAAGAGAATTATCCGACACACGATCTAGAGTTAGCTGTTGTAGTTCATGCCCTGAAGATCTGGAGACATTATCTTTATGGAGAGACGTTTCAGATTTTCACTGACCATAAGAACCTTAAGTACATCTTCTCTCAGCATGAGCTCAATATGAGACAACGCCGCTGGATGGAATTAATCAAGGACTACGATTGTACGATTGATTACCATCCGGGGAAGGCTAATGTGGTTGCTGATGCCTTGAGTAGGAAATCAGCAACATCAACCATGGAAAGGGCACAACTAAACTCTTTAGTATGCTCTAGAAGGGATATGCTTATCTCTTTGAGACAAGACAATGTGCAATTGAAGGTGTCATTGTTAGCCGAGTTGTTAGCTGAGATGCACATTAAACCTACCCTTAGAGAGCAGATTAAGGAAGCACAGCAAGGTGATACTGTAGTTCAGCAGATTAGATCGGAGTATGGTAGTGAGAAACGAGATGGTTTCCATGACTCAGATGATCAAATAGCCTGTTATCATGGGAGGATGATAGTGCCGGATGTGGACAACTTGAGGAAGTTAGTCCTGGAAGAAGCTCATTCTTCGATGTATGCCATGCATCCAGGGAGCACCAAGATGTATCGAAACTTGAAAGATATGTATTGGTGGCCTGGAATGAAGAAGGATATTGCAGAGTTTGTTCTGAGGTGCCCTGTATGTCAGCAAGTTAAAGCTGAACACCAGAAGCCTGCAGGAACAATGCAACCTTTACCCATACCACAGTGGAAGTGGGACCATGTTACCATGGACTTTGTTGTTGGCCTACCCAGGACAAGCAAAGGACATGATTCCATTTGGGTAGTTGTAGATAGGTTGACTAAGACAACACATTTCTTACCTGTCAAAACAACCTATTCTGCTGAAAGGTTATCACAGTTGTATGTTCAAGAGATAGTGCGTTTGCACGGAGTTCCTGTCACTATAGTTTCTGACAGAGGTCCCCAGTTTACAAGTCATTTTTGGGAATGACTTCATAATGCTTTAGGCACCCAGTTAAGGTTTAGTACGGCCTTTCATCCACAGACTGATGGACAGTCGGAAAGGACCATACAGACCTTGGAAGACCTGTTGAGAACATGTGTTCTCCAGTTTACCGGAAGTTGGGATCTACACCTAAACTTGATAGAGTTTGCCTATAACAATAGCTATCAGCATAGTATTGATATGGCACCTTATGAAGCCTTGTATGGTAGACGTTGTAGATCACCCTTGTGTTGGTATGAGACTGGTGAGCATCAGTGGTTAGGACCTGATCTTGTGCAGCAAACTACATAAAATATTAAGGTAATACAGCAGCAGATTAAGACTGCACAAGATAGGCAGAAATCTTATGCTGACAAGCGTCGTAGACCCTTAGAGTTCGAGGTTGGAGACAAAGTGTATCTCAAGGTCTCGCCTTGGAAAGGAGTCCTTCGTTTTGGAAAGAAAGGGAAGTTAGCTCCTAGATTTATGGGGCCTTATCCAATCATTGAACGGATTGGAAAAGTAGCCTATAAACTAGAGCTGCCACCAGAGTTACAGAGGTTACATCCTGTGTTTCACATTTCTATGCTAAAGAAATGTCACCCAGACACTAAGTCAATTCTACAACCTATGGAGGTAGAATTGAATGATGATGTATCTTATGAGGAAGGACCAGTGTCAATCCTTGATAACATAATTAAAAAGTTAAAGAAGAAAGATTTAAGCCTTGTGAAAGTCCTCTGGAACCACTGTGGTGTTGAAGAAACCACTTGGGAACTAGAGGATGAGATGAGAAGAAAATACCCTGCCCTTTTCTCTTAATACGTTTTATCGATTTCGGGGACGAAATCCTTGTAAGGGGTGGATAATTTGTAACATCCCTGACCTGGGTTATGAACTAACCCTAGGTGTTTTACCTAAATACGTAATTAAATCCTTGTGATTAACTTTGGGCATGTAATTAAGTCCCTCAGAAACATATATTTCAATTTTGCTCCTTTATATATAAAGTTGTAGCATTGTTTTGTAATACATGCATCTATGTGCAAATTACCCAGTTAAGGGATTAACTTGCAAATTGCACATGTTGAGATGTTCCTCTGATGTTGAGACATCATGAGGATGTTTATGATGAAGTTTGAGGGATTTCCCAAGCTTGAGCACCAAGGTGCAGCTGTGGAAGCAACCCCTGTACTTGAAAACCCTAAATTGGTGTAGAGTGCAATTTACCCAATTTGAGGGGTGCAACTTGTTAAATACATCATCTAAAATATATTTTATAACTTTTGTCATCATTTACAGTAGAAATGATGAAGAGGGCACTTCATTTGAATAATCATATAATAAAGAACACCTTTGTGATTGAATAATCAAGGTGTATGTATAATAGCCCTTTTATGTGTATGCTTTAGTGATGGGTTGATCCTCTTTGCCTTCAATTCTTGACCTTAGAAGGAGTTTGTCTTTAGAAATAAGGGGTAGGGACGAGCAAAGAAGAAAGGAAGGACTTAGATGAGAAATGGGATAAAGTAGAAGCTTTATGGAGAAATTTCACCCAAAATATATATATCACTTCCTTTGCAAGCAAAGGAACGTTTCTTTCATTCCCTCACTTATCCCCTTTGCTCAAACCGACTAAGGCAGAGCTCTGGAGCATAGGAGAACGACCAGGGAGTTCAAGGTAAGTCTGGATCATCCCTTTTGCTTGAGTTCATGGAGGAAACTTGATTTCAAGGTTGAATTCATGGCTAGCTCACCTAGCTTTATCTTTCTAGCCATTCCTTTCCAACTTTTCCTTGGAGAATTCACCTTGGCCGACCTGTGGAACTCAAAGACGCCATTAAGGACCTGAAGCTTGGAATCTTGGAGCTCAAGGGACAACCTTTAGGCGGGTTTTATAAATCTAAACCTTATGCTTTGATTATACATCTTTTTCTATGCATATAGTTGTTAGTTCTTCTTCTTCCCTATCTTCCCTTGCATCCTTGCAAGCAAAATCGTGAAGAACTGCTACTGTTCTTGAGGTATAAGATAAGGGCGTTAATTCCTATGCTTATCTACAGATTTTCCACTTTACTAAACGGTCCTAACCAATTGCCCATGCGGTTTGCACAACCGTTTGGTGGGCAAACGGTTTCAGGGTCGCATGGAGGCAAACAGTCTTCAAGACCATTTGGTCCAGTTGACCAAGCGACGAACGTATGAGAATCCTGTTTCTAATTATGTAGGCTGATCACCCACAAACATTGAGGGGTTAACTCCAAAGGAATCGTGAGATATAAGCAAATCAATTAGCAAATCCAATTGAATTAAGTTCTGATTTTCAATCTATTTAATTTGCCCTTTTTGGGCAAACGGTCTCAAGACCGTTTAAGATGGTTGACCAAGCGTTGACCGTTTTGGATTACTGTTCATAATGATGTTGATTAATGACTCACCAAATTTGATGGATTAATTCCAAACGAGTTATGAGTTGAAGGTTGATTAATAGGGCAAATCCTAATTGAAATCAGTGCTGAAATTCCAATGAGTTAATTAGTGATTTTGGGTTGATTAGCCCAAACGGTCTCAAGACCGTTTGGGGAATCATCCAAACGGTCTCAAGACCGTTTGGGGATCACTCAAGACCATTTAGAGGTCTTGTATCAAGTATAGTTGACCAATTGAAGGTCCAAAGGTACCAAATCATATTGCAATTAAGTATTGATGTGATGATTAACTCAATAGATCAAACCTTGATGAATTTTCACTAGAGTCCAAAGGATGGATGGGCAAACGGTCTAAAGACCGTTTGGAACTCATCCAAACGGTCTCCAAACCGTTTGGTGTCAACCCAAGACCGTTTGGAGGTTTAGGGTTAAGGTAATTTGATCAATTGAGGGCCCAATTATAGTGGGTTATTGAAATAATCAAATTGCTTATTTGTGACTTAATTAAGGTTCAACCCCTATCAAATCAACTTAAATTTTGATGAATTCTTGGAAAAACGGTCTCAAGACCGTTTGGAGGTCATCCAAACGATATCAATACCGTTTGGGCCAAGTTTGGGCCCAATTGGAGGTCAATTGATAGGTTCAACCTTGAATTGATTCACATTGTTGAATATTGATGACCATCCGATTTGAAACTCTAATTGAGATGGACTTAACCCTAATTGGCTTTCAATTGAGGGTTAATTTGGTGTCCAATTGATTGAGGCTCATCCTAATTGACTCAATTTATAAGTGGTTAACATGGCTTTGGCCAATTGAGGGCTTCAACATACTTAATCATAAACATTTGCAACTTTTGAACCATGTTGGAGGTCCAAATGGTTTGAGCCCATTTGGACCAAACGGTCTCAAGACCGTTTGGATCCAAATGGTCTCAAGACCGTTTAAGGCCAAATGGTCTCAAGACCGTTTGGGTCCAAACAGTCTCAAGACCGTTTGGGCTCAAACGATCTCAAGGTCGTTTGGACCAATCGATCTCAAGACAAGTTGATTAAACGGTTTCAAACCGCATAAGCTCAAACGGTTTGGAAAGTCAACCTTTCCAAACGGTCAACGCACCCAAACGGTTTGGGCAAACGACCTTGAGGTCATGCGGTCTTGGAGTCAAACCTAGCAAACGGTCAACGCACCCAAACGGTTTCAAACCGTTTGGTGGTTGAAGGTTGAAACCGTTTGGAGGTTTTCAAGGTTATTTATACATAATCACTTGAAGTTGTAATTGGTTGAATGATGATCTAATCTAAACCCTAATGGTAGATTAGAACATTAAGGGACTAAGTGATTAATGAATTGACCCGTGATGGTGATCATGAGGTAAATTACCAAAATACCCTTGAGGGGTTTAATTGAGTAATACCTTTTTCTAATAAAACCCTAATCACATGTTAATGATTTTTTGGCCTATGCTAGTCAATGAGGACTTAACCCAACCTGATCTAGAGTGGTGTTATCACCATCTACTAGTAAGAGGAGAGAGGAAGTATCATAAGAGAGAGAAAGTACCCCTTTTATAGTGGAAACTTAAGTAAAGTACCTTCAATACACGTGAATGTGCATGATTAGGGTATGATCCACCTATGTGAGATCATGGAAACCCTAATTATGATGTTTAGTGAATTTTAATCTTATCTAGGAGCTTTAATGATGATGTTTATCATACATGATGATGATATGAGTTCAATTCGCCATGAGGTGAATAGTAAACCCTAATTCTAGGGTGAGGACATGTATTGTGAATAGTAAACCCTGATTGATGAATATTGGGGAACTTGACTCTTCTAAGAGTTTGAAAGTGTAACTTCTAGAATGAATTGTTTATTGTTATCAGTTGAATTAACCATGCAGGTTGTCATGAGATGATGATCATATCCAGGTATGGATTATGAAACTATATTCATTGAAAGCATGCTTTAGCTTTATGAATAGTGATATATCCTGATGCATTGTCAATGGCAACTTATGGATTAAAATGGGCTGTGAGAGCCATAATTACCATCAAGGCCATAATTTAGGGATGACTTGTGATGAATGTATTGAGATATGATGATTGATGAGAGTTAGGCTTGTTACATTTAGTATTCTCATTTCATAGTTGTTATGCTAATGTTATTGTTTGAAGAACAATGTATGATGTTAAAAGAATATTGAATGTACCTAACTAATCAAGTGTAATGTAGAGCCCTGATCATAGATCCATCATTGTCAGAGATCAAATGATGGTGAAATAGGTTTTCCTAAGGGAACTCCTGGATCACATACTTTTGAGTATGTGGGGTATATGGATGTGTAGAACCTTACATCCTAGTGTAGGTGTTTGATGTAGATGTGTAATCCATCAATCCTTCACTACAATCCTATACCGTATCAGTGGATGGTAAACATGAAACCTCCTGATGATGAAGAAAGCACAGATTTCCGTATCAGTGGAAGATAAACATGAAATCTCCTGATGACGAAGAGAGTACAGAACGCCACTGTAACTCTAAAATAGCGAAGGACCAGATTACCCTAGTAAGCTATTATAGTAGAGGCACGAGATGTCCTACAAGTAATCCTCTTACTGACTGAGGAAGGTGAAGGTCATGAGAATCCGGCTCTTTCGATGACCTAGTATGATGCCAAGGCACTTAGCAGTGATTGGTTGGAGGATGAGTGGTAAACCTCATCTCCACAGGGCATAAAAGTAATGTTTGAAAAACATAATCCACAGCGTAACACACCTGTTAGAGATAACTACGAGTTGATTGATTTATGTTACACTGTATAGTGCAAATGTCTTCATATTTCATAACTGTTGAACTCATGCTTACTATTATATCTGATGTTGAATATTGAGAAGCTTTTACTGTTTAAGTTATTCTTTGAGGTGCTATAATAAAGCTTATGGCGGAGAGTTATAACTCTCGCTGGGACAATTATGTAAAATTGTCTCACCCCGTAGACTTCAACTTTTTAGGTGGACGTCGAGGACGGAGGAACAGGTCTACAGGTGACCAGTCCCAGCAGCAGCAGCACCAGGGGCAACAGCAAAATCTCAGGTGGAGATTTAGCCTGCCATGTGGTGTAGTTAGAGTCAGTCCTATGTGTCCTCTGTACTCTCAGGTCTTGGAGTCTTTTGGTCTGAGATTTTGGTTAGGAGTTCTTGAGATTTTGTATCATGTTGTATATAATTACTCAAGAAGTAATTATCTGAGATGTAAACAGTTTATCTCCTTTTATGAAGGAAGTTTTATGGTTTCAATGCTGTATCTCAAAAAGTTTTAATTTTCGCTGATTTTTGGTATTCCGCTGCTAATCGACTCGCTTCCGCTACGTTTAAATCGTGTTTATATCGTGGTTTGGAGATCAGAGCCCACAGATCAGGTCACCAAGCAACCGTTTCAAGGTTGAAACGATCGGTTCAAGTGACACAATTGGTTGTTTTTATGGAAAATCTCGAACCCTTCTATTCCTGTTTAGTACCGTACAGTCTGGGGTAGAGAACCCTGTCCCATGATCCTCCTATATATAGGGGTATTGGGGGCTTCTCAAATTACAACTCAGTGCACCAGTTGCTCTGCAAAGTTGTCGTTCTCTATGATTTTGGTAACCGAGAGAGCCCGAGCAAGTGCTACCCGATAAGGGAGGCATAACAAGGGAAAGACAACTGTAGAATAGTGATTGGTGGTAGTAGAGTGTGTTGGTGACTAGTACACTGACAGGAGGGTGTGACTCCTTCCGATTCCTTATGGGACAAGGAGATCGAAGTTTCAGACAGTCCGTGTGGACGACTGCAGAAGCGGGAGACTTCTGCCGCTCGAAGGACAATTGTCAATCCTGACAGTCCCGGTGAGACCAGGAGCTACACAGACACCGTCCAAGACCGGAGGTGAAGACTGCGCAAGCCACGAGGTAATGTCGCCGAGAAAGCCTCAGGACAAGGTACACCTCCACAAACCATCCTTTCCTATTGTATAGACGTTGACGCGATTCCTTTATTCTGGGTTTGGGAGAAGAAATTTTTTATTTCCGTTGCCTTCTCTATCTCCCCTAAAACCCAACAACAAGGACCTAGAGTGACAGGGACCGACTGAACTTAACTGATCTCATACTTAACTCCTGTTTTAGATCTACTCTGATGCATTGACCTTCTTCAAGTCCATGTGATTTCCCTAAAAAATGTGCTAAGAGGGGTGAGCCTACTCGCTCAGTGAATGAGTACTTCAGAGAAACAGTCTAAAGCACTAATATAATTACCGATATACTTTTGAGCAACTGATATCAATTATAGCAGCAGTAAACATTAAAGAGACTAATCATTCACAATAATAAATATGGCAGGATACTCTAGATATCTACAAGACTGAATAAATATATGAACATGCTTGACTAATCTCAAAGAGAATTAATAACTCAGAAACATATAAAGAATAATTGAATAAATGTGCACACTTGTTTATCCTCTCATTCATCTTATTATGTCCTGAACCCACATGAGGTGTACCACAACATGTGAAAGAATCGCAGCGAGCTACAGTCTCACTGTACAAGGATTAGAAGCATGCTTGCGTTCCTAAGCCTATGTCTTGAGTAAGACTCCGTCCGCAGTGGGCCTCGGAATGTCTACCTCTCGGCGGCTAATAAGAGTGGCCAGATATCTCAGACTCCACCTCTCAACCTGGGTACTTAAGCGGTGAGTCAAAGCCCTCAGGCTTATTGTGCATCAGTGGACCTACTAACCACTGATCACTCAACATGTATCACAGGTACCACCGGCATCCCCGGTTGGTGTTGGGTACCATACAACTGTAAGGAGTCTGCCCTACTGGTCAAGACCCCCACACCCTATTGGTGTGCTCTGGCTTACCTCGATATGGAATACCTCCAATCGGAAAACCGTTTCCTCCTCACAGCGCATGCCTCATCCTGTGAGGATTCTACAATGTTCAGGGCATCTACATGTCTAATTCACTCTTTAAATTCACAATTCAATCATCACATCAACGTATATTTGTTCAGCTTTGTAAACCATTCATTTCATAAACCATCTGATAACATATACCACAATTGAACTATTAAGCATCACCACATCTCAAGCTGAGAAACACTGATATCACAATACTTGTATCACTGAACACCCTACCATTAGGGTTTCATTTACCTCATTCACTTATCACATAACTCGCATAAGGATTGAATACATCATAACATCATTCCATAATAATTACTCTCAACAGTTCACATATAATTGATTATATATATGAAACCCTATAAAAAAGTGAACTAGGGTTTCCATGCCAAATGAAGTGCAAGATCTTATCTGACATATATGTAATTCGCATACAAATAAAACAATCATTCATAAACAAGGAGATTTAACTAGTCAATTTCTTTATTCAATTATCCAACAATTTCAGTCATAGCCGAAAATCTTAGATTTTAATATATTCATTTAACCTCTACAAATACATTAAAATTTCTCATTTAAATGGATTGCAGTCATCTCTAATGTAATTTCATAGTCTAAAATTCATCAGAACATAGGAATAATCCATATCAAATCATCTTGCAAAAACTAGATCAAATCAACCATTCATGGTTGTACTTGCATACTAATCAATTGAAAATTATTAATGATTTAACTGATTTTTGTGCAATCTACTGTTTAAAGGAAGTACTCACTCACCCTAAGGTGTGAAAACACCCTAAAAACGTAGCCCATATTTGAAGATCTCGAATCCATATCAAGGTCCTAGCAAGATCTATGATTTCTTCTTCCTTTCTACCCTAAATGGGACCTACTGTAGGTAGAATACAAGATTAGAGGTTAATCCAAACCTCCAAATCACTAGATCAAGGGTTTCGATCAAGGGAAAGTGAAGAGAAGAAGGAATCCACAGTTAAAACTACTTACCAAGTTGAATTTATAGCAAGCCCTTTTGATTTATGTTGTTCTTCACATTCTTCTCTAAAAATCACCCTATAAATCGCCCTACAGGTCTCCCTTTCGTCCAGAAAGTGGTCTGGTATGATATAGGATCGAATCACAGTTCCAACGCACTTCGTTTCGTTGAAAACGGATAAGTATTGCTCGAGATATGATCATTTTACGATTGGTTGATCTTGGCGGCGTCGATCGCAGTCGCGGTGTCGACGCAGCGTCAGTCATGGTTTACACTATGGTCACGGTGTTGACACAGCATCGGTCATGGTTTACACCATGTTTGCGGTGTCGATGCAACATCGGTCGCGGTTTACACAGCGGTCGCGGTGTCGACACAGCGTCGGTCGCAGTTTTCAGTATATGCTTACTAAAAATGGCATAACTCACTCATTTTAACTCCGATTTGGTTCATTCTTTTTTTCTTGGATTCATAATTGAATTATATAAAATCCTACCATATTATTTTGATAATATATTCAAACTAAAAATCCTTTATTAATTATTTCCTCCAATATCATTAACTCTCTTCTTACACACATGTATGGGTTAATGTTATCTTAAACCCAACTCGAATCTTTATAGTATGCTTAAGTTATGATTATGAGTTACCTAAACAAGTATATAAGGTTACCAAAGTTAAGATAAAGCATAACATAGAATATTACTAACAAAACATGATAAGCATTAAGATTATCTTAAATCTCTTAGATTACCAACAAGCTAGGAATGGGTTGTAACAATTCTCCCCCTCTAATAAAAATTTCGTCTCGAAATTTCTAAAAGAGGAAAAGATACTTGTTGAACATCTCCATATCCACTTTCCAAGTAGCTTCTCTTATACATGATTCCTCCAAAGAACCTTTACTAGGGGTATCTCTCTCCTTTTAAGCTTTCAAATATTACAGTCTAGAATTTTATTTTCAACATTGAGACATTTATTCCTCTTCAAATCACAACTTTTAAAAGATATTGTACTGGCCAGGGTAGTTTTTCTTCTCCCTATGCTGATGTATCTGCTCTCTTTGTGGGTGTGCATTATTGTATGGGTAGCTCTTCATCATAGTAGGGGGCGAGTCTTTCTGCGGTGGCTTGTATGTTTACTTTTGGTGTGTAGATCTAGGTCAGAATCCTTGTCGGTCTTTATTGGGTCTTCTTTGTAAGACTGTTCTGTAATCCTTTTGGTGTTTGGTAATCCTCTGTAGGATTATGGGGTGTGCTTGGTTGTACCTAAAGTTTTGGTATCTCATTATAGTAACACGAGTTTTTTGCCGACCAAAAAAAAACTTTTAAAAGATATAAAATGTGTGAAGCATAATTTCTCATTTCATCATCACATGGTACTATTCACTTGCCATTCATGAGACCACACTAGTCATCATATTATCACAAGATATAAATCATTTTTACAATATCACAGGGTATCAACCCTTATCAACACAAGAGGATTACACCTCATCTAGGGCTCAACCATGCCCAAAGGTCATTAAGAACATCATACTATTCCGTATAAGATCATCGTTATCCTTGCATGCCTTATAACAAGGCTCAACAACATCACTTACATATAATACACCAGATCAGCACAATTTTACATTAATGAGCTAGGAGATGTTCATAAACAATCATAGTAGGGTTATATTAACATTAAGAACATTCCTTTATTACATCAACATGCAAGGAATCTAGATATGATTAACCCTTATCATATTCATAATGCACAGTTTTAGTATAAGAAAGTATCAACCATGTGGCTATGATAAGAACCAATTAGCACATTAAGGTTATGATCATATTAAGGAGGTTATTTCACCATCATGCCATCATATAAGAAGGTTAAACATGGATACTCATCTTTATCTATTTGCATTAGAGTTAGGTTCGACAAGATAAATTATATTAATGTTACTGATCAACACTTATACCCAAACCCTTACTCATGGCATCCCCATTGAATCATGGATGCATAAGGTGAAGCATCACCATCACGTTCCATACTATTCTCAAGTATAAACCCACACATAAATCAAGGTGTAACCATCGAGTTATAGAATACTAGGGTTTAAGCAACAGTAACAGAGTACTCCATGATTGTATTAGTCATTCAAGGACTATTCATACCCAAATACCATCACTTAGCTACATTAAAGCTAGGTATAACAAGCTATACCTCATTAGGGTTACATATCAATACAATATGGTTATCATCCATTCTATTCATATGAGGGAATAGGTAAGACTACCTTATTCAGGATAATCCTCCATTTGTTCCATCATCATTCAACCCATATCACCATACCACAATTGTACAATACTAAGATGGATTACTGGTATGAATGACTTAAACTATCAGACACCTTTAATTAACATATTGCTTGCACATGTACAACTGGAATCATATGTAAAACAAATTTACATCCCTCATTTTACCTTCAACAAATTACACTTCTAAAAACAAATTCACGTATTACTGAAAGCCATCATTTATGTTATCTCCCCATTCATTACTACTTACTTCTTATTACTTATCCTTCTCATTTTGATCATATAGAATAATCATCCCTAAAATTGAAACATACAAGATAAGAATAGATAATTCATCATTCTTGATATCACTACAAGAATTTATTTCATATCACACTTCACTCACATTGTATTTCTCATTTTATTCAAAACACACTTGTTACATTTCAAAATTATATCTTACTCTTTGCTCCGAATAATTTCCATGTTGTTTATCTACCTTTCAGATTAGCTACCTTTAAACCCTGGATTACTACCAGTGCTAATTTACTTCTCATAGTGCAATTCTCATGATCTTGTTTTATAGAGATGCTAGTATTCAAGGTCAAATCACTAGTGACATCCCATGAACTACTACAACTCTAAACATTCTAGGGTTTGGTCCATATCAGTAGCATGGCATTCTTGTTATGTGACTTTGCTCCCTTAATTTGAAATTCAAACTTTGGATCTCACAAGTTTTACTAATGTCTTTCTTATCTTATCAGTTGAATTTCCTTTCTCTTACTTGGCCATTCAGATAGATTACATTCTCAATTTACCCTACTAGGGTTTCATCGTCATATTGTGTGCCATTATTACATTTACTAGATGTCTCTACCATGGTGGTTAGGCATCATATATGATTCATTTTCTTATCACTTCATTCCCACATTGCTCTCATTAAGGAAGATATGAAAGAGAAGATGATTCTGAGACTTAGAATTCTTATCTTCAAACATTCCCTTAATACATTTCTCGCATGTAGGTTTAATTAGTTATCAACAAGGATACTTAACTAATTAGCACTTGCTTGAATATCCTAACCTCTTTTTTTTACAATCTATATTATTCCATCATGCTTCAAACCTTCCTTACTTTCCATAATCCTCTTACCATATACTACTCTTCCACCTATCATCTTTAACTTCTACCCTTCTCTTATGATCATGTTATTTATTCATGTATATGATCATGTATACCATGTTGCATATATTTCTATTTATCCTTCTACTAACGTGAAGTTGAAATTCTAAATCAATATTCTCTCTACTAGTTTCACCTCATGTTTAATACATTACATATTATTCATTTTAAATCAAATAGCTCATGCATGGGTCAAACTTAGTTTCTCTTTCAATCAAGTTTTTCCTTCCTGGATATAGTCTACCTTTGTATGACTTATTCATTTGTTAAGCTACACTTTTGTTCTTCTTTTAGAAACTAGTTTGTTGTTCTATAGAGACTTGGAATCTAAAGGTAGTAAGGATGAATGTATTAACTTCAAAATAAAGGTATACATTCCATGCTCTCAATTATATCATAACCTTCATTCCTTAGTCAAGCTCATCATTTCCAACATTTATCTTTGTTTTAACTTAGTTTGTTATCCTAATCTTATGATTTACACTTATCTAGTTCTCTACACTTTCATTCCCCTGAACTTCACTTCTATGTACTTATCATATACTTAACTCTTTTCTTCTATTTTACCCTTTGCTTTGGAGTACATAAAAGCATTGTACTCGATTATATGATCCATTCCTCATGATTGATTCTTACTATCTTGGCCCTTACATACTTTTCTCATATATTTTCTATATTTCATATTTAGAGTTCATATAATACTAATCATTAGACTTAATCCAAACCTTATATTGTGTTCCTTTATTCCCAATTAAGGGTTTCTCATATGAGGCCCCAAAGTTGGATCTCATATATCAGTTCCAATTGATTCTTAGCTATTCTAATCTTTCCCATATATTTCGACATCTCAGTGTATGTACATTCTCACTATGATGTCGGTATAATTTATCCATAGTCTACTCTTATTATATTGTTAATAGGAGTCATTAGATCCTAGTAACGCATCCTGCCATCCAGACTAGGCCGAACCTGTAGTCCTGAAGCCAAGAGCTACTCAGAATTAACCAACTCCTATTAATCTCAAACATGTGGAAAGAATATCCACTCAGGGTAAATTCATTTAAACATAACTTTTGGTTTACATGATACAAAGAATATAAATAATAACTGAATCACTTCATGATACACAACAATATAAAAGAACCATATATATTCTACAAACTGATAATCTAAATTCATACATATAAGAGCATTTCTATTGATCTCCAATCAAATAAGCAATATTAAGCAAGAGTTGTATCACATTCTATGTTTAATCTCTTACCCTTCATTACTTTCCGGTCTCCTAACCCTAAGATTTCTAGGATTTCTCTCTAGCCCATCCTTCCTCTGCATACCTGGCCAGGGCATCCAGAGAAGAATAGATATAGTAGCTTGATACTGGTCAATCGAAATATTCAGACACCGGGCCAGGGTATCTAAATACTCAGACCTCCCAGAGCTATATACACATCACCTACTATCTGCCACACTTATAACTCTAACTTTCTAACCTAATGGTCCCTGACGACTCAACCTAAGCTCGAATACCAAAAGATTGTCACACCTGCATCCCACGATTACCACCAATCATGAGATTAGGGCATGACTATGAGGATTATACTTAACACAAAGTCCACTCCCTTATTATTTATTTTTTAATTTCATTTCAAACTCTTTGTTTTCTCGCATCCAATCACATAAACAAACTTTACCAAAGAATTAAACTTTTATTACTCTAATATGATGTCAACATTAATGATACACATCCATACATTCGTTCAGTTTCTCACACTTCCATGTACATACGACATGACAATTAGATACATTCTCTCTTATCAAGGAAACAAAGATACAAAACATCATTTACAACTCTCTCACATCTATACAAGGACCTAGAGTGACATGGATCGACTGAACTTAACTGATCTCATACTTAAATCCTATTGTAGATCTACTCTGATGCATTGACCTTCTTCAAGTCCATGTGATTTCCCTAAAAATTGTGAGTAGAGGGGTGAGCCTACTCACTCAGTGAATGAGTACTTCAAAGAAATAGTCTAAAGCACTGATATAATTACAAATATACTTTTGAGCAACTGATATCAATTATAGCAGCAATAAACTTTAAAGAGACTAATCATTTACAATAATAAATATGGCAGGATACTCTAGATATCTATAAGAGTGAATCAATATATGAACATGCTTGATTAATCTCAAAGAGAACTAATAACTCAGAAACATACAAAGAATAATTGAATAATTGTGCACACTTATTTAACCTCTCATTCATCTTATTATGCCATGAACCCACATGAGGTGTACCACAACATGTGAAAGAATCACAGCGAGCTACAATCTCATTGTACAAGGCTTAGAAGCATGCCTAGGTTCCTAAGCCTATGTCTTGAGTAAGACCCCGTCCGCAGCGGGCCTCGGCATGTCTGCCTCTCGGCGGCTAATAAGAGCAGCCAGATATCTCAGACTCCACCTATCAACCTGGGTACTCATGCAGTGAGTCAAAGCCCTTAGGCTTATTGTGCATCAGTGGACCTACTAACTACTGATCACTCAACATGTAACACAGGTACCATCGACATCCCCGGTTGGTGTTGGGCACCACACAACTGTAAGGAGTTTGCCCTACTGGTCAAGACCCCCACACCCTATTGGTGTGCTCCAGCTTACCTCGATCTGGAATACCTCTAGTCAGGAAACTGTTTCCTCCTCACAGCATAGGCCTCATCCTGTGAGGATTCTACAATGTTCATGGCATCTACATGTCTAATTCACTCTTTAAATTCACAATTCAATCATCACATCAACATATATTTGTTCAGCTTTGTAAACCATTCATTTCATAAACCATCTGATAACATATACCACAATTGAACTTTTAAGCATCACCACATCTCAACCTGAGAAACATTGATATCACAATACTTGTATTGTTGAACACCCTACCATTAAGGTTTCATTTACCTCATTCACTTATCACATAACTCGCAAAAGGATTGAATACATCATAACATCATTCCATAAGAATTGCTCTTAGCAGTTCACATATAATCGATTATATATATGAAACCCTATAATAAACTAAACTAGGGTTTCCATGCCAAATGAAGTGCAAGATCTTATCTGATATATATGTAATTCGCATACAAATAAAACAATCATTCATAAACAAGGAGATTCAACTAGTTAATTTCCTTATTCAATTATACAACAATTTCAGTCATAGCCAAAAATCTTAGATTTTAATATATTCATGTAACCTCTACAAATACATTGAAATTTCTCATTTAAATGGATTGCAGTCATTTCTAATGTAATTTCATAGTCTAAAATTCATCACAACAGAGGAATAATCCATATCAAATCATCTTGCAAAAGCTAGATCAAATCGACCATTCAGGGTTGTACTTGCATACTAATCAATTGAAAATTATTAATGATTTAAATGATTTTTGTGCAATCTATTGTTTAAAGGAAGTACTCACTCACCCTAAGGTGTGAAAACACCCTAAAAACGTAGCCCATCTTTGAAGATCTTAAATCCATATCAAGGTCCTAGAAAAATCCATGATTTCTTCTTCTTTTCAACCCTAAACGGGACCTACTGTAGGTACAAGATGAGATTACGGGTTAAGCCAAACCTCCAAATCGTTGGATCAAGGGCTTCGATCAAGGGAAAGTGAAGAGAATAAGGAATCCACTGTTAAAACTACTTACCAAGTTGAATTTATAGCAAGCCCTTTTGATTTCTGTTGTTCTTCACGTTCTTCTCCAAAAATTGCCCTAGAAATCACTCTCTAGGTCGCTCTTTCATCCAGCAAGTGGTTTGAGATGATAGAGAATCAAATCGTAGTTCCAACGCACTTCGTTTCGTTTAAAACAGATAAGTATTGCTCGAGATATGATTATTTTACGATTGGCTGATCTTGGCGGCGTCGATCGCGATCGCGGTGTCGACGCAGCGTCGGTCATGGTTTACACTACGATCATGGTGTCGATACAGCGTTGGTCATGGTTTACACTGTGGTCGCGGTGTCGACGCAGCGTCGATCACGGTTTACACCGCGGTCGCGGTGTCGACGCAACGTCAGTCGCGGTTTTCAGTACATGCTTACTAAAAATGGCATAACCTACTCATTTTAACTCCGATTTGGTTCATTATTTTTTTGTTGGATTCATAATTGAATTATATACAATCCTACCATATTATTTTGATAATATAATCAAACGAAAAATTCTTTATTAATTATTTTCTCTAATGTCATTAACTCTCTTCTTACACACATGTATGGGTTAATGTTATCTTAACCCCAACTCGAATCTTTATAGTATGCTTAAGTTATGATTATGAGTTGCCTAAATAAGTATTTAAGGTTACCAAAGTTAAGATAAAGAATAACATAGAATATTACTAACAAAACATGATAAGCATTAAGATTATCTTAAATTTCTTGGATTACCAACAAGCTAGGAACAAGTTGTAACACTTATAGTTTATGGTACTAGTGTGTCAGGTTATCTCTCATCAATGGTTATATGCTCCAAGCTGTCACTTCTAGAACATTGAAAAACACTCAATGGTTGTTGGCATTGATAATATTGGTGTTAAAAATAACCATCATGTGGGCTCCACACAAGCATTCAAAAGATGTCAACATATACACTATAACCACTGACAATTATTTTGCAACAAGCATTGAGGTTATAGATATAACTTTTTGTCTTCAATTTAGAAAATATATCTTAGCATTTTAATAATTCTAATATATCTAAGTTATACAACATATAATACACAGTTTGTTGATTGGCATCCCATAACAAAATCACTTCATACATTATTCACATGTGAACTGATACTTGGAATAAATATCAATTGAAGACAAGCACAACGGAACAAAATAAACATTTTATTTACTATAGAACTGAATTACACATGGAGGACATCAACCTTGCCCCTTGTAGTGGTAAAACATACATAGAGATCAAACTAATCATGGTTACAAATGGTGCATAAAATTCATTCATTGGGTACAAAAAACATCCTCATCATACTACTACACGATTTTAAAAGGCCTTGTACCATATATGCAACCCTTTGTTGTAGCATTGACGTTGCCATTTGTTTGCATCAAAATGTTATGCTGACACAATTCAGTCTTCAATAATAGAACTGATCGAGTATAAGAATGTAGTTGTCTATAAAAAGACATAGTTATATCCACCTTTGCACATCCAAACCATTTTTGAATTTCAAATGTGATAGAGAACACCTACAACTACATATTTGAAGCATATAGTAAAGATGATACAAAATTCATAAGAAAAAATAATAATAGCAGTACATACTAGTTGATCCATGGGAATTTCTCCATAAAAAAGAAATAAATTCAACTTCATCGTATGTAACCTTGACTTGAAGTTCAATACATATATTTATCAAGGAGGAAGATAAATATTGGTCGCAAGCAGTAATATTTGGATGTGTTTCCAGAACTACCAACTGCAATATCATGTGATTGGTCTTTATCTATCCCAAATGTATACTTTTTAAAATATTGTTTAATCCAATAATTTTAGCATGGATGCTAAGAATATTTGTCCATTGAGTTACAAAAAATAGTTATATACAAGCCCAAAAACAACATAACCACCCCCACATGCCCCAACGTTGATTATTTCAACTATAGTAACACAATATGTTTGCATATCGACTTATAAATTCTTTGATGAAAACACTAATATAAATTTTTTAGATACAATTTATTATTTTTTCTACTACATATTTATTGATCAAGAAAGTATTACGTTGCTTATTTATGATGGCCTAGATTACACTAATCAAGTTTGAATTATCTGTTTAATTAAATCCTTGAATGGAATTACAATGGTGGTTAAAACTCATACCTATAATTCAATAAACTTAGTAAGGATAGGTTAGGGGGGTAAGAGAGAGATTTTTCACCCCCTCTCCCACAAGCTGTGATAGAGGTCGGAGCCCAAGAGGGGAAGTGAAGAATATATTATGTTTTATATAACTAGTGCATGTCTTTTGAAAGAAAAAAATCATATATTTTTAATGAAAAACTATGTGCATTAGGTAGATGCTATCAATGTATTTTTTTGTCATTTACATGTTGGTAAGTAGTTTTGCGCAAACAAATTTTCAACCCTTGTCTTCCTCACAGTTGTCGTGCATCCAACAATATGCTTCTCTCATGAAATGCACAACACATAAGATTCTCTTAACTTGTCCTTTAGAATCTATTAATTAGACTATGTGGTTAGCAACAATGAGTTTCAGACAACACAAAAATAAAGCTAGAATTTGTACAAAGAACTACCTTTCGGGCCTTCTCATCTTTGGACGAACTCTTTCCAATCTGAGGCAAAAAATTGCGTTGAAGTTTGATGAGGTGAATGCCATTGCTGATGCAATATTTGTGTACATGTATGTAAATTTTAGCACCATCCATGCAAGTATGATAAAATTTATAACATATGTTATATGAAACTTGGTCTCACCTTGAAAATTCATTTCCCAGCCCTTATCCAACCCAAGGTGTAGGTTATGGTTTCCAGTAGTTGAGGAAGGAGACATATTTTCTTAAAGATATGTTTGGTTGGGTGTAGTCGGATGACAAACATCACATTCAATGTGTATATCTATACAACAAATGTTTAGTTTGCAGCTTGACTACACCCTACCGAACTATCCCTAAATGTAGTAAAAATCTAACATCTTGAACATGATATTAAACAATGACACCCTGCAATGCAAAAGAAAATCACAAATGTTATGTAGAGAGTTGTTAATAGTTACTAACAACAAGTCCATAATTCGTAGCACCATTTCAAGAATTACTCAACATTCTAAAGGCTAAATGTAATTTGGCCATAACAATGTCGAAGAAAATTCATGTATGTGGAAAAAAATTGTCACCAAGAAATTTCCTTGCTTTCTCGATGGGGCATCGTGCTCGTCTCAAGAATTTTTGAAATGCAGAGAGAACATGGATCAAGAGAGATCTACTACCGTTCTTTCAATCACCCTTTGTCGCTAAGTGGCTACAAATTTGATCAAAAAACGTGCAATTCTTATTTTGCTTCTTTCCATATTATATCCCTACCTACCATCGAAAACATAGGAATCAGAGATTGATTGAGATATAGGAAAATGTGACGAGATGGGCTTTTTGGTTAGGCATGTAAAGGGAGCGAGGAGCTTTTTTATAATCAGATATTATAATTCACTTTACAATCTCTATACAAAACATTTGATCTGATTAATAAAATAAAATAACAAGCAATAGAAATAATATAGTGACGACCGACACTATTAAATAAGAAGGAAACTGCAATCCATACAGATCTTAACGGTTCGAGCCAATCCAACCAACCAATATATATATTTGGTTCAAGGATGAAACTGAACGGGAGGTACGATGGTGAAAAGTTGTAATGGACGGAGGAAAACCGAATGAAGGTGTAGAGAACTCACTCAAAAGAGATGAGGAAGGTTTAATGACACCAAAGCAGAGTTTCGCAGTTTTGGGATGTCAGGCATTAGGACCGGCACAGGAGATGGGGACACGGATGCACAAAAGTGAAATTCATGAAGCGGCAAGATGTAATAGAAGGTTTGTTCGAAAAGGAAATTGATGTGTGTACGAATTACTAGAAAAGGGCATGCGTTCTACGAGTGTCGGGCTACGCCACATTTGTCTAAGTATATGGTTATTCAAGCATCTTTATACTTTGTTAAAACCCTATTTATGGCCCTTGTTCTGACCTATACTCGATGCCAACATCAATTTTATGTGTCGGCATATGGTAACCGTGCCACCTCAAAATTCATAGTGTTGGAATATGGTGTCAGTGTTGATGAGGTTTCTCGTAGTGATGACTGACAATGGCTCCCAATCGTCAAGGGCTACTCGAGAAACTAAGTCAAACAAGGAAGAGTAAGGTAAGGGGGCTATTTATAGCCTTAGAGGAAAGGGAGGAGGAGAGAGAATGGAACAATCAAAGTAACATAGTCAATATTCTTTGAAGCTTTGGCCTCATTAGTCTTCAACATCATATGGGGATAACTCTAATCATCTATCGATAGATGGTTGCAGAAGGTTCATTGATCGAGGTTGAGATGAAGTCTCATTGTCTCTATACACCGATTCACATTAAGGAATCTCACCAGCTTATAGGTATAGCGGGTTCATCAGTAGACGTCAGTTAGGCTCTTCATAAGTCATGAGCCACAAACATACTCAATTGTCGGTGAGGTTGGGAACCCATTGACGATTGCAATTGTAAGATGGCGCATTGTCTCCCATCAGTTCTCAACTGACGAGATAGTAACAAATAGCCACTATCAGGACCATCAATGAACGACATATAAAAGGTCATCGGTGAATGACAGGCAGAGTACCGTTGGTCTTCGCACAAACAATCCTCCAACCAATGGGGACAAGAAAGATAAACAAGACTAAGTGCCTCCATCTTATCCTTAACTAATGGGATGGCAGGGCAGTTGCTTAAGCAACTACATGTCACCAATCTAAGTCCAAACAAGAGAAAAAACAAATCATTAAGTGTGCAAATTATAAAAAGAACTCAAAAGCATGAAGAATATGTAGATAAGGTATATCATCAACCAACTAATTAGATACATACTAAGCATGTAACTAAAGTGTCCAAACACATAATTAAGTTAACAATGCATATTTAAATAATCAAACTAGGTTAGGGGTCTTACACTCTCCCTCTGACCTTATCAAGGAACTTAATATGCATGTCACAAGTTGATGTATGAGAAGTCTCTTAGTTTTCCATTTATGTTTTCTTCACACAGTCAATAAAACATCATCCCTTGTAGTATCTGAGAATATATTTTACAACCTATACACACCATATGTACTACTATTCTGTAACACTATCTTATGCAAAAACAATGTTTTTGACATTTCAACAAATTTCATGGTCGAAAATAGGGCACTACATAAAACATTGCATGTAGGCATGTAAATGATGTCTCTAATATGAGAATTCAATATACATCACATTCAAATATTTAGTTTAGATTTAAGGTATTATATTTTGGGCGAGAAACTTTAAATCATAAAATTACTTTATCTCGATAAAGATCCAACTTTACCAGATACCTGCATATCCTATTAAAATATTGTATACATTATATAATTACTATTATTTTATTATATATGTTTAATAATAATAACATTTGATGTATGGAATTAATGTATAAATCTTGAATGCATTATTATTTGTTTGGAATAGTATTGAGCTGCACCGCAATAAAATATTACAAATTTTCTTGAATTTGGACCCAACACTTTATCTGGTCGGATTCCGAATTGGTAACAGCACAGCGAGATTCGAACTGGATTTCGGGTGGCTCAAGAGAAAGTGTGGTGCGGGGTACCCCAACGCGTTGCCCGCCTCCAGTACCCAGCTCTCGGATCAGGTCTTTTTGCAGCTGGCGGCGTTCTAAACACAGAGAGAGGACAGGCGGTAAACCGATCAGTGGCCGAAGGCACACCTCCGACACCTACCCAGGTTGTGTACCCGTCCGAGGGACTCCACCGCGTGATGGCTGCTGACAATTCGCCCAAGACTTCTGATGAACCCGCTGCAGCGGCGACCGTCACAAAACAAAGGTGGGCTCGCAGCTTCTTTCCCGTATCGCACCTGTAAACCAATTTTCGACGCCTGATACCACCGGTTGGTAAGGGAAGGTCGAGGACTGCCCGTGGTGGAAAGGGAAAAGGCTCCTGGCAGTCCAGGTCTTCGGCAAATGCCAAGAAGGCGAAATTTCTATAGCAATCAAATGACATCCTTCTATTAGGGAATCTTGAATATATATGTTCGGCGTCCTGCTGGGTATCCTTTCATGGTAGTCTTCATTAAGGAAGACATTCTTGACATACAACTGGCACGGCGGCTATACGAACGCAACAAGCACTGAAGTTCCTCCAAAAGAAATGCTATAGGACATCAGGTCTCTAGATAATCTGCTCATGCACCCAGTTCTAGTTGTCAAAGCCCGATCTGGCAACCACACTTAAAGGCTATGATTAGGGCATGGTGGAATCAAGTTATTTCATTCTTACGCCCTTTAACTCTCTCTTTAATCACAATCCATGAAACTATTTCATTATATAGAGCCTTAATATATTAAAAAATATTTCTGAGCTGTTTTTATGTAAGGAACTAGAGTAAATGGAAGCCGATAGTCACGACGATTATGCTCACAGCTAACTCTGCTGCAGGACTCCTCTCAAATATAGTAGATCTCCATAGCTCCTGGTCAACCTAAGAAGTGTTTTATAATAGAGGGGCGAGCTAATGAGTCTATGAATATAGACCTCTACCTAAACGAAACTAGGCAAAAATAATATTATTTTAGACATTAAGGCAAGTAACAAAGCATGTTAGGTTGTACCGTGGCAACTATAGATTTTATTAGTCAGAAGAAATATAATTCGTTATTAAGTAAACAAGATAGGTGTCACCTGAAAGCAACGAGCACAAGAAGAGATAAATCACTGAACCATCTTATCAATTTAACATGTACTTATTTATTTTTTGTTTGATTATTATGCATTCCGAACTCATGAGGTGTACCACAACATGAGAGAGCAACACAACCAAGCCACAACCTCACAATACAAGTCCTAGGGTATATTTGGGATGCTAATAATGGCTGTTGAATTATCTCCTTGTACTACAATGAGGCTCGCCATGTCTGGTTTTTGTGGCTAGATAACTGGCATGTAAAGTGGAGATCTCTACTAATTTGGGTACTTGGCTTGAGGTTCAAGGCTTTGTCTTGACTCTTGTACTACCAAACCACAATGGATCTATTAGGGTCAACTCACTATGTGGTTAAGAAACCAACTGTGAAACTGCATTCTACTGGGTTCTCCAGTTATTGTTGGGTACCTCACTGGGTATCACCGGGCTCTCCGCTTTATGTTGGGTACTCTAACTGTATGTAGATCGTCCTTGCTCGGTTTGATCCCCAACACCTCACCGATATGCTCTAGCTACCTTTATCCTGGACTTTGTCAGTGGATAAGTTGTTTCCTCCTTCATGGTGTAGCAATCAGTTAGGGATTCTACGCTTGTCATGGAATTCAATGTCTAATGTATATATTCATTTCAATTGCTAATGTACTAGTCAGTTCCTTTTAGCTTTTACATGTACAAAAGCATCATCTTTCACACTTTTCTATGCTCCTTTTTCTGTACCCACAAGTCGAATATCACGTCACAAGTGGATTCTTACAACTACAAGTGTACTAAATCTACAACTGATGGGCAAAAACCATAGTTATCAAGGTGCCCGCCTACCATGGATTTAAATTTCGATCGAAATTTCGGTTTTGACCACTACCAGACATTGAAATGGACATGCCAAATTGCCGAAATTTCCGATTTGTAATTTCATAAAAAAATTGAAAAAAAATCTTAAAAAATCCTTAAAAATGTGGGAGACACCCTCTGAGTTAATTGAATCCAAAATATAAGATGTAACATGTTATTGCAGAAGAATATATGTATGTATACATTGCATGATCAAAATCTTGATTTTTCAGTTTTGCATATTTTCACTCACAAATGTAGGAACCACTACCCTATACCAACATATGATATTATTGCAATTAGGTGTATTTATGTATGTAGATCATCATGGTAAATTTTTATGACTTAATTCCTTTATTTGGTCATTAAAATTGTCAAAACTGCGTCGAAATCTTGTGTCAAAATAGCGGAAATATCAAAAATTCTATAAATGTCTGTTTTTAGACCATCGGAAACGGCACCGAAATCGACATTTTAAACTATACTGCCTAGGCGCTAGGCAAGGCGCCTCAAACTAGGCGCCCTGCCTATCAAGTGTGTTAAGTGGGTGTCAATGGCCTTTTAGGCCCAAAATAAGCCATTTAAAGGCTAATTTAGCATGAATTGAGTGTGGATTTGGTCAAAGTAGATCACCTCAATTCATTTTATGGTTGAAACAGGTCTGATTTAGGCTAGATCAAGTCAAATTTTGGCAAACTAGGCCTGATATGGGGGAAGTACGTCCAATTTTGGGAAATTAGGCCTGATTCGGCCAAAATGAGTCTCGTTTAGCTATATATAGGGTAAATTAAGGAAAATTAAGGTCTGCGAAGTTATTGCTATGCAAAATTAGGTTAGATATAGGTCAAATTAGGTCGGATTAGGTCCAATTTAGATCAAGATAGGTCAAATTAGGTCTAATCAGGTCTACTTAGGTCATGTTAAGTGATTTAGATCAAATATAAATTACCACCAAGTTTCCTTACACACCTCCTGCACTGCTGTTGTTGAATTTTGTTTTTCTAACTTTGTCATCCTACTTCACATCTCCTCTCATGCTGTTGTATATTACTTTTCTGACTTCTTCACGTCATTTGCCCCCTACTGTTGTTTCTTTTTTCTTCCTCTTATTTTTCCTATTGATTCTCCCAACAGTTTTTAATGCAAGCCAGTCATATAACACAATTTAATAAACATATATTTACAAAATGGTCTGTAATATCATATCATATGTATAAATATACAAATATGTAACTAAAAAGATAAAAAATAATAAAAACGCCCAAAAAAGCCTAGGCGCCCAATGTGGTGGGACTTACTGCCTAGCCACCTTGACAAGTATGGTAAAAACACAAGTAATCAAGTGAATATATACTACCAAAATAGAAGCATAATCTCTCATGCTTTGCTTCTCTTCTTGGATAAATTATTGTTGAGGTTGATGGTCCCTTTGAAGTGTGACGTGTCCCCCTATTCGTGGATCCAAGTCTGTGGTGAGTTGGTTGGGCAAACAACAACTAGCGGATGACACAGGCGACTAACAACAACTCACGACAGATGGCTAGTTGTGCGCCAGTTGATGGCCACAGCTAATGGTGGGCAGCTATCGGTGGCTAGTAGCGGTTGGCGGCCAGTGGTGGCAACGATGCTTAAGGGGTACCAGAGGCGGTACGAAAGGTAGGGTTGCCACTAAAATGAGAGAAAACATGGCTACAAGGTTCAAACCATGAGGAGGCCCATGGTTTGGTTGTGGCGGCTACTTTGGGATGTTGACTGATATGTTTAAAGGTGGTAGCATACTTGTCTAGACGGTCCTTCCCACCTAAGGGAAGCCTAGAGGGCCTAAGTGCCTAGGTGGGAGCCTAGGTGTGTCTAGGCGTTCTTCGCATTTATTTATATTTTACATATATATAAACGATTTTGCGTATACATTTAGCTATACTCAAATATATACATCACTATATACATTTGTATTGGTTATCCCTACGCTTAATCAATCATAACTTCACCCGCATGACACATGCCATGTCCTAAGCTAGACCCCTTTGGCCTTAATTGACCTATCATGATCTAAATTGGGTCTAATTTAAACTTAGTGTGCCCTAATTTGGCCTAAGTTCGACCTATTTTGGCATAACATGACCTAATCAGATGTAACTTCCCCTAATTTGTCCAATGTTGACATAAGTGAGCCCTAATTTGGCAAAATCAGACCTAATTCCCCAAATAAGAGCTGACGAGCAATAGCCTAGATGGTCGCAGCACGAGGCCCCTCACGAAGGGTCTCGGGTTCAAACCTCGTTGAAAGCACTGCTCGACAATGAATTTGCCACCGCGTCAGCCAACCTCTGATGTGACTTGTCTGGTGATTCCAATGTGTGGGCGGAGGGATCCCCCGGGTTTAACCTGTCTGGGGAGGTCACAAAATGGCCTGTTCTGAGAAGGGTTCCCAGTCATAAAAAAATCCCCAAATAATACAACATGAATAAGACATGATTTTCCCAAATCAGGCCTAAATTGCCCAAATTAGATCTGATTTGGCCTAAATCAGATCTATTTCTTCCCTAAAATAACTAAACTTGGTTTAGTTTAACCAAATTCAGATCTAATCCATGCGAATTTGGTTTTCAAGTGTCTTAATTTTGGTCCAAGGGCCCTTAGACTTCCACTTTATTTATCTTAAAGCCTAGGTGCCAGTTTAAGGCGGCCCACCTAGAGCCTAGGGGGCCTAGGTGAGAGCCTGGATAACAATGACTGGTAGCTATGGGGGAAGGCATGAGCAAACTCTAAGAGAAGTCTGGGTTAGGCTCTGATACCAACTAATGTAAGCCCTCTAGGAAAATGATTAAAAGACAACTAGTGGCAAAAGGAGTGACCCACACCCTTTGAGTGTCTTTTCAATTGACATTGTACAACCTTTATGTAGGCATATAAAGCATGATAAGTCAGACGGTAGCTAATGTGGGACGAAACCACTTGACTTTACAAAAGCCCAAATAAAAGAAAATGAAACGCAACCTTAATAAAACTAATGAAAGCCGAAACAAGTTTAATGACCATCAAATCGTCAATAACTGTGATCATAGGTACACTTATGTGGCGTCTGTACTACATCACCAACTCAATTCAAATTAGGGATAATTTTACTTGACTTGACCTAATTTGAGCTTAGCCAGAATGAAGCTACCTTGAATTAGATAAAAATGACCGCATTTTGGCCTTAACTGATCTAAATCGGATATAATCTACTGAATCTGATATAGACATGACATAATTTGACCCAAATAAGACCGTGATTGACCTAAATTTTCCCAAACTTGCCTAACACCAACATTGGGAAGGACACAAGCATAGAATTAGATGTCTAATCTCCACACTGTTTTTGGTGGACCAAAAATAGAAATTTAGAGAAATTTCAATTTTTTTGACATTTACGTTCTTGCCGATTTGATGCTAAAATGAGCGAATTAAATCATGAAATTTACCAGGAGGATTCTAAGGTCAAGAATCAAGATGCACTTGCATATGCAATATATTACATATTGGGTATATTGGGGGGGGGGTCTCCCACATGTGTAAGGAAGATGAACTGCTTAGGCATGGATTTTGTGGGCAATTTAATAGTAAAATGAAGGATTGAAGTTGTCAAATTTTGCAAATACAATTTATAGACATAAACACACACTATTATACTATAAATTTACATGTCGAAAGGTCTGGGTGGGTCTCCATGTCTTGATGAGTGAGTGGACAAATGAACAGAACTGTCGAGTCTTTAGACCGCTACAAGCTTAAAAAATACAAGTTACAACTTATAACTTAAAACGAACAGCTACAGGTTGCATGCTCTTACAGATTACAACTTACAAATTACAACTTATACTACCTATGTTACAAACTAGTAACTACTAATTTAGTATTAAGTAGTAAATAGTTAGCACTAAATAGTACTAACTAGTAACTACTGAGTTATAAGTAATACTTTATAAATAATAAGTACTAAGTATTTAAGTTTAACTACTTTACAAACTTGTAAGAGTAAAGTAGTAAGTACAAGACTTGTAATTTTGCTTGTTTTAAACATTGCATTCCCCAATTTTCTTTTTATATTTTAATCATTTTTAGCTCTGAAATTATAAATTAATTAGGTAAAAAATATAAAATAAGGCTTCTGTTAATAGTTTTGACCGATATTAGTTCATATTGATTGTTCAAGTCCAGTTTTAGCAGCTAATTAAGCTATATATGTCATATATACATAGATCTAAAAAATCACATTCTCAAAATAGCTATTTAAGCCCATTTTTGTACAAGTGCAAAGTATGTCGAAGAAATTTTAAAATGTAGTCGATCGACATACTTCATAAGTTCATACCATTATTTCATACATATACAAGTTCTGTTTGTTGAATTTGTGATTCTCAAAAATCTATCACTTAAAACATTGTTATTTTCAGAGTCTTTGTATAGATCTAAATAGAAGAGGGTAAGAATAAGAGGTGTAAATGGGCTAGGGATAGGGAAAAAGATCCTTATAATCGATAAAAATAGCCTCCAGAAGCAAGAGTTTCATAGAAAATCATCAAAATACCAAAGATGCAACAAGAACAACCAGCGGAACAACATTTCTGCAAATGCTGATTGCGTTTCTGTGCCATTCCACAGATTTATGGCACAAGCTAGGCTTAGCTGCAAAATTCCTCTAAGTTTTGTGAAATTTCACACGTGCTGCAAAACTCTGCGTAATTTTTACAAAATTACCTCCCATTCCATGTGTATGTGCATTTGGATGTCTGGTTGAAAAAAAAGGAAGTTCCCATTGAAATTTTACAATTTTGATCAAAATTTTGTTCCATGGCCGCAGGCCCATAAGTTAGCTCTAGACTTGACCTGAACAAATCCCAAATCAGATTTGAATTGACACAAATGGACTGAGTTAGGCACCATCCTAGCAAAGATGCAACAAGAACAACCAGCGGAACAACATTTCTGCAAATGCTGATTGCGTTTCTGTGCCATTCCACAGATTTATGGCACAAGCTAGGCTTAGCTGCAAAATTCCTCTAGACTTGACCTGAACAAATCCCAAATCAGATTTGAATTGACACAAATGGACTGAGTTAGGCACCATCCTAGCACCGGTAACTCATGATGGGACCTGTGCTAAGTTTTGGAAAGCCCGAAGCTGGAAATGGGCAGCCAACTTCCTTTATCGACAACTAAGCGGGTGTTTTTTGAAAAAGCGGACAGTGCATAAATATTGTAGATATTTACATCTTAGTGATACGATAATACGAAATAATTTAAAAGGCACACTATAACCAAGTAATATGATTAATATCCATTTTGTAGTAATTTTGTAAATATTGTATTTATCAAAATATCATTGACATATAATATAAAATCACATTATGTTACTGATTCAATATTAACTATTAAATATTAAATATTATTACAATATTAAATAACAAACTAATCATTACATTAGATTAGCCGATTAGGGTATCTTATAGCATATTAATGGATCTAACGGGCAATATTAGGACAGTTTTTTTGCTCTTTTTTTACATTATATAATCACCCAAATATAATATAATATTACAGCATAGTCTAATTTGTATATTGTAGATTGTACTTTTATGTACAATACATTTACATGGTACTTTCACAATACTATCATAGAACTCTTATAAACAGAATCAACATCTGTCCTATAGGATATTATGAAACAACACTAAAGTACTACATTTATAGCAGGTGGTGAGTGGCAGAAACACACACAACATTGGTACACAAGTTTACTATAGGTAGGGGAAGTACATGATGATACTACAGTTTGATTCTTTTACTTTTCTAGCATGAATACAGAGTAGGCATCTAGCAATCCATTTTTCTTTTTTATATATTCGCTGTTGGACCTTGTTGGTCGTTGCTTTGATTAAGCAGTCCTAAGCGGGCGATTAAGTGGCACACTAAACGGGATAAAGCGGATTGAAGCGGTAAAAAGCGGGATAAGGGGGCGATGGAGAGGCAGGTAAAAAAGAATCCGCTTGACAACAAAATGCTTCATTGACCTCATCGTCTATAAAATTCCTCAGGTAGATGGGCCACCACCTCTTAAGCGGGCGCTTTAAATCAGTGGACCTCAGTGTATAGGCCGTCCCCTACCTTCAGCACCCAGGGGTGCCTAGGTGGGTGCCTTGATGACAGTGAATACCATTGGAGATGATTCATAAACATGAAGATCTTCAGTAAACCGTGTCATCTCCTTGAAATACTATGCAATCTTTCCCTACTGCAGGAAGTAGTACCCTCTAGTTATGTTCTGTTGTTCTGAAGATGTTGAGGTATATTAGAATTAGAGGGACCGTACAGCTTCAAGATTTATCACTGTATTAGCATTTTTGTCTTGAGGATTAGATAAGTTGATATCTTGCTGTCCCTCTGCTCCAGTTTATAAGGATCCAATGATAGAACCTTTGAATATACTTGATAGTTTGTCTTCACCAACTGAATTTCTTCTTGCTAAATTTTCTTGCCCACGATCATCTGACTTTGGATAGACAGAAGATCGCTGACCCACAAGTACCAAAATTTCCATAATGTTTTCTTACTTTTTGAATTCATCGTCCTGGCTTAGTATGATCCCACATGCATAGGTAGTAACCATAATGTGGAAATGGGCCGATCATGCCCCAAAACTAGAATTTGCAGGATGACGAGGCTGGCAAATGGATGTGACGCTGATAAAGAAGAATGCCAACCATGATGGTGACGGCATGGCCTGATCCAAGACTACTGAGGCCCTTTCTTTGATTATACAGCTCCTCTCCTGACAAGTTGTCGTGAACATCCTTTGAAAGGATTGCCGACCACTAGGGGCCTCTAGGAAAAGTTGTTGGGTTGACGTCAACCCTTTAAGGTTAGTAAATGGTGATGTGATGAAGCCTGGAGAGATTGCTGATGTGTCTTGAATCTGTGGGGAGTCTAGGGACCATTGACAATGCTTGCTTACGTGTCACTGAGTGACAGAGGGGGTGAACATTAGAGAAGGGTTGTATGACTGCTGACCTTTGGTTGACAAGGACCTGCTATGTATGTGCAAATCTGTTCATAGTTTCCATCCTTCCCTTCTTTGAGCTTGATTAACCTAATGGCCTCACACTGATCCCTTGCAAAAAGGCAATTTGGGATTAATCACTACTATAAATAAGAGTGTGCCATGCCAATTTGTCTAGTATAAGATGCAACAACATGGGGCCTGTGGGCACAGCCATATTTACAACATATTCTGATTCTAAGAAGACCGACGTTCCCTTTTCCTCCAAACGTTGAACATCGTGATCAGAGAATACCTAGTTTCCCAATGGTAAACTGCAGTCTGGTTCTTTCTTGCAATATTTTTTCTTCTTTTTCAATTATTGGCAATTCACATGTGAGATCAGAGAATACATGATGGTCTAGCCGACTCACCTTGCAGTGCCAAGGGTCCTAATGTGTGGCACGTCTCTCCAGTTGGTCATGGCTTTACACTCATTTCTAAATTTATGCTTTAGTAAATATCAATTCAAGTATAAACTGATGTAGGACATATTAGGCTTTATTCTACTTGTTTTTGGTTTATTTTAATATTTAGGGACCTAAGCGCAAATTATCTAGTTTATGTGCTTAGTCGTAAATGCTTTATACTTTTCTTTATTTTAGGTTTTATTTAATTCCGAATTTTGTTAAATAGGATTTATTTCTATTACTTGAGGGTCAAGTCATGTAGTTGTTATAAAAGCCAGCCTTGGGGCCTTTGTCCAGGCAGTTGAATATGAATTGAATTTTGAGAATTGTCGTTTATCTTCTTCTTTCTTCTTCTTCAAGATGTGTTCCACATCATAAACACTCTTTAGAATTTCACTTGTAATACCTTCAGGCTTATATGTCTTATGTCCCCCCCCCCCCCCACTTTTCAGGAAAAAACGCAAGTGGGACCAACCTGCAGAATGCTTGATATCTGCTGGAGTTGCCATACCTGGAACTATTCCATCGAGCATGTGTGGCAATGTTGTTCCAGTTCCTGGTATGAACCAACCAATTGGTAGTCTTGCTCAAAGCTGTAACGTTTCTGCCGTTGTTCCTCAACAGCTCGTACTGCCACAGAGTGCAGCTGTAATAATCCAAAAGTTGAATCAGGTAACCTTCATTTCATGAAATTATGGCCTATACCTCTGTCTCATCTTAACATGACTTTGGAAATACCTCTTTATCAAAGATAAATGGACACTCAAACCCAGAGTTAGCTGGTTCTCCCCGAAATGCGTTGAGGCGCAGCAGTAAGAAATAGATAGAAATGGTTTTTTATAATTTTATCGAAAACATACAGCAGCTTGCCAAACAAAGGCTAAAAGAAAAAAAAGTAGTCTTTTTTGCTGCATATAAGTATGTGTATCAGTTTTGCAACCACAGTCCATCTCTTATTCGTTTACTAGTTAAGTTCTGCCATTATCTTCTGGCAAAGGTTATTTTTACGAAAAATTCTATAAACATATGCTTATCAGCAGCTCTGAAACACATTTTGTTCTATCTTTTAATATGTAATGCATGTTTGTTCAGAATCTGCAGCAACTGCTATTTCGAATTAATTTTATTTTTTGTATATATGGAATTTCTACTGTCAAATGTTTATTAACAACCGTCATTCCATGTAAGAGTATATTCTGTAACGGTGAATGCATTGAATGCTGGGAGTTTCTTAGTAATGACACAACCATGTGAGCCACTTTATCAAAGTATGAATTATAGAAAGAATTTCTTTCAGATTTAGTAATTTTGAACTGTTTTGTCGCATGATATCACTCAACAACCGTTCTATAGAAAAGATAATAATATCTTGGCTACCTAACGGAGTTGAATTAACAAACTCATGGCCACACAGCCAGTCATTTGCAAGACTCATTTGGTGGTGTACTACTGTAAGTGCGATTGTGTTTTTTTTTGTGGAACAAGGAAATAAATAAATAGAGCCTATTGAGGCCAACACTCCATAATACTTGTCAAGGCATGCTGCAAGGTCCAAGAGGTGTGGACTGCATCTTGACTTTCTTCTGCCTCGGTCTTTTTTTTGAATCCCTGTTTATTTATTGGTATCTATGTCTGATGCAGGACAAGTCCCAATTTTAGATCCTAAAGCCGACACCACATCCGATTAGGCTTAATTAGGTCTAATGTTGTTTTGTTGTGTTTTGAACGTATTATGCAATTGTTCAGTTTTAGGACCCACCTGCAACTGTTCCAGATTCCGGAGTTTTATTTGGTTATCAACCAGGTGTCCAGTTGCAATTTTTGGGAAACTAGGGTTTCAATAGTGTTATAAAAGTAGTTAAATACTAATCTTGGAGTATGCGTCCAGGCAGAATAGTTGATTATGAATCTGAGTTTAAGGGAGTAAGTTCACCATTAGTTTTCTCTTCAAGGTCCCCTTGTTCGTTTTAAAGATGCCATCCATGTTGGGTACCTAAAGCACTTGACACCAATTTTTAAGCTTGCTTGGATTTGCACCTTGGATTTGTTTTCGTTTTATAGTATTTTTAGGCTTTGACTGCAATACCGAGGGAACCTCACATACTCGTGGCACAATGTTTTATACATAATGGAGGAAAATAGACCAATTTTTAAAATTTTTGAGGTAGACACAGGAAACAAAAACACCACAGTTGGAAAAAACACCTAAACATATCTAAGATGATATATGAAGAAAACAAATTCTCTCTTGATTTTAACCACCATACATGAAACTCCACACAAAATAAAAATAGGCGTAAGTGGTACTACATCTCTGAAGACGCCCTTAAATATAGAGCATTTGAGAATCTTTTGTTTAGCTTCGACATACAGTCCCCTGAGGATGGAAAACATGGTGTCACAAAAACTTGATATAAATTACTCATTATATAAACAAAACCCATAGAAATCAGTAGCTAGACACCCCTAAGCACAATTATTAAATCCAGCACTGTCCCTATACAAATGACCATAAAGACATGATAGAGGATACTTAAATAATTTTAAAACAATGCATTTGAAACAACTAATACAGGAGGAGTGATGGTAGTAGAGATCATAGATGTCATGAGCATTTCTCTGAACAATGTTGCTGAACAAGAGCATCAATATAAACCCACTTAAATTGGGCTAGCAACTGGAAGAAGTAGACAGACCCATACATTGAAATTTGAAACAAACTATTGGGGTAGAAAGCAAATGCGCAAGAAAGGAATACCAATGAAGATAATAGGTCTCTGTCCTTGACGGAGATAACGAGCTGTTAGAATAAGAACCAAAATGCTCTAGCATGCATTACGTGCCATGATCAATAAGTAGGTCAATTAAAGATAACACGATACAAATCTGTGCACAATTTATGTGCTAAACACAAAGAGAATTGTAACATGTCATGGGGAAGGACATAAAAGTGTACCTTTTAAATACAATATGTATTCACAAATCACAAAAAATGAATTGCCCTTGGTATAAAATTATATTGATATGCTAAACAACCTAACCGCCAATTGATACAACCGAACAACCATTCAAACCGGCTACTAATGGGTCAGTGGAGGCCCTAGACATGATCCCAAGTGGGTCTCTCCACCAAGGTTCAGTGTGAAGATGGGAGGTGATATATGCAAAGCCGGTGTAGCCGACTTACTGTTCCTCGATGAATTGAGAAGTTACCCTTATGCTGGTTCATGAGAATATGTTTTTTGATAATTTATGCCGGTGACAGGTGATTAGGGCCCTTTAAATCGGCCTCAAATGTTTGGTTTTCATTTAGGTAGGTCTTGTCGGCCACCCAAAACTAGCACTCAAGCAGGATCTTAGGCGGACTGAGCGGGCCAAAACGTGTGCTTAATGCAACAATACCCAATATCTGCCTCTGGTCCGTATTGTTGGCCCTAGCCCTTGGGCTGCCTAGGTGGGTGCATTTGTGTCAACTCAGGCCGTTTTTAATCATTCATACTAGTCAATCCCCGTGATCTTCAATCTATAGATTATCTTGGTCCATGGTGCGTCCCTTTCAATTACTACTTGCTAATTTTGTGTAATCATCAACCACTGTCAGGGTATTTCCTGGTTAATAGTGGTTAGCTCCCCATGGCAATTGTCTACTGGTGTGAGGACCACACTTGAGGGGGATGTTCGATCATCAAATGCATGCGTGAAAGAACTTTCTAAATGAAGTATGTCGTGCCGAGAGTGGTGGTATTAATCGAAACTTCTTCTTTTACTTCCACTTTCCGTTATTTGCATCCCTTTGTTCCACATCTGATTAAAAGCGGAATCAGTCCTTCTGTTTCCTTGGATGATCCATGCCTTGAAGTTGTTTGATGTAATGCCTTGAACCTGTTTGATGGAAATCCCAGATTGTTAGATCGTCAGTTCTGGTTACTATTCTAAGTTGTTGTATAATTTTATATGAAGCAAATTTGTTAAGTTATTTCACGGATCAAATCAGATGTATCCTTTACTTGAACCATTTGAAAAAAGATATTACACAACTATAAAATATTTTAGATGGCTCATGTGGGCATTGGGGACGTTACATACAATATGGTGGATAACTTACGACAAACCAATCAGGTAAAAGTCAATTCTTGAAAAAACTCAAAGTTTCAACTCATTTTCCTGAAACTCAAATTTCAGTTCTGGAAAAATGAGCTCCTGGAAAGTTGCAGTTATACCAACCAGTCCGACTCTTAGTAAAGGACAATCCTTTGCAATTAAATTCAAGCTCGAAGATTCTAGAGCAATCCCAATATTGGTTCACCGTCTTAAAATTCAGATTTTGGTCTTCTTTTCTATACTTGAAAACTCCACTAAATGGGTTCTACTTCTACACGCTTAAACTAAAATAAACAAATACGTATCATGTTGTATGTTACTCAAATATCCTTTAGGAACCTTGAGAACTCCATTCAATTGATGTATACAAAACTTGGAAACTTTACTTACCTCCAGGAAACGTGGCAATGTTAAGCAAAACTGGTCTTCTTTCAAATCAACTCCAAACCCACAAGAATTTACTTCCTAGTACAAGGGTATGATATAAGTAGGATTAAATAATCATGTGGTCACAAGATTGAGTAGAAAATGACTGGGAAGGTGAAAATTCAAAACTAGAGCAACTTATCGAAACATTGTTTCTTTGCATACTTCTATAGAAGTAAACTGAGATGAAATGCCTTTATTTAAACTTTTGCTTGAGCCACTGTTGTAGATCCTTGCTGGTGATAGCTACCATCACTTTGTTCCTGTTTCTGTTGCCGCCATTGCTGCTATCACCTGTATCGCCACCGCCACCACCAGCACTGTCACTGTAGTCACTATCACTAGCAGTGTTTTAAAAAGCGGCCGCTCAGGCGGATGAGACCCTTGGCCGCTCCAAATAGGCCTTAGGCGGCTGGTCAGGCGGTTTTGCATTAAGCGGCCGCTTCATGCCCGCTCAGCCCACTCAAGCGCCCGCCTGGACAATGATTCTGAGCGCCCGCCTGAGTCCGCTTAAGTGAAAAGCAGGACCTAGACCCACTTCCTAGGCCCAAAAGTGAAATGTAATGATATTTTCATTATGTAATATTACACTATTGATATTGTATAACATTATTTAACATGTTAATATGATATTATTGTATTAAGTAACTATGTATGTATCTAAATACTGTATAGTAGTTAATCAGTGTGTAATACTACACTGATTCTGTTGCTATATACAGTAGTGACGACTATGTACCAATTAAGTCTGTTATAGCAAGTAATACTAACATAAAACTTACCATGTATATGTAACATAAAACTATGTGATTGTCACGACTCAGTAATATTGTACTGCTGTATAGTACTAATTACTAACTATAGAACATTAATCTAAGAAACAACCAGTGTGTAAATGTAATACAAAATCAATGCATATTTCTGTGAAGTATAGTAATATTATATTACACTAACTACTAACTACTAAGTGCATTGTATCATGGCTTGATACTAGTATACGACTATATGTGATAAATTTATCTATAAATTGTACTAACTATTAAGTATATCACATGATTACATGATAGTATGATACTAGTATACTGTTATATATAAGAAATGTATTTTAATGCTTCATCTATACAGAATCAACTATTAAGTAGCAATATTGTTGTGTAGGGTGAATTTTACACTGCCACAAGGGTTTGGTTATGTATACAAGCTTCTTAAAAACATTATATATATATATATATATATATATATATATATATATATATATATATGGCCGTTTATTCATTGCCCGCGCGGGTAGCCTGGAGTTTCGCTACCCGGCAGCCAAAAAAGTAACTCTTCTAGCCACAAAAGTAACTCTGCTGTCAAAAAAGTAACTATGGTGATAAGCAAGTAACTACACGACTAAAAAAGTAAATTGTACAAAATATACAGCAAATATATATAAAAACGGGTTTTTTTATTTTGGGGGGGGGCAAATGATATTATTTTTGGATAAAATTTTTGAAGAGCTAGATAAAATATTCCTCTGCAATTGCGAAATTTTTTTTTTGAAAAAAAATGGTGGGAAGGGTGGGCGGGTAGCTACCCGTGCGGGCAATAAATATGGGCCCTATATATATATATATACAAATGTGTGTATTTTTGTATACAATCATATAGAAAATTAAGAATCCGCTTTTTCAAAAAGCGGGTGGTGCCCGCACACCTCCCGCTTCCCGCTTTCTAAAACATTGATCACTAGTATATCATCAAAGTGCCGCTGTTGTTGTCACCAGTATCATCACCATACTGTCATTGCTGCTGCCGTCCCCATTGCTCTGTTATGGGCTGCCGCCGACACCAGTGCCAATGCCATAAGTGCTGTTACTACTGCTACATCCATCATTGCCAGCTCACCACTTCAGTCAATGCCATTGTCATCACTACCATAGCCGCCACCACCACCAGCACTGCCAGTATTCTGAGTTGGAGACGACTTTCTAGGGAAAAAGTGTCTCACGAGTCACGGATACCAAGCTTCCTTTTGCAAGGATCTAAAAGTTATACAGTAACAATGTCCTATCCTATATCGTTTACCATCACTTCCAATCATATCATTTGTCTAATCCCATACATTTTTTCTCGTGAAACAAACACACCAGTATGTCTTTTGATTAGTCACTAGAAACAGGTACAGATGCAACTTAGCTTACTAGCAAAAGTTGTCTCTTTTCGTGAACTTCTACTTCGATATTGGGCCATGTTTGGTATGAAGGGTTCTAGATAGGATGGGACTGAAATCCTACTCGTGATTGAAGTGCCGTGTTTTTTTGCACAAGAAACTGCATCGGGATGGTAGTTGAACAGCACTGGATGTCCCAGCCAAATGGAACTTCACATACCACAACACCCCTAGGTATTTGTGCGGTATAAAGTATAAACGCTGCAACCGCCAATACATGCTCTATTCTTTGATTACACCACAAGGCCCCCGGCCTCTCCGCTCAAGGGGAACCCTTTGCAGTCACGAAATCTATCTTGGACCCTCCACTAGTTCCTCCCTTTTCGGGCAATGCATAGACACAATCTGTGGCTATCCTTAGTTGTAGTTAGCACCAACTTCACACGGTATCTCCCCAGCCAAACATTGGTGACTTGCACTATTTAGTCAGCAGCGTTCCTTTCTCCATCACAGGGTGGATCAACCTCATCTCCATCAAGGCAATGAGGTAAAGGAAAACATACTTAACAGTTAATGTATTATTATTAAGAGCGTTTATTTTTTAATTTGACCCATCATATGCATATCGCTCATATGAATATCGTTTCTTTTTATTTAACTACGGATTTATTTCTTGCAAACTTGAAATATTAGTAATTGGTAAGACATTGCATTCAAACACTTCTTCCATAGAATTGAGGGAATATTTCACAAAGCAGTAACTTATATGACATCCATCTAGGTGATCACTGTATATCATGCATTATGCTAGTTGTTGTTTGTAATGTGGTTAGATTGCACTTTGAAGATGTGCCCAGGTATACATTTAGAAAATTTGATGATTGAAGTTATTCTACGATTTTCAAAACATAATACATGATATAAAGTTAGTTATAAATTATATGTTTATCACTGTCATGTAAAACTATTCTTTCTTGCATCCAAACGTAGGAGGGGAAACCAAACATCCTCCACGTGTACCTTACCATTTATCATTATGCGCATCCTATTCTTGTCCTTTCTGACGTACCAAATGTGGCCTAACTGTACTATAGCATCAGAAGTTAAGTTAGGCGATACTATCTATACAGTGCCAGTAAAATAATTAATTGCTACAACTACTTATAACAAAAAAGAAAAATCTGATAGTTTCTACCTTGTGTAAGGGTTCGAAGATAAACACGTATAAATTTTCATGAGCTATTTTGTTTTGTTATATTTGATGTGTTTTTGTTATTGGTTCAGGTAATCGTTTTGTGATTATTCATGTATTAGTTTGAATTTTATTCTGCAGCCTAAAACTCAAGATGAACTCATAGCCCGAGAAATTGTGATAAATGATGCTGATCCCATGGTTCGATACAAACTAACAAAAAGTCAAACCCAAGAAGAGGTTTGAATTATTTGCATTACATAGCTTTGTTTTTTACATATTTCTATACTTGTATATATCTTCGATCTTATTTCATGTTTCATTCTTTGTCTCGGTTCTATATTTATCATGGTTGCAGATCCACAAATGTACAGGAGCAGTGGTGATTACTAGGTTTGTGGTGGAAATGAAACACTTAAATTTTAAGGATCAACTTTGCGACACAAATTAACTTTGATCTCTTGAAATTTTTATTTGCCAGGGGGAAGTATCGTCCTCCCAATGGATTGCCTGATGTTGAGAGGCCACTTTATCTACACATATCAGCCGGTGCACATGTAAGATGCTTGCTCGCAACTGCCGAGTCCGAGTTATTTTTTAGTGATATCTGATGTGTCACGCATACAAGAACAACATGGTAAATGCATAAGTGCTAACATACTCTTGCAGGACACAATTAAATTATTTGAAAATCATGATGCATTATCGGTGAATGCATTTGGTTTTACAAACACTCATTTTAATAGGGAAGATTTATCTATTTTATTATTGGTGAAAATGAGTTCTGTTACTAATGGTAGGATATGAGCACTTTCTTTGGATGTAATCCTTAGCTTTCGTTCTCCCAATCTTTTTCAGAATGTGTTATCCTGTTTAGTAGGTTTGATTGTTACTCTGTGTCTTGATGTATTTCTTCATTCTTACAAATGATAGTCCCACGGTTTTAATAGCATCATTATTCTCTTACATCACTTTCTGCTTCTATCCGGCGTTGGGACCAAAATTGTTGAGTAGGAAAGTTCTCTGCTGAGAAAACGGACACCTTTATCATAAGTATGATCGTAACAATCAACATATGACAAAAGTAAAACACTATTTAGGGAAATACATCAGCATAATCCAGCTAGGAAAAATCATATTAACTTCTGTAAATGTAAATTTCTACCCTAAATATATCATATGAACGAGAGAGGGATAAAGGAACTCCAAGGAATGTAAGAAATTCCACAAAATTTCTTTCCACTAGCTGGAAGGCAAAAATGTACATATGCATCAGGCCATAGACCCCATGGCTCTGTCCATGTATTGACTACAGCAGAACAACCCGCAACCGAGTACACTTGTTTATATCAAGTCCCAGCCTTCACCCTTACAAGTGGTTCCAGGAGGAACGGTTTATGCGTGTGAAATGCATCACTTACTGCTTTACATATGTTCTCTTGAGTCTATGCCCAACAACACCCTTGTGTAGACCACAATGTATAGACGATAGCCACAATGCCGAACTCATCGGTCTTTCTTGTTTACAATCCACCTTTCCTCCTATCTTATGGAAATGTCTCTGTTTTGTAGGCAATTGAAGAATATATATGCGAGTTGCTTCCTATGTCGCAAATGCTATGGACACGATCTTATCCATGCATGCACGCCATTTGCCCGTGTACAAGCCTGTACAAGGCAGTGGTGCAAGATATGCTATGCAAGCCCATATGGCACGTGACACTGAGCCCATAACTATTGTGAACTATCCTTGTGCTGATATGATGTTCCAAGTGTCCAAATCTTGATCTACCAAGAACCATTCTCCTGCTGAGATTAAACTGAAATCATTTTGAAACTTGTCAAGTCATGTCCGTTTTCATCCTTTTCAGCAATAGAGTGAAATTTATATTGGGCTAGAACGATACCCGGCTGTGATAGGCTCCTCTTTATTATATAGAGAGGGAGTATTTACATACTAGACCCAACAGACAGAGGGAATAATAAACAGGTACATAAATACATAAGTTATTTCTAACACTCCCCCTCAAGCTGGAGTATACACATCATGCATGCCCAACTTGGAATTCATATAATTAAAAACTGAAGGTTATAAGTGGTTTGGTGAAGATGTATGCCACTTGCTGTCCAGTGCAAATGCGAGGAGTCTGAATCTTCTTGGAGAGTACTAAATCACGAACAAAATGGTATTTCACTTCAATGTGCTTAGTACGCTCATGAAGCACAAGATTGCTGGCAATATGGATGGTTGCTTGATTATCAGACATAACAGAGATAGGTGTCTCAATAGACACTCCCATTTCAGTTAGAATAGACACGATCCACTGTAATTTACAGCAAGCATGTGCCATTGCTCGATGCTCGACCTTTGTGCTGGATCGTGGTACCACATTTTACTTCTTGCTCCTCCAAGTTTGCATTTGTGACCCAAGAAACACATAGTAGCCAGAGGTAGACCGCTTGTCTCCAACATCACTTGCCCAATCTGCAATAATGTAACTAGTGAGCTTCAACAAGGTATGTGCAAGACTTTTCTCGGTGAAGTAGGTGAGACCCTTTCTTGGTGATCCTTTAATGTAATGTAGAATCCGGCTGACGGCCATCCAATGTAACAATTTTGGCTCACTCATAAACTAGCTAACAACTCCCACAACATATGAAGTGAGGTCGCGTAACTGTCAAATTAATCATGTTAAATAGTCTTTTATTTAGCTCTTTGTATTCACTTGTTATTTCCCTATTCTATATCGACCTATATGTAATTGTTCTTTCTATAAATATACGGGTACACACATTGTGCACCCTAACCCTTACAGAAGACTCAATATAGTACCAGAGCAGGCTTACTAGTCGCCACCCACCCCTGCGCCGCCCCCACCCTCTCTCTTTCTCCTCTTCCCGTCGCCCCCCCGCCTGCAGTCGGCGCCCCACCGCCGCCCTCTCCCCGCGGCTCCTCCCCGTGCGGGCGCTGGCTTGCTAGCCGCAACTCGCCCTGCTGCCTGCCATCGTCCGTCCGTCCATCCATCCGTCTTGAGGGTCTCCGAAGCCCTTTTCTTCTCTGCCAGCGTCGGCCTTTGAGCCGTCGGGTTATCTGCTGCGCCTCGGCGTAGTCTTCATGTAAATTGGTCCTTCCAGTTCCTTTTTTGCATGCTTCCGCCTAGCTGGAGGATCTAGGCGGTTCTGTCTTTCTTGGCTGTTGTTTTCTGCTATTGGACTCGGTCTCGGTCATGGCTTCCTCCCATGATGATTTCCGTTGTCAAATGACTACCGTGAAGTTGGATGGGCGCAACTATCAACACTGGGTCTGCTCCATGGAGATCTTTGCAAAATCCCAAAGCAAGCACTCCCATCTGACTCAGGATCTGCCTCCTGCTCCGCCCAGTACTGCCGAGTCCAAGGATAAAAAGATTTACGATGATTGGGTCAAAGATGACTTGATTGTGATGACGTGGATCCCGAACAACAGTGAAACTCGCATTAGTGTTACTCTTCTTTGTCTCCCGACTGCCAAGGAGATGTGGGATCAACTGGCCAGTACCTACTCTCATAGCAAGAATTCGAAGGTGTTTGACTTGAACAAACAACTGACCCGCCTGCATTTCTATGGGCCCGATATTGCTGACTAATTTTTGACTTTTAAAGGCCTCTGGGCGGAATTTGAGAACCTTCATCCGCTCTCTACTGACTTAGCCACTATGCAGCGACAACGACAGGAACTTCAGGTTGTCCAGTTCTTATGCGGACTTCCTAACTCATATGCTGGAGTGGTTGATTAGAACCTTGCCAGTGATCCACTACCGACGTTGGAGAGTGCATTTCAACATCTTTAATGACTGCCAGCTTCTTTCTGTGATCCGACTTCTGACACTGGTGACACTACTGCTCTTGTTGCCATGGCTAGCCGAGGTCGTGGTAGGGGTCGACGTCGACCTTCGGACAACCGTCCTCCTGCTTCGGGATGCGGACGTGGGTCCCTTGGTCGTGACTTCCTTGGTCGTGGTTCATCTGTTGATGTCTCCGGACGTACCGCAACTCAGCGGTACTCTGACTTTTGTGGTCGCACCAACCACACTCAGGACAGATGCTGGAAGAAACATGGCACACCTGCGTGGGCCAATGCTGCGTCTAAGGGTGCTTCTTAGACTTCTCCTGCTGCTACCTAAAGTGCCTCCACTACTGAGTTCATTTTCTCAGAGGTGGAACGTCTCCTGCTAGAAAAGACCGATGCTTCCTCTTCTTCTGCTGCTGAATCTGGAGCTCACACTGCAACTTACACTGGTTGTGATTCTGCCTTTCTGACTGCTCCCTCTTCTAGTGCTGGTAATACCAAATGGGTGATTGATTCTGGAGCTTCTTCACATATCTCTAGCAATCATTCTCTTTTTTCGAAATTATCTAAACCTTGTCCTAAATCTGCTGTTATGCTTGCTGACGGGTCCAAATCTGTTGTGTCTGGGATTGGTGATATTTATGCTCAAGTTCTTCTGAGATTTGCTCTATATGTGCCCAATTTTCCGCTAAATCTGTTATCTGTCAGTAAAATTATACGTAACCTGAACTGCAGTCTGACCTTTGTACCGAGTACTTGTGTTTTTCAGGACCTTCGCACTAGGATGAAGATTGGTGGGGGCATGAAGGACCTGACAGACTCTACTATTGGGATGATTTGAAACAGATCGGCACTACAACTCTAGCTTCAGTATTGTCTTCTTCTGTTTCAGCATTACAGTGGCATTATAGACTTGGGCATCCATCGACTGCTAAAATAAAACATGTTATTTCTGGTGTAGGAACACACAATTTTCAATGTGAGTCATGTCAATTAGGCAAACAGACCAGAACTGTATTTCCCAACAAATCTCAGATTGGTAGCAAAAACATTTTTGATTTAGTTCATGTTGATGTATGGGGTCCTTGTTATGTTCCAAGTTTGTCATACAATAAGTACTTTATTTTGTTCATTGATGATTACTCCCGTGCTACTTGGTTGTTTTTGATGAAAGATAGATCACAAGTCTTGCCTACTATTAAGTTGTTTGCTGAAATTAAAACCTAGTTTTCTATGCCCATTAAAATTCTATGCACTGATAATGCCTTGGAATTTGTTCAAAAAAATGTTGAATTATTTTGTCGTTCTGTGGGTACCATTCATCAGACATCATGTGCTTACACACCCTAACAGAACGGTGTTGCTGAAAGGAAAAATAGGCATTTACTTGAAGTTACTAGAACTCTCATGTTGCATTCTAATGTTCCAAGACATTTTTGGCCGGAAGCGGTTCTCACTGCTTGTTTTTTGATAAATCGCATGCCCTCGTCTGTTATTGGGAATAAATTTCCTGTCCAAGTGCTACAACCCCACCTTCCTCTTTTTTCTGTCCCTCCAAGGATTTTTGGGTCAACTTGTTTTGTTCGTTTGCTTGGACCGACTTAGGACAAGTTGTCTCCTAGAGCTGAAAATGTATTTTTCTGGGATATTCACGTACTCAGAAAGGATATCGTTGGTATAATTCTGTTACTAAGAAGTGGTTCACGAGCAGTGATGTGGTTTTCTTTGAGGACACTCTGTACTACTCTACTAAAGGGAACACCTTGAGTTCAGATCTCATTTCGGCGCCTCTGCCTATTATTAGTGATTCCCCTTCTGCTTTGCAGCCTGCTGAGACTACATCTCCTCTTATTGTTTACCAACGTAGGAATCGGCCGCCGCAGTCTACTCCTGCCCAAGACCCCCCCCACAGAAAACCAATCTTCTCCTTTAGAAGGTCCTGCACCTGCCGAGGTAACTTTTGATCTAGATTTACCTATTGCTCTCAGGAAAGACACTCGCTCATGTACCTCTCATAATATTGCTAACTATGTTTCTACTGCACACCTTAGTGTCCATGTTAGTAATTTTGTTGCTGCTCTTTCTGCTGTTTCTGTCCCCAAAAATGTTCATGATGCTTTACAAAGTACGGCCTGGACACATGCCACGACTGAGGAGATGAGTGCTCTTACTGATAGAGGTACCTGGGATTTAGTTGATCCTCCATCTGATTGCAAGCATGTTAGATGTCGTTAGGTGTACACTGTCAAGTATCATCCTGATGGAACTGTTGAACGCCTGAAGGCCCGCCTAGTGGCCAAAGGGTATACTCAGACTTATGGTATTGATTACTTTGAAACTTTTTCTCATGTTGCCAGGCTAAATTCTGTGTGGGTTCTTCTCTCTGTGGCAATCAATCTGGATTGGCCCCTTATCTAGCTAGATGTCAAGAATGCCTTTCTTTATGGTGATCTCCTAGAGGAAGTCTATATGGAGCAACCACCTGGGTTTGTTGCTCAGGGAGAGTCACACAAAGTATGTCGCTTCAAAAAGTCTATTTATGGACTCAAGCAGAGTCCACATGCCTGGTTTGATAAACTGAGCAAGATTTTGTCTACCTATGGCTTCCTCAGATCTCATGTTGATCACTCTGTCTTTATTAAGAAGACCTCCTCTGGTAATGTGGTTCTAATTGTGTATGTTGATGATATTATTTAGATGGCTGTGATCTTTCTGAAATTCATGCTACGAAAGCCAGTGCAAGCACTTTGTCACTAAAGATCTGGGAAAGCTGAGATACTTTTTGGGAATTGAAGTTTCTAAGACTGCTAATGCTCTTGTTTTATCTCAAAGAAGGTATGTTCTAGATCTTCTACTGGAGACTGGAATGCTTGGAGCTTGGACCACTGATACGCCCCTAGATCCTAATGTAAATTGGGATGATGATGAATCTCCCATGTATCCTGACAGTAAAAGATATAGGAGACTGGTTGGCAAACTAATCTATTTGACTGTTACTAGAGCTGATATTTCTACTGTTGTTGGTCTTGTTAGCAGGTATCTTGACAAGCGTAGATAGTGTCACTAAGAAGCACCGTGTCATATCCTGAGGTATTTGAAGAAATCCCATGGTAAATGCCTTTTCTATAGAAAACATGGTTATTGCTCTCTTGAAGGCTACTCTGACTCTGACTATGCTGGAAGTAAGATAGACAGTAAATCTACTTCTGGTTATTGTACTTTTGTTGGTGGAAATCTTGTTACCTGGAGGAGCAAAAAGCAGAATGTTGTTGCTAGATCTAGCTGAGGCCGAGTACTGGGCTATGGCTCACACAACTTGTGAACTTCTGTGGGTACAGTCTCTTCTAAAAGAACTTGATGTGGGGTGTCCTGCTCCTATTCCCATGCATTGTAATAATAAAACAACTATTTTTATTGCAAATAATCTTGTTTTTCATGAGCAGACCAAGCACATTGAAGTTGACTGCCACTTCATAAGAGAAGCTATTTTGACTGGTCGTATCTGCACTCCTTTTACTCGCTCAGAGGATCAAGTTGCTGATATTTTCACAAAGCTGCTGGCCAAGAAACATTTTCAGCTCTCTTATGGACAAGTTGGGCATGGTTGATATCTATGCTCCAACTTGAGGGAGAGTGTTAAATAGTGTTTTATTTAGCTCTTTATATTCACTTGTTATTTCCCTATTCTATGTCAACTTATATGTAATTGTTCTTTATATAAATATACGGGGTACACATTGTGCACCCTAACCCTTACAGAAAACTCAAGAAATCAGTTTCCCCACCACCCTTCTATACTTTGCTGTATCAGAAAAATCAATATCATTAGAAATAGATGCCTTGAAAATATAATGCATAGGCGTGAAGACCGGCTTGCATTGCGTCATGCCTGTCTCTGCAAGAAGATCCAGAACATACTTTATCAGAGAGATATATATGCCCTTCTTGGACCGTAGAACTTCTATTCCAAGAAAATGTTGAAGATTGCCCAAATCTTTTGTTTAAAATTGTGTTTGTAACCACTCCTTGAGAAATGCCATAAGAATCATCGCCTATAATTGTGGAAAAAAAAGCCCGCCTTGAGGCTCTCGAGGCTTACGCCTCGAGGCGAGGCTATCCCATTTGCGCCTTGAGGCTTACGCCTCGATGTCCTGGACTGAGGCTTACACCTCACAATGTCTGATGCTCGCCTCAAAGCACTGAGGCTTAGCTGAGGCGCAAGCCTCGATTTTGGATGATAATGTATCATGTTAACCACCAAATTTTCTACTAATTAGATTTCTACAAATACTTATCTAGAAAAGAATATTCGGAGTTGTAGTTCATTATAAATATTTATTTCCTGAAATTTATAATTACCATTCTTTGAGTGACATCTTTGAATCTTATTTGCTAAATCTATTTTTGTTTGCTACCTTTTTATTTACTATGTCGGTGATTTTCATCTCATTGTTAACTAATTTAGGATCCTTGTTCCTACTAATTTCAAATTCTATCCCCCTTACTTTTTCATTGTTAATTACATATTTTAATCTAATAGTGTAATTAATTGATATCTTATTATTTCTAGGCATATTCTTTTGAATTATGATGGTCTTTAATTCCTTTATGTCCTTATTAAGTTTCCTAAATATTTTCTATTTCATTTTAGTTTTTTTGTCACTTTGTATATACATATACATACTACATACATGCATATACATAAAATATATCTAAACATATATCATTATATATATGAATATGTATATATATTGATAATTTTATTTATTAAGACTCCCTATGCATATTTTGATGCTTACGCCTCAAACGCCTTGAGGCTTACGCCTCGCCTCACTAAGACAAAAACGCCTCGTTACGCCTCACGCTTTTTATAACCTTGGGTAATGACAATATCATCTACATAGACTGCTAGAATAATAGTGCCACTTGACGATTTATACACAAATAAATAATGATCAGTTGAGGACCGTTTGAACCCAAACTGTAGAAGAGAGGCACTAAATTTGTCAAACTATGCTCGTGTAGATTGTTTCAACCCATATAAAAATTTCTTCAACTTGCATACCTTCTGACACTCCCCCTGAGCAACATACCCAGGAGGTTGCTCCATATAAACTTCCTCAAGAAGATCACCATGAAGAAAAGCATTCTTGACATGCAGTTGAAGCAAAGCCAATCATAACGAATAGCAAAAGAAATAAGGATCCACACAGAATTGAGCTAAGCAACTGGTGAGAAGGTCTCAAAGCAATCCACTCCACATGTCTGAGTATACCCCTTTGCCACCAGTCGGGTCTTCAAGCGATTAATAGAGCCATCAACGACAACCTACAACAGACTTCCCGGACGGAAGCTCCTTCAAGTCCCACGTGGAATTCTCATAAACAACAGCCATGTCACTGTCCATAGCCTTTTTCCAGCCATCATGCTTGGCGGCCTTTGTGTATGAACGAGGAACAACTATGGAATCAAGCAGAAGAGCAAACGTGCGGGCTGCTGGTGATAGATGAGACAAGTAGCATACACTTGAGAGTGGATGGTGTATGGTACAAGATCTAACACCTTTACTAGTTGCAATAGGAAGGTGCAAATCTGAAACAGAAGCATCAGGGTAACTCTCAGTAGGAGCAGATACTTCAGGAGTATCAGACGATGGCAAGGAAGCACAGACATGTTTCTAGACACGGACACAAACATTGACACGGACACGGGACACGACAAATTTCAAAAATGTAGGACACAGACACGACATTGGATGAGGGAAAATATTTTTTTAATATATACATATATGTGGGTGTATGATGTATTAACTGGAATATGTTTTCAAATTTATCCAGATCAACGTATCTATGTATATATAATCTTATATGCATATAGAGGTGTGTCTTTGTGTGTGTAGTAGAGACAATGTGAAGAAGAAAAATAAATGTGTATTTCTGTAAATATAATATATTACAGATTGTTTATATATACAAGTTCATATTAGTCATTTAACCAACTTATTAGACCATAAATGATTGATAATATCTGATTCAGCTTAGACTTTACATTATTATTTTTTTCCAACAGATTTGCTTGTAATTGTGATCAGATACGAGCTCTATGTTACATTTTCTCAGTAATAGGACATAACAGTAGTTGTATATTCAAAATTTGCGTTGTAAAATATGCTATTACAGCAGCAACTGCTGTAATGACGTGTCCAGCCGTGTCCGGGGTGCAGAAAAAGACCAAAATGAACTGGACACGTCCCAGCTGTGTCCAAAACGTTTTGGGCCGTGTTCGGGAAGTGTCCGTGTCCAAAACGTGTTCGACACGAACACGGGGGCTGTCTAGAAGTGTCCGTGCTTCCTTGGACGATGGTGAGCCAACCTGATGGACCGATGTCGCTACATCCTCTGGATGGTGCCCTGCTCTCCTAGTGTAAACTAGTGGAAAATGATCTATAGGCACTGTAGACGACTGTGGTGGTATAGTGGTTTTGGGAAAACTCTCATCACATGACACAGGAAGCGGTGGCTCTCTGTCACTCTCAAAGATATGGTCACTCACAGGGATATGCTCCCCCTTACTCTGAACAGAATCAACAAAGAACGGAGTGGACTCATGAAAGGTAGTGTCAGTCGACACAAACATACGATGAAGACGAGGACCATAACATTTATATACCTTCTGTGTGGGGGGATATGCCAAAAAGATGGTGCGAACTGTGCGAGGAGACAACTTGTCAGGACGTGAATCAACCACATGAACAAACGCAGTGCAACCAAAGACATGAAGGGGAACATGAAAAGCTTGTTCGTCTGTTCGTAACACTGAAAAGGGGGGCCCCTTGTAAGATAGAAGATGGCTGGTGATTAATCAAAAAACAAGCAGTGAGAAGAGTATTAGACCAATATTTCTTTCTCAACTCGATTATGTTGAAGTGTATGAAGACATGTTGTTTGATGTGTCATGCCAACAGAATTACGAAAAATGGAGACAAGCCTTCTGAACATATTCTAAGGCGTTATCCGTACGAAGAATCTTGATATGGGCATCAAACTGAACTTTTATTAATTGATGAAATATTTGAATGACAGACACGACTTCATCTCGTTCTTAAGTACACCCAGGTCATGTGAGAAAAGTCATCGATGAAGGAAAGAAAATAACAAAAGCCATTATAACTTGACTCTTTAACAAAACCCCAAACATCATTGTAGGTTATATCAAAAGGACGCTTTGAGCGTTTAACAATACAACTTGGAAACAAAATACGATGATGTTTGCCTAGTTCACACGACTGACACTCTAAGGACTTTACGGATGCTAAGCTTGGAACAAGCTTTTGAAGACTCTGCAAAGACGGATGCTCATAGTGACAATGCCATTGTAAGGGAGAGCAGTTGAAGGCGGTAGATGGGATCTAACGAGCTGGGCGACCACCTTCGACGAAGTAGAGATCACCTTTCCTAGATCCCCCACCAATCGTCTTCCAACTCTTGGGATCTTGTAACACAAAAAACGAGTCTCCAAAGATTACTAAGCATTTCAAAGAGTCAACCAGCTTAACAACATACACTTAATAGAAAGGAGAGTCTTGTACATAATGTGCAAACTGTAGAGTCAAATCAGATGATGTTTGTACAGTGCTACAAGCCTGTACTCGCCTGATAGATCCATCAACAAGGGTTTCCTGAAGAATGCAGGATATTAGAGTCATAAGACATGAGCATAGATCGTATACCCGCCATATGCTGAGAGGCCCCGAAATCCACTACCCATGTAGAGGATGGATCTGAAGCAACAAGCAAAGTCCCCTGGTTATCTATATCTGAAACTAGGTTGACGGAAGCAGAAAAGCCAAGGGAAGCTTGTTTAGTACCCTGAAGAAGATGATCATATTCTTCCTTTGAAATGGTAACATCTAGTTTAGAAGCGCCAGATGAATAGGTAGCTGTATAATGTGCATTGCCAATAGGGGGTCGACCATGCTTAGAATATCAATTGTCCTCTGTATGTCCCAATTTCCCATAGAAGAAACACTTGTCTCTAGGACGAGAACCTCGTCCACGTCCCGCACCATGCCCAGTTCCTCTGACTACAACAACAATAGAGGCATGATTCTCAGAAGGTTGTCCTCCTATGGTAGCAGATATGGACTCGAAGAAGGATTGTTGGATTCTCACAAAAACTTCTTCAAGACTTGGCGGTTTATCTGTGGCGAGAATGACACTTCTAGCAGGAGCATATACTGGATTTAATCCAGATAGGAATCTTGCTGTCACCAAGTCATCCCTATCTTTCATTTGGTCATCGGTCTTCAACAATTGATAGAATGTAAGTTTTTGAGAGAGGGACTGAATAGTGCAAATAATCCTCCGGAGAACGACTATCTTGCCTTTCTGCAAAGAGACGATCATATACTGTATATAGACATAGAGCATTCTTCTAATGGGAGAAGTGTTTCTTCGCGGCATCCCATACTTGTCTTGCTGTGGGATAAAACATGAACCTAGACACAATATGTGGTTCCATGCTATTCCACAGCCAGGACTTCACTAACCCATTATGTTTCCGCCATGTAGGATAGTCTTTACTAGTTTCATCAGGAGGTTCTTTCTCAATAAGTTTACCTCTTGAGACTTGGGAATCGTATAGATATCATTCATCCAAAGAAGATAATTCTGTGAGTTGAGCTTCACAGAAGTAATCTGAAAATGATCGTTGTATAATTGTAGCTGGCATAACAAGCTTTTCGTCCCCCATGATTGATCAGAAAAGAAGAAAGTTGACAGAATGACACAAACTATCTTCAACACATAGTGCAAAGGAGGTCCACGTCGTGCAGAAAGGCAACACGTCGTGTAGAGGAGTGTCCACGCCGGGTAACTTTAAGCAGACAGAAGGTCAGACAACCTGCAACGCGCCATGTGGCACACTAACACGGCGTGTGGGGTCACTGGCTGAAAAATCACAAACGTCGTGCACTATGCCGTGTAGGGGGAGTGACACACTGTGTCTGTCAGAGGCGTAATATCTAGTTGATGTTGAGACACCGTGTCTCTGATTGACATGCCATGTAAAATGTTGGGATGAGCAAATTGACGAGAATTTGCGCAGTCAATCTGAGGGAATTCTCTGAGAAGACGCGTCGGGGAATCGCTGAGAAAAAATAATTCGGGAAGATGCTCTGGGAGGGTGACGGGAATTAGCCCAACCACCATTGTCAACAGATGATGCAAAACTGACACATCAACAACGCCGAAGACCTTTAGGCACTCATCCACGTATGGGGATTGTTAGAATTGTCCCACACCGCTGAGCTCTGGGAAAGGTCCTGGGCTTATAAGGTGTGTGGTCCCTTCACCCATTGCCAATTGGTTTTGGATTGAATACCACACATTCTAATATGGTATCAGAGCGGACCCCATGAGACAAGTGTGAGGACCACATCCTACTTAAAAAAAAGAACAAGTGCAAGCACACAAAGTGGCTACACTTGAGGGGGGATGTTAGAATTGTCCCACACCGCTGAGCTCTGGGAAAGGTCCTGGGCTTATAAGGTGTGTGGTCCCTTCACCCATTGCCAATTGGTTTTGGATTGAATACCACACATTCTAATAGGGATTATGTGGAGAGGAGAGAGACAGAGAAGGAAGACCTTCCTCCTCTTCTACTAAATAGAACGAGCGATCCTCCCCTTCTCCTTCGAGCGTCCACGATAATGTGAGTGGGTGAAAGGAGAATCAACCGGCTGCGGCGGTGGCGCCTATACGCGGCGCGGGGAGAAAGGAAGAGAGGAAGGAGGGAGTGACAACTAGGGTTTCTAGCCCCGGGTTTGTTCTGATACCATGTGAAAGGTATTGGGCCAGAACGATACCTGGCTGTGACGGATTCCTCTTTATTATATAGAAAAGGAATATTTACACACTAGACCCAACAGACAGAGGGAATAAGAAAGAGGTACACAAATACATAAGTACAAAAATAAGAACTTATTTCTAACACAGAGTAATAACACATCACCGAAGGTTGAATTTACACATTTGTCTAGTATTGCTTCTCCTCCATGGAAGTCCAGACAGAATCACTTTTCAGAAGAAATCTAATCACCATTCACATAGTATCCCATGTGGCATTATTCTCCATGTTCCTTAGATTGATGCCCCTTTATACGCATGGCCTATCCAGCTTAGTCCAAGCCATTACCCACTGCTTGCCACCCTATAAGAAGTCTGAAGCAAACTGCTCCATACATATAGTTCACTCTGGGGATTTGCCCTTGTTAAACGCTGAAAAATATTTACCCTTGTATGATTCTTTTCCCTTGTCAATAGGGCACGCCTCACAAGGAAAAGCCGTTCACGAGGCCATTTGTCAATGCTGCTGTTTTAAGCTATTCCTAACGAGTGCTAAGCGAAGATATGTTTAGCAACATTTGGTATACCAACTGCCTCAGCAAGTCTTGCGTACAAGACTTTAAAAGAAAGAGCTGTTGTTTACTCAGATTGAGTTGAAGACCATATTACCACTGTATATGTATTTAGAGAACTCGAGAAAGCTTTAATGAAAAAAATTGATTAAATCCAGCTCCCTATAGCATGCATCATTTGTTGCTTTTTTAACTGTCACGGCTTGCACACTTGACTTGCAGCTAAAAGAAATGGGTGATCGAATTAAGGCTGTTGATCGTGCAGCTACCATGATAGAGGAGATTTTGAAACAAGGGCAAAATTCCAGTTCTACTGCTGGAACACAAGTACGTCTTCTTTGTTTCATATTGAAAAGTGTTTAGTGTGGAACATTCTAGATGGTTTTAGCATCTTTAAATGCAGGGGAGTACCCTTTACACGGCACATGTCTTTCTTGGATTTGACCCTGACCCATCAGCGAATATAACTGCTCGCATCCGCGGTCCAAATGTGCGTCCCTCTAAAAGTCTTTTTTGGCCGTGCTTTATTCGTTTTACCTTTCAATGTTACACTAATTATCATGTAACGTTTTTTATCCATAATTGTAACCAATCTGTTCAAGCCTTCTAATGTGTAAGCTCTTCCTGATATCTCCATATTCTGGAGAGATTGTTTTTGTGCTGGTGGTGGTTCCGATTTGTGCGTGCAGGATCAGTATATAAATCATATCATGACTGTAACAGGAGTAACAGCCACTATTAAAGGAAGGGATTCAGGATGCCCTGACACTTCCATTGATGGTATGGAGCTTCTTAACCTCAATGCTAAAACGATCTTTTCCTTACTGATGCATTTAACAATTTATTCTCAGACCAAAATAAGCCTCTTCATATATTTATATCGAGCAACAACACCAGAAGCCTGGAAGAGGCTAAGCGGCTTGCAGAAAACCTTCTTGACACAATTTGCAAAGAATGTGGTGCATCTAGGTTGGTGATTCTTTTCCTTGTCACTAGGATAAGGTAGCATTGCAAACACAATGGTATACATCTTGCAATCATAGTAGTCGGTACTAAGAGTGACCAATTTTTACCTCTGAGATGAAAAATGACATTTAAATTCTTTATCAGTTTATGACAGTGTTGTACTATTCAGTAAATTCCATGTTCTATTGCTTGTTCCTTTGTAATAAGCAGTATTCATTTACTTGCCATGGCACAGGGTTTCATGTTCTAATGTATATGGTGCTGTTCCTCCTCCAGACGAGCTATTGACTAGTGTTCAAAATTCTTCCTCTGAACTGAACATAGGTCCTAACTTTGTTAACACCTTACCCTACCCCACCATTCCCTCATCATCACCCATTGGACCGTATTTACAGCAAATGACAGCCAGTTCAATGTCAGTTGCCAAAGGAACAAGTTATGCAGGCTATGGAGGGATATACCCCCAAGCAACAGCTCTGCAGCAAGTTGCTTCGGTTCTTAGACAAACACCTTTTACAACTTCTCATAGCACATCCACTTCAACTGCAAGTTCAACTCCAGCAATTACTACGAGTGTAAAAACAGGTTTAAACTCGAGTTCTGAAAGTGATCGTCGACCTCAAAGGCGGAAGTTTCAAGAAATGCCAGCTGTTGCTAGTAGCCCTTCCACTATTCAGGTTCCTGTGTATTTGTTTGTTTTAGAAATTCACATCTTCCGTTTTTTGGATCCTAAGTATTCATCTTTAAGTAGTGAAACTGTTGCTCTTGAAATGGCCGTGTTACGGTGATGATTACAGTTGTAATTAGTTGTAAGAACAGAGTTTGCCCTGGCGGCTTACTATGCAACTTAAGGGTTACTTTTGTAAGAAATTACAACCTTTGCTTTAATGTATTGATTCAATATGTCACGGCATTTGAAAATCCTAATTATTCCCACACTTAGCTATTCGATTTTAAAATATATTTGGGTATTTTTAGTTTCACATGCCAATTTGACCCTCCTTACCAAACCTCTCCACCCTTGACTCCACCACACTCTACACTGCCTTCTCCACCCTTACTCCACCAGCACCTATTCCCCTGACTCCATTGAAGACCTTCGGTACCCCGTGGATCAATATTGCTGGCCTCCACCACCTACTTCTCACCCCACCCCCACCTCCTCCACTGTCCACCATTGCCCCTCCCCCTTAATCCCATCATCCTCCTCGCCTTTCCTGTCTATTCCTCTTTTCTTTCCCCCTTGATATCTGCTGTGATTGTTTCCAGCTGGGGGAAGTAGGATATTATGTGGGGGGGGGATATAACCAGGCATGGTGGGTTGGAGGGGTAGTGACAAAAGGGAAACAATGGAGGTGGGTGGTTACCTGTGGCAGTGGGTGTCCACAACGGGCAAAGAGTACAAATTGAATATGAGCGGGCAAAGGTGGTATATCAATAAGAAATAGCTCACATTTTTGACTCAAATAGCTAGGTACATGTCTGGTTACTAAAAAGCTATAAAGCACGGATACATACATGGATATGTGTATAAACATGTATATAGATACAGGAATCAAAGAATTTCAAAAATTTAAAATATGGGTACAAGATTTTTTTTTCTTCAAAATTTGAATATATACCTTTATTTAATAAAATGCAACTAATTTCATTCAAAGATAAATATAAATGAAAAGGGATCTTCTTGGACTTGATAGATTTTGATGTTTTGCCGACCTTATGAACAACCTGTTGCATTTCACGTAGGTGTTCTATACTAACTTCGGGCAAATTTTGATCCCATTCCATGAAATCTTTAGCAAGTGCAGTTTGCCCTAGTAAATGATCCCATGTACTCTTTGTTAACGTATGACAATATTCACTATTATGATCCTTAAATGATCCCATGTACTCTTTCTTAACGTATGACAATATTCACTATTATGATCCTTACATGCTATTGATATTATAATCACATCTACACAGGTTTACGACAATTACACTCACTTGCGAGACATGTGTCCTTTTAATAAGAGAGATAAAGATTGGATAACATAGATAGAATGATCATTGCAGATTAGATAATATAAGGTGGAAAGAAGAATATAGTTCAAGGGGATGAAAGTATATTACTCACAGAAAGAAACTATAAGAACTAGGTGGCAAAAAGATCTGCTAAATTCGACAAGAGTGAAACTATAAGTATGCTTAGCAATATCATACAAGATATTGAAATAGCATTGTAATGGTTCCAAATTCTTACAACCAAAACCCTAATGAATTTATGTCATCAACTTAGCATGGCCGTTGTCATACATTTGATCTATAGTCTAGAAGAGGTTCAATCAAATTGCAACTAAGTTTATAAAATAGGGCATCTATACATTTACAATCAACACGCAGCCTGATTTCAATGTAGTTCAAACTTCTAGTTCTAATTTGTGAGCCAAAGAGTTCAAAAAAAAATTATTACTAACATTAAGTTACCAGAATAGTCTCAAAATTTTGCTACGAACAACAAGTTATTATCAGTAGATTACCAACAATAATTAACAATAAGTTATTTTTAGTAACAAGTGACACTAGTTTTGTTAGATCTGGTTTATTGAACAATGTTATCTAGATCCATAACTATTATGCACTGATTTTCATGGTAGCCCCAAAACTCCGAAGTTTTGCTTGAGACCCAAGAAAGAAAAAATATATTCAATATAGAACTAACAGTAACGATAGGCACATACTGACACGTTAAATCAGATTTACATATGCATCTCTATATAAATGGGCTGGGTCGTATCCACGAAGTATCCAAGATGTATCCACTATGTGAAAAGTGAACCCCCCCCCCAAGATATGTCTGGAGAAGTATCCAATACGTATCTAGGCATATTCAAGGAGTTACGTGCTTCCTCGCTAAGAGGTTCAAGGGGCGAAGTTGGTATATTAATAAAAATTGCCTCACATTTTAACTCAAATAGTTAACTCTAAAGGAGGTGACATTGGAAGGAGAGGCAAAGGTTGTATTTTTTTTGATGAAATTAGGCCTAGAGTTTTTTTTTTTAGATAGCCAAACATATTTCTTTTGAAGTTGTTGGGAAACACTGCATGTAAGCTTGTATATCAGATATGTGATTGGAAGAAAAAAGTGACTTGGCCTGGGTTGTGTTTCAATTGAGAATGTCCATACCGGTTCACAGATGAAACATGCTTACACTTGAGCACTTAAAAATAATACAAGATAACTACCCCACAAATCGGAAAAACATATTCTAAAGGTCTAGCTTGTTACATAGAATTTTCACTCTTGTAACACTCTAATTGTTTGTGTATATGTTTACAAGAGCTTCATGTTGCTTGGCCTAATTTTGGATATAAGGATCTAAATGAGTGACTATACATTTTTTTCTTTGAATATAGCTATTTCCTTAAATTTAATTTTCGTCCACGGGATATATCCTATTATCTATTTACTGGGTTTGAATTGGAAAGTCTGACAGAAACACTTTTCATCTTAGGGTCTGACTGGTTTGGCGTAATTTGTCCTGAAAACATTAGAAATTGAGTTCCCTTTTGAATTTTAACTGACTGGTTTGGTGAAAGTTTGGAACTTGAGTTCCCAAATTTTCCGTACACTTCCAACAGTATATATACTTGGAGTATTTGGACTTCCGTTGAAAATCTATCGGAAAACAAGTTCCAATCCCGTCGCGTCTTGTTGCCCTCTTTCGTATTCCTCTCGTCAAGCTGTGAGCGGCAGAGAAGACCAAGAGTCACGGTGGCGGTGCCAACTCCTCGAGCGAGTGTGACCGCTGAGGGTCCCAAAGTGCAGGTGATCGACGTTGCGCTTGTAGTCAAGTGACTGTATCGTCAATCGTCAGGCGTCTCACTGTAACGAATAAGGCCAAGGGGTTCTTCACTGTTGTCAAAGAGCTCCATGCCATAAACAACCCAGATAATTCCACAAAGCATGTCGTGGAGGACGGCCTCAAGGCCTGGGAAGAGGATTTCGTCCGGCAACATGCTCGACAAACTCATCATGGCAGCCGACTACCTGACATCAAGGACCTCGTCGACCTTCCTTTCTTAGCCGCGGCGAAGAGGACTAAACACATGACTCCTGAGGAGATCTGCAAGGGCTTCAACATGCCGAACGATCTCACCAAGAAATATGTAGCAAAAGTTAGATGAAATTGACGAAAAACCTTGCTTGCGTTTAGTATTCAGATCTATTTGAAGATTAGAACTGAGTGATTACTGACAGAGGCGTAGAAACTTGGCGGAGGTTTAGAGCTCTGACAATCGTAAAACGAGAAAAGAGGGCTACTAACTTACTCAATATGGAAGTTTTGTACAAAAAAAAGTTTATATCAAACCAATCATCCAGAAATCATTTTCCTGGAACTCAATTTCAATTCCAGGAAAAAGAGTTCCGGGAAAATTGCACTTACATTGAACCAGTCAGACCCTTACTGTATGGAATAATATAAAACGATTTTGAGCTTGGAGAAAAGAATTTCTCTCTTCTCCTAGCTTAAATTTTTACTTGAGCAAATATGATCCCATCATTATAATTTCTCCTCAGGAAGTTATCTTTTTATTTATTGTGTCAAACAACTTCTCTATAAATTTGAGGGAATAACTTACAAAACCCTGTTGGTCCAATGTCAAAATCTCGTGATTAATCCCTTATTGGAGATATTGCCCACACATGGTCCCCTATCACATCATATTATGACTCACAAAAACATTGTTGGGATCTTCCTACCAACAGTCATTTTCTGTTTTCAAAGAGTCAGGAAAGTCTTAAGAGACCTGCCAGTACCTTCCACATGGAAAGACAATGTAGCCATCTTAGAAACATATATTTGACCTGATTCAACCTTGCAAAGTTGCAATTCATGGTATATGAATTCTATTGTGGATTTATGCATGGAAGAAGGAATGAGTTACTTTTTGATCTTACAAAACATGGTGTTCGGCCTCTTTGTTCCGAAATCACTAAAAATGATTATATAAGGGAATTAAGGAAGCAAATTTTGATTATTTGAAGTCTTAGATAGGAAATCAAGATTTTTTTGGGGAAATCAATGGAATTCTTCGGGTCCATCACATAATAGTTTTGGTGTATCATATCTTGCCTTCTGTGCCTTTTAATCAGTTTTGTTTATCTGAGTATATGTTGCTAAGATTATGTAACATATTTACAACACATTTTTACATCTAATAAGGGGGATATTCTGATATTATTGCTCTAAGTGGAAGCAGTAACGAGGTGGATGTTTGTGGGTCACACATTTAGCATTCGACCATTGCACACATTAATGAGTGATTTATCTAGGTCTATCACATGGATGGTGTGGTATGGCTGTTAATTTTGGCATGTCATAGTATTATTAAGAAACATACATATAAGCATTTCTCCTATCTACTTATTTCTGGGCTTATTTCTCGTTTGTAATGGGTCGATAACTAAAAAAACCGCTTTATTTGATTATAGAATTGCGTGGAAATCTTAAAATTACATATTTTTGAATGACCTTAAGTTCCTCCATCAGTCCACCATTATTTTTTTCCAAATATCTTCCATTTCCGTTTGAGTGGTCGCCATTCCGAGACCGTTGTCACCCTCACCCGTGCAACGATTGCCATGGTACCAAAGTTTGTTATCTTTTCCCATCTCAAGGCACCTTTGGCTTCATTTGCACATTTATCATGACCTCCATTTCCACCAACCTTTAGCATCGTCACTAACCGGGTGACTTAACTGCACACCACTCGATCTCCACCATCACCTCATCAATAAAACCTCCGATGTCGCTTTATTGCCGTGCCTCCTCGGCTCCTCCATTGTTACCTCTTATATAAATACATCTGCATCTCTATCACCTTCCTTGCAAGGGTTGCAATGTTAGTGGAAGTGGTACAATCAAGGCAGTATTGAGGTTGATGATAATGGTTGGGTCGCTAAAGTCTTAGTGGGAGTCTTGAGGTGGTAATGCTGATGAGAGAATTGGTTGTGGAGTTTTTTTGAATAATAATTTTTTCACTAATAGAGAAGAAGAGGTACAAAAATGACGCTGCCCATAGTTTACAATTTTGTCAAAATTGGCAAAAGTTTGCCATTATTTCGATACCGACAGCCATCGGATGTATAAATAACAAGACACGTCTTTATGTATGGAATTTTGCCAGAAAAATCAAAATTTGACGGTTTTTCGAATTTTGACGACCCATTCATCTGCATTTCGGTGAAATTTTGAGAAATAGAGGTTATATTTTGAGAAACAGGGTATCATGTATGTAGATTTTACTATGACTCCTTGGGCTTTTAGGGTCAATCTAGGTTATGTTTCTTCTCTTCCTAGCCTAAATCTACCTCTCTCCTATTTCTCCCACTTCTATAAAGTTCTACGAAGGAAATATTTAAAATTGGGTTTGGGAGTTGTCTCTATGGCTATGACCCCACCAGCTTTCATTTCTGAGGTCACATGATCTGTAATGGTTGTACGCAAAATTAGCATGACCAGTGAGATAATTTGTGTGTATGCCATTATCAATCACATCTCTAACTGCATGGTTGCCTCCTCTAGGCTCTAGCTACAAAAACACACAACCAAGAAAAATGGTTTAGTTAAACCATGAGATTGTATTTTGTCACTAGTAGGCATCTAAAGAACACATTGAGACACATCTATGCTTGTATAAAAAAAAATAAATTGGAGCCAATATGTTGATAGGTATAACCAACAAGGAGGATGGCAACCATCATGATTCAACTAGATACATAAACCATAGTTGTCTTATGCTTCCTTAATACTCACTCACATACGACTGCAACACTGCACGTACTGTGTCCTGTCATCCTACCTTGAGGTCCTACCATCCTAGATCATATTATGTTTTCATAAATTTGTATCTTTAAGTCTATATATTGTGCATGCAAACTATAATGCTTAATTTATTCATTTCATCATTTAATTTGACCTTAAAATCCCCATTGAAATAATTCAGCTTGCTTCACTCAGACATGAGGAGCTCCACCCCACATATCCAATTTGAAATATTATTGCATATTTGGGTAGATCTACACTAGCAGACCATTTTGGTAAAATTTCATTAAATAATTCAATCATTTGGTCGTCAAAATGCCACGAATGCATCTGTCTAAACTTTTGTCGAAATTTATGTTTCTATGGTCACCAAAACGGCGTCGAAAATTCAAAATTGGACATTTTTCTTCCTTGACACTTCCAATACGAGTGCACATAGGATGCCTAGAAGGATGATCTCACATCATTGATCATTGCTTTGATATTATCATTAGAATTAAAATCGGAGGAGCTATGAAGAAGAAGATAGGAGTATCTAATGAGTGAGTGCTTGTGTGGATTGCAGAATATCCGAGACACTGATTAAAAAAGCGGATGGTGTGGCCGCTTAAGCGGTAGACCAACTTAGCCGCTGCGATTTACTGGTTTGCGTCAAAAATGCGTTTTTCACTGTAGTGCCCGCTTTGGGCCGCTTTTTTCGAGTCCGCTTCAGCGGCTGTAGCGCCCGCTTGGGGGGCAAGAAGGCCCGTTGCCTTACATTAACTTGCCGCGTTTTGTCCTTGGGGAGTCCCCGATACGCTAGGAACCCCGACTCCTCGGTTTCCATAAGGAAACACAGCCGCTGCCCTAGCGGACTTTCCCGATGAGGAAAGGAGTTCCAATGGCGTCAACTGGCTTATTAAAAGCCCTCTCCCGCACGCATCGTCTCCACATAAGCGGCGTGAAGCAACGGAGTTCGGCGCACAACAGCTTGAAGCAGAGCAGCGGCCAGACGGCAGACGCAAAGCAGCCCCTTGACGCGGAGCAGGCCCTTGACGCAGAGCAGCGCCTGGACGCAGACCAGCGCGAACCAACAGCACCGGCGGAGGCCTTTGAAGGCGGCAAGCGACCAGGACCAGAAGACATCTGCAGAGTCAAGGAGAGTAAGTTTACTGACCTTGTTCTTTAGTTCTTCTTCTCAACCTTCTTCTTAATTCATTTTTCTTTTCTCTCTTCTCTCCCTGTTATGCTATTACTGACTGATCAGTAGGACTAAACTCCCTGAGTCCCTGTAGTATAGGGCCTGTACGTTCTATTGTCTTCTTAACTAAACTCCCTGAGTACCTGTAGTACAGGGCCAGTAGGTTCTACTGTCTTCTTAACTCTTAATTAGTAATTCGTACCATGGTTTGATGAGATTGAAGAGGATACATTACTGTCCATTGTTCATATAAGTACCCTACCACCCTATAACAGGGTCCCTGTTATGATCAATCCTACAATCCTACTGATAAGGTGATACCTGTGTACACTGAATCACTTAATAAAAAATTTAAAACTCTTCCTTGCTGCTTAATCTTCCTTGCTAATGCTAATAGCCATTGCTCTCTGATCCGTATGAAAATTGCTGTGTTGTTGTTCCAATGCTATGAAATCATCCATTGTCAATTGCTGCTTAATTACCTAGTCACCTACTATCAACGTCCCTAGTAAACTATTTTTAATTTTTAATTTTTTACACTTACTGATCCGTATGAAAACTGCTGTGCTGCTTTTCCAATGCTATTACCTATCACAGATTGCATAATTTTCTAATGAGTAATTTCAGTACTACTGTTTTGAACCAGTAATTTCACTTCAGTAATTTTGAACGAGTAATTGCAATACTACTGTTTTATCAGTAAATCAATGATGATTGATTACTTTTGAACGAGTAACATACATCAGTAATTGGATACTATTTAATAATCGAGTATCAATGATTCAATAATGACTACCCAATCACTGATTATTCTTTTGTCAATCACAATTAGTATGGTCGGTGGTGCTCAAATGTCGGCTAAATCAAATGATCCCGGGTGGAAGTATTGCGCTCTTCCAGATCCAACCCGAAGGGAGAAAGTTAAATGCAACTTCTGTGATCACATATCAACGGGTGGAATTTTCCGATTGAAGAAACATCTTGCAGGCCAACGTGGCGATGTCGACGCATGCAAGAAGGTTCCTCCCGAGGTGAAGAGGGAAATTACTGAAGAGGGAAATTACTGAGTATTTGGAGAAGTTTGCTGCGAAGAAGAACAAGAGGGCTCAAGAGTTGAAAGATTTGCGTGGTGATGTTGAAATTGACAAAAGTGCAGATGACGTTGTCGATATCGGGGATTCACAAAGGAAGAAGTCGAAAGTTATAGGTCAAATGGACACTTATTTATTTAGAAACCCAGAAGATATTGTCGAAGACAGGGTGTTATCAAAGCAATCAACATTACCAGATAAGTTAGGTAAAGAGCGAAGGGCTAAGACATGTCAATATATAGCTCGATGGATTTATGAGGCTGGTAAAATCCTAATTCATGCTCGTAGATTTCGATTATGAATTTATGATAGTACATTTTAAAAACTGTAAGACCCTAATTGTAATAAACTAATAAGTGTTTTATAATATTTTTTCTAATTAGGGATCCCAATGAATACTGTTAACCTCAACAACTTCCAAGTCATGCTAGAAGCTATAGGTCAGTTCGGACCTGATTTTAAGGGACCTTCCTATTATGAGTTGAGGGAGCCATTACTCAGGCAGGAGGTGGAAACTACTAAAGAAGCCCTTGCACTACATAGGGAAGAATGGCAGCAGTCTGGATGCTCGTTGATGACAGATGCTTGGACAAACAAACGCAATAGAAGTATCATGAATGTATGCGTCAATAGCCGTTATGGGACCTATTTTCTCAAGGCAGTTGATTGTTCAGGTCAAATACACAATGCAGACTACATATTCAACCTTGTCGATGATGCTATTGAAGAAGTAGGAGAGGAGAACGTTGTCCAGGTGATTAGTGACAATGCTGCAGCTAATCTTGCTGCGGGTCGCCAACTGAAGGAGAAGCAACCAATGATCTTTTGGACCCCATGTGCAGCACACTGCATCGACTTGATGTTGGAGGCGATCGGAAAGTTGCACCGGGTACAAAATGTCCTTAAAAAGGCAAAAGCACTCACTATATTTATCTACAGCCATCACATAACTCTGAGTATCATGAGAAGCTTCTTGGGACGTGATTTGGTCAGGCCGGGTGTTACTAGATTTGCTACAACATTTTTGAGTTTAGAAAGCCTTCTAAAAAACACGTCCAATTTAAGAAGGATGTTTGTTTCTGAAGAATGGCTCAAATGCAAATTCTCAAAGAGTCCCGAGGGCATTAAGGCTGCAACTACTGTTGGTGGGTCCCAATTTTGGAAAGGAGTGCAGTTGGTGCTTAAAATTTTCAAACCGTTGGTCAATGTTCTACGACTGGTTGATGGGGATAAAATACCTGCTATGGGCTACATACAACAAGCTATGGTCGTCACACTTGATGAACTAGATACAAAGTTAGCTGATGATGAGCCGCTTCGCAAGCAGGTGTTTCAGATAGTCCGAGAAAAATGGGACAATAAGCTGAATCGACCCTTACATGCTGCCGGTAGTTGAACACCACCACTCTTTTTGTGCAATTAGTTTGATGAAATTAGATATTCATATTATACTAAGTTACTAACACTCAAACGATATAGGTTATTATTTGAACCCATTTTTGTATTGGAGAGACCCTGACATTGATAGTACCAGTTCGATTATGGATGGTCTCATGGAGTGCATTGAGACATTCTACCCCGAGTCAGATATCCAAGATGGAATCATCATGAAGGAGTTACCAGCCTATCGGGATGGGTCAGGTTCTTTTGGAAGAGAAGCTGCTATTCGACAACGAAATGACATCAACATAAATCCAGGTATGGGCTATAGAAGGGTCAAGGGTCTTTTTTGTTAAATAGATCCTGCCTTATTAATTTCAATTTACTCCTACCCGCAGTTCAATGGTGGTTAAATTTTGGTTGCGATACACCTTACTTGCAAAAAATGGCCATCCGAGTGTTGAATCTAACTTGTTCATCGTCAAGATGTGAGAGGAATTAGAGCACCTTCGAGATGGTAATATAAGCAACCATCAAATGAATTTTGCATATATTATTGCTATTATAAAACGACAATGTATGATTACTTATTTATGTTAATAATCTATTGCTTGCGTAGATTCATACAAAAAGGAGAAATAGGTTGGATGTGAAGAGGCTTGAAGCATTGGTATTCATTCAATTTAATGCCAAACTCAAGGAGCGGAAGGAGAAACATGAAAAAGATTATGATCCAATAGAGTCTCAAGATAGAGACAAGGCTAAAGATTGGATGGTACAGCTAGACCCAGATGAAGAAGAAATTTATCCAGGTGCTGGACTTACTTGGGGAGAAGTTGCAAAAGCTAGTGGGGCAGAAGAAGTGGCAGAGACTAGGAAAAGCACAAGGTTGACTACTTCAAAGGTGGATGCAAAGAAAAAAGCTACCAAGGAGTATGGTGATGTTGAATCTGATGGTGATGATGACAACTACATGGATGGTGATAATGATCTCAAGGACATTGAGGCATCTTTAGATGTTGAATTTGTTTACACTCACTCTACGGGCGAGGACTATGGTTTTCTTTGAAGTTTCTTTGCTTTTTAGCTTGTAAACATTCACCTGTGTTATTAGGAACCGTTTTGATCTATGAAAGTCATTTGTAGCAACAAAGTATTATTCAAAATACTTGATTGTTGAGTAATATTTCTTTTTGTTGGTGGTAGGACAATCACACTTTTTTTACAAATTAATTTAAAACAATGTGAACAGCTTTTTCAAAAAGCGCCCGCTTTTGTCCGCTTCAAAACCCGCTTCCCGCTTCAAGGAGGGCAATCCGCACGCTTCACGCTTTCCTAAACACAGATCCGAGATATGTCTTGTGAGGCGATCTTCTTATTATAAAGACTTGTAGAGGGAGAAACAAAGGAAACAAAATGTAGAGAACACGCCACCGCAATCTATGGAACAATCACACAAAAACATAAAAGGAGAAAGGAAATTAATTGGAGATGAAAGCAACCACAAGCATATCATTAAATAAGTTCAATGAGGAGTAAATATCAAAGCTACAGAGAGAAGTGTATTCGGTTCCACAAGCCGAATCGATAGCCCAAAAAGTTAGAGTAGTATTGTCTGATAAAAAGTTAATAGTGCGCAAAAGAAGGGGAAGAGTAACCATTGAAGACTGTCAGCACCTATCAACTGCATGATTGATCTTCATTCTTTTTCTTCATCATGGTCGAATAGGAGACCTTTGGGGGTTTCTAAAGTTCCAAACCTGATTTCTTTTGATTTCGTACCAAGGTAACATAGGCAAAATCTACAAGTATTTAATTTGTATGTAAACAAAAGGATTCCCAGAGGGAAACTTCAGCATAAATGCAATCTATAAGATTATTTAGTGAACATGAAATGTCTTGAAGTAGTCTATTGCTTCGTTCTTTCCAAAGATTTCAAAGAGTACAATGGTATAGAGTTAAAAAAAAATTGGCCATTCTATTCATCCCGTGGCCTGGGCTCGATCTTGGGACCTCTCGCTAACAAACCGAGTGTCTAACCATCTTGGTGTGGAAAATGGTGTTAGGAGATAGAATTGTTGAAGGAAGATCATCAATGCTTGTTGGAATAGAAACAACTAATGCTGTACCAAAGACCTTTTACGAATCAACATTCAAAGAATAGGTGAGTGAAGGTCTCCAAATTGCCGCCGCATAGATAACACAAAGGGATCGTGGAATTAGATGATTATAAGCATATCTCCAGTGAGAATACGTTTATGTCCGAAGAGCCAAAGGAAGATTTTAACCCTTGTGAGATTTCAGGTTTCCTTTTTTTTTCAAATAATGAAGTGATAACACTTGAGACTAGAAAGGAATAAACATTTTTGATGGAGATATTATGACCCTATACGCATGAGATGACATGTAGATAATACAAAGGGGTCGTGGAGATTATAAGCATATCTCCGGTGAGGATACGTTTATGTCCCAAGAGCCAAAGGAAGATTTTAACCCTGGGGGGATTTTGGTTTCCCATTTTTTTGGTCAAACAACGAAGTGATAGCACTGGGGATTAGAAATGAATAAGCATTTTTGATGGAGAAATTCTGACCCTATACCCATGAGATGACATGTGGTGGTTCGGGTAATAGTGTGATGATAATGTCAAGGTTGTGGTGTTCGTGATTGGATGCATGCTATAGAAGAATAAGATGTCCTCTCTTTTATAGGACAAGATGAATTCTATTAAGTGAGTAAAAGAGTTTACATTGCCTTCTCTTTTATAGGACAAGAGAATAAAACAATAAGCATAGCTAAGCAACATGGGATAAATAACAAGTAGAGTAGAGCACAGTAAATAACATATCTCTTTACTCCCCCTCAAGCTGGAGCATAGATGTCGAACATGCCCAACTTGTCTACTAGAGTCTTGAAACGAGCTTTAGGTAGAAGCTTGGTGAAGATGTCTGCCACTTGTTTTCCAGTACTGAGATATGGAGTACATATGCGGCCAGAAAGTACAGATTCCCAAACAAAGTGACAGTCTACCTCGATATGCTTTGTGCGCTCATGAAAGGTAGGGTTGCTCACAATAGAAATAGAGGCCTTGTTGTCACAGAACATCAAAATAGGACTAGAATCAAATATATCAAATTCTTTGAGAAGGCTTTGAACCCACAAAAGTTCACATACAGTGTGAGACATGGCTCTATATTCTGCTTCTACACTTGACCTAGCTACCACCGTCTGCTTTTTGCTACGCCATGTAACTAGGTTGCCACTAACAAACATGCAATATCCGGATGTAGATTTTACGATCACATCTACTCCCTGCATAATCAAAATGTGAGAAACCAGAAGATTGCAATGGCCATGTTTCTTGTACAATAGACCTTTTCCTGGAGAGCTTTTGAGATATCTAAGAATGTGACAATCAACGTCCTAGTGACACTGTCGAGGTTTATCAAGGTACCTGCTTGCAAACTCGATAACAATAGTAAGATCAACTCTCGTGAAAATAAGGTAAATGAGCTTACCAACCAATCGCCTAAATTGGTGGCGAGCAACATAAGGTGGAGAGGATTCATTGTCCCAGTCAGTGTTTGGGTCTAGAGGGGTGTTGGCTGGCTTGCAGTCAAGCATACTTGTTTCCTCTAAAAGATCTTAATATATATACGTTGGGAGAGACATAAATGTTCAGATGAGCTCGATACTTCAATGCCCAAAAAATATCTCAGTTTTTCGAGATCCTTCGTGACAAAGTTTTTTCTAGATATGTTTTAGTAGCCTGAATGCCCAAGGTGTCACTGCCCGATAACATAATGTTATCAACATATACAATAAGAATGACTAGACCATCCACAATTTTTCTGATAAATACAGAGTGATCTGAATGGGAACGACGAAAGCCAAATTTTATAAGAACCTGAATGAGCTTGTCAAACCAGGCGCGACGGCTTTGTTTTAGGCCATAGATTGTTTTTCTCAATTTGCAAACTCACGAAGAATACTCCCCCCTAAGCAACAAAGCCAGGTAGTTGTTCCATGTAAACTTCTTCGTGCAAGTCTTCATACAGAAAGGCGTTCTTGACATCCAACTGAAATAAAGGCCAATCTTTATTCACAACAACAGAGATGAGAACACGAACAAAATTGAGTCTAGCTACTGGAGAAAAGGTTTCAAAATAGTCCACACCATAAGTTTGAGTGTATCCTTTTGCTACCAGGCGTGCTTTCAAACGCTCAATCGTGCCATCATGCTGATATTTGATAGTGAAGATCCAGCGGCATCCAACCGTATGACAGGCAGAAGGGCGATTCACAAGATCCCATGTCTTGCGATCAGAGAGTGCCTGCATTTCAGCTTCCATTGCTTGTCGCCATGCAAGAATTTGAAGTGCTTTTGTAGCAATTTTGAGAATAGATACAACAGAGATTGCAGCTGTAAAGCAAGCAAAGCTAACACCTTTCTGAAGACTAATAGGAAGGTGTAATTTAGAGTGTACCTGAGTTCTGTTGTGATCTTCTGCCGAAGGAGTTGGTTGTTTAGGGGCCATGGAGGGGACAGTCGGCCTGGGCCTTCTCTTGTAGACTTGCAGCGGTCGTTCTTCATGTGCCAACTTAGAAGGTGGTTCAGTATCCACAATGTCACGTAACGGAGTTGGTGCCAAAATATCACACGATAAAGAAATCCCTTTATCGAAATAGAATGACAGATGTTTAAAAAACACTAAATCTGCACTAACATACCATTGTCGCATGATGGGATCATAACTGCGATACCCTTTTTGGATTATGGAATAACCCAAAAAAATACATTTTGTGGAGCGAGGGTCAAGTTTTGTCATCCCCGGACAAAAGTTTTTACAAAGCAAGTGCACCCAAAGATGTGCGGCGGGACAGGAAAAAGCTGCGCATTAGGAAAGAGAATGCTATACGGAATTTGCTTTTGCAAAGCAGAGGACGACATGCGATTGATAAGGTAGCAAGCCGTAGAAACTGCATCTGGCCAAAAACGTCAAAGAACATGATAATGAAGAAGAATAGTGCGAGTAACCTCTAAAAGATGACGATTTTTGCATTCAACAACCCCATTTTTGTTGTGGGGTTAGGGGCAAGAAGTTTGATGGATCGTCCCACGAGATGAGCAAAATAAGTGACAGATTTTTGCATGAACTCAAGAGCATTATCGATGCAAAAGACTTTCACGGGTTTACTGAATTGAGTTTGAATTTCAAAAAAAAGGTGGTGATGTTGTCCATAACAGTGCTGCGATTTTTCAGTAAAAACAACCATGTAGCTCGAGAAAAATCGTCTATGAAAGTCATAAAATGTTTAACTCCAGAATGACCAGCTTCTGAACAGGGGCCCCGGAGATCCGCATGAACAATATAAAAATGCATTTAGAACCAATTTCTTTCTCAGCAGGAAATACAGATAGAGTTTGTTTGCCGTATTGGCAAGATTCACAGGAAAAAGTCTTATTAGCTAAAGCAGGAAAGAAATGTTTCATTAAACAGATGAGTGGCCGAGGCGGTAATGTCACTGAATCCTAGTCACAGATGTCGAGAGCATAGCAATCACTGATGTAGGTAGTAGAGCCCATCTGGTCCCTTATGGCCCGAACCAATCCTCGTCTTCGTGCGGAGATCCTGAAAAACACAGCCTGAAGGGTCAAACGTAATAGAGCATCGAAGGCTCTTCACGCTTTTACTACCAAAAAGTAGATTAATAGGAAATCTCAGAACATATAAGAAAGATTAAGATGCATATTTAGAAATAACGAAATCGTCCCGATGCCATGGACAAATGTTTGAGAACCATCGACTACCGTCATTGGAGGTAGACGAGTGGATTTTGTTAGACAAGAAAATAAATCTAAGTTACCAGCCATATGGACCGAAGCACCAAAGTCAATACACCATTTATTTTTACCAGAAGAAGGAGCATCAAGCAAGGCAGACGAGCCGACCTTTGAAGTAGATGGGATATTGGACATACGCTCTTGGAAGAGCTTCTTGAACTCGGACCGCATCCAGGCAGACGAGGGTGGAGTTGAGGTGTGATCAGACGTGGGAGAATCATCAGTTGCATCCGAGGTCACCTGGTTAGCCCAGGCGGGCTTACCATGTTTGATCCAACACCGATCTTCATTATGATTGTCACGCCCACAGAAATTGCAGAAACGAGGGCTAACTGGCTGACCGCGACCAAGTGCAATAGAAGAAGTGCGACCTGATGTAGGAGGACGTCCACCACGACCATGTCCTCGATCACGGCCACGATCATGACCATAATCAATAGTGTGTACAACGAGAGCAGGGTGCTCAACATCAGGGGCAGAAGTCACGGATGGTAAACGTTGAACACGTTTAAATACACCGCAAAGAGTAGGTAGAGGACACTAGATAGAATTTGGTCAACAACTCCTGCAAATGAGGAAGGAAGTCCGACAAGAAACTGGACAAGTTATAGTTCAGTGCACTGTCTCTGAGTTTCCTTGATATCAACAGACAATAGATGGTAGATTTCATATTCATTCCAGAGGGCAGAGCACTGGTTGTAATAGTCTTCAATAGACGCATCAGGAGACAATTCCTTCTTTGCCAGGTTCTTGAAAATCTTGAACACTTTGGGGTTTTTCTGATGGGAGTAGACGTGGGAAAGTTGATCCCACATAGCCTTGGCATCATGGAGGCAGAGCAGAGACTGACTGATCCGTGGCTCGATGCTGTGAACGATCCAAGACATAAACACCCGAGTCATCTTTACTCCACTGTGCGTATACTTGCTTGGTCTTATCATCCGCCGAGGCATCAAGAGCAGGTAGAGGGTCGGTGGTGATATGTGAGTAGCGACCTTGTGCTTTCACATACAAAATAAAGGAGGTAGACTAGAGATGGTAATTGGAGCCATCAAATTTCACCGTGGTGACACACAAAGAACGGGGAGGCTCAGTAGATGCCATGACACAAATCCTTAGTCGAGGAAGAGCGGAAGCAACACAAAGCAGAAAGTAGTAGTAGTAGTCAAAAGAGCTCCACACAGCCCGAGGGCATAAACAGAATACGGCCGCGATCAATAGATTCGAAGAAACCCACTACAGGGCAGTAGATGGCAGCAGGCGATCTGACGCATTAGATCGTAGAAACCCGCAACGGGGCAGAGTGGATGGAAGAAGAACCTACGCCACCATGGAGAGAAACATTACTCTCCGGAGTGAATGGACGACTAGGAAGAAGGGGCGGATGGATTGTGTAGGTTAGATCATGAAGAGAGGGACGTTGGAATGGGACAACAATGGAGAAGGGTGGAAGGATGGTGGTGGGTGGCGACAATGGGCTGTTGGGCGGCGACAACATGGTGATGGATGTGTGGCGGCGACAACATGGTGATGGATGTGTGGCGACGACAATGGGTGGAGGATGGCGGCTACAAGGAAGGGGGGTGGTGGTGTGGCGGGAAGGAGAGGGGGAGATGGGGGGGTGCGACAGCGGGAGGAGAGGGAGAGATGGGCGGGGTCAGCATGGGACAAGGGAGGAGTGGCGGCAGGAATGGCGGCAAGGCAGGGAAGGGGGTGGGGCGGCGACAAAGAAGAAGAGGGAGGGTGGGTGGCGGCTAGGTTAAGGTGGGGGAAGCATTAGGGTTGAGAGGAGGGAGGGTTAAGGGGGATATCTAAACGCTCTGATACCATATAGAAGAATAAGATGAATTATATTGAGTAAAAGAGTTTACAATACCTTCTCTTTTATAGGACAAGTGAATAAAACAATAAGCATAGCTAAGCAATATGGGATAAATAACAAGTAGAGTAGAGCACAACAAATAATATATCTCTTTACATGCAATATACTCGTTAAAGGCAGTATTCGTTTATTTTATATTGCATGCACCCTAACTTGAATCACTAACCTCTTATTAAGTGTATTATCTATGTATACACTCCGTAACTAAGTGATTGAATACGAAAGACTTATAGTTTAACCAATATGCATTCAATAACATATTTATGAGAATGTAGCATACTATGTAAGAGGATTGCAACTCATTATTGAGACATATAATTAAACTCTGAAATTTAAACATACATTGAATGATGTATTTTGATCAATTTGCACTCCCATCACAAGCCATTTAATACTCATCAACTGAATTCACAAGCCTTTTTAATATTATTCTTATTACCAGTAGTAGTAAGTCTACCACCGTGTATAATCACGACTACCACGTCCATGACTTCTAATGCCATCTCAAATGTTAGCTTTTTCACCACCACTACAACTCTTGTGCTAAGGTGGGTGTAGTGTAGTTTTATTTCCTTTTTATTATCTTTTTTTTAGTTGTTGTTTCCAGTTCTGCTCTTCTTGTGGAAAATCCAGTTTGATTTGAGACCCATCTTTTGTATGTGGATTGAACTCCTAGGCTTAACTGATTGTCCACTTTTGATGAGAAATATCATTTGGAGAAATTGTAAAAAGTATGCATCAATCAAATGAAACCTTTTGGCCATCAACATGTGCTTAACTCTGGTTTATGCTTCTAGCCTGAAAATTCATCTTACACATCCTTGATTCCTTAAAATATGTAATGGTTTCAATTTTTGTGAGTAAATCAACTTTACAACATCATTTGGAATACATGATGCCCTTGCCAAGCTCTTAGTGCATTTTCAACCACTCTTTCAATGAATTTTTTTAAAAATAAATGAATGAAATTTAGCTAATGTTGCAATTTAGTTGACTCTCCTATGTTTTGGAAAAATTTAAAATTTCTTTTGGGTTATCACATCTTTATACCCCATAAAAGATGGCTAAACCGCCCACATATCATGCTAGCCTAGTGTAAGTCTGATCTGGCCACGATGGTTAGGTGGTGTCTTAAAAGAGGGTAAAATACCCCAACCGACACTCCACATGTGCATAAGCCTACATTAGCAGCCGAGTGTCGGAACCCATAATCCATTATCATATCACTTTTGGGAAAGGAGAGTACAACTAAAATTGTTGATTTTTACTAAGATTTCATCATTTATATCCTTAATAGTTGAGAGTTTGAGTTGCACATCTACTAATTGTTTGGCTTGGTCATCCAAGTCTCCTATCTCCCTTGGTCTCCTCCAACTTCTCATGGACTCCCTCCAGTCGAGTTGCCCTCTAAAAGGTCCGTCCTAAGCCGTGGTAACTGTCCCAAGACGAGTTGGGCTCGTATATATAAGTGTGAGACAGATAAATTCGTGTTTGAGTGAAATTTGCAGGTCACACGACGTGTCTTTTATAATACACGGCGTGTCTTATGCAATAACTGAAGTTTGGATCGAGTTCTGGGAGGCTACACGACGTGTCTTTAATAAGACACGACGTGTCTTTAATAAAACATGGCGTTTTGTTGCAAATCTGGAGTTCTGCATTCAATTTCTGGATTGAGACACGGGGTGTCTTTAATGAGACACGTCGTGTCTTTTTAAGACACATGGTGTCTTTTTAAGACATGGCGTGTCAATGGCTGTTCTGGGCTGCTGTGTGTTTTGCTCATGTTGTAAAAAGTGATATTTGCGCAGTTTCGAACCCCAAAACATGTATATACTTGAGGAGTGATCCAATAAGTGATAATATGATATATTCTTCATCATTTCATTGCAAAATGTAGTACCTACAATCCAAACCATGAGACAAGTAAGAATAGCTAAAAATATAGAATCTAGCATGAATGAGAGTGATAATTGAGTCAAAACAACATGGATATGCAACCAAACATGATCCAAAAGATGATATGAAATACACACATCAATGGGTATGGTAGGAATGAAGGTGAAAGTGAAGGTATGATAATTGGCTAGATGAGTTATAATGGTGAGGATGTAGATGGACTTGGTGGTGGTGGAGATAATATTAGTGGTGAAGGTGTTAGTTATGCTGGTGATAGGGGAGGAGTTTGTGGTGGAGAAGATCATTATGATGTCGATTGTGGTGGCGGCAAAAATCACGGTAAAATCAGCAATGGCAATGGTGTGGAATATGGTGAAGGGTGGCAAGGGGCAATAAACTGGTTATTGTAAGATGCCTTGCAACAATATAGGTTGGCTTGAAGTGTTGAAGATACTTATGAATGGCCTAAAGTGGGTGAGCAGTAAATCTGGAAGGAGTTTGTTTGCACCATGTGGCATTGTCATACATGTAGGGCGTCCTTTATGGGTTGCCCCTCTAGTTAAGTCTAGTTAAGGGTACAATTAGCTAAAGGACGGCTCTAATTAATGCCGATGGGATGGATTGGAGTGTATTTATTTTTTATTGATTTATTGTGTAATATGCGTGACCATCCCAATCGGTCTTCATTTAGCAAAATCAATGGTCCAATTGATTTAAATGAAACCGCAACTGAGTGCAAAAGTGGTATTGTGATGGTCTAAAGGGACCGACATTGGAAGAGTGCCGAACAGACATTACGAAGTTGGACAAACAAGTTGATAAAAGACACACAAGAAGTAGAATTGGCATCATTCGTTGTTGGGGTGCAAAGATCGTGCAGTTTTGTCTCATATTTGAAATGAGCCTGTGGCTGGTGAGACATAAAACGAGGTGTTAGAGACATTACAAGATCATGGGTTCACATCCATATGTATGACCTTTTGATAAAATATTTTGTATTTAACTTTTCGATTGTCAATATTTTGCACCCATTTCCCCACCCATTTCTATTAAAACTTTCATTTTTTATAGAGCCTCAAAACCAAACTAATAAATTATAAAACTCCATTGATTTGGTATTTTAAACTCTCCTCATACAGACTATCACGGAACCTATTGGAACCAGTTTGGATTTATTCGAACAATTTACAGTATTGATTGAAACTAGTTTGGATATATATGACTGCCTGGTAGCTTAGTGTTTTATTCTAATATCAACCAAATCAGTCTTTTCCTCATATAAAATGTTCTCTTTAATTATCTTTGCATGAGCCCGAAATTTACTTACAGTTTAACTCAGCATATTCATAGTGAGGAGTATCTATATTACAAATCTAGCATGTCACTGTAGCATCAAACTGTACCACCTTCGCCCGCCATTTGTGCACTGTAGGCAGCCAAAGCGCTGCTGATCAGAGGAGTTCGTCATGTTCACCAGACATATCACACCTCATAGCTACCCAACTCCAGCGGAACCTACAATCTGCATGCTGGATGTCACCCGAACCCGCACATATAAATTCGACCCCCCCCAACCAACCCGAGTTCTCAAGTTTCTGCCATCTCTTTCCTTCTAATATCTAAACACAGAGCTTTCCATAAACACTTAAAAAGGTATCAAGCTTGTATGAGTGTTATTCCTCTCCTTGGAATCAAGGAAATACTGACAAAAAAACGTGGCAGGAAAGCATGATTCACAACCATTGTCAAAATGATCAAGGATAGTGAGGATAAAACCTGCAGTATAAATGTGCAGGGGAAAGATTAAACGGGCTTGCACCATCTGGATGCATGGAATGAAATTTTGAAAAATTGCGATTTTATTTTCAATTGGACATCCAAACCTGCAACCGGACATCAAAACACCAAATGCAAGGAATGAGACGTAATTTTGCAAAAATTTCGACCTAGGTGTGGAATTTTGCCAAACATGGTGATTTTTTGTAGCAAAAAGCCCAGTTTGGCCTGTAATTTCGCGAAATGGAATACAAATACAACTTAAATTCAATTCCACACTCTTCTATGGAGATCTAGAGAAATTCTCCGAAAACAACAAAGTTCTTTCTTGAATCTATGTATAAATGTTTCATGTAACCTAGTTAAATGCTAACACTAGACTTATACAAGTTGTAGTTTGTAAGTTTGTAACTTGTAACTCTAACTTTTGAATTCCAAGCTGTAACTTGAAGTTTTGAACAGTCTAACTGTCTAGCAAACTTGACATTTCTGTTTATTTGTGCACTAACTCATCAAGACATGGATCCCACCTTGACCTCTAAACATATAAACTAGGAAGCATGGACACGACATAGACATAGACACGGACACGGGACGCTGCCAGTTTTAGAAATGTAGGACTCAAACACGAATGGTTGGACATGACATACGCACATATACACACACATACATATACATAAATACATTTATGGATTAGTATAAATAGAGTTACATACATATATACACATATATACATATATATGTACATAAATATACATATACACACATAACATGGAGTTAATACATATAATATCCATCTATCTAAATTTATCAAGTAACTTATAACATGAGATTTAAAGAAATAAACTTAAAAGAAATATACTTGAAACACAATATTCACTTACAATATGAATGCTGACTTTATAAGAAACCACTAGTATGTTTCCGTTATAAGATAGTAAATGATTAATGAAGAATAATTAATCCAAAATACATTTGCAACATGAAATCAAGTATCAATGAAGAATGATGATTTACAATGAATTTGTTCGAATTCCTAGAACACTCTTTTTAAGAATGTTGCATTATATCTATATGTATGATGTATAATAGATAAATATATAATAACAATTAGGAGTAGGATGGGGAGAAGACATACTGTTGGTGTGTGGGAATAAGAGAGGAGATATATAGTTTATATTACTTTTATATAGGGAATTGGTTTTAGCCTGTCGTGTCCAAGCCGTGGCCAAGCTATCCACGCCGTGTCCAAGCTGTGTCTGTGCCGTGTGCAAGTTTTAAAAAAAGTAGACACTTTTGAGTCATGTACACCATGAGTTCAATTGTGTCCATCCCGTGTCTGTGTCCGACACGTGTCCAGGACGGCCACGACTTGTCCTAGGAGATGTCTGTGCTTCTTACCATATAAATTTAGTATATAGTCTAGTGTGTTAATGTCTAAACATTGTGTTTGCAAAATTTCATAACTTAATTTCTTCATTTTGCCATCGAAAGTTTGTTTTGTTCAACTTCCTTCACTTACAAGGACATGATCAAAAGCGATGCAATGTAGATCGAATTCAAACCAAGGAAACCAAAACAAATGCGGCACAAAAGCATAACTCACAACTATCGTTAGAAAAGACAAGGAGAGCGGACGACGAACTTGCTCAGGGAGTAGAACGACGAGCTCGCTCAGAGTGACAATCTACTTCCATGCCGTGGAGTCGACCCAAATTGCGGAGCTTACCGACTTGCTTTACTCCATAGGTTCTGTGCTTCAATGACACAATGATCATGGAATCCCCAAGTATATGGCGCCGTCACTGCTCGTCCCTCTCACCTTTATGTTAAGCTGCACTGGGAGGCTGGGAGAGTGCTTTCTTGAGCTGCATGTATGCCAAACCTGGTTGACGGTCCTCCCTTTAATTCATGTTCTCTGATACTGTAGTATGCTGAGGTGGAGGTTCACCATTTCAATAATATGCTTCTATTCCTGTACGGTCATGTACAATACCTATAAAGTGTTGAGGGTTATCCCCTCGGGAAGACAAAAGGGGAGCATCACCACTGGGGTAATAACAAAAGAAGGCTGTGTGATATTTTGATAAGAAGAATCCCCTTCATATAGGAGAAGGAGGGAAGCGTACAGACTTTAGACTAAACTGTAATGGGCCAAGACACACTTGGGCCCATATACAACTAGACTCATATAACTTAATGAATTAAATTAATCAGATTCTCTACTACTCCTCAAGCTGAAGCTTGGGAGAATCCAAAGTCAGCTTGGGAACAGAGAGGCAGACTAAAAACAAAGTCGAAAAAAAGGATAAACCAAGCCCATACAAGAATTTTTCTCCCCCTCAATATTACAATAAAAAAACTCATCCCTCAAATACTCTCCCTCAAGTAGATAACCCAAAGCAGGTATGCACGCATGCTGAATATGAAGTCTGTCACAAGTCGCAGTCGCGGATAATCCAAAGATATGCAAGCAGACATATTTTGAATTTGAAGGTGCAGGTCGCAAATAGGTAGCCAAAGCTTCTTGATCAAAAGGATGTGGCATATGGAGTAGTAGTAAACGGTAGCAAGAAGGTATCAAAGTCTTCATCATAGTCGCTATCATCGCAATCTAGAGTGTGCTGGTTCACATGTAGAAAAGTCTAGAGAGTGTTGGTTCGCATGGTCTAGAGAGTGTTGGTTCACAATAGTTGTAGTCAACGTGCAAAGAAAACACGAACCAGTAAAGAGTCAACATGCGCTAAGCATGGACAATGTCAAAGTGCAAAGAAAGCACGGACCGGTAAAGAGTCAACATGTGCTAAGCATGGACAATGTCAACATGCAAATAAAGCACAAACAAAAACTAGAAAGTAGAGTCAACATAGTCGGATAGAAGGCCATCAGCTTAAATAAGCAGGCAGTAGACATGAAGTTCCTGAATAGTAAGTTCTCCTAGAAGCATATAATCACCAAAAATCCTTTCAGATGCAAATATCAGTGGTAGAAGTCCAAAAACTCCTCAAAAAGTGCATAAAGATCCACAAATATATATGGAGCAGCAAAAAAGGTCCTCATAGATAGAAGCAGAATAAATTTCCTCTCTTTATCTCATCTCTCCTCTATTTCTCCCCCTCACATCAACCACGGAAAGAAACAAAAATGGTTGGGGTGGACAATGATAAAGAAACAAGCCGTAGCACTGCCGGGAGGTTTTTTTTTGGCCCCCCCAATAGGATGTCCCCCAAAAAGGTCGGATGTTCTTCTTCGATTGGGTCAGGTACAACGTCACGTCTCAGGTCGTGCGTGAGACCAAGGCGCTAGACATGCTGCCCTCGACCTAGCAGGGACCACTATGGTCGTGTACAAGTTGCCAAAATATGCTAGCGGAGAAATAAGCCGGTGGGTTTGGGACAAGAAGGGGATAGAGCCGTGTACAGTAGGGAGAGGATAGCGACGGGGCTAGAATTGAAAAGAAATGAAAAAAAAAAGATAGGAATTCAGTGGAGAGCAACACACACAGAGGAAGTTGGCGGAAGTAGTCAAGAGGTTGCCTGGCCGGCGGCCAAACTAGGAAGGACGGCTGCCGCCTGCGGACGGAAGGAAAAAGGTTGTCTCCTCTAGGTTTAGGGTTGGATCACTGCTCTGATACCATGTCAAATAATAAAAGAAGGCTTTATGATATTTTTGTTAAGAGGAATCACCCTCCTTTATATAGGAGAAGGGGAAGTGTACAAACTTTAGACTAAACCTTAATGGGCCAAGACACACTTGGGTCCATATATAATTAGACTCAAATAACTTAATTAACTAAATTAATCAGACTCTTTAATACAATAATAGGCTTCTATTCCTGTACAATTATGCGCAATACCTATAAAGTGCTGAGGGTTATCCCCTCGGGAAGACAAAAAGGGAGCAGCGCCACACCCATATGTTGCTTCACTCTCTTTAGAGTTTGTGTACGGTAGAGTGGGCCATATTCCATTGAATTTGGACCAAAGGTGAAAAATCATAGCCAGAATAGGTTTTTTTTTTTTTGGTAACCTAGGAGACTCGTAAGGCTTCGCCAAGCCCAACATGGGGAGCTCAGCCCCATCCCGTAAGGAGCATAGCCCATTAAATCAAAAGTATTCTTTAGCCAGAATAAGTATTCTTTTGATTTATTCGTTAAATTTATTTTTATTGCCGGTACATATTAGTCCTACTTTAGTGTATGCTCCAGTGCAACTTCATCTTACTAGGCTACTATATTTAAATACTTGAGTTGTTGGGATCCAAACTGGACCAGTCATCTGATGACATCAACTCCTGCAAGGACTCATTGTCAACAATGTTTGTATGCTGTTAATATTGTCCAGTAAATTTATAAAAACACCGAAAGCCATCTCTGATTCTTTTTGCTAAGACTTCACCTTAATCAGCATGGAATCATTTTGATTTATGAAGATTTAATATTCTTAATTGGCTCGGGAACTAAGATGTCATGGTAGGTTTACCATGACGACCTGCCCATTACATGCCACTCACGAGGACCAGTGATACTGTGATTACGGCATTTCCCCACCGGCTGGGAAGACATGAAAGTTTTGATGTTAATGAATTTTCTTTGCTATATTTCGGCAACTAAGATCTCCCACCAGTGTATACCCTCTTATTCCTTTGTTATTTAATTGATTTGATTAGTAATTGAGACGGACACACTACAATTGTACTTTTTGATGGTTATCATCATGCAAAGTGAAATATGAGACAACAAGAGGTACTGCTTAACTTTGACTATGATTCTGACCTCAACCGAGTGTTTTGTGTGATTCTGAGACTTATCCTGATCCTGAGCCACAGGTACCAGCTTCTGCACCAAGACCTGTTTAGTGGTTCTGAGCTACAATTTGCCATTTCTGCACTATTTCTGTGAGTGGCATCATAATAGATGCAAGTCCAGCTTCTGCATTCATGTCCCCGGACTCATCCTATCCTCCTTTGTATGATGAAGTTGGTATACTCTTCCAGATATGTTTGGGCTTGACAGAGCTGTGGATGTGTGATCCTCACATAGCTATTTGCTATGGCATTGGCCTACATCACCAACTTCTAATGACAATCTATGGACCATAGAATTAAATGTCCGATTTCGATGCCGTGTCCGATGGCCCAGAAACAGATTTTTTTTGAAATTTCGCACTAAATTTCGACATTTACGGCCCTAACGATTTCGACGACCAAATAAGCGTATTAAATCATGAAAATTTACCAGGATGATCTAAACGCCAAGATCTACTCAAATATGCAATAATATTTCATATTGGATATTGGGGGGGGGGGTCTCCCACATTTGTAAGTGAAGGAAGCTGAACAATTTCGACAGAATTTCGATGGCAATTTCGATGGTAAAATGAAGGAATTAAGCTTTGAAATTCTGCAAACACAAAGTCTAGACATAAACACACTAGATTATATAATAAATCTATATGTTTAGAGGTTAGGGTGGGATCCATGTCTTGACGAGTGAGTGCACAAATGAACAGAATTGTCAAGTCCGTTAGACTGTAAACAACTTACAAACCCACAATTTACCACTTAGACCTTAAAACTTACAGTTGCAAGTTACAAACTTACATGTTACAACTTATATAAGTCTAGTGTTAAAATTTAGTTAGGTTACATGGGTCATGTATACATAGATCAAAGAAAATGCATTATTTTTAAGTCATTTTATTTATAAATATGTGTAATAATAACAAATTTATTGTAGAATTGCAGACTTAATACTATTATTTCATAGATTCTCAAGTTTGTTTGTAGTTCATGTGATTTTCGAAAGAGAATCGCCAAAATACCTAACATGTAGCAACATCACTTAGAACTTTGTTATTTTTCATAGTATCTCTTCACATCTTTTAGAAGAGTGTAAACATAGAAAGAGGTATACATGGGCTAGGGATAGGGGAAACGTACCTTAGAATCAAAGAAAATAGCCTCTATAAGCAAAAGATACAAAGAGAATCGCCAAAATACCTAACATGTAGTGGCAGCAGTCCTAGGAACAAATATCTTGAAATTTCTATCGAAATTTTGTGCCATTTCGCGAAATTATGGCCCAAACTGGGCGAAATTTGCACTGTTTTGCGAAATTTCGCACCTAAGTGCGAAATTTCTACGAAATGACGTCCCATTCTCTGCGTACATGCATTTCGATGTCCGATTGAAAAAAAATCGGAAATTTCAGTCGAAATTTCGCAATTTCGATCGAAATTTTGTACGATGCTATGGACGAGATCCCACACAACGAGAATGGCTTGTTGTAGATTGATTATATTTAAATATAAGGATTTTTAAGTCGGATAATATAATTAAACAAGATTTATATTCAACTGTCTTATATTGCAGTAATAGAGAAGTTCTTAAGTTTGACTGCCAAATCGAGTATATGATAAAAGACCAGCTTCAGGGTTCTTTCCAGACTATTGATTGATTTAAAATTTGATTTAGGGTTTGTGTTAGCAACTCAGTCCTCAGTGGCGCATCTCCCTTCTCATCATTCACTCAGTGGTTGTTTGATGATTACATTGCTTAAAATTAAAAACATTAAACAAATAAAATCAATGTATTTATACCTGTTGATGGCTTCTGCACTTCCACAGCTATTCTTTTTGTAACTTAAGTATGATATGAGATGTACTTTTTATTTTTCTGCCATAAATCTGTGCCTTCATGTCTAGAAGTGCATAATGCTGTGAGATTTTCTTTGTTCACTACTACTGACTTTGCTACCATTACCTATTCCAGGTATTTTCTCTGACCTTCTCTGAAGCTGACAGGCTGATACCAAACTTTGGACATTGGTTTGCTATTTTTCACAGGGTTTCCAACTTCATGGAGTCTCTGATAGATTGGTAGCGGCTGAGATACTTTCAGCTGTGGTGGATGATGTGGATTTAAGAAAATCTCTTAAACAATTTTGCCTTTAACGTAACAAGGACAACTGTCTTTTTTAATTACATTGTACTGGGGCACACAGTAGAATTTCTCATTTTCGTCTGATTAACTGATTGTTTTTTAAGCCTTATTAGGTCCATTATATCATGTAAATACTATGCTCTTATGATATCATGGATGTTGGAATTCATGCTTCACTCGGGAGAGTGGCTCATTCCAATGCCGACTCCCCTTTGGGTACTTGCGAACTGTGAGAAAAAGTTGTGGCAAGTGATGGGGAACCATGCACCGCTGTCCCTGTATTTTTCTGCTAAAAAAGCTAGTTAACCATGGTTTGGTGTTTAGTTGCAGTGGCAGAAAGCAACGGCGCTGCTGTGAACCCCAATTGGGGATCACAGCTGCCCCATTGCTTCCCGCTGCATTAATTACACAACTTTTGTATTGTTATAAATGCCAACCTTCTTGTGAATATGTTCTGAAAGTCAACGCCTGCCAGCTTATCTTATTGAATAATTGTACCAATATGAATGCACAAATATCTTCTCGGTCATGTCTCCTTTGCAGTCATTAATTCACATATGTTCATGTTTAGATATGGTTTTTTTGTGATATTTTCATTTGAAATATCTCCTAAACTTTTTTCCTTCTTCCTTTTGGATGTAAACTGTTTTACTAATCAGACAGGATGCAAGGAACTGGCAGATCTCAATCCCGGGACAACATCACATGGTAGTTTGGGGAAGGCCTCATCACTGTCACCACCAGTGGCTAATGGAATTAGCCTATTGCATTCGAAATGCCTGCCGCAGTCTTCCCTGTCTGTGAGCAGTATGCCATCTCCACCTCCAAGAAATGCATCAGTATCCCATTCTCCATTAGGGAGTATGCCTCCACCAGCATCAACCTTATCTGTGCTACCTCGGAATATGCCCCCACCTCCAACAAAGAATATCATGCCATCATCAAGAAACCAGAAGTCATTACTAGCCACACAAACAGAGCTTAAGGATATTTCTGCCAAGATGGAAACAGTCAAGCAAGTTCCTGGTATGACTAAAATGAAAAATATGCAAAATTTGTCTTTAGGTTATTGCCTTTCCCGTCTGTAATATTGTGGTACATCTATTAATGAAGTTGTATACGTCTTGTGTTTTGCAGACACTTTACTAAACTTGATGGATTATGGTGAAGAAGATGATGACGAAGTTCCTGATGGAAGTAAGATTGAGTTGCCTAAAAGTCTGTCAACAGGAACAGCTGTGAAGCCTTTTTGGGCTGTTTGATCTATCTGAATTGCTCAATGTATTTTTGCACTGGCGCAGATGAGGATTTTGTTTCCCCTATACAGGCTACTACAGTAATTTATCAAGCTAGAAGCAAAAGAATACATCAGGAGTCATTCCCTTGGAGGTAGAATTGTTATAGAAATTTTTGGAGCAGTCATGCTTTGGTTCTGGAGCATGTAAAAAAGCTCAGTACTGCTTCTCAAGATATACGATGTTTAATCCCTATTGGGGGACAACTGAAATATTCATGCCATGTGGGAATGTTCTCTAACCTTGTCTCTGATAGTTTAGAACAAAATATATGCATGTACGAAGTGGAAATGCATGTTGTTCCTTCACATCTGACTATTTTTTCTAGACAATGCTCATTTTGTATGTTAGGGTACCATAGGGATAGCAATTTACAGTTCAACATTTACTAATTGAATGGTTGTCTTGCCAGGTAAAAAGAAGTTTGCTCTTTTTGTATGTGACTAATTAAAGGAAAAAATACACGAAAAATATGTGTCACACATACCTTAAACTCAACCACCCCTTAAATAATATGAACCATCTATTTTCTTTCAAAAGATTTCACCGTGAGGAAATACCTAATCACAATGAAGTCTTAAGAATCAATTGAGTCTTAGTTGGACCTAAACATTGTTCTATGATGAATTAGAAATAACTTTCTCGAACAAGCTAAACATTACCAAAGATGTAGTTCTTCCAATTCTTGGGTTCCCATGATGACTACATTTGACCTCGATTAACATTTTTAAACCTACCTTGGTTCACATTATTAACTTGGTGACCCATCTTTTATGTAACACTATTCTTTCATGGTTGGGTGTAGGGGCAACTCAATGACAATCTCGCTTGATTATTTATGCATTAATTTGTCTAGCTTATTTTTGAAGTCCAAGAGCTTTGAGACTACAACACTTCCAGACAATCATCTAAACATCAAAGGTAAGTGAATGGCTATACAATAGACAACACTTATTCTTCCAAATCTTTCAAAGCCCTATTGAGTCCATGATACATAAAAAAACACTTTTAAAGTTAACGTGCCCTTGACTCAGATAAAACCGTACAATTATCCTTTGGAGAAGCATACATAGAATGAACCAACAAATTGATGCTACCCACTACTTTGAAATATTTTGAAGTGATCATAGTTGTGGAAAATACAAAACTGTGTAGTTGTTTGAGGAAGTGTACACAAGTGAGCCTGGCTTCTAGCCCTTTGTGTATGTGACATGGAAGTACTAATAAATGATAATGTATTTGATGGAACGAAAGAAAAGCACGTTACATGCAACCAAGTCAAATGTCTAGACAAACTAACTAGAGTTTCTAATTAACTTATTGGTGATAGAAATATTCTCTGCAACACATGGTACAACACTCGTACTTGGGTTCAATCACAAAAACATTTACTATTTAGCATAAAAACCTCATTTCATTTCACTTTTTATTCCTAAAAGAGTCTGCCTACCATGATAATACTACATGCATAAGACTTCTTTTGATGGGAACATGGAATGCTGAAAGAAGTTTGGACTAAGATAAATCACCTAGACTTGGTAGCCTAACTTTGGCACTCTACCACAATTGTTTTGACAAAACCAAATCTAATATTATGTACCTCTTTAGAGCCCCCACAATGCAAATGCTACTATTTGGAACCAATCAACCACTCTAGGGTGGGGGTGGGGGTGAATACAACACTTCACTTTCAATGAGTTGAAACGATTAAAAGATACATGTATAACGAAGATTACTCAAAAGAGAACAAACAAAAGATGCTACATGATTGTATAGTTGGATTGAGCATGTCATGCCCTACTCCCACTACCTAACCTCCCACTTTTAAGGATTTTAGACATGTAACGTCTATCATGCAACTACAACCAAGAATTTCTCTTTCTATCAAGCTAAAGAGTAACTTAGAGGCTCACCTTCCTAATGTTGATTCCTCACTTGGTTGATGCAAGAAACAAACCATCATGACTAGCTTCATGGAAGGGTGTCCCACACCTCAACTAACTTGTTGCTTTCTCCCTTTTTCACAATCTTGTGAGAGAATCCATACAACCAAGTCTTAATCACCGAACAACTAAAGACATCATAGTGGAAAATCAACCAAATGTAGGGAGAAGGAATAAGTAAGAATGAAGCCAATATCTTGAAGTATAATATAATTGTAGGTTTGTATATATAAAATGATGATCTTCCTGAATCTGAATAAAGAATAAGATTGAATGAAGACATTTAGGTAACTATTATCAATCAAATTTGAATTAGTAGCCATGAATTAAGGATGAATTGCACAATTGTTTTACACAAAGATGCACAAAGAAGTTGTCACTTTTCTAGATCAACGCATGAATCAATTAGAACACCTCTCAAGGAATAATCTTACTACCCATAGAAATGAAAATTTATGAAGACCATTAATAGAAATCTTTCAAGTGTTAGGAGGTGTTTTCCATTATCTAGAAGAGCTTACAAGTAAATAGGAGATTTTTATAGCATATACGTGTTTCCTATTTATAGGAATTGGTTAGGGTTAAGGCTACAACAAATGTACACTCTCACAATGTGAGGAGTGTTTTCCACTTTCTAAAAGAACTTACAAGTAAATAGGAAATCTTTAGAGCATATAAGTGTTTCCTATTTATGGGAGGTGGTTAGGGTTAAGGCTACAACAAATGTACACTATCACAATTTTATATAATCGACTTTTTTTTGATATCTTATATAATCAACTTGGATGCATGCGAGAGAAAAAAATTGAAATAAGCAAATAATCTTTGTATTTAATTAATGAACTTGACTGATCTATAGTTTGGTTGGAGAAGATTATATTACATGTAAAGACCAAGATGATCCAAATCCTAAACTCCAATTGATAATTTATTAATTTTGTTCTTCTTCAGACCCAACCAATAAATAATGCAATTTGAGTGAGATGTGGTCGGTCGAACTAGACCTTGAAGATGTTGTGTCCATGAACTAAGTATTTAATCTTGGACTTCTTTAGTTGAAATGCACTTTGAAAAAACCCTAGCTTGGTCAACTAGGTTTTAGACCAACATATTTCTAATCCTCTAATTTTGGATTTGAGAAAACAATGGGTTTATAATTTATTCAATTGGTTTTCACACTAGATAAGAGATGTAAAATATAGTTTTCACAATTTAGGTGTCTTTGAGCTCTAGTAAGAGCATATACATATTAGTTACAAAAGAACTTGTTTACAACATAAGACATCCAAAGTAATTGCATATCTCTGCTCATTACATTTCAAATGACAAACATCCAAAATAATATTCGACTAGGGACATAAACAAGAATGTAAATACTCTTTTGATACACATAATCTCATTATTCAGGTCCTCAACTTGAAGAGATATGTCTTTGGGAAATTTAAATTCTTCAGACATCTATCATGTTACATAAATAAACAAACATATAGACGAAATTGTCTTTATTATAAATCAAATCATTTACAAGATATGCCATTATAATCATCATATGACTGGCTCTCTGGGCATACATACCAACAAAATGTGTCAGCTAATTAACCCTAAAGTAGATCTTAGCCCTAATGTACATAATATGTTACCAGAATGTTTTGGTCATGAGATATGAATTAAATAAACTCTATTAATTAATGTATTAGTGTGGAAAAATTAACAAGTACCGCTAGTAAAACAAGAAAAATTAACATGGATACTTTTATAATAATGAGTGGGGAGATTTTGAGGATGAAATCCTTTTTGTGGGATGGAGTGTTGTAACACGTTGAAACCTATGTAAATCCCCTAACTATGAACTTACACTACATTATCCTTTTAGAGTTGGTTCTAATTGCTTTTTCCTTAGTTAGATGGTAATGGGTGCACTAGGAGCTTATATACATGGTGTTCAATAAAATTGTTTATACTTAGGTATCCCTCGTGTAGTTGGCTCACTCAATATTTCTCGTAAGGGGTTAGAGTGCAAATTAATTGTCTATAGTTTTAAATAAGGTCTCTAGAACCTTCACAAGTTTATATCATTATGTAAAAATGAATGGAATGCAATCTTAAATACTTAGAGAAGTAATAGCTACAACAATCATAAGACTAAAATCGCAAGTTGTGTACATTTAAGTTCCCATTATCTAGAAGAATTATAACAAATAGACTAAATAGAAAATTATGTTAACATGAGATATTTAAGGAATTATATAATAGTATATACTTTCATTATGTTTGGATAATCTACAATATTAATTGCAAAGATTATAACCAATCAATAGTTATAATAATGTTTACTTAAATAAAACTAAAATCACTTGTATACTAGATGGAGTGATGTATGATCTCTAAAGTGGAAGCATGTACTGAGTTTGGATTCTAAACATCAAAATTAGGCTACAAGTCAAATTATACCTTTATTGGAAGATGTTAGTTGCACTAAATGAATTATAAAAGAAAATAACAAGATAATACTAAAAGGACTCAAATCAATTATATAACCTAGTAAACAGTATTAAAAGTGGATAATAGTGGCACAATCCGAATCTAAATGTCAAAACTAATTTAGCTTGCTATTTTATCCCAATCAGACAATGAATGTTACCCTAAATAAATTAGGAAAGAAAAATAATATAAAGACACAAAATAGGGAATATTGTTAGAATAACCGATTTTATTTTTTAATTTGATTGTGTCATAACACTAATGTTTTGGGAAACTCATATCCTTTTATTATCTGAGGTCATTTTGAGCATCATGATTAGGTCGGGATGGTGGAGACTTCAACTCCTGCCTCTGTCTCCTTCCTATCACTCGCCTACAATAACATCTAATTTCCTTCTCTATTTCTCATTGTCATCTCTCCTTTCCTCTTTTGCAATTTCCTCTCCCTTGACTTTTCTCCATCTTTCTTAGTCATATGACCTTCAGTTTCCCTAGGTTTTGGTTATCTATATTCCCTGTCAAACCAACCCCCTCTCTATCTCTATTATTAACTTTTGTGTTCTTCATCATCAACCCAGACGCTAGCAACCATAAGTAGCACCTTCTCCATCTCAAAAAGCCTTTTCTAATTATCACCACCCATCCTTTTTCTCCTCAAACGTGTGAATACTAGTCCCTAGCTATCTTCATATCTAGCGACCATCGAACCTGGGGTGTCTTCACATGAGCAATGAGGTCTAGAATGTCCCAAGAGCACTTCTTATGGTCCTCATGAGGATTTCTCCACTTCCAATTTGTTTGAGAGGAGGTATACTCCCAATCACCTCTTTATGTATAGCCCATTTTTGAATTTTAATCACAACAACAATATAGAGAATTGGGTCCTAGTTTTCCCTTATTTTCCCCATGGTTTATGAGTTAGATCCCTTATAGATTCATTGAGAATATTTTTATGGTGGTTTTGTAGTGTTTTGGAGCACTAATGCTTCATCACCTACCCAACACAGGAGAATATGACCAGTGGTTCTTTATTTGTCTCACAACCCATTTCTTTGGTCACTTTATGAATGTTAGTGCCTGGCGAACCCAAATGGCTTGTCTTTGGGTGCTGAGAAGGGTTGATTTTAAGATTTAATAGAAAATTTAGGATCTTAGTGCTCTGTTCTTTTTGTAAGAGAAGAATATATATTCCCATGGTATATGCCTTTCTTGAACTTTTGTCACACATACAAGGGTAGTACAATCCTTTTGTCAATTTTGTTACTTGATAATGTGAGGGTTATTATTTTCCCCAACCTTTTGATAATGCTTGTTTCACATCTAAGGTTTTGGTATTAGGATACAATGTGTTTGTTGATTTAAAAATCAGTATCAAGGGCTAACTTGAAAATTTCATACAATAGGTGGCAGGTCAAAAAAATAAAAATAAAATGTGTTTTGAAATAAATAAATAAATAAATAAATAAATAAATAAATAAATAAATATATATATATATATATATATATATATATATATATATATATATGGGTTTATAGATCAAATTAGACCAATTTCAAAAGTCAATCTCTTATATTTAAGAATATACTAAATTTTAAGCTTAATTTCATGTAATTTTTTAATAGGCGAATTAAAGTATTGGTTTGGATTAGGTTTGACCTTGACAATTTTAGATCTGAATATAAGCTATGTGAATCTATCCTATTTCTTTAGGGAATTTTATTAATTAAAACCTTGAATTTTATTTATGATATATATCTTTGAAATATGAATCTCTTTCGCTATTCTCTTGAAATCTTTTGAAATATCAGTTCTCTTGAGACTTTCTCTCTCTTTTGTTGCTGAAATTGATGGAATCATTGTTAATGGGTCCTTTAAGCTCAACTTGATAAAATATGGATGTTCTCGTACCCATTGTATTGTAGTGATTGAAACTAATTATACATTCATATTGCCTTTGTATTATGCATGTACATTTATTTTGAGCAGAGTGTTTACATATGACCATATTGTAGGACATGCATATTCTGCCCAGAGTGTACTCTTCTACTCATTTATATACATGGCATGCATATTTTACCTGTGTGTATTCCAACCAACACTTTTGGCTTGAGATTCTATGGGTCTTAACCATGTGATAGATAACTCGACCTGACTATGTTTACATGCATTCTTTTTGTATTAGTTTATTATTGGAACATATTGTAAGTCCAGAGGTTGTATTGCATTATTATGTTTTGTTAATTGGAGTGCCTCATCTATTTAGACCTAAATATTGTCTTTGTTGAACTTTCTCTTACATGCCTACATATACTAAACCCCATTTGTTGAGAAGTTTCTACTTGTTTCACCTTTTTCAATTAAATGCCCAAATATTTTTGTATTGCACATACTTTTTTATTGTTTATACTCTCCTATGTTTTCCTTCTTTTGGGCATGGTTTCCAACCTATGTAAGTTAGGTGACCTATAAAAGATGTGTCAAGAGGAGCTTATTCTAGGAATGTAGTCTTAAAGGATAGCCTGAAATGACCATGTTGTCCTCTATAACTAGTCATTTGTGCAAGCATAGTAGATTATCAGATTCATTTATGTAAGATCACCCTTTGGTGTGAGGAATAATGTATGAAATACTTTGATATAATGTCATAATTGTCATTTTTCCACTGCTATATTGTCATATTTCTTGTATCATTCTTTTAAGAAATGAAAAATACACTAATTGCATCAAACTTGTTAGTGTGTTTGAAATGGATGTGTTTATTACTCAAATAAGTAAGGGTGGATCCTCTCTTGGGTCTTACTCCTTACAATGCCAATTGTGTTGAGAGTTCAAATTGTTAGATGTTAATGAGCATGTATTAACAGTTTTCCCTGAGAGAGTCATTTTTTGATAAATGTGAAAGTTTACTGGAATTCAATAGAAGGAGGGTATAGTGAAAATCTTAACATCTCATTTAATTAATATCTAGTTTGTAGTAGTTTTATCCAAATGAGCGTCACGTTTTGGATGGTAGAAACCTCAATCTAGACATTTTGTTCTAATATCACATAATATCTTACTTAGATATACTTCTATCTTAAATTCTACATTATTTATGTTATAATAAATATCTCATTTTCTAAAATGAACTAGGTAGTCAGAATTTGTTGTATAATATATCCATTTTCATGTTAATTGTAAACCATGCCCAAATTTAGTTCAATAGGTCGTTCAAACATTTGAATTAATGTTGAGCATTCAAACCTATAAATTTAAAAATCCATCCTAACGAACTGAATAAGTTGTTGCATCTAAGAGCTTGCACTCTAATTGAACATTAGTGTCTACAATGTGTGTCCTCTAGGATTTCATCACTCAGTATAAAAAACAACCAACACCAACAACCTCCAACACCATTTCCCAAAGCAGAACAAGTGCACAACAATTTCCCTACACAATACACCACACAATTTTGCATATTGTTAAGCTAGGACCATTTCCCACAAATAAGCTTCATGGGAAAAAATACATCACAAACACATCTCTCTAAACTCCATTATGATACTAATTATCATGAAGATACCTTCATCCATCCACACCTAAAAATGTTATACGGTAGTGATGGATCAACGAGGGTCAAGTGGACCCATGAAGAGTCATTAACGTAGCTAGAAGGTGAATCTTTAGACTTTGTATAAGGTGGTGAAGGAATATGGTGGGACAAATATAATGAGTATGATGTCTTCATCTTGATTTTATATAATCTCGTGGTTGAGGAATCTCTACATATAGTGGATCGTTTCAAAACTCTTTTCATTCAATTAATAAATTATGCAAAGATGGAACTAGAGGAGGCTTTGTTGGTGTTATTTTTATATTTCTTTTACTCCCCATGTTCTAGATGTTGGTGCAACGGTGTGACATTTATCATAGCTTAAATTTAATAGAATAGAAAAATCTGAACTTTTACTTAAACTAATAGTATGAAAAACTCATCCGAAAGCAGGCTATCTTATTATAGTTAATTAAGATCAAATCCCAAGGGAAAATTTGTCTAAAAATTGTACTAACCAATGTAACCAAATTAGCAAGAGTATTTATCACAAAATTTGGACTTGGTTGATTAAGATAAATTCATAATTGAAAAGGTATAACTTAAGGTTGATTTATACTATAATGGAAGCTCCAAGATAGATGGGTTTCACCTCTAACACCTATGTTCACTCTCTCACTACATCCTCAAAACCATGAATAAGTAACCAATGAGGTTATGTACAATGGAATAATTTTGGAACGAGGGCTATAAGTGGACATATATCACTCTAGGATTGACGTTGCATTTCTAGGAGATCACACATCCCTATCCTTACAATTACCAATATGAAGTTCTCACTGGGTGCTTAATAAGTCTGCAAGCATATAAAAATTCATATAATGACAAAGATTGTTGAATCAGTGAATATGTAGCAGAAATAACAAAACATGGGTAGTGATAACTACTTGTACCTAATGAAATTACTACTCTCTCTTCATGCAAGTGTCAAAATTAGCAAGGAAGGATAGAGAGAAGGCCACAATCCCTAAGCTTGAAAGAGATAAGGCATGACCTATGACAAAAGTCTTCATGCCTAATAACATGGCTGATCAAATGTAGAAGAATGGGAACACCCTATATAGTCATCAGGATCACCTTCTCCTCTATCGTCACAAATATGGTAAATGATCTTCATTTTACTTGTTTTTCTGAGGTTTATTCTTGGAAGCTCGGAAATGGTAGAGGAGAGCTGAATCAGATGAGGTGAGGTGGATTGACTGGCTTGAACACACGGTGTACTAGAACTTCTATGTCTAAAATGTGAATAAGAGATACCTCTACATGGAGGCCAATGGTGCCTATTTATACATTTGAATTAGGGTTTTTAGAATCTCCCTCACACTTACACATCATGATCTTTCTTCTTCCCTAAAAACATACCCCAAGTGCGCATATTGGGTGTGGCATTGACACATCCAAGGTAAATCCAAAGTGTCACATCAAAGCTGATTAAGGGAGGGACCTTTCTCAATGTGTGTATTTAATAATGGATGACTAGTTTAAGGCATCATGTGATAGGTTGTAGTGGATGATTCTTGGAGGTGAATACGGAAGAGAATCAAGTTTTGGAGGGACTTGACCGGTGTACCTTGTCAAGCAATGGGGTTCATTGTCTGATGAAGAGCCATGATAGATGTTTGGCGTCATCTAACATGGAGCCTTAGTGGATATTTTTCTAGCCAATCGGGGTGTTGAAAGCGATTTCACGCATCAGTCAATGCTTTTACGAGTTGATGTATTTAAGCAAATTCTAGGAGGTGGAGCGAGATGGTTATATAAGGTGCATTAGTCTATTAGGGGTGTTTGGTCAATGTAGTGTTTTCTCCTATCCAACACACACAAAAGGAGAATAAGCTTATAAAACCTAATTTAAGACAAAACTAAAGTAAAAAGCACAATATGCTATATAAGATAGACATGTGACTTGAAATATGGTGACTATGCATTCATCGGGTGCATATGCTAAGTGCTTGCACAATGATAAATGAATTATAAAATTCATTCCTATATTATTACATATAACTGTATCCTGCCTAAATACTCACTTAAAAAAAGTCTAGAGTAGCATACAATGTTAAATCCACAAATTATTTTGTGAGTGATCAACACATGATTTAATCACATAGAAAATTCCCTAGAGGTGAAATCCCTAGGTTTTACCTAACTAAGTGTACAACAATTCTACCCCCATGTAGATGGATCTTAGTGTAGTATACTACCGGGGTTGAACCTAAAGGACAATAATTTCAAGAATTGTCTGGTCTACATAACCAAGCACGAGCTAGTATTTAAAAAAATACTTGAATTTGGTTTGATTATGCTAAGATAAAAAAATAATAAGAAGGTTGGATTTAAGTTTCATCAATGGATGGATATGTTAGGGTGGATGGATTCACCACTGGTACCTAACTTGTCTCTCTCATCGCATCATATTATGCATGCACATACATATGTTGAGGATGGATAAATCCTCCTTTCGACGTTAGTATTAAACTTGAAAAATACTATCCTAAGCTCACTATCACATTACCTAGGGATCATGTACCTATCTCTTTAGAAAACACAAGTATGAAGTTCTCAACAAGGGTCCTATATGAAACAAACAATATTCTAGATCTTAGGCTCAAAGTTTTCTATGTCGAAGATATGATAAATAATGAAAATAATCAATCAAACTAGATGTGAAAGAACAAAACATTTGATTGAAAACATATCATAGTTCATTCAAAAGTAGATGCAATAAAGAGAGAAAAACGGATATCATTACTACACTTCACACCCTTGCGAGAAGACTACTTGCTCATCACAATAGAAGATGAAGGTTGAGCCATGGTGTGTGGAAGCATTCTGTAATATTTGAGACAAAGGCGTCAAACAAGCAGCAAGACGCACCCTGGACTTTTCATTAGAGGATGGACTTTTAGTTGTCAGTCTCCCTTCTTCTTAGCCATCATCTACACTGGTGAAAGAGGAGTAGGTGGATGTTGAAGATGGAGGGGGATCGAAAATTGATAGAAATGGCCACCACATGTTTAGCCTCTTTTGAGATGTAGACCTTAGATACTTAGAGGGGGTGTAAGATTTGTCAGTTGATGTGTCATCAACTGATGGAAACAATCTATAAAAATTGTATGTGGTTGCTTAGAATGGAGTTTGGTCATTTGGCAGAATTGAAATTGGATCCTTTTTTGTGGAGGCCATGACCTTGTATTTATAGGTGGAGGACTAGGACTTGGAACACTATCCAATTGCCTATAGATAAGATGTTGTATGTCGATATGGATGTGAAGGGGAGGCTACATGAGAAAGATGAGGAGTCTCACAGCTCCTTGAGTTCCCATTAGAACCCAAATGCACAGAGGTTTAAGACAAGTCTGTGCCATCATCAATTATCACGACAACAATTTCATCGATTGATGGCGTGCAGAGAGTCCCATCAATTGATGGACGTTGGAGTCCCATCATAACACACATGAGACAATTTCATCAAAGGCCTCTCACATTGGGTTTTCATCGTAGGAGGCGTTGGTCTCTCATCGGTAGATGGCATGGAGGTTTCATTAGTAGACAACACCATGTATCCATAATAAACAACATTGTGTCTCCATCAGTAAAATGCCCTATCTCCATTAGTAGACATACACTAAAGTTCCATCAGAAGGAAGACAAGGGGAGGAGCCAAGGACCAATAAAATGGTAGGAAGATAGGAACTTCCGAAAGGACTAAGTGAGTTCCATCAATAGGCAGATGAAGAGACCGCTGACAGTTTAGATTGAGAGAACCAATGAAAGTTCAGTCAAAAGAAGACCCATCAGAGGAGGGGAATATGGGCACATGGTTAAGGTTCTGCGTCTAGGAAATGATTAACTAATGAAATCATCAACTTATTAAGATATAGATCAATGAAAATTCGGTCCAATATCAAAATTTTCTTTGAGCCCACTTGATACATGTAAATTAAAACCCATCTTTGTCTATATGAAAGTATATATTGAAGAAAAGAACATATTATCTATACTATTATACCCTAAAATTTTGTTTTGCATATTTCATAACTAGAAGTAAGTGCAAAGTTGTTTAATTAATTATTATTTGTTATGTTACTAAAAAAATTAATCTAGAATATAAGGAGATCATGTTTAGAATATTATTGATATATTGAGGTTTAAGATATTTTTATTCTCTCTCTCTCTCTCTCTCTCTATATATATATATATATATATATATATATTCCAGGGTACATCAAATTTGGTCTATTTCCCATTCCACTAAGTAAAGCCTTTTCAACAAAATATTTATCCCTCTTCATTTCCCTTATGTTATCTAGATTTAATTATTTATGGCACATTACCTAGCCTCAACACTCCTTGTATTCCCCCCACCCAATATACCAAGGTTTAAAATATCAAATTTCATTTTTAACTCCCTATATAAAAATATTTTAATTTGGAAAATCAATTCTTTATAGAAATAAATATTTTGAAGCATTCAATTTGGAAAACCAATTTTCTTATTTATATGAAACTAAAGTCAAAATTGACTTACCGTTAAATAGATATGTAGTTATATATTTTCTTCAAAATTTTGTATTCCCTTAAAAAGTGACTTGATATTTATGGGTACATGAATATTGAAATTTTAGTCTTTCCCTAAACATTGTGGAAGTGAAGTATATATTCATGAATAATTTCATCGATAAGCTCCACCATACATTGATAAAATAAAGATTGTTCTTAAAAGTTTCAGTCTTAAAATAGTTTGAAAACAAAGCTACATAGAAGCATATTTCGAGAAAGGCTTTCTCTTTACATACTTATCATGTGAAAATTTTGGAAGAGTATATCTAGTCTATAGAATGAACAACCAATTGATGAAGCATAAAATTCATACCAAGATATCATCTAATTATGTAACCCATTTAAAATGACATATGTGCAAATATTTTCATGAGGAGGATATCATCGAGACTAACATATATTCTTTAAAAACATATGCACTCAATAGAAAGGTAAATGATCAGAAGTAGCTTGAACTTTGGCATTAAAGAACATATCTCATCATTTATGGTCCAACTTTTATAATTTGATGAGTGAGAAATGTATTCTATATGAAATTATAGTTTAATAACCATTTGATGATGTCATTCATAATTTACTATTAAATTAGCAAACAAATGAGAAGACAAATTGATGTGGTAAAGATTCCAAACATCAATTTTTAATATTGTTTAAACTTTGTATCATCACATACATTTAACCCACATGTCCATCCTTAATGAAACCATTTATGAATGCATATTTATCCTAGTTTTAGTTGCATTTTTATCTTAGTTTTATATTCATATTCCTCGTTTTAGTTTAAAATTAGCTTTCATTTAGTTTTCCTTAGTTTTATATTAATTGTAGGGTTTTGACTTAATACACTAATTTTCATGGTAGGTTTTAGCCTCATTCTCTACACACCAGCGTAGGAGAGCATGCTTGTATCATAAGTATAAATCGTAATAGATCTAGGTACTCAATTTAGTTTGGGTTCTTTTGGGTCAATTGAATTCCTCTATAGAATTGCATCATGTGTCCATTTATGAATATGTATGTTGCAGATTGATAACTAAGACCATTACTATTATAACATTATGTACTTTTAATAAGATGAGTGGATGACTGGAAAATATCTACATAGATTTTTCTTGGTAAATAAAATTTTTATTATTACATATAAACATTTTACCTTATTCTTTGAAATTAATTTACTCTATCATTTTCTTAAAATTTTAAACTACAAATAATAGTTTTGAGTAGCTTGTCTCTATCATAAGAGAAACTACACAATGATGTTATTTTTTTACCTAGATAAAAAACTACTCTGATTTTTATGAAAAATATATTTCTAATGATAAATGTTTAGTTATTTATCAAATGCTTTACTTCTGCAAAAAATCATTAATCTCTTAATTTGTCATACCTTTCTTGCAAAGAATGCAAATTTTTTTAAAGGTTCGCCGAAAAAGCATTTCAATCAAGACCATCCTAGTCTAGGTTTCTAGGAGTGACTCTCCTAATGCACTTTGGGGCAAGGGGTGGTATGAAGTTAGGATAAGGGTGTTTCACCTCCTAGTACCCTCCATCTGACCTCTATAAATTCTCTTTGATAAGTACATCAAGGGATGCACAACTAGATACTTCAATTTTGCACATAGGGTTAGTGGAATATATAGATAGGTGGGATGAGAAGGAACTAGATAAGGATACACTAGTTGAACTTGGGATTTTTTCCTCACTTAGCCTCATATTCTTCTTTTCTATGTACCATATGTGTTTTCCTACATCCATCACCACCATATAAAGAGATAGGAAATGAGAACTAGCAAGAACACAATACATTCTAAAGAAATCAAAATGTATTGCATTAATAATTTCCCAACACAATATCAAAGTTACATATTTCTCCCCAAACATCCCACAAAGGAGCTTTCCTACTCATAGTACAAAAATGCAAAAAGGGAGATTAAAGAGATAGAAATATCCATGGATATAGGATTATATGTATTCTTCTCCTTCTCCCACAAAACAAGGTCAAGATCCTCCTCTCTCAAAGGATGGAAAGCATGAAGATGGGGAGGAAAATCACCAAAACCTTAAAACTAGGGTTTTAGGGTGGAACATGATGAATGGGATAGAGAAAGGGGTTGGTGAGTGGTAGGTGGTAAAAATAAATGCTAGGGAGGATAACCTCCGACCTCTACCCACCACTAAGGTTTATAGTAGTCTAGGGGGTATAAGGTTAAATGGGGGTGAAATGAGTAGAGTAGTAGGAAAAAAGCAATAGGGTTTTAGGAAGAACGACCTTTCCATCCATCAATTTGGTCCGTATGATGTAAAATGACGATGTTTGATGGAAAAAGCTTTGGCTATTTGGTGCTAGATCTAGGAAAAAATGGGGGAAAAAGGATTTTAGTAACACAACTGTGGTGATATGAAGGTATAACTATTATGGTGCGTACCATGACCGTACTGAGGAGGATTGAAGGATCTCATGGCTATTGAACGGTCTTGGCCTTGGCTGGGTAGCATGGATGTGATGAGTGAAATGATCTAGTGACCTTCACTCACAATGATCATTCTATGGAAAATGGTCGTGTTGGTGGGGGTCCTTTCTCCTTGATTCTTCATGTGATTTCCCTATAAATTGAGCTTGTGTAGCATGGTCATGGAAAAGTACCACAACCATTTTGAGGAGTTATTGTGCATTTGAGGTCTTGAACTTGATCATTTTTCAAACTTCTGCTTAACTTTGATATTTGATAACTAAGGGTATGTTGGGGTTGAATTGGCATCACTTTGATCTTCTCCAAGATCGGAAAAGTCCTAGGACCAATATTCATATTTCACTTCCATCAAGAAGGTAAATAGAAAAACATAAAAGAATCCATAATTGCATATGACAAAATGTGGACATTATTAGGAAACAAGAAACATTCTAACTATATTGATATTAATTATGGCAAAAATCTCACAAGACAAAGACCCAATTATGTGCTTCATCACCACCCAAGCTTAAAACTTAATTGTCCTCAAGTATGCTCTAACTCAACATCTCTGTTCAAATATTTAAAATTATAAAATTGCAAATGCATTCTTTTGAGTATTTAATAACTAAATGCAATATGTTAAGAATAAATCCACACATTCCACTCCTCTCATATATACTTTCACAAAACTACTACATACATGGCACTGAGCATATAAACTTTTCATTTGGGAATCAAATGCTCAATCAAGCAACATGGTAGTCATATAGCTCTGGGTAAACTGTTCCATCGTAGAAATGACCAAATCAGTTATGAATGTCTTTTCACTTGCATACATTTGATATTATATTCCCATCCACCCTACCACTTGTCTATGTGAAGGGATATGGAATATAGAGTTGATTTTTCCTATCCCGATGGGAGTGTGAAAAGAAGATGGACATTGGGGAAAGAGTTTGAGATGCTATTACATTAGAGAACCCGTATTTTATTTTCTTTATAGCCGCCCTAGAATAGAAATTACACTACCAAGGGAAGCAAAGCATACTTCAAACAACTGGCTAACAAATTTTAACACAAGAAACTAAGAATAAGAACCATTTTTTTTACTAAAAACCAACTAGATTTGAATCAAGAAATTAACTAGGTGGGAAAGGAAAACTATCTATCATTAGAGCAAGTTAGGGTTTTAACAATTGATTAGGGGTAGTGATACCTTTGGGGGTATGTAACTATAAACCATGCCTAGGGATCATATTAATGCGAATACATCCAACAAGAAATGCTACCAAACAAAAAAACTAAGGGTAATGAGGATTGAGAATCCTAGCCTACTAGTTGGCCATGGGTGACATAGGGTATGTGTAGAGGTCTAGTCCCTACGACATCCTATCTAACCTTGTGAGGATAAATTGACTAGAGATAGGAAAACTCTAATCAAGATAATGATACTCTATGTTTCTATAAATGGTGCACCTAATGCACTTAGTGGTAAGGGTGTTTCACCTCATATTACCTCCCATTTGACCATTTAACATGCTCTTTTCTAAGTACATAGGAAGAAACATTTCTACTTACATCTCACACCTAGGGATAGTAGAATAGATGGATGGGTGGGTAGAGAGGGACTAGTTAAGGATTCACTAGATGGATGTAGAAGTTTTTCCTCTCTTAGCCTTCTATTATGTCTTTTTTTTCTATGCATTAGGTTCTTTCATACATCAATCATCATAGAAAGAAATAGGAAATGTGAAAAATAAGAACATAGCACATTCCAACACAATCAAAGTGTTTTGCATAAATATATTTGCAACACAATCACAATTACATATTTTACTCAAAACAAACCACCAAAAGGGGCTTAGCTACTCATAGTATAAGAAATAACAAAATAAAAGGGGGAATAAGAGAAAAACTCTATGAAAGCTGATGAATACTTCTTCTTCTTCACCTCCATTTAGTAGCAGATCTCCTCCTTCACTCCTCCAAGAGTTGAAAGCAAGGAAATATTTATTCAAATGGTCAAAACCCTAGAAAACTAGGGTTATGGGTGGTGGAAGGTAAAATGGTAGGTGGGAGTAGGTAGGGTGACAGGAAAGGGGAGAGATTGAGGTTAGGAACCGCTAATCCTTGACCACGATCCACCACTAAGTTTTTTATAGTGGTTTTGAAGGTCTAGGGTTAAATGGGGGCATGATGGTGAAAGTAATGCTGGGTAGAACTAGGGTATGGTGGTAGTATGGCCATTCTAGGGTTTTGGGGGTACCATGGCCGTTTTGGGTAGAATGACCATGGTGGGTAGGTGGGAAACATTCATGTAGATGAGAATGGATATGCTAGACGTGGATAAATGTTAGTGAAAATGTATAGGAAATGGTGTGGGTAGAATGACCATGGTGGGTACCAAGACTGTGGTGGCATGAAGGTAGGGAGACTACGGTGGGTACCACGACTATGGTTAGTAGGGTGGAGAGAGCTCATGTCTGTGAGAACAAAAGTGCTGGGGTCTGGCTATTTTGATGGTGGTGGGTGGAATGGCCGTGTTGGCCTTCACTTGCCACACTCCTTATCACTAGAAAGCCATGCTATTAGGGATGCGTTAACCATTGAAGAACATGTAATTTCCCTATAAGCTTTTCCATCATGGTCGTGGCAAAGTAACACATGCATTTTGAGGGCTTTCTTGTGCAATTGCATCTTGAACTTGATCATCAATGGGGCTTTTTGATTAGATTTATTTTTTGATCACTTGGGGTAGGTTGGGGGTGATCTTGACATCACTTTGAGCTTCTACAATATTGGAAGTCATAGGATCAACCTTCATCTCTTCGTTTCACCAAATAGTAATCAAAGTACTTAAAAATATGCAAAAACATCCATAAGTGCATTGGACATAAAACATAATATTGAGTAAAAAACATGCGTTCTAAGTATCTTGATGTATATAAAGGCCAAAATGACACAAGATGATGCCCCAATTAAGGTATTAATATAAACCTAACCTTTTTTTGTCCATTTGTTAAGGTCCAACCAACTAACATCTAATTCATGGGATTATGGTTTCTAGAACACACACACCAACATGCAACTTTATGCCACCCCTTAAAAAGGTTTAACCTTATAAGTCAAACAAATATATAGGTAGATAAGTCCAACTAAACCACATGTAGAATTATCAACTTCATTACTTACTCTTCATCAAGATACCAAACAACATGGAAATATAACTATAAAGTCATGTTAACTAAAAGAATTAGGGTTACCTTCATCATTCTCTTTATAAATTTTTTAACCACCAATAACATTGAGATATCCTACATAACTCTCATTTGGTGTTTCTTGAGGATGTTGAGGGAATCGATGTCTGATGTGGCCATGATCTCCAGAATGCTAGAATATTATTGAACCATCATATTTAGGATGACCATCCCTAGTGGAATGCTTCTTCTCACACTTATCATCACTTTAATCTTCACCCAAAAACTTTTCATGTTGTTGTTCTTAGCTTTATAAATTAAGTAGGATTCTATAAAAAGAGCACACTTCACCATTTGTGAGAAGGTCAGTGGTAGAATATGAACCAACCTTCATTCAATCCTGTAGCACCAACTATCCAAAAGCGTACTAGCTTGTTTTTCTTCAGTCAAGCCTATATCATATTGCTAATGTTGAAGAAACTTTTGCTCATACTCCACCCAAATCAAGGTAATTTGATGTAGATTGAAGAACTTAGATCCCTTCTTTCTTAAATCTATGGACAACATGTATTTCTCTATAAAGAGAACTAGGAGCTATTTACACATCAAGGTAGTAACCAAGCATTATTTGACCATACCATTGCACCAGTGACAAGATGCTCCACTCAGGAGGAACATAGAAAAATGAACCTTTTAATCCTCAGGTAAATCCATACCATCAAACATTCATTCAATGGAAAGAGTACATTCAATTTCCTCTATTGTTCAAAGAGAGAGAAAATATATTCTTATCATACAATATGACTTAAATGTATATGCAATTGTAACACCCCGATTTTCATAATACATGAGCGGAAGCAATAATTTTTTTTCTTCATCTGGGAGTGTCACAAACATGATAGTCATTGCAATTAAAACAAATGAAACACTTTGCACTGAGTAAAATTGATTCATACAAAGTCATTGATAAAAATAAAGCTACAACTCATCTAACATACTCTTTAAACAAGACTAAGCATAAAAAGATCTGTCTAAACTCTGGACCGCCTCGGTAGATGGCACCCCACTAGGCAAGCTCCAAAATCTCCTAGACCTTTACTTGTTCCTTTGATTCTCAGCTGCTCTAAACCCTACGGACATCACGTCCCCAACAATGCATTGAGAAAAACAATCGTTAGAGTAAGTGGCATGAGTATTTTAAAATGTACATGATTAATAATATGAAATTGGCATTATAAACGAGGAATTACTATCAAGCTCTGAGTAAAATCTGAAACATAAAAAATCTCTTATTTCTTAATATGAAATTCTTATCCTTCTATCTTATCTTTCTCTAAAGACATGTTACCTAGTACATGGATCTAATGACCTACGCCAAAGTGCCGAGGTCTTAATTATCTTATCGAATTCCCTCTCATCATTACTCATGGATGAGAATATGGACATTTCTAATCTAAGGTATCTTTTACTTACGATTTTTATCTGACTGTGGCCACCATTATACAATAAGTCCTCATGAATTGGCGTATCTACGCCCTGAATTGGTACCGAAGTATCCTGAATTGGCACTACATGCCTCTGAATGACACCAAGGTGTCTCTGAATTGGCGTAACTATTCCCTGAACTAGTGCCGCAACACCTCTGAATTGGAGTAAACACTCCTCTGAATTGGCAACAAATGCCTCTGAATCGTCCCGGGACTACTGAATGAGGACTTATCATATAATGTCTTATGTGAAGGTTTCAACTTAATTATCTTAAGTCTAAACTTACTTAATTCTTAATCTGAACTGAAGCTGAATACTAATTGCTTTACTAAATTCTGAATCTGAACTTATCTTATATTAAAACTGAACACTGAAAACTGAACTTATCTGAAACTGATTACTGAGTACTGAGTAGGTACTGAATTCTCAATCTGAACCTGAATCTGAATCTTTTATTCTTAAGTGATAAACTTAATCTAGAATTGAATGTGAATATGGATCTCAATTACTTCATAATTGAGATTGGCTCTAAAACCATTATCATGTATCTTTATTCATAATCTGGCTACTCACACAAGGAGTAGTCTAAGTCTGAATATAAATCTAATATCCATATTATCTAGATATTCCTTAATCTAATACTTCAATCTGATAGGAATACTATAACTATTTTTGATACTAAATATATGACAACTAAGCCTACAGGCTTAGGGAAAGGATCTGAACTAAATATGAAAATATGAAGTATATGAGAGTTCTCAAGTATCAAATATATAAAAGAGTGTGATTTCTGACAAGGTAACTCAAAATCTATAAAATCTCAATAAGTCATCTCAGTACATTCATATGAACTTAAGTCTTAAATCTTAAAGTAGAAATCATATAGAGTCTCAACATGCAACTTAATCATGACTTAATGTCTCATAATCATAAACTCATGTTATAATATATTCTAAACCCAATAGTATATTTATCTTGGAAATTGGGCCATGGTCTACCATGTACAACACCCATATTCTTACATAATGCTTAACTTTTAAACATCAACCTTATTAAGGAATCTATTTCACTTCTTAATTTCTTAGATCGCAATATATATAAGAAACCTTGATGACATGTTCCTATTTGAAATATCAATACATGGTTACATCTATATTTAAGAGATATGATAGAACTATATTTTCTTATCCTTCTTATGAACTTAACTTCATGATCTAGAATCATTCCATGACACATCACTACTTAAGATATTGAGCATATGAAATTCGACAATCATAAGCACATAAAATCATTCTTACATATTTAACTTAGAATGTAGGACATGAATGTCTTACTTAAGAAGCATGTAAATGTACTTGGTTTGATAAACATAAATACTCATGGGCATGAACCACTTACCTCTTATGCTGATGATGTCCTTAACTTAGTCTTGATTTCTTGTTCCAAATCTTAATCACTTGGATATAATCAACGTTTTATAAGTCCAAGTACATGTTCCCTCTTTCTATTCCTAAATCTCAAAACCCCATCTTCCTAACTATATATACCAAGTTAGGGTTCTTAATTAGACTAAACATAATTTTAATCTAAAATCACCATAAAATCTTGGCGTTGAAATAAAATAAAACCCATACTATATAATAAATATTATCTTTATACTCAAATAAGACATAAACCGTCTTATGCACTAATATGAACATATAGATCATATAAGAAGAAAATCTCAAACATAGGCATACATACTAATATTACTTGATTCTATTATGAAATCAAATTAAAATAACATTTAGATAAATAGTATCGGGCTTAATTAGGCATATATACCACTTATTGTCTCAAGATAATCATTTATTATTCTTTCATAATGGCTACTCATCTAAAACTAGATACTAATATAATAGCACAAGAAACTTCATCAAATCTCCATAAAAGTATTCATAAAATGTAGGAATGATCATGTATTAAAATATCAGGTCATCTAAAAATCATATCATGGGTGAAATACCCAAAATACCCTTATTAGGGTTTACATTAAAAACCTCATTAAAACTTCATATATGAAAGATCAGGCTCTGAAGTAATGTTAAACATATCAAAATACACAGTTAGTAAAATTTGTATGAATTTCTAAAGTCGTTTACTATTTTTAATTCGCAAAACATCAAAATCATATAGTTTTGTCTACCTAGAATATAATAAATAGAAGACATCAAAATCGTATGGAACTATTTTATAGGATAGTACACTCGAAGAGATAGGTACCTTGTTTGTCCCAAACCGATATTTGTAGCTCAAGATATGAATTTTAGAAGTTTACCTAACCTTGACCAACCTCGACCATCGAGATCTGATCCAACGACCCTCATCTCATGTGCATTCCAGGCCTAGGGCCGGCGCTTCATCCCTTCCGCTTGGAGTCTCTGCGTGCGTATACTCAGTAAACAGAGTGCCACCAGCCCATCCCTCCGGCGAGGATGATCTTGCGTCTGAGGCCACGCGACCGCGAGGGGAACCGTGCCCCGTCTCCGGCCTGTCCCGATCAACAAGGACGGTGCTACCTCCTTGGCTTGGGCAGCCGAGATTAAAGAACATCCATGGAATGTCGCCGTAGCTGTCGGAAACTACGCCCCCTATTATTCTTCGTCTCTAGTTCTCTCTCCCTCGCAACTTCGAGTTAAACCCTAGATATGAACTCGTGTAACCCTATATTCTTAAAAACTAAGACTCTTATAGCCTCCCCTTCTTCGGATCTTGGGCATAGCTCCCCCCTTGAGGGGACTCTGTTTGTACCATGTCAAACAGGGGTTACGACTCTCAGTCCGCCCGACTGGAGCGCCCCCCTTTTATTTATTTTGTTTTTCTTCTTCTTTTTGATAAAAGTCTAAATATAAGAAATATTTATACATCCCATTCTATAGCTCAGTTTAACTTCATATTTTGGGGTAAATACTATATTATTATCAACTTTATATGAGCAAGATTTTAAGTAAAAAACTAACTGTACAAACACTCCAAACATGTATTTTAAATAAAAATATTATAATTACTAATTTAATTACCTAGGCCACTATATACATCAAAATCATATGAAATTTCTCCCAACATCTTATACTCTAATTAATATTCTACTAAAAATATTTTGAGCATTAATTATGACCATGAAATACTTAATTCTCAATTTGTACCCCAAGGACCTATTTGTAGAACTTAATTGGTCCAATAGGGTTGGAATTGGGCTCTAGGGCACATGGCCTAACCTTTAGTATTTCAAAGGGTCCATGAGCTTGATTGTATTCCAAATCATGAAAATAAGTCTTCAACCATTATAATTTCTCAATTGAAGCTCATGTATGACATATGTGATCAATATTTCTTTAGTTACATAACTTGAAGACCTAAGCTAGGTCTAAGGCTCAAGCCATGAACTGGACTCATCATATTATATATTCGTCACATTATTTTTCATAGGAATAATTCATTTATATTCATATACAACCGACTACAATCATACATATTTAAGTCGTTATGTGTGTATTGGTTGATCAGATGACTTGTATTACACATTTTGTGAACTTTTACGTACCTAACCATGGTTAGTTCATTACGTCCCTTGGCATGCCTTTAGTAGAAAACCCCACATTAAAAGCTTACTTTAGCTATGAAATTGAGGATGTTACAATTCTACCCACCTTGAAATAAATTTCATCCTCGAAATTTCTTTAGGCTACTACCCACCTTAGGGTTTTGCTTACCTCTTCATTTATTGTAAGGCATACTTATGTTCAAACTTTTTGCATGAAAAGAGATATGTAATGTGTTTTCATAAAGATTTATGTGAGTATTATCTATTACCTTGGTCTACTTCTCAACTCATACTTAGGGTCTATGAAACTAAACTTGTCTCTATACTTAGGGCATCTACCTCAACTTTATCATGGCCTCCTAACATTAATTGCACATGGTTGTCTAATCTTAGGTTCTTTAGGTAACTCTTACATTCCTAGATATGTGGTGATCAGGCACATACCTAGAGATGTGGGATCCTGAGATGCTATCTCTCACTCACCCACTGATACATGTGTCCCATACCACATGGACCAGTAATAAATGAGAGATGCATAAAAGGTCTACTGCTTAAGACATCCCTCTTCAATCCTCAATTGGCTGGCCATAACCATTGAGAATGAAGAGGTTATCTCATTAGCTAGGTTTAGGTTGCTACTTTAGATCTAAACTAGGTTGACTTCTGCCTCTAAGATATCTATCTATTCTGAGCTTAAGCCTCTTAATCACTCTAGGTTATGGTATTCTTCTTTTGGAATCTATCCCTAAACCTTGATCTTACCTCTCCACTCTAGGGTGACTATGAGAATCATGTTTGCCTAGTGGCCATTTACCAAATTACTCTGATACCATATTGTAACACCCGATTTTCATAACACATGAGCGGAAGCAATAATTTTTTTTCTTCATCTGGGAGTGTCACAAACATGATAGTCATTGCAATTAAAGAAAATGAAACACTTTGCACAGAGTAAAATTGATTCATACAAAGTCATTGATAAAAAGAAAGCTACAACTCATCTAACATACTCTTTAAACAAGACTAAGCATAAAAAGATCTGTCTAAACTCTGGACCGCCTCGGTAGATGGCACCCCACTAGGTAAGCTGTAAAATCTCCTAGACCTTTACTTGTTCCTTTGATTCTCAGCTGCTCTAAACCCTGCGGACATCACGTCCCCAGCCATACATTGAGAAAAACAATCGTTAGAGTAAGTGGCATGAGTATTTTAAAATGTACATGATTAATAATCTGAAATTGGCATTATAAATGAGGAATTACTATCAAGCTCTGAGTAAAATCTGAAACATAAAAAATCTCTTATTTCTTAATCTGGAATTCTTATCCTTCTATCTTATCTTTCTCTAAAGACATGTTACCTGGTACATGGATCTCATAACCTACACCAAAGTGCCGAGGTCTTAATTATCTTATCGAATTCCCTCTCATCATTACTCATGGATGAGAATATGGACATTTCTAATCTAAGGTATCTTTTACTTATGATTTTTATCTGACTGTGGCCACCATTATATAATAAGTCCTCCTAAATTGGCATATCTACGCCCTGAATTGGTACCGAAGTACCCTGAATTGGCACTACATGCCTCTAAATGACACTGAGGTGTCTCTGAATTGGCGTAACTACGCCCTGAACTGGTGCCACAACACCTCTGAATTGGAGTAAACACTCCTCTGAATTGGAAACAAATGCCTCTGAATCGTCCCGGGACTACTGAATGAGGACTTATCATATGATGTCTTATGTGAAGGTTTCAACTTAATTATCTTAAATCTAAACTTACTTAATTCTTAATCTGAACTGAAGCTGAATACTAATTGCTTTACTAAATTCTGAATATGAACTTATCTTATATTAAAACTGAACACTGAAAACTGAACTTATCTGAAACTGATTATTGAGTACTGAGTAGGTACTGAATTCTAAATCTGAATCTAAATCTGAATCTTTTATTCTTAAGTGATAAACTTAATCTAGAACCGAATGTGAATATGGATCTCAATTACTTCATAATTGAGATTGGCTCTAAAACCATTATCATGTATCTTTATTCATAATCTGGCTACTCACACAAGGAGTAGTCTAAGTCTGAATATAAATCTAATATCCATATTATCTAGATATTCCTTAATCTAATACTTCAATCTGATAGGAATACTATAGCTATTTTTGATACTAAATATATGACAACTAAGCTTACATGCTTAGGGAAAGGATCTAAACTAAATATGAAAATATGAAGTATATGAGAGTTCTCAAGTATCAAATATCTAAAAGAGTGTGATTTTTGACACGGTAACTCAAAATCTATAAAATCTCAATAAGTCATCTCAATACATTCATATGAACTTAAGTCTTAAATATTAAAGTAGAAATCATATAGAGTCTCAACATGCAACTTAATCATGACTTAATGTCGCATAATCATAAACTCATGTTATAATATATTCTAAACCCACTAATATATTTATCTTGGAAATTGGGCCATGGTCTACCATGTACAATACCCATATTCTCACATAATGCTTAACTTTTAAACATCAACCTTATTAAGGAATCTATTTCACTTCTTAATTTCTTAGATCGCTATATATATAAGAAACCTTGATGACATGTTCCTATTTGAAATCTCAATACATGGTTACATCTATATTTAAGAGATATGATAGAACTATATTTTCTTATCCTTCTTATGAACTTAACTTCATGATCTAGAATCATTCCATGACACATCACTACTTAAGATATTGAGCATATGAAATTCTACAATCATAAGCACATAAAATCATTCTTACATATTTAACTTAGAATGTAGGACATGAATGTCTTACCTAAGAAGCATGTAAATGTACTTGGTTTGATAAACATAAATACTCATGGGCATGAACCACTTACCTCTTGTGCTGATGATGTCCTTAACTTAGTCTTGATTTCTTGTTCCAAATCTTAATCACCTGGATATAATCAAAGTTTTATAAGTCCAAGTACATGTTCCCTCTTTCTATTCCTAAATCTCAAAACCCCATCTTCCTAACTATATATACCAAGTTAGGGTTCTTAATTAGACTAAACATAATTTTAATCTAAAATCACCATAAAATCTTGGCGTTGAAATAAAATAAAACCCATACTATATAATAAATATTATCTTTATACTCAAATAAGACATAAACCGTCTTATGCACTAATATAAACATATAGATCATATAAGAAGAGAATCTCAAACATAGGCATACATACTAATATTACTTGACTCTATTATGAAATCAAATTAAAATAACATTTAGATAAATACTATCGGGCTTAATTAGGCATATATACCACTTATTGTCTCAAGATAATCATTTATTATTCTTTCATAATGGCTACTCATCTAAAACTAGATACTAATATAATAGCACAAGAAACTTCATCAAATCTCCATAAAATTATTCATAAAATGTAGGAATGATCATGTATTAAAATATCAGGTCATCTAAAAATCATATCATGGGTGAAATACCCAAAATACCCTTATTAGGGTTTACATTAAAAACCTCATTAAAACTTCATATATGAAAGATCAGGCTCTGAAGTAATGTTAAACATATCAATATACACAGTTAGTAAAATTTGTATGAATTTCTAAAGTCGTTTACTATTTTTAATTGGCAAAACATCAAAATCATATAGTTTTGTCTACCTAGAATATAATAAATAGAAGACATCAAAATAGTACTCTGGAACTATTTTTATAGGATAGTACACTCGAAGAGCTTTCCATAGGTACCTTGTTTGTCCCAAACCGATATCTGTAGCGCAAGATATGAATTTTAGAAGTTTACCTAACCTTGACCAACCTCGACCATCGAGATCTGATCCAACGACCCTCATCTCACGTGCATCCCAGGCCTAGGGCCGGCGCTTCATCCCTTCCGCTTAGAGTCTCTGCGTGCGTATACTCAGTAAATAGAGTGCCACCAGCCCATCCCTCCGGCGAGGACGATCTTGCGTCTGAGGCCACACGACCGCTAGGGGAACCGTGCCCCATCTCCGGCCTGTCCCGATCAACAACGACAGTGCTACCTCCTTGGCTTGGGAGGCTGAGATTAAAGAACATCCATGGAATGTCGCCGTAGTTATCGGAAATGACGCCCCCTATTCTTCTTCATCTCTAGTTCTCTCTCCCTCGCAACTTCAAGTCAAACCCTAGATATGAACTCGTCTAACCCTATATTCTTAAAAACTAAGACTCTTATAGCCTCCCCTTCTTCGGATCTTGGGCATATCTCCCCCCTTGAGGGGACTCTGTTTGTGCCGTGTCAAACAGGGGTTACGACTCTCTGTCCGCCCGACTGGAGCACCCCCCTTTTTTATTTTGTTTTTCTTCTTCTTTTTGATAAAAGTCCAAATATAATAAATATTTATACATCCCATTCTATAGCTTAGTTTGACTTCATATTTTGGGGTAAATACTATATTATTATCAACTTCATATGAGCAAGATTTTAAGTAAAAACTAACTGTACAAACACTCCAAACATGTATTTTAAATAAAAATATAATAATTACTAATTTAATTACCTAGGCCACTATATACATCAAAATCATCTGAAATTTCTCCCAACATCTTATACTCTAATTATTATTCTACTAAAAATATTTTGAGCATTCATTATGACCATGAAATACTTAATTCTCAATTTGTACCCCAAGGACCTATTTGTAGAACTTAATTGGTCCAATAGGGTTGGAATTGGGCTCTAGGGCACATGGCCTAACCCTTAGTATTTCAAAGGGTCCATGAGCTTGATTGTATTCCAAATCATGAAAATAAGTCTTCAACCAATATAATTTCTCAATTGAAGCTCATGTATGACATATGTGATCAATATTTCTTTAGTTACATAACTTGAAGACCTAATCTAGGTCTAAGGCTCAAGCCATGAACTGGACTCATCATATTATATATTCGTCACATTATTTTTCATAGGAATAATTCATTTATATTCATATACAACCGACTACAATCATACATATTTAAGTCGTTATGTGTGTATTGGTTGATCAGATGACTTGTATTACACATTTTGTGAACTTTTGCGTACCTAACCATGGTTAGTTCATTACGTCCCTTGGCATGCCTTTACTAGAAAACTCCACATTAAAAGCTTACTTTAGCTATGAAATTGAGGATGTTACAACAACCTACCTTTAGAAGGCAACATACCTTTATAAATCCAATCCTAGGATGGTCCAAACCTAAGACCATTATTAACATATTTTAGATTAATTTAACTATCTTATGTAAAACCTGAACTCATGTTTGATTTATCTCATGAAATTCTATGTGCATTTGGTTTTGTCTATTCAAGTATATATGCAAGCTCCCTCTTTTGTGCATGTTTTTGTCTATTCAACATATCTTTGACAATCAACTCAAGAAAGTGTTGTGGTCAACAAGATCGATCCTAGAATTGGCTCCTTAGCTTCAGTCCAAAGTGGTGGAAACCAACCTTGATTCTGAATTCCCTACTCTACTTAGGACTCAACAACCCTCAACACAATTATAACGAGACCAAAATGGACTAGAACTCCATTCAACATGGGAAGCAAGGGTCCTTAGGATTGAAATGAGAACACTGGAAAACATCATGAGGAACAAACACCTATAACATTTTAAAAATCAAATAGAAGGCACGACTGATTAAATAAGTGGAAGCAAAAGAAAAATGAAAAAATATCATCTCTATTGACCACATGCAAAAACATGCACAAAAAGAGGGAGGTTGCATATATACTTGAATAGACAAAACCAAATGCACATAGAATTTCATGAGGATCAACACATCAACTCTGGATGGTTTTAAGGCCTTGAGATGATTGGAGGAGGGTTGGTAAACTTTGTCAAGGATGAGTACTAAGATGAAGTTGGGGGAAGTATGGCTAGGGTGATTGGGAATAGAAAGACATTGGGGATTCGTTTTTGGATGTAGAGAAGAGGTTTTGGGTTTAATATTTATTGGTAGAAGGGTTCTCACTCACAAGCAGTCTTACTAGAGAAGGGAAATAGAGGATAGGAAACATATGGGTTCATTGAGAGTGTTCGTTTGATTATTCTCCAAGTCAGGGATAAAAATTTAGCATTGTAGGAGACAGGTGGGGGGTCAGTGGAGGCCGAGGGGAGAAGAAAGTGGGTGAGGAAAGGCAAGGCACCACATCTGTGTTGAGTCCCTTTACTAGGAGGAGACAAATGAAGCAGAAAGATTAGACACCATTAGATAAATCCAGTTCAAGTGCTATCTAGTGAGAGAGAGAGACTAAAAGTGCGTAAGAAATAGAGAAACTAGTTGATGAAAAACTCAGGGAAAACCATGAATAACTACTATAAAACCAAATTTTAATGTGAACCGAAATCAGATTTTAAGTTTGAAACATTTGATTGATTATGATTTATCTACTTACCCAATTTGATTAAAACCATGCATCTTAGGTAATCAAACATGTAGATTAGGATTTTGGAAGTAGATATGAACTCTAGTGCAATTAGGGTTAATATTCATAATATTAATACATATTACTAAAAGCACCAATACTTTGTCACCATATAGGACATAAAGTCCTATTTACATCATATCTTTAAAGTAGGATTTTATTAGGTTATCTTGCACAAATATGATATAGTACTTATTTAACCCGTATTGTCCCTTTATTCGAGATTAACTTATATAATGACACATTATTTATAATCACTTACATGTAACCTCCTATTATTATACTTATATATGTTGAAAGAGTATTTTGATCCAAATTAGTAATTTATATGTGTATATTGATAAACAATTACCTTATAATCACATTTGTCATCATGTGCATATTTATAAACATTGTGATACATTTATCACATTTAACGAGACATCTAACATATTAAGTCACATTTTTTGTTATTATGTATGCATTAAGTGTATTGATATATGTTATGTGATTATAACACTTAAGGCCACCAATGCATAATATGTGGCACCAAGCATGTATGGGTTAGGGTTCATTAAATGCAACTAAGGGTCTAGTAAAAGGTATTACTATCATCATGTTTACGTAATAACCATTTCTAAAGCCTATGGTTAGCTCACAACTATACAACTTATCATCTCATTAGGGTTTATTGATCCAAGGCATGGTTTAAGTCATATGTATCCATAATTAGGGTTTATATTCGAGTTATTCATTACATATGTGCATTGAATTAGGGCTTGCATGTGTATTAGGTTTTTATCTATAACCTTGTTGGTCATTTTTAAAGGTCCAAACATACTAAAATTTGATTCATGGGATTATGGTTTCTAGAGTCAGGATAGTAGATTCTGTTATGGCACTTATCCTTATCTCCAAATATAGCCACTTCCTTATACACGAGATAGATTGTGGCCAACATGATTAGGTGGTATATTAAGGGTAGTACCCTAAACTACTGAACTCTAAGACCCACATAGGATTAAGTGAATTACATATCGAGTAAATATTCAAGGTCCCATTTCACCCTTTGTGTGGGACAATGTATCTAAAAAATATGTCAAACTCATTAGGGCTTAAACAAGAGGGATATGCTTTTTTATACGTAGTGAATGAGGAATCAAACCTTGTAGTCCCCAAAACAGAAAATAGCATCAAAGTGCTACCAAGATTTTGACCTTCATGGTAACATACAACTAAAAGGAGTTTGAAACTAGAGAAAAAATCTAAATTGTGGTACGATCCTATTTATAAGATGAAATGTATCAATTTTTCTTATTTTGATAAATAATTGTTTTAAACCCCATCAAGCGTCATATTTCTGCCAAAATTTCAACTTTATTATTATCAATCTTTCAAAATCAAATGAACTCAAAATTTTGAAAAAGTTATAACATTTTGGTGCAACCCTCTTCGAAAACCTAGAACACATTGAAATGTCATTTTTTAATTTTGGTAAAGTGTATTTTTTCAAGAACCTCAAACAATGCCAAAATGATGCCAAATTTTGACTTTCTTTGTAATTTTTCTAAATAATTATGAATTCAAAATTCTTATCAGTTTTAGTTGTTTGCTGCAACCCTCTTCAAAATTTAAAATACATCAAAAATGTAATAAAAATACAATTTTGAAACCCAAATATCCATTCAAATGATTCTAAAATTTTGACCTTTTGGTAAACAATCTCTAAAACTCGTACGGTCTTAAAATTCCAACCAATTTCAACCTTTTGGGGCCCCATTGTTCAAAATCTCAAAATACACCAACATTTTAGAAATAATGATTCCAAGTAGACCATTTTTTCAAAAACCAAAAACAACATAAAGATGCTACCAAAACTTTGGAATTAAATGACTATCTCTTAAAACCCAAATGAATTCAAAATCCCAACCAATTTCAAACATTCAATAACCTACGAATCAAAACAAAAAATGTTCTTTGACATTTTTGGCCAGATGCAGTTTCTACGGCTTGCTACCTTATCAATTGCATGTCGTCCTCTACTTTGCAAAAGAAAATTCCGAATAGCATTCTCTTTCGTGATGCACAACTTTTTTCTATCCCGCCGCACATCTTTGGGTGCACTTGCTTTGTAAAAACTTTCGTCTGGGGATGACAAAACTTGACCCTCGCTCCACAAAATGTATTTTTTTGGGTTATTCCATAATCCAAACAGGGTATCGCAGTTATGATACCATCACGCGACAATGGTATGTTAGTGCAGATTTAGTGTTTTTTAAACATCTGTCATTCTATTTCGATAAAAGGATTTCTTTATCGTGTGATATTTTGGCACCAACTCCGTTATGTGACATTGTGGATATTGAACCACCTTCTAAGTTGGCACCTGAAGAATGACTGTTGCAAGTCTACAACAGAAGGCCCATGTCGACTGCCCCTCCATGGCCCCTCAACAACCAACTCCTTCGATAGAAGATCACAACAGAACTCAGGTACACTCTGAATTACACCTACCAATCTCACTTCCACCACCTCCCCATCTCTCTTTTCAATCATGAAGATGAAGGTTCTCTCTCTTGGCTAAGAGAGGTGAAGAAGAACAAGGGAAGGCGTCCCTTGGTGAAGATCAAGGCTGAAGACTTGGAGCTAGAGTGGATAAGCCCTTGGTGAAGGCAGAAGACTCCTTGCTCAAGTGGGTAAGTCTTTGGTGGAAGCTTCTCCGAGTGAAGGTGAAGTCAAAGGCGGAAGATCCAAAAAGAGTGGGTAATTCCTACAAGGCTAAAGACTTGTGCAAGAGTAGGTAAGTCCTTAGAAGAAGGCAGAAGACTCCTTGCAAAGTGGGTAAGTCCTTGGTAAGGTTGAAGACTCTTTGTATTGGATAGGTAAGTCCTTTGTTTGGTCATGTATTGTAAGTCTTATGAATGAATATAAGAATGCAATGGTTAGGAAATCCTAGAGGTTGACCTCTCTAGGTAAGTGGACTGACATACTTCTAGTTTGAAGTGTGGAACCGCTATTAATAGCTTGTCTACTTGTGTTTGCTCAATCTCTCTTCCTTTCTATATATGTTATAGTTGCGCACAAATTTCCTATTTAGCAACCTTATCTTGTGATATATCTTGAAGGTCTAATGATTTTTTTAAGTGTATTCAGCTCTATTCACCCCCCCTCTAGAGCATCTAATCACCCATCTAGGATCCAACAATTGGTATCAGAGAAGGCTTCTCCAAACATACTTCAACAAGTAGGAGAATATGGGTGACTACCAAGGAGGGAGATACTTGATCAACCTACCAATATTTGATGGGAGTAATTTCCTCTATTGGAGAAGAAGGCTTCAATTCTACATCCAAGGATCAAGTCTTGAGATGTGGCAAATGGTGAACAACCCATACATGCTACCAAAGACAAAGATTGAAGAATGGGATGAATCTACCTTGAAGAAAGCAACCTTGAATGCTAGAGCCATGCACATCCTCCATGCCTCCATGACCCCCACTGAGTTCAACCAAATTTCTTCATGTGAAACAACCTATGAGGTATGGAGAAAGCTATGCATCACTTATGAAGGGATAGATCAAGTGAAGGAAAGTAAAGTCTACATGCTCAAAGGGCTGCTTGAGAACTTCAAGATGGGAAAAGAGGAGAGGATAGACAACATGTACTCAAGGATCGACACCATTGTGAATGGTCTTGCGGTTCTAGGTCATCCTATGTCTAGTGGAGAGATCAACTCAAAGATCCTCAGAACTCTTCCCAAGAGGTGGGAACCCAAGGTGACTTCCATTGAAGAAGCAAGGTCCCTTAAGGATGTCCCTATCGAAGAGCTCATTGGGAATCTACAAGCACATGAAGCCACACTTGACAAGAGGGAGGAAGTAGAAAGACAAGAGGAGAAAGAACTCAAGAGAATGAAGAAGGCTGAAATCAAAGCTCAAATCAAGGCTATTGTTGGTCAAGCTTCTCCATCCTCTCAAGTTGAAGAAGATGCCATGTATTCCAAGGGTAGATTCTACAAAGGAAAGTCCTCCTCCATGTGGTGCTTCACATGTGGAAAGAAGGGTCACTACAAGGAAGATTGCCCACAAGCCAAAAAGACCCATCTTCACAAGAAGAAGGAGAAATGGAACTCCAGCTCAAGTGGCTCCTCCGACTCAAGCTCAAGTGAAGATTCAAGTGAAGGATCAAGCTCAAGCTCTAGTGATGAAGGAGAATGCCATTTTGCTCTTATAGCATCAACAAGTAAGGACTCAAGTGAGGTAAATCTAAACTCTTTAGATAAAGAATCTTTGATTGCTAATATTTATGATACTTGTGCCTCTCTTAAGTCTTCTAAAAGGAAAAGAAAAAACTGGCTAGAATTGTTGATAACTTCCATGTAGAATTAAATGATATTGAACATGCTAATTCTTGCTTGCTTGATGATAAAAATGCTTGTCTTATCCAAGTAGACTCTCTCTTAAACTTGAAAATGCTAGTTTGCTGGATAAGATTAGATTTCTAGAAGCTCAACCTCTTATGCCTAGTTCTAATGAAGAGCATACTTTAATATTTGATTCTCTCATGCATGATATTGATGTTCTTAAATCTAAAAACACAGACAAAGAATTTATTTTACAAGAATTAGAAACAGAAAATGCCTCCTTGCTTGCTAAAATCAATGTGCATGAATCTTGTTCTAGTTCTACTAATAGAGAAAATGATGTTGCCGCTCTTCATATTGATAGAGATTCTTATTTAACTAAATCTCTTTGCTTAGAAAATGATCTTCTGCATGCTAGAGATAATATGAATCATTTGTCTTCTACTATTACTTCTCTTATGTATGATAATGATAGTTTGAGATCTTCTTTGCAAAGATTCTTAGTTGGTAAGAAGAGCCTTAATGATATCCTACACCATACTACTAAACAAATTAGTAGACATGGTCTAGGGTATGATGGTAGTCAAAGGAACAACAAAGGTAATGGACCTCCAATATTCCATTGAGAATCCTCTAGTTCCAAGACTATGGGCACATGCAACTATTGCAATGATTTTGGTCATTATTCTAATTGTTGTCCTTTTAGGAAACACCCAAGAGAACTAGGTCTTGGGTTGCTAAGATATCCCCTCTGGACCCAAAAACATGATTGGGGACCATTTCATCTTTCTTCTTATAGATACTTGCAAATGGATTGACTTGAGCGATTGAATTGCAATTTGACTTCTCAATCCACATAAAAGAAGAAAGGTGAGATGTGTATAGGGTGAAAACAAGTGGAAAAAGGAATGGTAAGCACAAAGGTAATGTTTCTCTTTCTTATAACCAATCCTAACTTGTTTTGTCAAGTTAGTGTGCACTATGCATGTGGTTTTTGAGTCAAAAGTGGTATTTTGTGTTTCTCTTCACACTCTTACTCAAAAATTGTTTCTAATGCTTCTATAATGCATTACTAACTTGCTTAGACATGTTTGGATATGATTTGTATATTTATCATGCCTTTAAATATGTTTTTATGAAATATATGTGTTCTTTGACAGCTGCTCTGTCGGTCGAGTTTGTCCTGTTTGAAACTCGACCGATAGGCACCAATGGGTGTTGCCAACAGATGTAATCGGTCGAGTTGTCAATACACATAACACAACCAATAACACTGTGCACATAATATACATTTGGCTTATTGAATGAGAATTTCCCTCTCAACTAGATTTTCTCAACCAATAGCCTTATTCTTTGGCACTCCTTTGGTACCTTTATATATGCATATTGCCATGTTCTGAATTGCCTATCTTGCTTACAACTCTATCTCTCTAATTGCTCTAAATTGGTATATCTATACCTTGCAATTACTTGTTTTGAGTTGTTTTGTAGGTTTTGATGATCTCTTTGGATCTCTTGGTTGTGTCTAAAATTTCTTCCGTTGTACTCTAACTTGCTACATCTATCTAGGTGTATATCTTGTTTTGATACAACCTTGAGGTTTTTAGTGGTAATCATCTTATGATAAGGATGCATATCTAGTGAGTTATATCCTTTCATGCTTCTAAAATTGCATATCTCTTTGTCTGGATATATCTCTTCATCTACTCATAGCTTGCTCTTTAACTTGTGCATCTTTTGCTATGATCTAGATCCTACTAGTAGTCCTAAATTGTGATAACATCTACTAGTAGTTCATATACATGTAGTTCTATCCTTGTTTATAATTGGCATCTTTGCTCATCTATATGCTATGCGTGTATCTTGTCTCATACATGCTCAAGCTTGTTCCTTGAGTTGCATATCTACTATCTTGAGTTGCTTGCATAACATTGTGATGCAGGGTACATACATCTACATTATATGTAGAAATTGGTGTATTTTTGGATTTTATGCAGATTTTGCTCCAGTTTCAGTTTTTGGTGCAAGACTAGTGTTTTTATGCAGAAACGACCTTATGAGCAAGGCTCATCGCTTTGCCATGAGCCCTGATACTTTTTGGGCAAATTCTGTCATCTTGAGGGTCTGGTGCAAGACTAGTGTTTTTTATGCAGAAATGACCTTCTGAGCAAGTCTCATCGCTTTGCCATGGGCCCTGATACTTTTTGGGCAAATTCTGTCATCTTGAGGGTCAAAATTGTGTTTTATTATTTTTCTGCAGCACTTCATCTTGCATTTTGGGTGGTTCAAGTATATGCTCTAACTTGCTTTTCTTTCTATACTTGGACAAGCCCCTATCTGTGATCTTCTACTCTCCTTATATAACTTTGTGTTATCTCCTTTTCTTTAACAATTGATGTTTCTTATTTCTTCATAACCCCACTTTTTGAAATGACAAAGGGGGAGAAAGGTATGTCTTCTTTTAAAAGAGGAAGAAGGCATGTCTTACATGAAGAAGAGAAGTATGCCCATGTAAGAGGGAGAAGGTAAATGGGAGAAGACATATATGTGTAGAATATATATGAGTAGAAGATATAATATTCTATAAATGTTATGAAAGCTAACCATGTAGGAGAAATAACATCAATTGAGGGGGAGTATGAGAACTCCATTCACATAAATTGAGGGGGAGCATATGAGCTCAATCCTATTGAAACCCCTAGGTTTCTCCAAAGGTATGATTTTACTTAAAAGCTTTCAATACATTTATGGAATGGTTTGTCATCTTCAAAAAGGGGGAAAATGTTGACTCAAGGTCAATTAGGTCAATGTTGACTCACGTCTAAATTGACTAAACCCGTGTTTTGATGATGACTAACCATTCCACATACTAGTGCCTAATGTCTCTACTTGAGTGATTTCAGACTAAGTATAGACACGCTCCAAATGCCCCAACTTGTGCATCTCAAATTGGAGAAAAGACAAGTCAAAGTCAATACAAGTGCACATTTTTGTAATATAATTTAAATCCATTAGAATCATGTTGTAAATCACTTGTAATGATTGTATGACTTGTAATTAAGCTTAGAAAAAATCAGGAGAACTTAGATCGAATGTTTAAGCACTCAAAAATCATTTTCCAAAATTCACATCAGGATGTTCATCGGTCGAGTTCTGTGAGGTGCAAACTCAACCGATCCTGATTGGATCTTGAAAATGACTTTTGATCGGTCGAGTATACACTTCACAAAACTCGACCGATGGAGTACCGGACCAATTCGATTTTCATTGGTCGGTCGAGTTTCCCCAGGACAAACTGGACCGATGGTCTGAATATTGGCTTTGTCTTTTACTCTATCGGTCGAGTTACCCTTATAGAAACTCGACCAATTGCACTATACAGAAAAGTGCAGAAAAGTTCTTCTAGCCATTGTGGAGTTGCAACAAGTGAAAATATATCTGTTGCAAGCCACAAAATGGCTAGTTTTCGTTGTCAAGTGTTCCCAAAGGCTAAGGGGCATCCCAACTATAAATAGGACCCCTTGGGCGTCATTCCAAGGTTGAGAATTCAATGCAAACTCTATGTGAGGTTCCTATTCTATAGTTGAGTACTTCCTATATCCTCCTCTCTCTCTCTAAGCTTAATCACTTGCTACATCCATTAGAGTGATTAGGAGATCTGTAAGAGAGCTAGTCCTACATGTATATCTTGTGAGGCTCTCACTTCTACCACCTCCCCATCTCTCTTTTCAATCATGAAGATGAAGGTTCTCTCTCTTGGCAAAAAGAGGTGAAGAAGACCAAGGGAAGGCGTCGCTTGGTGAAGATCAAGGCTGAAGACTTGGAGCTAGAGTGGATAAGCCCTTGGTGAAGGCAGAAGACTCCTTGCTCAAGTGGGTAAGTCCTTGGTGGAAGCTTCTCCGAGTGAAGGTGAAGTCAAAGGCGGAAGATCTAAGAAGAGTGGGTAATTCCTACAAGGCTAAAGACTTGTGCAAGAGTAGATAAGTCCTTAGAAGAAGGTGGAAGACTCCTTGCAAAGTGGGTAAGTCCTTGGTAAGGTTGAAGACTCTTTGTATTGGATAGGTAAGTCCTTTGTTTGGTCATGTATTGTAAGTCTTATGAATGAATATAAGAATGCAATGGTTAGGAAATCCTAGAGGTTGACCTTTCTAGGTAAGTGGACTGATATACTTCTAGTTTGAAGTGTGGAACCACTCTAAATGGCATGTCTACTTGTGTTTTCTCAATCTCTCTCTCCCTTGCTATGTATGTTATAGTTGCCAACAAATTTCCTATTTAGCAACCTTATCATGTGATATATCTTGAAGGTCTAATGAATTTTGTTTAAGTGCATTCAGCTCTATTCACCCCCCTCTAAAACATCTAATCACCCATCTAGGATCCAACAATTAGTATCAGAGCGGGCTTCTCCAAGCATACTTCAACAAGTAGGAGAAAATGGGTGACTACCAAGGAGGGAGATACTTAATCAGCCTACCAATATTTGATGGGAGCAATTTCCTCTAATGGAGAAGAAGGCTTCAATTCTACATCCAAGGATCAAGTCTTGAGATGTGGCAAATGGTGAACAACCATACATGCTACCAAAGACAAAGATTATAGAATGGGATGAAGCTACCTTGAAGAAAGAAACTTTGAATGCTAGAGCCATGCACATCCTCTATGCCTCCATGACCCCCACTGAGTTCAACCAGATTTCTTCATGTGAAACAACCTATAAGGTATGGAGAAAGCTATGCATCACTTATGAAGTGATAGATCAAGTGAAGGAAAGTAAAGTCTAAATGCTCAAAGGGCTGATTGAGAACTTCAAGATGGGAAAGGAGGAGAGGATAGCCAACATGTACTCAAGGCTCAACACCATTGTGAATGGTCTTGCGGTTCTAGGTCATCCTATGTCTAGTGGAGAGATAAACTCAAAGATCCTTAGAACTCTTCCCAAGAGGTGGGAACCCAAGGTGACTTCCATTGAAGAAGCAAGGTCCCTTAAGGATGTCCCTATCGAAGAGCTCATTGGAAATCTACAAACACATGAAATCACACTTGACAAGAGGGAGGAAGTAGAAAGATAAGAGGAGAAAGAACTCAAGAGAATGAAGAAGGCTGAAATCAAAGCTCAAATCAAGGATATTATTGGTCAAGATTCTCCATCTTCTCAAGTTGAAGAAGATGCCATGTACTCCAAGGGTATATTCTAGAAAGGCAAGTCCTCCTCCATCCGGTGCTTCACATTTGGAAAGAAGGGTCACTACAAGGAAGATTGCCCACAAGGCAAAAAGACCCATCTTTACAAGAAGAAGGAGAAATGACACTCAAGCTCAAGTGGCTCCTCTGACTCAAGCTCAATTAAAGATTCAAGTGAAGGATCAAGCTCAAGCTCTAGTGATGAAGGAGAATGCCATTTTGCTCTTATAGCAATAACAAGTAAGAAATCAAGTGAGGTAAATCTAAACTCATTAGATAAAGAATCTTTGATTGCTGTTATTTATGATACTTGTGCCTCTCTTAAGTCTTCTAAAAGGAAAAGGAAAAAAGTTTGCTAGAATTGTTGATAACATGCATGTAGAATTAAATGATCTTGAACATGCTAATTATTGCTTGCTTGATGATAAAAATGCTTGTCTTAGCCAAGTAGACTCTCTTAAACTTGAAAATGCTAGTTTGCTGGACAAGATTAGATTTCTAGAAGCTCAACCTCTTATTCCTAGTTCTAATGAAGAGCATACTTTAATTTTTGATTCTCTCATGCATGATATTGATGTTCTTAAATATGAAAACAAGGACAAAGATTTTGTTTTGCAAGAATTAGAAATAGAAAATGCCTCATTGCTTGCTAAAATCAATGTGTATGAATCTTGTTCTAGTTCTACTAATAGAGAAAATGATGTTGCTGCTCTTCATATTGATAGAGATTCTTATTTAACTAAAGCTCTTTGCTTAGAAAATGATCTTCTGCATTCTAGAGATAATTTCAATCATTTGTCTTCTACTATTACTTCTCTTATGCATGATAATGATAGTTTGAGATCTTATTTGCAAAGATTCTTAGTTGGTAAGAAGAGCCTTAATGATATCCTACACCATACTACTAAACAAATTGGTAGACATGGTCTAGGGTATGATGGTATTCAAAGGAACAATAAAGGTAAAGGACCTCCAATATTCCATGGAGAATCCTCTAGTTCTAAGACTATGGGCACATGCAACTATTGCAATGATTTTGGTCATAATTCTAATTGTTGTCCTTTTACGAAAGCACCCAAGAGCACTAGGTCTTGGGTTGCTAAGATAACCCCTCTAGACCCAAAAACATGATTGGGGACCATTTCATCTTTCTTCTTGTAGGTACTTGCAAATGGAATGACTTGAGCTATTGAATTGCAAATTGACTTCTCAATCCACATGAAAGAAGAAAGGTGAGATGTGTAGAGGGTGAAAACAAGTGGAAAAAGGAATGGTAAGCACAAAGGTAATGTTTCTCTTGCTTATAACCAATCCTAACTTGTTTTGTCAAGTTAGTGTGCACTATGCATGTGGTTTTTGAGTCAAAAGTGGTATTTTATGTTTCTCTTCACACTCTTGCTCAAAAATTGTTTCTAATGCTTCTATAGTGCATTACTAACTTGCTTAGACATGTTTGGATATGGTTTGTATATTTATCAAGCTTTAAATATGTTTTTATGAAATATATGTGCTCTTTGACAGTTGCTTTGTCGGTCGAGTTTGTCCTGTTTGAAACTCGACCGATAGGCACCAATGGGTGTTGCCAACAACTATCATCGGTCGAGTTGTCAATACACAAAACTCGACTGATAACACTGTACACATAATATACATTTGGCTTATTGAATAAGAATTTCCCTCTCAACTAGATTTCTCAACCAATAGCCTTATTCTTTGGCACTCCTTTAGTACCTTTATATATGCATATTGCCATGTTCTAAATTGCCTATCTTGCTTACAACTCTATCTCTATAATTTCTCTAAATTGGTATATCTATACCGTGCAATTACTTGATTTGAGTTGTTTTGCAGGTTTTGATGATGATCTCTTTGGATCTCTTAGTTGTGTCTAAAATTGCTTCCGTTGTACTCTAACTTGCTACATCGATCTAGGTGTATATCTTGTTTTGATACAACCTTGAGGTTCTTAGGGATAATCATCTTATGGTAAGGATGCAAATCTAGTGAGTTATATCATTTCATGCTTCTAAAATTACATATCTCTTTGTCTAGATATATATCTTCATCTACTCATAGCTTGCTCTTTAACTTGTGCATCTTTCTCTATGATCTAGATCCTACTAGTAGTCCTAACTTGTGATAACATCTACTAGTAGTTCATATACATGTAGTTCTATCCTTGTTTATAATTGGCATCTTTGCTCATCTATATGCTATACTTGTATCTTGTCTCATACATGCTCAAGCTTGTTCCTTGAATTGCATATCTACTATCTTGAGTTGCTTGCATAACATTGTGATGCAGGGTACATAGATCTACATTATATGTAGAAATTGGAGTATTTTTGGATTTTATGCGGATTTTGCTCCAGTTTCAATTTTTGGTGCAAGACTAGTGTTTTTAATGCAGAAACGACCTTCTGAGCAAGGCTCATCACTTTTCCATAAGCCCTGATACTTTTTGGGCAAATTCTGTCATCTTAAGGGTCAAAATTGTGTTTATTGTTTTTCTACAACATTTCATCTTGCATTTTGGGTTGTTCAAGTATATGCTCTAACTTGTTTTTCTTTCTATGCTTGGACAAGCCCCTATCTGTGCTCTTCTACTCTCCTTATATAATTTTGTGTTATTTACTTTCTCTTTAACAAGTGATGTTTCTTATTTCTTCATAACCCCACTTTTTGAAATGACAAAGGGGGAGAAAGGTATGTCTTCTTTTAAAATAGGAAGAAGGCATGTCTTACATGAAGAAGAGAAGTATGCCCATGTAAGATGGAGAAGATAAATGGGAGAAGACATATATGTGTAGAACATATATGAGTAGAAGACATAGTATTCTATAAATGTTATGAAAGCTAACCATGTAGGAGAAATAACATCAATTGAGGGGGAGTATGAGAACTCCATTCACATCAATTGAGGGGGAGCATATGAGCTCAATCCTATTGAAGCCCCTAGGTTTCTCCAAAGGTATGATTTTACTTAAAAGCTTTCAATACATTTATGGAATGGTTTGTCATCTTCAAAAAGGGGGAGAATGTTGACTCAAGGTCAATTAGGTCAATGTTGACTCACGTGTTAATTGAATAAGCCCGTGTTTTGATGATGAATAACTATTCCACATATTGGTGTCTAATGTCTCTACTTGAGTGATTTCAGATTAAGTATAGACACGCTCCAAATGCCCTAACTTGCACATCTCAAATTTGAGAAAAGACAAGTCAAAGTCAATACAAGTGCACGTTTTTGTAATATGATGTAAATCCATTAGAATCATATTGTAAATCACTTGTAATGATTGTGTGACTTGTAATTAAGCTTATAAAAAATGAGGAGCACTTAGATCAAATGTTTAAGCACTCAAAAGCCATTTTCCAAAATTCACATCAGGCTGTTCATCGGTCAAGTTCTGTGAGGTGCAAACTTGACCGATCCTGATTGGATCTTGAAAATGACTTTTGATCAGTCGAGTATACACTTCACAGAACTCGACCGATGGAGTACCAGACCAATTCAATTTTCATTGGTCGGTCGAGTTTCCCCAGGACAAACTCAACGGATGGTCTGAATATCGGCTTTATCTTTTACTCTATCGGCCGAGTTACCTTTATAGAAACTCGACCGATTGCACTGTACGGAAAAGTGAAGAAAAGTGCTTCTAGCCATTGTGGAGTTGCAACAAGCGAAAATATATCCGTTGCAAGCCACAAAATGGCTAGTTTTCATTCTCAAGTGTTCCCAAAGGCTAAGGGGCATCCCCAGCTATAAATAGGACCCCTCTCATTCCAAGTTTGAGCATTCAATGCAAACTCTATGTGAGGTTCCTATTCTATAGTTGAGTGCTTCCTACAGCCTCCTTTCTCTCTCTAAGCTTAATCACTTGCTACATCAATTAGAGTGAGTAAGAGATCTGTAAGAGAGCTAGTCCTACATGTATATCTTGTAAGGCTCTCACTTACACCACCTCCCCATCCCTCTTTTCAATCATGAAGATGAAGGTTGTCTCTCTTGGCTAAGAGAGGTGAAGAAGACCAAGGGAAGGTGTCGCTAGGTGAAGATCAAGGATGAAGACTTGGAACTAGAGTGGATAAGCCCTTGGTGAAGGCAGAAGACTCTTTGCTCAAGTGGGTAAGTCTTTGGTGGAAGCTTCTCCGAGTGAAGGTGAAGTCAAAGGCGGAAGATCCAAGAAGAGTGGATAATTCCTACAAGGCTGAAGACTTGTGCAAGAGTAGATAAATCCTTGGAAGAAGACAAAAGACTCCTTGCAAAGTGGGTAAGTCCTTGGTAAGGTTGAAGACTCTTTGTATTGGATAGGTAAGTATTTTGTTTGGTCATATATTGTAAGTCTTATGAATGAATATAAGAATGCAATGGTTAGGAAATCCTAGAGGTTGACCTCTCTAGGTAAGTGGACTAGCATACTTCTAGTTTGAAGTGTGAAACCACTCTAAATAGCTTGTCTACTTATATTTTCTCAATCTCTATCTCCCTTTCTATGTATCTTATAGTTGCACACAAATTTCCTATTTAGCAACCTTATCTTGTGATATATCTTGAAAGTCTAATGAATTTTGTTTAAGTGCATTCAACTCTATTCACCCCCCTCTAGAGCATCTAATCACCCATCTAGGATCCAAAAATTGGTATCATAGTGGGCTTCTCCAAGCATACTTCAACAAGTAGGAGAAGATGGGTGACTACCAAGGAGAGAGATATTTGATCAGCCTACCAATCTTTGATGGGAGCAATTTCCTCTATTGGAGAAGAATGCTTCAATTCTACATCCAAGGATCAAGTTTTGAGATGTGGCAAATAGTGAACAGCTCATACATGCTACCAAAGACAAAGATTGAAGAATGGGATGAATCTACCTTGAAGAAAGCAACCTTGAATGCTAGAGCCATGCACATCCTCTATGCCTCCATGACCCCCACTGAGTTCAACCGGATTTCTTTATGTGAAACAGCCTATGAGGTATGGAGAAAGCTATGCATCACTTATGAAGGATATATCAAGTGAAGGAAATAAAATTCTAAATGCTCAAAGGGCTGATTGAGAACTTCAAGATGGGAAAGGAGGAGAGGATAGCAAAAATGTACTCAAGGCTCAACACCATTGTGAATGGTCTTGCGGTTCTAGGTCATCCTATGTCTAGTGGAGAGATCAACTCAAAGATCTTTAGAACTCTTCCCAAGAGGTGGGAACCCAAGGTGATTTCTATTGAAGAAGCAAGGTCCCTTAAGGATGTCCCTATCGAAGAGCTCATTGGAAATCTACAAGCACATGAAGCCACACTTGACAAGAGGGAGGAAGTAGAAAGACAAGAGGAGAAAGAACTCAAGAGAATGAAGAAGGCTGAAATCAAATCTCAAATCAAGGCTATTGTTGGTCAAGCTTCTCCATCCTCTCAAGTTGAAGAAGATGCCATGTACTCCAAGGGTAGACTCTACAAAGGCAAGTCCTCCTCCATCCGGTGCTTCAATGTGGAAAGAAGTGTCACTACAAGAAATATTGCCCACAAGGCAAAAAGACCCATCTTCACAAGAAAAGGAGAAATGGCACTCAAGCTCAAGTGGCTCCTCCGACTCAAGCTCAAGTGAAGATTTCAAGTGAAGGATCAAGCTCAAGCTCTAGTGATGAAGGAGAATGCCATTTTGCTCTTATAGCATCAACAAGTAAGGACTCAAGTGAGGTAAATCTAAACTCTTTAGCTAAAGAATCTTTGATTGATATTATTTATGATACATGTGCCTCTCTTAAGTCTTCCAAAAGGAAAAGGAAAAAAGTTTGCTAGAATTGTTGATAACTTGCATGTAGAATTAAATGATCTTGAACATGCTAATTATTGCTTGCTTGATGATAAAAATGCTTGTCTTAGCCAAGTAGACTCTCTTAAACATGAAAATGCTAGTTTGTTGGATAAGATTAGATTTCTAGAAGCTCAACCTCTTATGCCTAGTTCTAATGAAGAGCATACTTTAATTTTTGATTCTATCATGCATGATATTGATGTTCTTAAATATGAAAATACGGACAAAGATTTTGTTTTGCAAGAATGAGAAATAGAAAATGCCTCATTGCTTGCTAAAATCAATGTGCATGAATACTGTTCTAGTTCTACTAATAGAGTAAATGATGTTGCTGCTCTTCATATTGATAGAGATTTGTATTTAACTAAAGCTCTTTGCTTAGAAAATGATCTTCTGCATGCTAGAGATAATATCAATAATTTGTCTTCTACTATTATTTCTCTTATGCATGATAATGATAGTTTGAGATCTTCTTTGCAAAGATTCTTAGTTGGTAACAAGAGCCTTAATGATATCCTACACCATACTACTAAACAAATTAGTAGACATGGTCTAGGGTATGATGGTAGTCAAAGGAACAACAAAGGTAAAGGACCTCCGATATTCCATGGAGAATCCTCTAGTTCCAAGACTATGGGCACATGCAACTATAGCAATGATTTTGGTCATTATTCTAATTGTTGTCCTTTTAGGAAAGCACCCAAGAACACTAGGTCTTGGGTTGCTAAGATAACCCCTCTGGACCCAAAAACATGATTGGGGACCATTTCATCTTTCTTCTTGTAGGTACTTGAAATGGATTGACTTGAGCTATTGAATTGCAAATTGACTTCTCAATCCACATGAAAGAAGAAAGGTGAGATGTGTAGAGGGTGACAACAAGTGGAAAAAGGAATGGTAAGCACAAAGGTAATGTTTCTCTTGCTTATAACCAATCCTAACTTTTTTTGTCAACTTATTTTATGTTTATCTTCACACTCTTGATCAAAAACTGTTTCTAATGCTTCTATAGTGCATTACTAACTTGCTTAGACATGTTTGGATATGATTTGTATATTTATCATGCCTTTAAATATGTTTTTATGAAATATATGTGCTCTTTGACAGTTGCTCTGTCGGTCCAGTTTGTCCTATTTGAAACTCGACCGATATGCACCAAGTTAGTGTGCACTATGCATCGGTCGAGTTGTCAATACACAATACTCGACCGATAACACTATGCACATAATATACATTTGGCTTATTGAATGAGAATTTCCCTCTCAACTAGATTTTCTCAAGAAATAGCCTTATTCTTTGGCACTCCTTTGGTACCTTTATATATGCATATTTCCGTGTTCTAAATTACCTATCTTGCTTACAACTCTATCTCTCTAATTGCTCTAAATTGGTATATCTATACCTTGCAATTACTTACTTTGAGTTGTTTTGTAGGTTTTGATGATGATCTCTTTGGATCTCTTGGTTGTGTCTAAAATTGCTTCCTTTGTACTCTAACTTACTACATCTATCTAGGTGTATATCTTGTTTTGATACAACCTTGAGGTTCTTAGGGGTAATGATCTTATGGTAAGGATGCATATCTAGTGAGTTATATCCTTTCATGCTTCTAAAATTTCATATCTCTTTGTATGGATATATCTCTTCATCTACTCATAGCTTGCTCTTTAACTTGTGCATCTTTCGCTATGATCTAGATCCCACTAGTAGTCCTAACTTGTGATAACATCTAATAGTAGTTGATATACATGTAGTTCTATCCTTGTTTATAATTGGCATCTTTTCTCATCTATATGCTATGCTTGTATCTTGTCTCATACATGCTCAAGCTTGTTCCTTGAATTGCATATCTACTATCTTGAGTTGCTTGCATAACATTGTGATGTAGGGTACATAGATCTACATTATATGTAGAAATTGGAGTATTTTTGATTTTTTTGCAGATTTTGCTCCAGTTTCAGTTTTTGGTGCAAGACTAGTGTTTTTATGCAGAAACGACCTTCTGAGCAAGGCTCATCGCTTTGCCATGAGCCCTGATACTTTTTGGGCAAATTCTGTCATCTTAAGGGAAAACAATTGTGTTTTATTGTTTTTATGCAACACTTCATCTTGCATTTTGGGTTGTTTAAGTATATGCTCTAACTTGCTTTTCTTTCTATGCTCGGACAAGCCCTTATCTGTGCTCTTCTACTCTCCTTATATAACTTTGTGTTATCTCTTTTCACTTTAACAAGTGATGTTTCTTATTTCTTTATAACCCCACTTTTTGAAATGACAAAGGGGGAGAAAGGTATGTCTTCTTTTAAAAGAGGAAGAAGGCATATCTTACATGAAGAAGAGAAGTATGCCCATGTATGAGGGAGAAGGTAAATGGGAGAAGACATATATGTGTAGAACATATATGAGTAGAAGACATAGTATTCTATAAATGTTATGAAAGCTAACCATGCAGGAGAAATAGCATCAATCGATGGGGAGTATGAGAACTCCATGCACATCAATTGAGGGGGAGCATATGAGCTCAATCCTATTGAAACCCCTAGGTTTCTCCAAAGGCATGATTTTACTTAAAAGCTTTCAATACATTTATGGAATGGTTTGTCATCTTCAAAAAGGGGGAGAATGTTGACTCAAGGTCAATTAGGTCAATGTTGACTCACGTCTAAATTGACTAAACCCGTATTTTGATGATGACTAACCATTCCACATATTGGTGTCTAATGTCTCTACTTGAGTGATTTCAGATTAAGTATAGACACGCTCCAAATGCCCTAACTTGCGCATCTCAAATTGGAGAAAAGACAAGTCAAAGTCAATACAAGTGCACGTTTTTGTAATATGATAAAAATCCATTAGAATCATGTTGTAAATTACTTGTAATGATTGTATGACTTGTAATTAAGCTTAGTAAAAATCAGGATCACTTAGATCGAATGTTTAAGCACTCAAAATCCATTTTCCAAAATTCACATCAGGCTGTTCATCAGTCAAGTTCTGTGAGGTGCAAACTCGACCGATCCTGATTGGATCTTGAAAATGACTTTTGATCGGTCGAGTATACACTTCACAGAACTCGACCGATGGAGTACCAGACCAATTCGATTTTCATTGGTCGGTCAAGTTTCCCCAGGACAAACTCGATCGATGGTCTGAATATCGGCTTTGTCTTTTACTCTATCGGTCGAGTTACCCTTATAGAAACTCGACCGATTGCACTGTATAGAAAAGTGTAGAAAAGTGCTTCTAGCCATTGTGGAGTTGTAACAAGTGAAAATATATCCGTTTCAAGCCACAAAATGACTAGTTTTCATTCTCAAGTGTTTCCAAAGGCTAAGGGGCATCCCCAGCTATAAATAGGACCCCTTGGGCTTCATTCCAAGGTTGAGCATTCAATTCATACTTTATGTGAGGTTACTATTCTATTGTTGAGTGTTTCCTACAGCCTCCTCTCTTTCTCTAAGCTTAATCACTTTTCTACATCCATTAGAATGAGTAGGAGATCTATAAGAGAGCTAGTTTTACATGTATATCTAGTGAGGCTCTCACTTCCACCACCTCCCCATCTCTCTTTTCAATCATGAAGATGAAGGTTCTCTCTCTTGGCTAAGAGAGGTGAAGAAGAACAAGGGAAGGTGTCCCTTGGTGAAGATCAAGGATGAAGACTTGGAGCTAGAGTGGATAAGCCCTTAGTGAAGACAGAATACTTCTTGCTCAAGTAGGTTAGTCCTTGGTGGAAGCTTCTCCGAGTGAAGGTGAAGTCAAAGGCGGAAGATCCAAGAAGAGTGGGTAATTCCTACAAGGGTGAAGACTTGTACAAGAGTAGGTAAGTCTTTGGAAGAAGGCGGAAGACTCCTTGCAAAGTGGGTAAGTCCTTGGTAAGGTTGAAGACTCTTTGTATTGGATAGGTAAGTCCTTTATTTGTTCATGTATTGTAAGTCTTATGAATGAATATAAGAATGCAATGGTTAGGAAATCCTAGAGGTTGACCTCTCTAAGTAAGTGGACTGACATACTTCTAGTTTGAAGTGTGGAACCACTATAAATAGCTTGTCTACTTGTGTTTGCTCATTCTCTCTCTTCCTTGCTATGTATGTTATAGTTGCACACAAATTTCCTATTTAGCAACCTTATCTTGTGATATATCTTGAAGGTCTAATGAATTTTGTTTAAGTGCATTCAGCTCTATTCACCCCCCTCTAGAGCATCTAATCACCCATCTAGGATCCAACAATTGGTATCAGAGTGGGCTTCTCCAAGCATACTTCAACAAGTAGGAGAAGATGGGTGACTACCAAGAAGGGAGATACTTGATCAGCCTACCAATCTTTGATGGGAGCAATTTTCTCTATTGGAGAAGAATGCTTCAATTCTACATCCAAGGATCAAGTTTTGAGATGTGGTAAATGGTGAACAACCCATGCATGCTACCAAAGACAAAGATTGAAAAATGGGATGAATCTACCTTGAAGAAAGCAACCTTGAATGCTAGAGCCATGCACATCCTCTATGCATCCATGACCCCCACCGAGTTCAACCAGATTTTTTAATGTGAAACAGCCTATAGGTATGGATAAAGCTATGCATCACTTATGAAGGGATAGATCAAGTCCAGGAAAGCAAATTCTACATGCTCAAAGGGCTGCTTGAGAACTTCAAGATGGGAAAGGAGGAGAGGATAGCCAACATGTACTCAAGGATCAACACCATTGTGAATGGTATTGCAGTTCTAGATCATCCTATGTCTAGTGGAGAGATCAACTCAAAGATCTTTAGAACTCTTCCTAAGAGGTGGGAACCCAAGGTGACTTCCATTGAAGAAGCAAGGTCCCTTAAGGATGTCCCTGTGGAAGAGCTCATTGGAAATCTACAAGTACATGAAGCCACACTTGACAAGAGGGAGGAAGTAGAAAGACAAGAGGAGAAAGAACTCAAGAGAATGAAGAAGGTTGAAATCAAATCTCAAATCAAGGCTATTGTTGGTCAAGATTCTCCATCCTATCAAGTTGAATAAGATGCCATGTACTCCAAGGGTAGATTCTAGAAAGGCAAGTCCTCCTCCATCCGGTGCTTCACATGTGGAAATAAGGGTCACTACAAAGAAGATTTCCCACAAGGCAAAAAAGCCCATCTTCATAAGAAAAAGAGAAATGACACTCAAGCTCAAGTGCCTCCTCTGACTCAAGCTCAAGTGAAGATTCAAGTGAAGGATCAAGCTCAAGCTCTAGTGATGAAGAAGAATGCCATTTAGCTCTTATAGAATCAACACGTAAGGACTCAAGTGAGGTAAATCTAATCTCTTTAGATAAAGAATCTTTGATTGCTATTATTTATGATACTTGTGCCTCTCTTAAGTCTTCTAAAAGGAAAAGGAAAAAGTTTGCTAGAATTGTTGATAACTTGCATGTAGAATTAAATGATCTTAAGCATGCTAATGATTGATTGCTTGATGATAAAAACGTTGTCTTAGCCAAGTAGACTCTCTTAAACTTGAAAATGCTAGTTTGCTGGATAAGATTAGATTTCTAGAAGCTCAACCTCTTATGCCTAGTTCTAATGAAGAACATACTATAATTTTTTATTCTCTCATGTATGATATTGATGTTCTTAAATCTGAAAACAAGGACAAAGATTATGTTTTGCAAGAATTAGAAACAGAAAATGCCTCCTTGCTTGCTAAAATCAATGTGTATGAATCTTGTTCTAGTTCTACTAATAGAGAAAATGATGTTGCTGCTCTTCATATTGATAGAGATTTTTATTTAACTAAATCTCTTTGCTTAGAAAATGATCTTCTGCATGCTAGAGATAATATCAATCATTTGTCTTCTACTATTACTTCTCTTATGCATGATAATGATAGTTTGAGATCTTCTTTGCAAAGATTCTTAGTTGGTAACAAGAGCCTTAATGATATCCTACACCATACTACTAAACAAATTGGTAGACATGGTCTAGGGTATGATGGTAGTCAAAGGAACAACAAAGGTAAAGGACCTCCAATATTCCATGGAGAATCCTCTAGTTCCAAGACTATGGGCACATGCAACTATTGCAATGATTTTGGTCATTATTCTAATTGTTGTCCTTTTAGGAAAGCACCCAAGAGCACTAGGTCTTGGGTTGCTAAGCTAACCCCTCTGGACCCAAAAACATGATTGGGGACCATTTCATCTTTCTTTTTGTAGGTACTTGCAAATGGATTGACTTGAGCTATTGAATTGCAAATTGACTTCTCAATCCACATGAAAGAAAAAAGGTGAGATGTGTAGAGGGTGACAAGCAAGTGGAAAAAGGAATGGTAAGCACAAAGGTAATGTTTCTCTTGCTTATAACCAATCCTAACTTGTTTTGTCAAGTTAGTATGCACTATGCATGTGGCTTTTGAGTCAAAAGTGGTATTTTATGTTTCTCTTCACACTCTTGCTAAAAAATTGTTTTTAATGCTTCTATAGTGCCTTACTAACTTGCTTAGACATGTTTGGATATGGTTTGTATATTTATAATGCCTTTAAACATGTTTTTATGAAATATATGTGCTCTTTGACAGCTGCTCTATCGGTCGAGTTTGTCCTATTTGAAACTCGATCGATAGGCACCAGTGGGTGTTGCCAACAACTAAAATCGATCGAGTTGTCAACACACAGAACTCGATCGATAACACTGTGCACATAATATACATTTGGCTTAATGAGTGAGAATTTCCCTCTCAACTAGATTTTCTCAACCAATAGCCTTATTCTTTGGCACTCCTTTGGTACCTTTATATATACATATTGCCATGTTCTAAATTTTCTATCTTGCTTACAACTCTATCTCTCTAATTGCTCTAAATTGGTATATCTATACCTTGCAATTACTTGCTTTGAGTTGTTTTGCAGGTTTTAATGATGATCTCTTTGGATCTCTTGGTTGTGTCTAAAATTGCTTCCGTTGTACTCTAACTTGCTACATCTATCTAGGTGTATATCTTGTTTTGATACAACCTTGACGTTCTTAGGGGTAATCATCTTACGGTAAGGATGTATATCTAGTGAATTATATCCTTTCATGCTTCTAAAATTGCATCTCTCTTTGTCTGGATATATCTCTTCATCTAATCATAGCTTTCTCTTTAACTTGTGCATCTTTCTCTATGATCTAGATCCTACTAGTAGTCCTAACTTGTGATAACATCTACTAGTAGATCATATACATGTAGTTCTATCCTTGTTTATAATTGGCATCTTTGCTCATCTATATGCTATGCTTGTATCTTGTCTCATACATGCTCAAGCTTGTTCCTTGAATTGCATATCTACTCTCTTGAGTTTCTTGCATAACATTGTGATGCAGGGTACATAGATCTACATTATATGTAAAAATTGGAGTATTTTTGGATTTTATGCAAATTTTGCTCCAGTTTTAGTTTTTGGTGCAAGACTAGTGTTACGACCCCACCTCCCGATAACCCCAAATTAAGGGAAACCGAGAGGTTGAGCCGTACCCATTAATCCCAGATCAAAGGTTCGGAAATTAACCAAGAATAATTATCAAATTTTAACATACTAAACTGAAAAGCTGTAAGAAAATAAACTTTGCATACCTTTTTTAAAATTTTGGATATCTATTCTTCTATCCACACCGATACTAATCTATCTAATCCTCCTTTGCACTTTAATTCTCATTTACCATCACACGTGCCACATTACTGTTTGTTCTTTTCATTGTACCTAAAACGCCGACAAACAAAACGTCGGTCAGCCATAGCTGGTATGTGGGGGAAAACAATAAACATGCAACTATGATAACAATGTAATCATTCAATTACTTGTTTAAAAACCAATATTACATTTTTGATATAACTCCGCGATCCAAGAGTACCCTATCCTCTGTGTTGTCCCCATTAGACCCCTCATGATCCACCCATAAGTGAACCAATTTCTAGGGTTGAGTCACATGGCACTACTCGTAAGTAGCCCACTCCTTAACTCGGGATTTGCTAAAGAGTCTCTAACTCACGATAACCTAGACCTTACTCTAGGATTATCCCTTTTTAGCCTTTTCAAAATAACAGAGGTGGACCCAGATCTAGCCAGTTATATTATGCACCTTTATGGTGATAATCATAGTCACTTTATATGTTGCATGAAATAAATAAACATCCAACAGTTTAGTTGCATCCAAAGCGATTAAACATTCGGGAATCCACTGGGAAACTAAAGCGGTATAGCCATAAGCGTAACCACATACCTGATTTGATGAGTCATGTAGATTAAACAACATATACTTCGTGTACATTCAATCAAGCCAATCAACATATCCAAGCAGGTAATTCAATAATCACATAATTCCTGAAAAGAATATGTATTCTACTGTCACACACTTCATCAAGAATCTACTCTATTTACTTGAATTCACTTTCTAGGGTTTTGTGTCTATCTTAGGGTTTCATTATGAAATTAGGGTTTCCCTTTATCTTTCACTGCATTAAACCCTAATTTTATGCGATTATTCAAAAACCCTAGTTATCTTATCTATTCTTTAATACTAAGGTTATCTCAACAACATATAACCTTATTTCCACATTAATCATTATTTAATTTCATTAAACTTCTTTTATATTAAAGATACTATTTTTACCCCTTTTAATTCATGACAAGATCATTATGTGCATCTATCATTAATTCAAAGCTCATTAGGGTCTAATTAATATATGACTCATTTTTCCATCAATTCCATATTTTATTCATGAAAAGACCCTAATTATTACTTTTAGGGTATTTATCCAGAATTATGGATTTTCATATACAAATAACTTATAAATATCATTTAACAATCATATATTCACATTTTCCAATTTAAATATGACCTTATCTTCTTTTACCCTAAATTAGGGTTTCTAGATGCATTATCATATATTCATGTGTAAAACCCTAAAGTAAGTCAATATTATCGAATATCATATTCAAATTTTTACTTTTCCTCTCAACAGGTTACTAATACTTGAAATAACCCATTTAGGATTTTAGATCGAATTCCCAAACATGATTAGGGTTATTAATCAAAGTTTAATGCCCATATGATCAACTTAAGACACTTTTGAAATTATAAACGGAATCGGTCTTTAGTTACATTTTTAACGGATTCCTTATGATTTTCTGATCAACTTTCATATATTAAGTGTCCCAATCCGAGTTACCAAACTCTAGTTATGATTTATGCAAGAAAATACTTACTTGGCCAATAAGGAAGTGCCACGTAGGCGCCTTCCAAGCAAAGCAGGGCAGCTTTCTTAAAACATTACGAAATGACTTTTCTGCCCCCGCTTAAGTCGTCGCTGCTTCATACCCGCGGAAGGCAATTTCGTCCAAATCTCCTGAGCTTCATCTTCTTCCTCCGGATGGCGCGTGCGGCCGCCCTAGCAGGCTTTGCGCGGCCCTTCCTCCTCACCTCCGACCTCGGCGACCCCAAGGACACCTTCCCCTACCTCCGTCGCCTCTCCGCGATCAGGGGGGTACCCTTAGGTAGTGGTTTGAGTGGCTGTTTCGAGCCCACCAGGTTCCGCAACTCAGGCCAACCTGCAGCCCTATGCTGGCTGCTACACCCGCTCCAGAGCACGGAGGAGGTGGCCATGCTTCCCGTGGTTCCGTGGAAACATCGGGGTCCTGTTCAACTCAACCCATGGGGGCCCGTGACTCGGAGGTTGGTCTACCCTCTTGCTAGGGTTTTGACGAAAAAAATATGAAGTAGAGGAAGGAGAGAAGATGGATGGCTGCGTGAAAAACCCTCTGCACTCGACCCTAATCTATCCCCTTATATAGGAAAGAGAAACGAAGTCCTATGAGGTCTAAAACACGACTCCAAGAGTCCTTTCCAAAAAGGAATCGGTTTCATACAAAGAGAAGCAATTCTTCTCTCTCTCTCTCTCTCTACCTATCCTTTTGGTATATATTGTTACTTGGTTATTTAAGGATTCGAAAATGCCTCTCATTATTCTCTTATTTACTTGCCCTTTATTCCAAAGGCAACGAGTTCTATTTTCATATAATAGGAAAATACTTTCCTTTTTATCGAACCTCATAATTCATTACTAAAGCAACTCATTATCCTCTTCTTTTGCCTTTTTATTATTTCCTGTTTTTTTCCCTCTATATTGGGATTCCTTGGATCCCAAGATACTCCCTTTTTTCGAAATTCTCTCATTGGATACTTATTATCCTCTCAGATGCATCATTACGCAATATTTCACATTATCTTGTTTATTTCTCATTACAAATATATCTTTTTGAGAATTTCTTTTTATTTCCCTTCTATTTTCCTCATTGGCATCCCTTCTATCAAAAGAAAACCTTGGGATACGAAAATTCCATAAAGGGTAACTCAATTATTTATCTTTTCGCTTAATTTCCACATTTTCTCATTGTTTACAATTTCTTTCTTAATAAAGAAATACCGAATTAATCTTTTCTTTTTCTAATTGATTTTCTTGGCAACTTTAGACTCCTTGGAGCCCAAGGAATCCAAGAGGCACGAAATCCTCTTTGGATTTGCCTTCTAGAGGTTTCTACATATTTCTTTTCTTATAAATTCAATTATTCATTCACTAATTGAATTAGCTTTGTTATTTCCTTGTTATTGGGCCCAATAGCCAATAAAGCCCACAAATCAAACAACAAGGCTATTTTAAACGAAATCCAATTATTCTCAACCAAATATATGGTTATTTGTTCAAACATCTTTAATATGATAAATTACATTTCTCATCAATTGAACCCAAAAATTGGGGTTATAACATCCTTCCCCTCTTATAGAAATTTTGTCCTCAAAATTTAGGCAAGCAAACAAACAATTCAGGATAAGACTTTTCCATGCCCATCATTGGCCCCTATGTGGCTTTGCCGTACCCATGGCATTTTCAAAGAACCTTTATTATCACATATTCTTTTCTCTGAGTTCTTTCATCCTGGCGTCTATAAACAACACAGGTAACTCAGGCCATTTCAGCCTCCCTTGGGGCTCACTAGGTTCATTGCTCAGCACATGGTCGGTATCTCACATAGTGCTCAAAACTGAACACACGGAAAACATCTCCCATTACTCTATCCTGAGGGGTAGGTTCAAACCTAACCTTCTCCACCCATCCATCTCTAATGGACTCATGTATCGGGTACTCATCTCTATTAGATATAACTTAGAGGGGTCGGATTTTCATGTTATATTTTCTCCCACAGTAACTTGTATGTCAGTCTACTTAGCATTTTCTCACGACTCTCATCGTCTCTAGGCTCCTTTCAGCCCTTGCGCAACTAAAGTGACTTCATCTACATGTACTGGGGTCCCTTTTTCTAACCATCATGTGGTACTTTTCTAACCATCATGTGGTCCTTTCACCAACATTACCTTACTAAAGTGGTGACCGAAACAACCTCCCTTACAAAGCTTCATATACAACCCGATATGGCTATGGTGGTCATTGTCACATCTTTCATAGGACAAAAACTGTCTCTAGATATCACCCTGAATGAGCACACATGCCCTCATCAGACCCTTTAGTCTGGAATATACTAACCATAGTTAGGGGCGATAAACTATACTATCATTGAGTGCTTCATGTACCTACTTCCACTTTATGGAAGTGAACTTTTAGGTCAAACTCAAGAATCCTTTGAACTTGCTTCATGGTGTAATTGAACCATCTTTCTCATGGGTAGTTCAACTAGATCTGTCCCTTAGCAGAACTCTTCCTTATCTAGGTAAGGCGAGCTACCATAACCCACATTGTATCTCGACCTTCCTCGATCCAGGGAAGACCCATCACAACATCCATAGTGTTGAGCTCTCATTCCCTCTCAAGGATTCTTTTGTCCTCTATGTCGATACACTGGGTTACTGGGGTTCGTCCTTTACCTCTTGGCTTGCATGGACGTACTCCACATGCAACTTCATCTTATGCATCCAAAGTGCTATTTTCATTTTCCACGGTGTATGATGATCTCCAACCAGGACTCCCTATATGTCATGATTCTTTCAAGATCAACTCCTCGAAACCCTAAACCACTCTAGTTGGGGTTTCATCACCTTCTCTTCCCAAGAAGTGCACTTGAGGTTCTACCATCATCCTTCCATCATATCAAGGATTAGAATGGCTAACCAACAACCCTTAACCTTTCAACATATCTTGTTACATCCGAGTGTTATCCAAACACCCCTCCTGTTCAAACTTAGGGTTAGCCAAACAACCTCTTCTAGCTTCTAGTCAAACAAGTCTTAATCAGATCATTCATTATCACTTCACATCCTTAGGTAACATTACACTTCCATGTATTTTTGCTTATCATGTCACCTTACACTATATATATTCATCTTCATAAGAACACTCTCTGATTCCATCATCATGGTGATCAAACTCAACCTAGTATAACCCGTAAGCTCCACATCCTCATAAGGTGATCACCTCATTCCTCTTAGTGTTTGCAATCCATCCATGTATCATTCACTTTACCATGGTAAGAGATCTTCTCTATCCCCATTTCTCGTGGCAACGCTCCAACCTCCATCATCTCTTATCCTTGGTGTATGACATGCATAATGTCCTATCTCTCACCCCCATAACAAGAGGAAATAAGCATTTGGCTGCAGTCCAAATACAGAGTTCTTCCTGTTCCAAGAGTTGAGATGGTACATCCCACCTTGCCAGTACATCTTTAAATCTAAGTTGCCATGTGCCACAAACATCATGATATCAAACTAGTCTTGAACCTACTGAGGTTTATATCCTTGGTCATCTCCTCTAGGTCTATAGGGTACCGACTCTTTTGGGGTCATCCCTTTTCCTCATGCATCAAGAGAGTGCCCTACTCATCTGCCCTTTGGGTCCCATGAGTTTATGGAGGTGATCAATCTCCTAACCCATGGCCCTAAGACAATGATAGTTGTTACCTCCCGTCCCTATGGTCATGTGCAACTGGGGAATTAGGCAACTCCTACCTTCATCAGACTTATCCCTACCTGACCCTAGGATAGACTTAGGATTCTCCATCATAGTACATGTTCACCTAGAACCTTATCCAAGTCTTCATCATCTCTCTTTCTGCATTCATGGGCTGGCCTTTATCCTTTCATTGTGATCATGGCAACTTGCCTACCCTGGGTCAAGCCCTATACCGGCTACCTCCATGGTAACACATATACATGCAATAGAGATGGATATCAATGGGTCTACGGGTTCATTCTCATACCATGTACTTTTCACTTAGCTTCTCAAGATCCTATGAGACCTCTTTAGGTTACCTTGAACCAACAAAATTGATATACACCCTTCCAAAGGGGTCTCTCTCCCAGGATGGGAGGAAAACTATCTCTAAGGTCACAAAAGCTTTTAGGTATAGGGTTTACATCCACACGAGCCTACTTAATCCTAGCAAGCCATTAAGGCATAAGCAACCCACTCACTGTACCATGCTAGGTCATACTTATCCTTCTTTCCTCGATGTTGGATCAAGATCATACCTTTCTTTATTATCAACCTAGTTGTGAGGGGTTCATCAAACATACCTTAAACTTAAGGGGGTTTTCCTTTTCCTCTATACATGAGGAGTACCATGCTCACTTCTATAGCAACTAAATTCTCATCATGAGAATTAGGTATACCACTTCCCCTCTTAGGCCTAGGAACCCTAGGTTCACTTTTAGGTGTCCAACTGCACACTCTATCTCTGAACCATGAATCAAGCTTGCAAAAGGCATGACATGTACTCCTTGTCATCCTTCAACTCGATCAACACTTAGGGTTGGGTCCTCCTAAAGATAACCAAGATATCATCAACTTTTAGGGATCGATCATGAGGCAACCTATATCATCCATTGTTTAGGGTTTTAGGCTTCCAACCTTCTTGCGGGGTTTCCTGCTCTCTCTAGAGCTACCCCTGCATCCAACCTCACCATTAGAGGTCCTCTCTTCATGAAGGTTCAACTTCAAAGGCATGCTCTACATGGTGAAGCCTAGGTTCGAACTTATGGTTGCTCAAGATCATCCATAACCCTTTATGCTCCATCATGATTCCTTATCCAGGGTTTCATCCTACTGTAAGCACTATGACGTGCCCTAGGTGCCAACTATACCCTACTTGCACAAGCCCATAGGGTTTCTAAGGTCCCTCATCATCTAAGGAGTTATCCTTTACCCTGACATGCACGATCCTTCCCAGGGTTGGGTTGCCAAAGGTGTTAGGTCATCCATGGATCATATGGCATCCCAAAGGCATGTCCCTTCAAACACCTGGTCCAACTCATCTCTCTCTAACCATCACTTAGGGTTAGGGTTAGCATCATCCTCATAGGATGTGCCAGGTCTCTACTAGCAATGGAGATCTCTATCTCCAGGACTGACTTATCCTCCTGATAAGAAGGTCTAGCCTCAGGTCTCTCCTGAGGACATGACATCTTATGTCATACGACCTAAGCATGTATCTATTATTTATTTTGCGCTTAATCTATTAAGCTTATGTCCATGACATCTTATTTACATGCCTTTCATTAATTTAGTGGAGGATTCCTTAAACCTTATTAACCTTACCCATACCTCAAGAGGGTGAGGAGAAGAAAGGAAACCCTAATCCTCTATGTCCTTATCAGAATTTTGTGATGAGAAGGGATGAATAAGATGAGAAGTCCTAAAGGTATCTTATTTCGATTCATACCCTAAGACTTTGGCCAGGCGGTCACACGGGTCCGGGAGTCCTCGTATTCCGACTAGCGGTGCGGAGGAAAATCTTGCCAGCCCCCAGTCGTGATCCCTTTCTAGACACCTCCGTCTTTCAGATACTCCTCTAATAACTCCCTTGGGTTCTATGGAGTTTGTAAAATTTAATAATTATTAATGGTTAACTGGGGAACCTACGCTCTGATACCAAATGTTACGACCCCACCTCCCGATAACCCCAAATTAAGGGAAACCGAGAGGTTGAGCCGTACCCATTAATCCCGGATCAAAGGTTCGGAAATTAACCAAGAATAATTATCAAATTTTAACATACTAAACTGAAAAGCTGTAAGAAAATAAACTTTGCATACCTTTTTTAAAATTTTGGATATCTATTCTTCTATCCACACCGATACTAATCTATCTAATCCTCCTTTGCACTTTAATTCTCATTTACCATCACACGTGCCACATTACTGTTTGTTCTTTTCATTGTACCTGAAACGCCGACAAACAAAACGTCGGTCAGCCATAGCTGGTATGTGGGGGAAAACAATAAACATGCAACTATGATAACAATGTAATCATTCAATTACTTGTTTAAAAACCAATATTACATTTTTGATATAACTCCGCGATCCAAGAGTACCCTATCCTCTGTGTTGTCCCCATTAGACCCCTCATGATCCACCCATAAGTGAACCAATTTCTAGGGTTGAGTCACATGGCACTACTCGTAAGTAGCCCACTCCTTAACTCGGGATTTGCTAAAGAGTCTCTAACTCACGATAACCTAGACCTTACTCTAGGATTATCCCTTTTTAGCCTTTTCAAAATAACAGAGGTGGACCCAGATCTAGCCAGTTATATTATGCACCTTTATAGTGATAATCATAGTCACTTTATATGTTGCATGAAATAAATAAACATCCAACAGTTTAGTTGCATCCAAAGCGATTAAACATTCGGGAATCCACCGGGAAACTAAAGCGGTATAGCCATAAGCGTAACCACATACCTGATTTGATGAGTCATGTAGATTAAACAACATATACTTCGTGTACATTCAATCAAGCCAATCAACATATCCAAGCAGGTAATTCAATAATCACATAATTCCTGAAAAGAATATGTATTCTACTGTCACACACTTCATCAAGAATCTACTCTATTTACTTGAATTCACTTTCTAGGGTTTTGTGTCTATCTTAGGGTTTCATTATGAAATTAGGGTTTCCCTTTATCTTTCACTGCATTAAACCCTAATTTTATGCGATTATTCAAAAACCCTAGTTATCTTATCTATTCTTTAATACTAAGGTTATCTCAACAACATATAACCTTATTTCCACATTAATCATTATTTAATTTCATTAAACTTCTTTTATATTAAAGATACTATTTTTACCCCTTTTAATTCATGACAAGATCATTATGTGCATCTATCATTAATTCAAAGCTCATTAGGGTCTAATTAATATATGACTCATTTTTCCATCAATTCCATATTTTATTCATGAAAAGACCCTAATTATTACTTTTAGGGTATTTATCCAGAATTATGGATTTTCATATACAAATAACTTATAAATATCATTTAACAATCATATATTCACATTTTCCAATTTAAATATGACCTTATCTTCTTTTACCCTAAATTAGGGTTTCTAGATGCATTATCATATATTCATGTGTAAAACCCTAAAGTAAGTCAATATTATCGAATATCATATTCAAATTTTTACTTTTCCTCTCAACAGGTTACTAATACTTGAAATAACCCATTTAGGATTTTAGATCGAATTCCCAAACATGATTAGGGTTATTAATCAAAGTTTAATGCCCATATGATCAACTTAAGACACTTTTGAAATTATAAACGGAATCGGTCTTTAGTTACATTTTTAACGGATTCCTTATGATTTTATGATCAACTTTCATATATTAAGTGTCCCAATCCGAGTTACCAAACTCTAGTTATGATTTATGCAAGAAAATACTTACTTGGCCAATAAGGAAGTGCCACGTAGGCGCCTTCCAAGCAAAGCAGGGCGGCTTTCTTAAAACATTACGAAATGACTTTTCTGCCCCCGCTTAAGTCGTCGCTGCTTCATACCCGCGGAAGGCAATTTCGTCCAAATCTCCTGAGCTTCATCTTCTTCCTCCGGATGGCGCGCGCGGCCGCCCTAGCAGGCTTTGCGCGGCCCTTCCTCCTCACCTCCGACCTCGGCGACCCCAAGGACACCTTCCCCTACCTCCGTCGCCTCTCCGCGATCAGGGGGGTACCCTTAGGTAGTGGTTTGAGTGGCTGTTTCGAGCCCACCAGGTTCCGCAACTCAGGCCAACCTGCAGCCCTATGCTGGCTGCTACACCCGCTCCAGAGCACGGAGGAGGTGGCCATGCTTCCCGTGGTTCCGTGGAAACATCGGGGTCCTGTTCAACTCAACCCATGGGGGCCCGTGACTCGGAGGTTGGTCTACCCTCTTGCTAGGGTTTTGACGAAAAAAATATGAAGTAGAGGAAGGAGAGAAGATGGATGGCTGCGTGAAAAACCCTCTGCACTCGACCCTAATCTATCCCCTTATATAGGAAAGAGAAACGAAGTCCTATGAGGTCTAAAACACGACTCCAAGAGTCCTTTCCAAAAAGGAATCGGTTTCATACAAAGAGAAGCAATTCTTCTCTCTCTCTCTCTCTACCTATCCTTTTGGTATATATTGTTACTTGGTTATTTAAGGATTCGAAAATGCCTCTCATTATTCTCTTATTTACTTGCCCTTTATTCCAAAGGCAACGAGTTCTATTTTCATATAATAGGAAAATACTTTCCTTTTTATCGAACCTCATAATTCATTACTAAAGCAACTCATTATCCTCTTCTTTTGCCTTTTTATTATTTCCTGTTTTTTTTCCCTCTATATTGGGATTCCTTGGATCCCAAGATACTCCCTTTTTTCGAAATTCTCTCATTGGATACTTATTATCCTCTCAGATGCATCATTACACAATATTTCACATTATCTTGTTTATTTCTCATTACAAATATATCTTTTTGAGAATTTCTTTTTATTTCCCTTCTATTTTCCTCATTGGCATCCCTTCTATCAAAAGAAAACCTTGGGATACGAAAATTCCATAAAGGGTAACTCAATTATTTATCTTTTCGCTTAATTTCCACATTTTCTCATTGTTTACAATTTCTTTCTTAATAAAGAAATACCGAATTAATCTTTTCTTTTTCTAATTGATTTTCTTGGCAACTTTAGACTCCTTGGAGCCCAAGGAATCCAAGAGGCACGAAATCCTCTTTGGATTTGCCTTCTAGAGGTTTCTACATATTTCTTTTCTTATAAATTCAATTATTCATTCACTAATTGAATTAGCTTTGTTATTTCCTTGTTATTGGGCCCAATAGCCAATAAAGCCCACAAATCAAACAACAAGGCTATTTTAAACGAAATCCAATTATTCTCAACCAAATATATGGTTATTTGTTCAAACATCTTTAATATGATAAATTACATTTCTCATCAATTGAACCCAAAAATTGGGGTTATAACAACTAGTGTTTTTTATGCAGAAACAACCTTCTGAGCAAGGCTCATCGCTTTGCCATGATCCCTGATACTTTTTGGGCAAATTCTGTCATCTTGAGGGTCAAAATTGTGTTTTATTGTTTTTCTGTAGCACTTCATCTTGCATTTTGGGTTGTTCAAGTATATGCTCTAACTTGCTTTTCTTTCTATGCTTGGACAAGCCCCTATCTGTGCTCTTCTACTCTCCTTATATAACTTTGTGTTATCTCCTTTTTCTTTAACAAGTGATGTTTCTTATTTCTTCATTACCCCACTTTTTGAAATGACAAAGGGGGAGAAAGGTTTGTCTTGTTTTAAAAGAGGAAGAAGGCATGTCTTACATGAAAAAGAGAAGTATGCCCATGTAATAGGGAGAAGGTAAATGGCAGAAGACATATATGTGTAGAACATATATGAGTAGAAGACATAGTATTCTATAAATGTTATGAAAGCTAACCATGCAGGAGAAATAACATCAATTGAGGGGGAGTATGAGAACTCCATGCACATCAATTGAGGGGGAGCATATGAGCTCAATCCTATTGAAACCCCTAGGTTTCTCCAAAGGTATGATTTTACTTAAAAGCTTTCAATACATTTATGGAATGGTTTGTCATCTTCAAAAAGGGGGAGAATGTTGACTCAAGGTCAATTAGGTCAATGTTGACTCACGTCTAAATTGACTAAAATTGTGCTTTGATGATGACTAACCATTCCACATATTGGTGTCTAATGTCTCTACTTGAGTGATTTCAGATTAAGTATAGACACGCTCCAAATGCCCTAACTTGCGCATCTCAAATTGGAGAAAAGACAAGTCAAAGTCAATACAAGTGCATGTTTTTGTAATATGATGTAAATCCATTAGAATCATGTTGTAAATTACTTGTAATGATTGTATGACTTGTAATTAAGCTTAGAAAAAATCAAGAGCACTTAGATCGGATGTTTAAGCACTCAAAAGCCATTTTCCAAAATTCACATCAGGTTGTTCATCGGTCAAGTTCTGTGAGGTGCAAACTCGACCGATCCTGATTGGATCTTAAAAATGACTTTTGATCGATCGAGTTTACACTTCACAGAACTCGACCGATGGAGAGCAGACCAATTCAATTTTCATTGGTCGGTCGAGTTTCCCCAGGACAAACTCGACTGATGGTTTGAATATCAGCTTTGTCTTTTACTCTATCGGTCGAGTTACCCTTATAGAAACTCGACCGATTGCACTGTACGGAAAAGTGCAGAAAAGTGTTTCTAGCCATTGTGGAGTTGCAACAAGTGAAAATATATCCGTTGCAAGCCACAAAAAGGCTAGTTTTTGTTCTCAAGTGTTTCCAAAGGCTAAGGGGCATCCCCAGCTATAAATAGGACCCCTTGGGCTTCATTTCAAGGTTGAGCATTCAATACAAACTCTATTCGAGGTTCCTATTCTATAGTTGAGTGCTTCATACAACCTCCTCTCTCTCTCTAAGCTTAATCACTTGCTACATCAATTAGAGTGAGTAGGAGATCTGTAAGAGAGCTAGTCCTACATGTATATTTTGTGAGGCTCTCACTTCCACCACCTTCCCATCTCTCTTTTCAATCATGAAGATGAATGTTTTCTATCTTAGCTAAGAGAGGTGAAGAAGAACAAGGGAAGGCGTCCCTTGGTGAAGATTAGGGATGAAGACTTGGAGCTAGAGTGGATAAGCCCTTGGTGAAGGCAGAAGATTCTTTGCTCAAGTGGGTAAGTCCTTGGTGGAAGCTTCTCCGAGTGAAGGTGAAGTCAAAGGCGGAAGATCCAAGAAGAGTGGGTAATTTCTACAAGGCTGAAGACTTGTGAAAGAGTAGGTAAACCCTTGGAAGAAGGCGGAAGACTCCTTGCAAAGTGGGTAAGTCCTTGGTAAGGTTGAAGACTCTTTGTATTGGATAGGTAAGTCCTTTGTTTGGTCATGTATTGTAAGTCTTATGAATGAATATAAGAATGCAATGGTTAGGAAATCCTAGAGGTTGACCTCTCTAGGTAAGTGGACTGACATACTTCTAGTTGGAAGTGTGGAACCACTCTAAATAGATTGTCTACTTGTGTTTGCTCAATCTCTCTCTCCCTTGCTATGTATGTTATAGTTGCACACAAATTTCCTATTTAGCAACCTTATCTTATGATATATCTTGAAGGTCTAATGAATTTTTTTTAAGTCCATTCAGCTCTATTCACCCCCCTCTAGAACATCTAATCACCCATCTAGGATCCAACAATTGGTATCAAAGCGGGCTTCTCCAAACATACTTCAACAAGTAGGAGAAGATGGGTGACTACCAAGGAGGGAGATACTTGATCAGCCTACCAATCTTTGATGGGAGCAATTTCCTCTAGTGGAGAAGAAGACATCAATTCTACCTCCAAGGATCAAGTCTTGAGATGTGGCAAATGGTGAACAACCCATACATGCTACCAAAGACAAAGATTGAAGAATGGGATGAAGCTACCTTGAAAAAAGCAACCTTGAATGCTAGAGCCATGCACATCCTCTATTCCTCCATGACCCCCACCGAGTTCCACCGGATTTCTTCATGTGAAACAACCTATGAGGTATGGAGAAAGCTATGCATCACTTATGAAGGGATAAATCAAGTGAAAGAAAGCAAAGTCTACATGCTCAAAGGGATGCTTGAGAACTTCAAGATGGGAAAGGAGGACATGATAGCCAACATTTACTCTTAAGGCTCAACACCATTGTGAATGGTTTTGCAGTTCTAGGTCATCCTATGTCTAGTGGAGAGATTAACTCAAAGATCCTTAGAACTCTTCCCTAGAGGTGGGAACCCAAGGTGACTTCCATTGAAGAAGCAAGGCCCCTTAAGGATGTCCTTATCGAAGAGCTCATTGGAAATATACAAGCAGATAAGCCACACTTGACAAGAGGGAGGAAGTAGAAAGACAAGAGGAGAAAGAACTCAAGAGAATGAAGAAGGCTGAAATCAAAGCTCAAATCAAGACTATTGTTGGTCAAGCTTCTCCATCCTCTGAAGTTGAAGAAGATGCCATGTAATCCAAGGGTAGATTCTCTAAAGGCAAGTACTCCTCCATCCGATGCTTCACATGTGGAAAGAAGGGTCACTACAAGGAAGATTGCCCACAAGGAAAAAAGATCCATCTTCACAAACAGAAGGAGAAATGGCACTCAAGCTCAAGTGGCTCCTCCGACTCAAGCTCAAGTGAAGATTCAAATGAAAGATCAAGCTCAAGCTCAAGCTCTAGTGATGAAGGAGAATGCCATTTTGCTCTTATAGAATCAACAAGTAAGGACTCAAGTGAGGTAAATCTAAACTCTTTAGATAAAGAATCTTTGATTGCTATTATTTATGATACTTTTGCCTCTCTTAAGTCTTCTAAACGGAAAAGAAAAAACTGGCTAGAATTGTTGATAAATTGCATGTAGAATTAAATGATCTTGAACATGCTAATTCTTACTTGCTTGATGATAAAAATGCTTGTCTTAGCCAAGTAGACTCTCTTAAACTTGAAAATGCTAGTTTGTTGGATAAGATTAGATTTCTAGAAGCTCAACCTCTTATACCTAGTTCTAATTAAGAGCATACTTTAATTTTTTATTCTCTCATGCATGATATTGATGTTTTTAAATCTAAAAACAAGGACAAAGATTTTGTTTTGCAAGAATTAGAAATAAAAGATGCCTCCTTGCTTGCTAAAATCAATGTGCATGAATCTTGTTCTAGTTCTACTAATAGAGAAAATGATGTTGTTGATCTTCATATTGATAGAGATTCTTATTTAACTAAAACTCTTTCCTTAGAAAATGATCTTCTGCATTCTAGAGATAATATCAATCATTTGTCTTCTACTATTACTTCTCTTATGCATGATAATGATAGTTTGAGATCTTCTTTGCAAAGATTCTTAGTTGGTAAGAAGAGCCTTAATGATACCCTACACGATACTACTAAACAAATTGGTAGACATGGTCTAGGGTATGATGGTAGTCAAAGGAACAACAAAGGTAAAGGACCTCCAATATTCCATGGAGAATCCTCTAGTTCCAAGACTATGGGCACATGAAACTATTGCAATGATTTTGGTCATTATTCTAATTGTTGTCCTTTTAGGAAAGCACCCAAGAGTACTAGGTCTTGGGTTGCTAAGCTGACCCCTCTGAACCCAAAAACATGATTGGGGACCATTTCATCTTTCTTTTTGTAGGTACTTGCAAATGGATTGACTTGAGCTATTGAATTGCAAATTGACTTCTCAATCCACATGAAAGAAGAAAGGTGAGATGTGTAGAGGGTGACAAGCAAGTGGAAAAAGGAATGGTAAGCACAAAGGTAATGTTTCTCTTGCTTATAACCAATCCTAACTTGTTTTGTCAAGTTAGTGTGCACTATGCATGTGGTTTTTGAGTCAAAAGTGGTATTTTGTATTTCTCTTCACACTCTTACTCAAAAACTATTTCTAATGCTTCTATAGTGCATTACTAACTTGCTTAGACATGTTTGGATATGGTTTGTATATTTATCAAGCTTTAAATATGTTTTTATGAAATATATGTGCTCTTTGACAGCTGCTTTGTCGGTCGAGTTTGTCCTGTTTGAAACTCGACCGATAGGCACCAATGGGTGTTGCCAACAGCTATCATCGGTCGAGTTGTCAATACACAAAACTCGACTGATAACACTGTACACATAATATACATTTGGCTTATTGAATGAGAATTTCCCTCTCAACTAGATTTCTCAACCAATAGCCTTATTCTTTGGCACTCCTTTGGTACCTTTATATATGCATATTGCCATGTTCTAAATTGCCTATCTTGCTTACAACTCTATCTCTCTAATTGCTCTAAATTGGTATATCTATACCTTGCAATTACTTGCTTTGAGTTGTTTTGCAGGTTTTGATGATGCTCTCTTTGGATCTCTTGGTTGTGTCTAAAATTTCTTCCGTTGTACTCTAACTTGCTACATCTATCTAGTTGTATATCTTGTTTTGATACAACGTTGAGGTTCTTAGGGGTAATCATCTTATGGTAAGGATGCATATCTAGTGAGTTATATCCTTTCATGCTTCTAAAATTGCATATCTCTTTGTCTGGATATATCTGTTCATCTACTCATAGCTTGCTCTTTAACTTGTGCATCTTTCACTATGATCTAGATCCTACTAGTAGTCCTAACTTGTGATAACATCTACTAGTATTTCATATACATGTAGTTCTATCCTTGTTTAGAATTGGCATCTTTGCTCATCTATATGCTATGCTTGTATCTTGTCTCATACATGCTTAAGCTTGTTCCTTGAATTGCATATCTACTATCTTGAGTTGCTTGCATAACATTGTGATGTAGGGTACATAGATCTACATTATATGTAGAAATTGGAGTATTTTTGGATTTTATGCAGATTTTGCTCCAGTTTCAATTTTTGGTGCAAGACTAGTGTTTTTAATGCAGAAACGACCTTCTGAGCAAGGCTCATCACTTTTCCATAAGCCATGATACTTTTTGGGCAAATTCTGTCATCTTGAGGGTCAAAATTGTGTTTTATTATTTTTCTACAGCACTTCATCTTGCATTTTGGATTGTTCAAGTATATGCTCTAACTTGCTTTTCTTTCTATGCTTGGACAAGCCCCTATATGTGATGTTCTACTCTCCTTATATAACTTTGTGTTATCTCCTTTCTCTTTAACAAGTGATGTTTCTTATTTCTTCATAACCCCACTTTTTGAAATGAAAAAGGGGGAGAAAGGTATGTCTTCTTTTAAAAGAGGAAGAAGGCATGTCTTACATGAATAAGAGAAGTATGCCCATGTAAGATGGAGAAGGTAAATGGGAGATGACATATATGTGTAGAACATATATGAGTAGAAGACATAGTATTCTATAAATGTTATGAAAGCTAGCCATGCAAGAGAAATAGCATCAATTGAGGGGGATTATGAGAACTCCATGAACATAAATTGAGGGGGAGCATATGAGCTCAATCCTATTGAAACCCCTAGGTTTCTGAAAAGGTATGATTTTACTTAAAAGCTTTCAATACATTTATGGAATGGTTTGTCATCTTCAGAAAGGGGGAGAATGTTGACTCAAGGTCAATTAGGTCAATGTTGACTCACGTCTAAATTGAGTAAACCCATGTTTTGATGATGACTAACCATTCCACATATTGATGTCTAATGTCTCTACTTGAGTGATTTCAGATTAAATATAGACGCGCTCCAAATGCCCTAACTTGCGCATCTCAAATTGGAGAAAAGACAAGTCAAAGTCAATACAAGTGCATGTTTTTGTAATATGATGTAAATCCATTAGAATAATGTTGTAAATCATTTGTAATGATTGTATGACTTATAGTTAAGCTTACAAAAAATCAGGAGCACTTAGATCGAATGTTTAAGCACTCAAAAGCTATTTTCTAAAATTCACATAAGGCTGTTCATCGGTCGAGTTCTGTGAGGTGCAAACTCGACCGATCCTAATTGGATCTTGAAAATGACTTTTGATCAGTTGAGTTTACACTTCACAGAACTCAACTGATGGAGTACCATACCAATTTTATTTTCATTGGTCGGTCGAGTTTCCCCAAGACAAACGCTTCCGATGGTCTGAATATCGACTTTGTCTTTTACTCTATCAGTCGAGTTACCGTTATAGAAACTCGACCGATTGCACTGTACGGAAAAGTGCAGAAAAATGCTTCTAGCCGTTGTGGAATTGCAACAAGTTAAAATATATCTGTTGCAAGCCACAAAATGGCTAGTTTTCATTCTCAAGTGTTCCCGAAGGCTAAGGGGCATTCCCAGCTATAAATAGGACCCCTTGGGCTTCATTCCAAGGTTGAGCATTCAATGCAAACTCTATGTGAGGTTCCTATTCTATAGTTGAGTGTTTTCTACAACCTCCTCTCTCTCTCTCTCTCTCTCTCTTTCTCTAAGCTTAATCACTTGCTATATCCATTAGAGTGAGTAGGAGATCTATAAGAGAGCTAGTCCTACATGTATATCTTGTGAGGCTCTCACTTCCACCACCTCCCCATCTCTCTTTTCAATCATGAAGATGAAGGTTCTCTCTCTTGGATAAGAGAGGTGAAGAAGAACAAGGGAAGCCGTCCCTTGGTGAAGATAAGGGATGAAGACTTGGAGCTAGAGAGGATAAGCCCTTGGTGAAGGCAGAAGACTCCATGTTCAAGTGGGTAAGTCCTTGGTGGAAGCTTGTTTGAGTGAAGGTGAAGTCAAAGGCGGAAGATCCAAGAAGAGTGGGTAATTCTTACAAGGATGAAGACTTGTGCAAGAGTAGGTAAGTCCTTGGAAGAAGGCGGAAGACTCCTTGCAAAGTGGGTAAGTCCTTAGTAAGGTTGAAGACACTTTGTATTGGATAGATAAGTACTTTGTTTGGTCATGTATTGTAAGTCTTATGAATTAATAAAAGAATGCAATGGTTAGGAAATCCTAGAGGTTGACCTCTCTAGGTAAGTGGACTGACATACTTCTAGTTTGAAGTATGGAACCACTCTAAATAGATTGTCTACTTGTGTTTGCTCAATCTCTCTCTCCCTTGCTATGTATGTTATAGTTGCACACACATTTCCTATTTAGCAACCTTATCTTGTGATATATCTTGAAGGTCTAATGAATTTTGTTTAAGTGCATTCAACTCTATTCACCCCCCTCTAGAGCATCTAATCACCCATCTAGGATCCAACAATTGGTATCAGAGTGGGCTTATCCAAGCATACTTCAACAAGTAGGAGAAGATGGGTGACTACCAAGGAGGGAGATACTTGATTAGCCTACCAATATTTGATGGGAGCAATTTCCTCTATTGGAGAAGAAAGCTTCAATTCTACATCCAAAGATCAAGTTTTGAGATGTGACAAATGGTGAACAGCCCATACATGCTACCAAAGACAAAGATTGAAGAATGGGATGAAGCTACCTTGAAGAAATCAACATTGAATGCTAGAGCCATGCACATCCTCTATGCCTCCATGACCCCCACCGAGTTCAACCAGATTTCTTCATGTGAAACAGCCTATGAGGTATTGAGAAAGCTATGCATCACTTATGAAGGGACAGATCAAGTGAAGGAAAGCAAAGTCTACATGCTCAAAGGCTGCTCGAGAACTTCAAGATGGGAAAGGAGGAGAGAATAGCCAACATGTACTCAAGGCTCAACACCATTGTGAATGGCCTTGCGGTTCTAAGTCATCCTATGGCTAGTGGAGAGATCAACTCAAAGATCCTTAGAACTCTTCCCAAGAGGTGGGAACCCAAGGTGACTTCCATTAAAGAAGCAAGGTCCCTTAAGGATGTCCCTATCGAAGAGCTCATTGGAAATCTACAAGCACATGAAGCCACACTTGACAAGAGGGAGGAAGTAGAAAGATAAGAGGAGAAAGAACTCAAGAGAATGAAGAATGCTGAAATCATAACTCAAATCAAATCTATTGTTGGTCAAGTTTCTCCATCCTCTCAAGTTGAAGAAGATGCCATGTACTCCAAGGGTAGATTCTACAAAGACAAGTCCTCCTCTATCTGGTGCTTCACGTGTGGAAAGAAGGGTCACTACAAGGAAGATTTCCCACAAGGAAAAAAGAACCATCTTCACAAGAAGAAGGAGAAATGGCACTCAAGCTCAAGTGGCTCTTCGACTCAAACTCAAGTGAAGATTCAAGTGAAGGATCAAGCTCAAGCTCTAGTGATGAAGGAGAATGCCATTTTGCTCTTATAGCATCAACAAGTAAGGACTCAAGTGAGGTAAATCTAAACTCTTTAGATAAAGAATCTTTGATTGCTATTATTTATGATACTTGTGCCTCTCTTAAGTCTTCTAAAAGGAAAAGGAAAAAGTTTGCTAGAATTGTTGATAACTTGCATGTAGAATTAAATGATCTTGAACATGCTAATTTTTGCTTGCTTGATGATAAAAATGCTTTTCTTAGCCAAGTAGACTCTCTTAAACTTGAAAATGCTAGTTTGATGGATAAGATTAGATTTCTAGAAGCTCAACCTCTTATGCCTAGTTCTAATGAAGAGCATACTTTAATTTTTTATTCTCTAATGCATGATATTGATGTTCTTAAATATGAAAATAAGGACAAAGATTTTGTTTTGCAAGAATTAGAAATAGAAAATGCCTCCTTGCTTGCTAAAATCAATGTGCATGAATCTTGTTCTAGTTCTACTAATAGAGAAAATGATGTTGCCGCTCTTCATATTGATAGAGATTCTTAATTAACTAAAGCTCTTTGCTTAGAAAATGATCTTCTGCATTCTAAAGATAATATCAATCATTTGTTTTCTACTATTACTTCTCTTATGCATGATAAGGATAGTTTGAGATCTTCTTTGCAAAGATTCTTAGTTGGTAAGAAGAGCCTTAATGATATCCTACACCATACTACTAAACAAATTGGTAGACATGGTCTAGGGTATGATGGTAGTCAAAGGAAAAACAAAGGTAAAGGACTTCCAATATTCCATGGAGAATCCTCTAGTTCCAAGACTATGGGCACATGCAACTATTGCAATGATTTTGGTCATTATTCTAATTGTTGTCCTTTTAGGAAAGCACCCAAGAGCACTTGGTCTTGGGTTTCTAAGCTAACCCCTCTGGACCTAAAAACATGATTGGGGACCATTTCATCTTTCTTCTTGTAGGTACTTGAAATGGATTGACTTGAGCTATTGAATTGCAAATTGACTTCTCAATCCACATGAAAGAAGAAAGGTGAGATGTGTAGAGGGTGACAACAAGTGGAAAAAGTAATGGTAAGCACAAAGGTAATGTTTCTCTTGCTTATAACCAATCCTAACTTGTTTGGTCAAGTTAGTGTGCACTATGCATGTGGTTTTTGAGTCAAAAGTGGTATTTTGTGTTTCTCTTCACACTCTTGCTCAAAAACTATTTCTAATGCTTCTATAGTGCATTACTAAGTTGCTTAGACATGTTTGGATATGGTTTGTATATTTATCATGCCTTTAAATATGTTTTTATGAAATATATGTGCTCTTTGACAGCTGATCTATCGGTCGAGTTTTTCCTGTTTGAAACTTGACCGATAGGCACCAATGGGTGTTGCCAAAAGCTGTCATCGATCGAGTTGTCAATACACATAACTCAACCGATAACACTGCGCACAGAATATACATTTGGCTTATTGAATGATAATTTCCCTCTCAACTAGATTTTCTCAACCAATAGCCTTATTCTTTGGCACTCATTTGGTACCTTTATATATGCATATTGCCATGTTCTAAATTTCCTATCTTTCTTACAACTCTATCTCTCTAATTGCTCTAAATTGGTATATCTATACCTTGTAATTACTTGATTTGAGTTGTTTTATAGGTTTTGATGATGATCTCTTTGGATCTCTTGGTTGTGTCTAAAATTGCTTCCGTTGTACTCTAACTTGCTACATCTATCTAGGTGTATATCTTGTTTTGATACAACCTTGAGGTTCTTAGGGGTAATCATCTTATGGTAAGGATGCATATGTAGTGAGTCATATCCTTTCATGCTTCTAAAATTGCATATCTCTTTGTCTGGATATATATGTTCATCTACTCATAGCTTGCTCTTTAACTTGTGCATCTTTCGCTATGATCTAGATCCTACTAGTAGTCCTAACTTGTGATAACATCTACTAGTAGTTCATATACATGTAGTTCTATCCTTGTTTATAATTGGCATCTTTGCTCATCTATATGTTGTGCTTGTATCTTGTCTCATACAACCTCAAGCTTGTTCCTTGAATTGCATATCTACTATCTTGAGTTGCTTGCATAACATTGTGATGCAGGGCACATAGATCTACATTATATGTAGAAATTGGAGTATTTTTAGATTTTATGTAGATTTTGCTCAAGTTTCAGTTTTTGGTGCAAGACTAGTGTTTTTAATGCAGAAACGACCTTCTAAGAAAGGCTCATCGCTTTGCCATGAGCCCTGATAATGTTTGGGCAAATTCTGTCATTTTGAGGGTCAAAATTGTGTTTTATTGTTTTTCTACAACACTTCATCTTGCATTTTGGGTTGTTCAAGTATATTCTCTAACTTGCTTTTCTTTCTATGCTTGGACAAGCCCCTATCTGTGCTCTTCTACTCTCCTTATATAACTTTGTGTTATCTCCTTTCTCTTTAACAAGTGATGTTTCTTATTTCTTCATAACCCCACTTTTTGAAATGACAAAGGGGGAGAAGGGTATGTCTTCTTTTAAAAGAGGAAGAAGGCATGTCTTACATGAAGAAGAGAAGTATGCCCATGTAAGAGGGAGAAGGTAAATGGGAGAAGACATATATGTGTAGAACATATATGAGTAGAAGACATAGTATTCTATAAATGTTATGAAAGCTAACCATGCAGGAGAAATAGCATCAATTGAGAAGGAGTATGAGAACTCCATGCACATCAATTGAGTGGGAGCATATGAGCTCAATCCTATTGAAACCCCTAGGTTTCTCCAAAGGTATGATTTTACTTAAAAGCTTTCAATACATTTATGGAATGGTTTGTCATCTTCAAAAAGGGGGAGAATGTTGACTCAAGGTCAATTAGGTCAATGTTGACTCACGTCTAAATTGAATAAACATGTGTTTTGATGATGACTAACCATTCCACATATTGGTGTCTAATGTCTGTACTTGAGTGATTTTAGATTAAGTATAGACACGCTCCAAATGCCCTAACTTGCACATCTCAAATTGGAGAAAAGACAAGTCAAAGTCAATACAAGTGCACATTTTTGTAATATGATGTAAATCCATTAGAATCATGTTGTAAATCACTTGTAATGATTGTATGACTTGTAATTAAGCTTAGAAAAAATCAGGAGCACTTAAATCGAATGTTTAAGCACTCAATAGCCATTTTCCAAAATTCACATCAGGCTGTTCATTGGTCGAGTTCTGTGAGGTGCAAACTCGACCGATCCTGATTGGATCTTGAAAATGTCTTTTGATCGTTCGAGTTTACACTTCACATAACTCGACCGATGGAGTACCATACCAATTCAATTTTCATTGGTCGGTCGAGTTTCCCCAGGACAAACTCGATCGATGGTCTGAATATCGGCTTTGTCTTTTACTCTATCGGTCGAGTTACCCTTATAGAAATCGACCGATTGCAATGTACGGAAAAGTGTAGAAAAGTGCTTCTAGCCATTGTGGAGTTGCAACAGGTGAAAATATATTTGTTGCAAGCCAAAAATGGCTAGTTTTCGTTCTCAAGTGTTCCCAAAGGCTAAGGGGCATCCCCAGCTATAAATAGGACCCCTTGGGCTTCATTCCAAGGTTGAGCATTCAATGCAAACTCTATGTGAGGTTCCTATTCTATAGTTGAGTGCTTCCTATAGCCTCCTCTCTCTCTCTAAGATTAATCACTTGCTACATCCATTAGAGTGAGTAGGAGATCTATAAGAGAGCTAGTCCTACATGTATATCTTGTGAGGCTCTCACTTCCACCACCTCCCCATCTCTCTTTTCAATCATGAAGATGAAGGTTCTCTCTCTTAGCTAAGAGAGGTGAAGAAGAATAAGGGAAGGCATCCCTTGGTGAAGATCAAGGTTGAAGACTTGGAGCTAGAGTGGATAAGCCCTTGGTGAAGGCAAAAGACTCCTTGCTCAAGTGGGTAAGTCCTTGGTGGAAGCTTCTCCGAGTGAAGGTGAAGTCAAAGGTGGAAGATTCAAGAAGAGTGGGTAATTCCTACAAGGCTGAAGACTTGTGCAAGAGTAGGTAAGTCCTTATAAGGAGGCAGAAGACTCCTTGCAAAGTGGGTAAGTCCTTGGTAAGGTTGAATACGCTTTGTATTGGATAGGTAAATCCTTTGTTTGGTCATGTATTGTAAGTCTTATGAATGAATATAAGAATGCAATGGTTAGGAAATCCTAGAGGTTGACCTCTCTAGGTAAGTGGACTGACATACTTCTAGTTTGAAGTGTGGAACCACTCTAAATAGATTGTCTACTTGTGTTTGCTCAATCTCTCTCTCCCTTGCTATGTATGTTATAGTTGCACACAAATTTCCTATTTAGCAACCTTATCTTGTGATATATCTTGAAGGTCTAATGAATTTTATTTAAGTGCATTCAGCTCTATTCACCCCCCCCCTCTAGATCATATAATCACCCATCTAGGATCTAACAATAATTACATATTCAAAAATATGCATACTGAGTAAAACTCATTTCACCATTCAGAAAATCTTGACACTGAATGGATCTATGGTCTGGGCAACTACATGATAACATTTATCTTGCTTAATTAAGTGCATTATAGTATCTTTTAGCATCAATCAAGTTACAAATAAGAATTATATCAGATGCTACAAAGAAAGATATAATATGTTTATCAAGTAATTTCATAATCTTTGGAATACATATAACACGTAGGATCTCAATCTATGAACATCATCATTCTTGGGTATTCAAACCCTTAATTTATCACTGAGTACTTTAACCACTTAGCAGGTAACCATTACCACCAGGTCATTAAACCAAGGTATTAATTCACATAGTCCACAAAGATCACTAAAACTGTATCATATAAACCTCATAGCTCTTACTTAGCTATTCTCATTACCTTATGATACATGCATGGTTAGTATATCATGCTAATCACAATATCAAATACATGGCATAACCATGCTATGCAAAAGAAACATATTCTTCTCGTCAATTAGGATTAGGGTTTCCCTTTAGCAATCAATTAGGGTTTCAAATCACCTCATCACCCATTCTTAGGGTTATGATTTACCTTTATTAACCAATTAGGGTTTCAATATTACATCATATGGGATTGATCCCTAATTCATACTCCATTCATTCTAGGAATACCAATATATACTCATTACATTGTTGATATAAGTTTCTCTCTCATCCCTACTAGGATGTTGATTGCTTACCTTTCCTCTTAAGGCCCATTAGCTCACTATTATCAAATTGGATTAAACTCATTACATATTAATGTTGTATTTAACATACAACACATATCACTTAGTCAAATACTTTGAATTGAAGCATACCTACCAAATCGGGCATCATGGTATATATATGCTATTATATTATGTTTGGAATACAACCTTCATATCCTATCATGTATCCATGTTGTTCATGTGAAGAAACCACATCATCCTATCATGTTTAGGGTGTGTCCCCTAACACCATATCGTGTAACCATATCGGGTTAGCTATCACTTAGTTTAAATTATCCTCATATCGTGTATGAGCTAGATGATTGACTTTATATCAGGTATAATGGTATTCGTAGTACCATATCATACACTAGATGTGTACCATATCGTCCATAGAGTGTATGCCTCATAATGCATTGTTTAAGTGGTATATACAAGGTACCATATCGGTTTCCCATCTTGGATTGTCATATCGGGTTGCATGTTGGGTAATATATCAGGTTACATGTTAGGTAGACCCTTAGGATCATAACCTTTTTATAATTTCAAAGATCAGTTATATCATTATTGTTACATGACAATATAGATACCTAGTTTCTCTTCAACCCATCACAAAGTAATAGGGGTATGTCGGGTTTCAAAGGCATATCGAATTTCAAAGACATATCGGATTTCAACTTCTTCATCTAGGGTTTCAATCTTCATATTAGCCAGGGGTACCATATCATGTAAAGATAAAATCTTAACTTTGTATCATGTACAAGGTGTAAGTAGGTACCTCCCATATCGTTTCATAAGGTAGGCCTCATATCATTTGTGAGGTATTACCCACTTCTATATCGGTCGTACTTATCATTTTGGGTTCCATATCGGATTTTAAGGTACTTCAACCCCATATCGGGTTGTACCATGATGATGTCATCATTATCAACCTCAAGACCTTTGTCTTGCTATTCTAGTTCATGGACAACAGTCCTAACAACTTATTGGAACTTAAAGGAATATCAATTTGATCAAAGGAATTCAAATTTAAAAGTAATCAACAAGTTCAACAATATTGAAAGTGCATAATAACATAGTTGGGTTCAAGTTATATAACCCACCTCAAAAGCAACTTCCAAGCTTCAAGATCCAACTCTTCACATTTCCAAGGTTTAAGATGAGCTTCTCTAAGATACACGGCTTGAGCTCCTAAGCACTTGCACGATATCTTCCCTCCTTGTGGCCGATATCACCTTGCTAGGTTGATATCCTCTACTTTGGCCAATATCCTTTGTCTTTGGCCGATACCAAACTCTACAACTCAACTCTCCTTCACTATGCACGACACTATAGTGATTTTCAAGATATCTAAGAGAAGGATGGTAACAATATTTTCAAAAAATTCTACTAATAGGTGAAGGGAAGGGTATTTATACTTGGGTTTTATGAAAAAGAGTGTAAGAGGTGTCATTACCTTAAGCTAGTAAGTGCCACATAGTCATGCATGGATTGACACATGTAGTAACATGCATTCTATATTTATCTTGCCATGCAAAAATAAAAGCTCAAGGATAATGCAAAGGATAAGGGTCGTCCCTTTGGTTATCTTCTAGGGTAAGTTACTTCCACTCACCTTATTATTATATTCAATACAACCTTTTCCCAGGAAAAGTTGCAAGTCGATACATATAACTTTCTTGAGTGTCTAGCCCGTCATGGGAAAAGTCAAGAGTCAACAAACTGGTAGGAGACTCCCTCTATGGCTCCTTGGACGATAGGGACTCCCTCTTCAAGTCTACAACTTGATATAGTTCATATAAATCTTTCAACTATACAACTTCCTTAGTCTTTTCATCACTAAGAGTGATACCACTCTAGGATGATCCAAACATAGTGTCTCCTTTTATCTCTCTCCTGTAGATGATACTAGGAAAGAGTAGGGACACTCTAGAAGAGGTAATTTTCACATCAACCCTATATTTTAGATAATTTACAATCTATACCACAATTGATGTACAAAGCACTTAACATTATTCAAACAAATTCTCACTTAGAATTTAGGCTTTCCACTAGCCACCACTTAGCATAATTTTCTCTCTTATAATTTTAAAACACTTCGAATACGTTCAACACATGACATTTTGCAATATAACCCCTCTTCTTGGGTAAATTGCACTTTACACTCAGACTATTGTATAAAGCACATATAGTTTGCAAATAAGCCCAATCTTGAAAATAAACTTCACAAAGAGTCTTAATTACTTTTCAAAAGATTAGAACAAGTTTGTAAGTAACTTACTTAAGCAAAACTTCTAGGGTTAAGCCATAACCCATGTTAGGGATGTTACATATGGCTCTGACACGACTGATGTTTACTATGTTGACAAGCTCCTAATCTACCTGTTCAAATAGTCATTGTAAGAATCAACCTTGGCATGTTATAACTCACAAAATTTAATATGCCAAAGTCATGGTCTGAACTTTCTAATAGATTCATTGACCAACATGCATGAAACACTTATCACTGTCAACCAGAGACGACCTCATATAACTTAAACAAAAAGCATATGAAACCTTAACTCAACTTTGGGACGATGGAGAGAACTACCCATACACATTGAATATAAGTGAAATAACAAGGAAGATAGATGTATTGTTATCAAAGATACATCACTAAAATTTTCAATAGTGCTACCATTCAAATCTTACAAATGCAATGTCAAGATGACCATTGATAAAAGGACTTCACAAGAATTTCATACTCAATTATAACACTGTTATGAAGGATTCAGTTGGCAAAAAATCCACCACAACTTTTGTAAAGTCTATCAAATCCATTCCTAAATCACATCAAGGTCCAAACCATTACTACTAATTTCATAGTAGCACATGAAAAAATTGCTCGTGTACAACAACAACTACATGCACAACCTCAAAAAGGTTTCTATCCACCCTCAAATTAGTATACTTACAATGGATGATAATGCCACCCACCTTTGAAACCAATATTTTAGTAACATGCAACCCTAATAGCCCATGTACAATGAGGACATGCTCTAGCTACAAACATTGAAACATCACAAACATAATAAGATAAAAAATACTCCCAGACTGCCTCCCAAAAACTTACTCCATCGTATTTCTCCTACACATCCTAATTTCCCAAAGGACAATATATTTTTGAGTTCACAAACTCGAAACCTTTACTAGATTGGGTACCAAAATTTTCTAATGTCTACTTATTCCCCATTGTTCAAAAGTGTGAGGGAAAGTCACTATGTTAATTAATATTTGGCACACCCCTATCCTATATATAGGAGAAAGGGGGAAGCATTACAGACTTGGGAATTAAGTAAAGTTGTATTTTCAAGACACCTAAACCCATATACAAATTAACCTTTTAACTAAATAGGCTTATAATACTTTCTAACACTTCCCCACAAGATGCATGGGTGAAACAAATGTCCTATCTTGGACTTATAGGGCTCAATTAGACTACAAAAATGTCACTCCCTATACAAAAAAGTCACTCTTCATTAAACTCTACTTCAAACTAAAAAAATAAGATGACACCTCTTTTGATTGTGTTCTAGAGGCTGGAAATACTCAAGCTTTGGAAAATTTCTTTTCAAGTGCATCTGGAATGAAGAACATCTGGAACTCACCACCATCAATCTAGAGTAGACAATCAAAAGCACCTTGACTACGCCATATGCATTGAAGATGAATGTGTGAGTGGAATAAGAGCACCATCAACACCTACCATGTAAAAAACATAGTATGAATGTAGAGGCACAATGCCATGCAGTAGCAAAAGGTATATTCAATTTTTTTGATATGTCTAGCTAACTAGAGTTTGCACAAAAGACCGTAAACATACATAATGTGGGACAAACACAAAGATGAGGTGCTAAGCACTACCATACTGGTTATATAAATCTGGCACATGAACCTTAGGGGTATTTATAGGAATGAAGGGAACCATCAAAGAGTAATCCAAGTAGTGTGGCAGAAGAGCCATGGACATAGATGCAACTCAGAGAAGACATAACTAAAGTAGCTCGATGAAGATAAAAATATGGATGAATCTTTGTAGAATTCACATGATATGAATTTATGAGCTTTGGAGAAGTATGATGTGAATAAGCAACCATTTGTCTCATGTGAATGAAATGATAATGATCAACTGAAACATCATTAAAACCAAAGGGAACAAACGACTATAATAAGAGTATCATCTTTTTTCTTTCCGTGCATAAACAAACAGGAAAAGCTTGGTGTCAATACTGAAATTGTGATCCTTCAACTCTGTCTAAAAGCCATGGCCGATGCAAATTAGCACATATAGTCAACCCACATGTAAAGTGATTCTTAGTGGGGATGAAGTGCCACAAAGACATCCTAAGAATAGATGTGCTGAAGAATATGAAGCTCCATGAAGATCACAACCTAGAATATTATATATCATCTCTGTTCTCATACTCTCCTCATACTCTCTATCATATTATCTCTCCTTTATACCTTACCCACATACCAACTATGAGGAGAATGAGTAGACGGTGTGAGAAAGAGACACATTACCCCCTTTCATGTGGAAAGAGATGCACGCACGAGGGGTGGGAGGGGCATAAATGAAAACTAAAAGCGAGAGGTGCAATATCTACAAAAGATAAACCGATAATCAGAGTAAAAGTGCAACATGATCTGATTATAGAGATCCAGATGAAAAGTTAAATGAATATTTTCTTGACCTAAAAAGTAGATAGGAAAGAAATAACTTTTGAGGTCGCCATAACTTGAATACAAAAAAGTAGACAAACTTTATTGAACATGCTATGTGGAGTATTGACACAAGGTGTAACTCTTTTGGTTGAAGATGATATGTCCCCAAAAACACGTCGTGTGGAGATCTAAAACACCATGTACGATGTCAAAGACGTGAAATAGATTTCCATAAACATGCTATATGGGAATCTAACATGTCGTGTAAGATGTCAAAGGTGTGAAATAGACTATAGTCAACACACCGGGTAACTTACTATATGTGTGAAACCCTATGTCATTGGATGATTTGTAGACCATGACACACCATGTTGTATGGAAAATATGTTGTGTAGAATGTCACTAATGCACGATCTAGATGAGAATTAGCACCATCAAGGAGATACAACCCTAGGAAGATGCACCAGGGGTGGGGGTGATGGTCATTAACACCATCACTTGTTATAATGGACCATGTATATTTGATGCAACAACATCCCCTTGCGAGACCATGAAATGATCTAGATGGGCTTAACACCGTCTAGTGAAAGACATCCCACAAATTGGTGTAGGCTTCTAGGATGACATTAGACATAGGGGACAGTTGCTTTGAAAAAAAACCAAGAGGATCAAGGGGGAACTAGAAAACTCCCCTGCTTATATGTCTTTCTTTGCTACTGTTGTAGTGGAGTAGATGCCCAAACTTTGACAGACTGGAGCAAACATTGTTTAGGGACTGAGTAGATGTTAGAGATTTCCTGGGGCATATGACAGTCGATGATGGTTGTGGTGAACAATTCCAGGACATGACCAATAATACAACCTCAAGGAAGAGACCATGTGACTCGAGGGTGATGACCATAAGGGAGACTTGGTGGCTGCCTTTTACTATGAATCAGGGAAGTATATATGAAGATCTTTATGAAATAAGAAGAGAAACAACCATGGTGTCTAGGAGGATGCTTGGCAGACATCCAGTCATGCCGAGAGGAGATAGTAGGAGTTCACAAGAAGACTCTCTCTCTCTCTCTCTCTTTTTCTCTCTAGTGTTAGGTTAAATGATCTGATACCATGTTGAGAAGTGTGATGAAACTCACTTGTGTTAGTTAATAGATGGAACACCCCTATACTATATATAGGAGAGAGTAGGGAAACATTACAAACTTGGGACTCAAATAAAATTATATGGTCTGGGACACTTAAGCCCATATAAAAATTAACCTATTAACCAAATAGGATAATAATACTTTCTAACACCCATTATACTGATACCCGTGTCCATAATGCAGAAACTTACTAAAAATGGTACATTAGAAAAAACTCATGACCTAGACATCTTTGCCACTATTGCACTCTTTCTAGAACAATTACCAGATCTAATGGAAATCATATATATCTTGTAAACTCATATTCATCCTAGGTTTAGTTGCATTTTTAGCTTAATTTTGTATTCACATTCCTCATTTTAATTTATAATTATCTTCCATTTAGTTTTATTTAATTTGTAAGGTTCTAATCCAATTCTTTGGTTTTCATGGAAGGTTCAAGCTTCATTACATACAAACTAGCATAGGAGTTGTGGTCTCACTAAACGACCTACGTACCAATTTTCTTTTTGATAGGATAGGATTTCCATTGATCTGCCCCTCTATCCTTTGATGATTTCATTAGTTCGCAACATCATCAACGCATGTCCATAAAACTCACCCAATTGCTCCTAGTTTTACTTTCATTTTAGCTTAATTTTTCGTTCATATTCCCCAATTTACTTTTGAATTAGCTTCAATTTAGTTTTTCTTATTTTTATGTTACCTTGTAAGGTTTAGTATCAATTATTTATATGTCATAGTAGGTTTGAGCTTCATTCCATATACACCATCATAGGAGCACTGGTCCCAATAACCAACCAAACATGTAGACGATAATTTTGATAGTTGGATAGAATTTCCATCAATATACCCCTTCGTTGGTAGAGGATTTCACTTATCAACATCTTCATTGATCCAGGCTCATCAACCTACACCAATAATGCCCCTAGGTGGTCTGGTTTAGTCTACACTTTCATTGATTTTCATCCCTACCAACTGATGAAGGCCATGTGTGCATCTACCGTTAGAAGCCATGCAAGTGCCTACTAATGGAAATGCATGTGCCTATTAGTGAGAATTATGCACACATTGCCGACTAAAAAAGATTCACATACACCCATCAACCATTAGAACTCCAACAATCATCACTGATGAGAAATCACATGCGCCTACTGATGAGATCCTAACTTCATCAACTGATGGGGCCTCACCTTTACTTGTGTAAACATCTCAACAATGTGAACATTGTGTTTTTGTCTTCTTTTGGATGATGAGGGCTTATCTAATGTATCAGGGAAAGCTAGTGTACTTGCATTTTCCTTAGGAGGCTGAACATGATGTTCTCAAGGAATCACATGAATCAATTATATAATACTAGGAAGTGACGGTGGAACATAGGAATAGCAAAAAGGAGTATTTTCACTCTAGAATGGAGTATAAGGTGGATTGCTTGCAATCATAACCAAAAAAGGTGCACAACTAAGTGTTCATGCATCACAATCGTAGAATCTTCCCGTATCAACTGAACTTGGAGTCATAGTATCAACATGAATCATTTCCATATGGAGTATCTCAACATGACTTTCAACTACAATCTCATTACTTACTTGACACTTGGGATGCTCAATCACTCTTCCACTCCTTAGAACTCTCACGTAAGTAACTTGATCATGGTGAAGAAAGGGAGTTTTTATTGTTGTGGATTAGGTGGAGGGTCTTTGGTTTTGTGGATGAGATGAATTTTGGAGAATGTACGAGTGTTGCACATTTTGAGGTGGAGGTGTATCATGTTCATTTACACGCCCTTGAGGGGTTGGTTATTGAAGTGGAGAAGGGGTTTGATATTATAATTGTGGTTGTAGTGGTGGAGGTAGATATCTATTAGGGGGACCTTGGTATAGATGCACCAACTGCACTTGCACTTGTGGTGGTCAACATGTGTTCTAAAGAACACCTATTTCACCACCCACATGTGTTAGGGTTTACTATGGTTAGTAAGGGAGACTCCCCTCCTCATGTAAAGCAAGTGTAAGGGAGAGATGGTACTTTTTCTTCCATCCAATTGATATTTTGTCCATATGTGGACACATCATTCATTACCTCATATAAGACTCCCAACCTACAAAGAGATACAACTTTAAACTTTGAGTTTTACTTTTTAGTCTTGATGTTGTTGGCATGTCTTCCCATGTCAATCATCTCCTTGTTAACTCCAAGAAAATTTTGGATGATTCCTTCACTCAGGGGAGTAGGATTGAGACATGGGGGTATTTGAATTTATATTGCAAAAATATTGAAGAGTTTTCACCTCTTCATAAAGATAGTCAATATAATGGAAAACATTGGTAGAAGCACCTTGATATTGGTATTGTGGTGGTGGAGGTGAGTAGGGATGAAGGGTACCTTGGTATTGATGTATTCTGCACTTGCACTTGTGGTGGAAAATAGGTGTTTTGAGGGGCACCTATTTAACCACTCAAATTGTTTGGGTTCACCATGGTTTGGGAAGGGAGCCTCCCTCCTCACATAGAGAAAGTGTAGGAGAGAGGTGATGCAATATTTGTTTCAACCTATTGTTAGTTTGTCCACGAGTGTAGACATATTTCTTACCCCATCTAAGCTTCTCAACCTACCAAGAACTTCAACCTCAAACTTTGGGTTGTACTTTAGGCATGGCTTCCCATGTGAGTCATCCCATTTTATATCCCAGAGAAGTTTGGATGATTACTCCAATTGAGGAAGTTGGATTGAGACATGAGGGCATATAAATTCATGTTTCCAAAATATTGAAGAGTATTCACTTCTTCATCAAGAGACTTAATATATTGCACAACATTCCTAGTAGAACCTCCCACTTGATTCTTCATAAGGTTCATAATATCGACTAGAATCATCATCATGTGAGGATTATCATAACCTAAAGTGGGAGGTGGTGAAGTAGATGGTAACTCCTACAATTTTGTCATAATCATTGGCTACACTAGATGGTTTATATCTAGAATTTTCTACCAAGTGCTCAAAAATAGGCCACAACTATTTGGGGTGTTTGGCCATGACAACACCTCCACAAGATGATTCCACCACCAATTGACCCATTTGATACAAGGCAGAGTATAATGAATGGATACAGAAGCTTCCATAGAGGAACCTCATGATGAGGTAATCTCTAAACAACTTTCTAAATATTTCCCAAGTCTCATGGAATTACTTATTATCCTTTTCGATGAAAGATGCGATGTTCCTCCTCATTTGGGTAATCTTGGAAATTGGATAGAAATTCTTCAGAAACTCATTCTTGATAGCTCTCGAAGTCATAAATTAAGTTTTGAAGGAATTCCACTCTTTATCCTTGACTTTAAGAGAGAGTGGAAATGATGGAAGGTGGATAGAATCATTAGTGGTAGTTGGATTATAGAAAGTAGAGTAGGTCTTCAAGAAGGCATATGTATGCTTGTAAGGATTCTCATTCTCTAACCCGTAGAATGTAGAAAGAAGTCCGACTAGATCCAGTGGGATGGAGAAGGCTTGCCTAGGCATTCAGACCACCGTTATAGCAATAGGTTAAGTTTAGTTTCCTGGGAAGCAATAAACATGAAGGATCCTTATAACATGTGGAATTGGTTTCTCTGCATGGTTATATTCCTCATGGCCGTAATGAGGTGGTAATCTTGCATTTCTATCTCCCATCACTTCCTCTTCCATTTGGATGCGTCATTTCCTTTACCTTCTCCTACCTATGTTGGGGTCTTCAAAGAAAGACTTAATAGATAAGGAATATCAATAAAAGATGCAATGTCACATGCATGAAGCAGAACCAAGGAAAGAGAAAAAGGTGGAAATTTTAGATGAAAGTAATAAACAAATAATATATAATAAATGGTGTTAGTAACTAGAAAAATAAAAGAGAAACAACTAGATAGGTCTAAAACACCGCTCCTTGACAACAAAAGCTTGATACATCACTACCCTAGAGTCAACAAATTCTATGTAAAATAATCAGAAAGTGCTTGGGTTCAAGATGTATTATAGGAAGGGGAAAAGTTAGGGTAAAATCCATATGGATGGATGGAGGAACTAGAGATAACTTTTTTGTACCAAGTTCCTAAAGTAGAGTGGAGGGTTTTCAAGGTTTATTTGGGTGTTTGTTGATTAAACTACATGAGAACATGTAATTGAAAGGGAGCAAGTATTAAACCTAGATCAACACTACACAAATTAGTCTACTAAACTAAGAAAGATGGAATTAGAATCATTCAAACAAGTAAAGTCAAACGATTAGCACTATACTAGAAAAATAAATCATAATTGGAAACTAGAGAGGAAACTAGATAAACAAGGCAAGAGAGAGATCAATTAACTGCACTAAACAAGCAACTTCACTAATAAGGAAATCAAAGACTACACTAATAAACTACCTTGCAAATCCTAACACAAGTAACTAAGAACAAGGACCAATTACTCTAGCAAAATTTGACTGACATGCACAATATATTAACTAAGCAAGAGAAAGTAGCTAACACTAGAGAAAGTTATAATTTTACCTTGCAATTATGAGTAGTGTGCCATTTGAGGGTATGCAACTATCAATCATGCCTAGGGGTCATATCAATGCAAACACATTGAACAAGCATACTATCAAACCAATTAACTAAGGGTGATGAGGAAAGAGAGTCCTACTATACTAGTTGGACATAGGTGAAATATGGTGTGCCTAGGGGAACTAGTCCCTATAACCTCCTATCCAACCTGCTCGGGCTCAATTGACTAGAGAATAGATAAATTCCAATCAAGAACAACCTAGTATAGGTCTCTAGGAGTGACTCTCTTAATGCACTTAGTGACTAGGGGTGGTATGAAGTGTAGGAGAAGGGTGTTTCATCTCCTATTCTTATCCATCCTACCTCTAGCATGATCTTTAATAAGTGCATCAAGGGAGGCACAACTAGACACTTCAATGTCATACATTGTGTTAGTGGAATAGATGGATAGTTGGGAAGAGAGGGAACTAAATAAGGATCCACTAGTTGAACGTAGGATTTTTTCCTCTCTTAACCTCTTACTCCTTTACTCTTTACGTTAGGTGTTTTCATACATTGATCACCATATAGGAAATGAAAATTAACAAGAGTATGTCACACTCCCATGAAATGTAAGTTTATTGCATTAATAATTTCCCAACATGGTATCGAAGTTACATATTTTCCACCAAACAACCCATAAAAGGGGTTTACCTTCTCATGTTACAAGAAAATGCAAAAAGGGGAAATAATGAAATAGAAATAGTTGTAGATCTCAATGTAGATTTCTTTTTTCTTCACCAACAACAACAAGGTCAAGCTACTCCTCTCTCCAAGGATGGAAACATGGAAATGGGGAGGAAAATGACAACCCTAGAAAAGTAGGGTTTTGGGGTGAAAGGTGGTGAATGTGATAGATAAAGGTAGGCATGGCAACGGGTCGGATTTTTGAGAACCCGACCCGTTTTTAGCTAAACCCGATTCAACCCGAAAAAACACTGACTCAAAAAATCCACAAAAACCCGACACGAAAAACCCTAACCCGAAATGCGGACATTAAAAAACCCGCACAGTTTTTTTTCGAACAGTTAGGTAGCCTGCATTCGAACCTTCTACCACATGGTATGTTAATAGAGGGGAATGAGTTACATGACGCTGGTAGGTTGGAAAAGGAGGATTCGTATTATTATATAGATAGGCAAGTATATATGGAATTTGAAGAAAAAGGCTGACCATAGCATGCTTACGGAACTCCATGTCAAAAACATGATTGATGTTCGACAAACAATCTGAAAGGAGCAACTACGAGGTGGGGCGAACAAAGAGCTTGTCGTGATCGTAGTCATAATTCAACGTCAACGAGTTGATATTTGGAATTTCTTTTTTGGTTGACATTTGAAACGTGGTCTTAATCGCAGTGAGACAATTGTTGTCTCACGACACCGACGTACTCTGCACACCCACACGCAGCTGCGCTTCCCACAGTCCATCAGCAGCACTACGACACAAATCCACAATCAACTTTGATTGTGGCTTACGAGAACAACTTTGTTGGATAAGAGGATCAGATGCGGGCCGCGGAGGCTAGTGATCTTACTAGCAGGAAGAGAACAAGGAGGAACGATCGCATATCAGCACCGGCGGCAACCGGAACAGAGTGTGATGCTTTTTGTGCGGCAAGTACTGCCTACCTACTGCCTCGATTCGCTGCTTGTGCTCTTCCCTTCCTGCCGTCTAGTGAAGTCTCGAGCCGCTGATCGTAGAGGAGCCCCTGAGACTCTAGATTGACCTGAAGCGGAACATCCGAGAAAATATCCGATACCACCCGAGGATCGTAGACATCCGGTTACTGGTTCCAGCATCAGTACCCTAACAAGGGCACAGGTTCGAGTGTATGCCGTCTAGGCCAACGACGCGTTCCACGGCGAGTACGCCGGGAGGGATGGTGACTTTGCTGCCGTACATTGCATGGGTAAGGAACGAGACGCTGCAGTTCAAGTTCTCCCACGGCCGCGGCGAGGAGTGGTGGGGAGTCATGAGGATTGCACGCCGACTTCTGATCCAGACTCGTGACTGAGTGCGGGCGTGGGCGGGTGCGGGCGCCCGCGTGTTTCCATCTATATCACCCGCGTCTAGTGTAGTACTCACAAGTGTCAGCCCGCAAAACCCGCAAACCCAAATAAAATCCAGATTTTGCGGGTCGGGACGGGTCGGGTCGGATCGGGTCGGATTTTTTTGCCATGCTTAGATAAAGGGGTTTATGAGTGATAGGTGGTAGAAATGAATGCTAGGGGATCTAACATTTGATCCCTATGTGCCACTAAGGCTTATATAGTGGTCTAGGAGGTCTAGAAATAAGTGAGGGTAAAATGGGTAGAATCGTGTAAAAATTGCATTAGGGATAGGGTAAGAACAACTGTTCTACCATCCATAGAGTTGGTATATGTGATGTGGAATAGTCATGTTTGATGTAAGAAGTTGTGGTAATTTGTAGGTGAATCTACAAAAAAATGGGAAAATGGATGTAGGAGGCACGAGCATGGTGGCATGAAGGTAGAATGATTATGGTGGGTAAAACAATCATGGTGTGGAGGATGGAGGGAGCTCGTAGCTGCCGAACCAACATTGGCATTGCCTACCTAACATGGCCATGGTGAGTGAAATGACATGGTGGCCTTAACTCACTGTGATCATTCTATAGAAAATGACCATATTGTTGGGGGTCCTTTCTCCACGATTCTTCCCATGATTTCCCTATAAATTGAGCTTGTGTAGAATATTTGTGGCAAAGTACCATGATCGTTTTGAGGGATTTCTTGTACACTTGAACTTGATCATCGATGAAGCTTTTCTCTTAACTTTGATCTTTGATCTCTAGGGGTAAGTTGCGGTTGATCATGGCATTACTTAGAGCTTCTCCAATCTTGGGGAAGTCCTGGGATCAACCTTCACATCTCCATTTCCAACAAGTAGTGTCCAAAGTACCTATAAAACAAGGAAAAAGCATCCATAAGTGCATTTGACATAATGGGGAATTACTAGGAAATACCATACATTCTTACTATCTTGGTACAAAATATGGGCAAAAGAACACAAGATGAAGACCCGATTAAGGGATTCATCACCAACCCAAACTCAAAACTTACTTGTCCTCAAGTATGCCCCAACTCAATCTCACTTTTCAATTATTAACAATAATGAAATGGAAAATGCATTCAGTTGAGTATTTGTTAACTAAATAGACTATGGTATGACTAAATAGACACATTCCAATTCTCTCCTCTCTACTTTCACACACCTATTACGTTCAAAGCACTAAGCATACAAACTTTCATATAGGGCATAAAAGGCTCAATCAAGCAAATGATAGTCTTATAGATCTGTGTAAACTGTTTCATCATAGGAATGACTAAAGTAGTTATGAGGGTCTTTTCACTTTCATGCATTCCATACTATATTTCCATCCAACCAAATTACCAATTTGTCTATGTGGAGGGATATGAGGGATAGGGTTGTTCTTTTCTAGCCTTACGGGAGTGCAAAAAGAAGAAGGGGATTTTTTAAAGATATTGGGATGCTACAACATAAGATGACCTATATTTTCTTTTGTTTTTAGATACATTAGAATAGAAACTAAACTATCAAGGAAAGAAATACCAAGACTTAACATCTGGCTAACAAATTCTAACACATGAACCGAGATTAAGAACCAATTTTTACTTTAAACCTACTAACATGAATCACACAATTGACTAGGTGAGAAGGAAAACTATTTACCACTAGAGAAAGTTAAGATTTTTCCAATGATTAGGGGTAGTGGGCAATTTGGGGGTAAATAACTATCAACCATGCCTATGGGTCACATCCATCCAAAAACATCTAATAGGAAATGCTACCAAACCAAAAAACTAAGGGTAATGAGTATTGAGAATCCTATCCTACTAGTTAGCAATGGGTGGCATAGGGTGCATGTAGGGATGTACTCCCTATGCATCATATCCAACCTTACGAGGCATCATTGACTAGGGGATAGGAAAACTCTAATCAAGATCAACCTATCCTATTTTTCTAGGAATGATCTTCCTAATGCACTTAGTGGAAAGGTGTAACACCTGAGCCCACTGCCCAAGACTCTAATAGAGTTTTAGGAATGATGACTGGCCGCACAGACCACCACTAGCCTTAACTGTGTGCTTTGTCCTCACTCATGCACAAGACCGGATAAACTTCCCAACTGGTCACCCATCCTATTACTACTTTGGGATGAGCACGCTTAACCATGGAGTTCTTGAGTGATGGTCTCCCTAAAAAGGAGGTGCACCTTGGTGATATGTGTAGTCCAATCATTCTTGTTAAGATAATTTCATCTGAGGCCTCAAATCCTTGGATGCTACAATCTCCCCCACTTAGATGCTTGACATCCTCATCAAGACTCAACTAAATAGCCTCATAATCTATCCCATTTCAATGCAGACACAAATAGCCCGTGTACACCCAACTCCCGACCACAACTACAAGTACAAGGGTGGTTCTATCAACTAGGATAGCCCTTTCCAACATTCATGTATTGCACAACTCAAAGACTGGTATTTCACAGACCCAAGTGAGGCCCACCTACTGGAGGGGTTATGGCTGTGATATCATTTATAACACCTAGGCCCATGGACCAATACTCTAGTAGAGTTTTAGGAATGACGGCTGGCCCCACAGACCATCACTAGCCTTTACTACACACTTTGTCCTCACTCATGCACAAGATAGGATAAGCTTCCTGACTAGTCACCCATCCTAGTACTACTCTGGGCTAAGCAAGCTAACCATAGAGTTCTTTACTGATGGGCTCCTTGAAAAGGAGGTGCCCCTTGGTGACATGGGTAGTCCAATCATTCCTATTAAGATCATTTCATATGAGGTCTCAAATCCTGGGATGTTACAATCTCTCCCACTTAGACTCTTGACGTCCTCGTCAAGGCTCAGCTATATGGCCTCATAATGTACCTTATTTCAATGCAGACCCAAATGGCCCATGTACAACCAGCTCTCATCCATAGATACCAGTACAAGAGTGGCTCCATCAACTAGGATAGCCCTTTTCAACATGCTTGGACCACACAGCTCAAAGACGGGTATGCCACAGACCCAAGTGGGCCCCACCTACTGGAGGGGTTATGGCTCTGATACCATTTGTAACACCTAGGAAATCTGCAGGGGTCGTGCAAATACATAGGTGACGCCTCTGCGCCAATGCTTATGAGCTCCCCATTCCAAAATGATTTGCCACTCTAGAGTTCTTCTCTTTCCTAGCCCCTTGCACATTGTGCAACAACTCCTCTGATTGGCTAAACATCTCTTTGTTTGGGTCATGCACACCACAAGTAGACAGAACTAGATCTCTTATTTGTCTTCCAACAAGGACTCTCTCAGCGTTCGCTTCAAGAATGAAGACTGGCCCCACAGACCACCACTAGCCTTAACAACACACTTTGTCCTCACTCACGCTCAAGCTAGGATAAACTTCCTGACTGGTCAACCATCCTAGTACTACTCTGGGCTGAGCACACTTAACCACAGAGTTCTTTAGTGATGGGATCCATGAAAAGGAGGCTCACCTTGGTGATATGGGTAGTACAATCATTCCTTTTAATCTCATTTCATCTGATGCCTCAAATCCTTGGACATTACAAAAGAGGTGGTATGGGTGTAGAAGAAGGGTGTTTCACCTCCTATTACATCCCATCCAACCATTTAGCATGATTTTTTCTAAATACATAGGGAGAAACATATACTTATATCTAACACTTAGGTCTAGTAGAATAGATGGATGGGTAGAAAGTGAGGGGTACTAGTTAATGATTTACTAGTTATACATAAGAGTTTTTCCTTTCTTAGCCTCCTATTCCTTCTTTTTTCTATACCGTACGTGTTTTTATACATCAATCACCATATAAAGAGATAGGAAATAATAAAACATAGTTCATTCAAACACAATCAAAGTGTTTGCAAATATATATTCTTGACATGGTATGATAGTTACATATTTCTCCTCAAACAACACACCAAAAGGGACTCCTACTCATAGCACAAGAAAGAACAAAATAAAGGGCAGAATAGGTGAAAAAACTTTATTAAAGATAATGAATACTTATTATTCTTCACCTCCATAATAGAACGATCTCCTCCTTCACTCCTATAAGAGTGAAAATCATGGAAGTATGGATGGAAATGGTCAAAATCCTACAAGACTAGGTTTTGGGTGGTGGAAGGTGATGTGGTAGGTGGGAGCAGGTGGGGTGGCATCCAAGGGGAGTAAATGAGGTGAGTAATTGCTAACCCTCGTCCCCTATATGCCACTAAGGTTTATATAGTGGTGTAGGAGGCCTATGGTTAAGTGGGGGTAGTATGGTAAAAGTAATGTCAGGTAGCACTAGGGTTTGCTGGGTAGAATAATTGTTCTAGTGTTTGGTGGGTAGTGTTGTCATTCTGGGTAGAATGACCATGATGAGTAGGTGGGAATTAGTCATGTTAGATAAGGACAACTATATTGGAAGTGGATAAATGTTAGGAAAAATGTGGAGGAAACGGTGTAGGTAGCATGGCTATGGTGGGTACGATGAGCATGGTAGCATGAAGGTAGGACAATTGTGGTGCGTACCACAATTGTGGTGAGGAGGGTGGAGGGAGCTTGGTCATGAGAACAACCATGTTGGGATATGGCTACCACAATTGTGGCTGGAGAAATGACTATGTTGGCCTCCACTTTCCACGTCCTTTGTCACTGGAATGCCCATGATATTGGGAAAGCTTATCCCTTGAAGAACATGCTATTTTTCTATAATTTTAGCTTGTGTAGAATGGTTGTGGTAAAGGACCCTGGACATTTTGAGGGATTTCTTTTGCACTTGAGTCTTGAACTTGATCATCAATCAAGATCATTGCTTCTATGTATTCTTTGATCATTTGGAGTAGGTTGGTGGTGATCTTGACATTACTTTGAGTTTCTTCAAGATTGGGTAAATCCTACGGCCAACCTTCATCTCTTCCTTCCATCAAATAGTGATCAAAGTGTCTATAGAACATGCAAAAAGCATCCATAAGTGCATTTGACAGAAAACATAATTTGTTGAGTAATGACATGCACTATAAGTACCTTATAATGTAAATAAAGGGAAAAATGACACAATATGAAGACCAAATAAGACTTCATCGATCTCTAACTTTGTTTGACTATTTCCAAATGTCTAAGACAACTAACATGTAATTCATGGGAGAAGGTTTCTAGGATCATGATAGTAGATTTTAGTATCTTGTGAAACTCCACCACTTAAAGAGGGTTCATCCTTGAAATCAACACACACACAAATACTCACACACACAAACACATGCACACTAACATGCAACTATACCCAACCCTTGAAAAGGTTTAACCTAATAAGTAAAAAAAGTGTAAAGGCAAAGCAGTATTCCAAATAAACCACAAGTAGCATTATCTACTTCGTCACTTACTCTTTGTAAAGGTACCAAACAACATAGAAATATATTATAAGGTTAGGTTAGCCAAAATATTTCTTGTGCATATTTTGTAATCAACTAAATGTCTTTTGTTCATATTTATCATCGTTGGTGTGTGCCTTCTCTGAGCTCAGGCTTAATAGGTGAAGTTGCTAGAAAGTCACACCAGTAGGATGAGTTTTGAAGGTGAATATTGCTAAAGATGATATCTCAACATATTAATTTGGAATGGGGGACCCCACAACCTCATTGTTCTTCTTGGGTTCAATCATTGTGTGGGTTATTACCTTGTTGTTTTCCTTAAGCAGTATAGAGGTAGCCAAGTTGACTATGGTTTTATGTATGAACTACCTACTCGATGGAGGGAGCAACCTCCCATCAAGCATGTTGTTATGTATGACCTTCAACATCTATGGAATAGGGGGTCTATCTTGACTATAGAATGTGAAAGAGTATCCCATGGGTATATTGCGTCTAAAGAGTAAAAACAACATGAAGTCAGGTAACCAAATATGTTGGTGACTTATATTCACGATAGAAAATTGAATGAGGAAGATGATATATAATTTATTTATTATGACTTTGCAAGACATGAGATAGGAAATTAAATTTACATTTTTCTTTTTTTTCTTAATCATGAATGGTTTCCATTGTCCATGGAAGCTAGGCTTGATGATCATACAGACTCCAAATGTTAGGGCTCAAAACTTCATGTAGTGGTAGATGAAGCCTTTTTTCTAAGAGATTAACATAGGTGGAGAAGACATGATACCATTCTCTATCCAATACCATTCTTATGTGAGTGTTTCTTCATAGAGTGTCTATCACCATTTATGGGTGTCTCATTTCCCTCAAGCAGTCCAATAAGATTTTTTTTCATTAGGGAGAGGAAGATCTTGATTCCTAGTTGGCTCCATATAGCATATGTACCCTATATAGGTGGACATCAGTTGGGTCTCTATTTTGTTTAATAATTCCTCATGTCTATGTGTTTTAATTAATATTCAATCGACTTTAATATAATAAAAGAGGTACTCATAACCCTAGGATGAAGGGTTTTACACCTTGCTGCTTTTTTGACATTGTGTCAAATGCTCATGTTGGATTTGGGTGAATTTTCATGAGCACATGTTTGTTTATGGAAACTTTGTTTTTCAAATTATGGTGCTCAGAGACTTTGGATTAGGGTGTGGTTGTGTAATTATAGAATGCATGGTGTTTTACCAACACTGATCATCCCATTGTTGGATATACTCAAGTAGGGAGGGCAATTTAGGTGAGAGATGGGTGTTTGTGAAAGGAGGACGTTTGTGTAGTGAGAATCATCTTATCATATGATCTAATCATGTATAATAAAGTTATATGGTAGTGTGGTGGATGATAATTGTTTCCTTTCTCATATGAAGATTGACTTTCCAATTCTTTCCATTATGGAAGACCTACAAAATTGGATTATTGTGACCATTTCCCCATTTTAGGAAGTCAGAACATGCTATAAAGTGTCTGAGACCCAATCAAATTTAGGAATTTGTGAAAGTTTATTGTGTAATATTGTTAAGTTGTGTAAAATTTAAATTCATTTATTAATTGAGTATGTTAAGATGATCATTAATGATAATGTGTTGAATTTGGGGCTCATTATAAGGGTTATGAACCCTAGTTGTTATCCTAGATTTTATTTCTTATCACTAAAATTAGAAATTAATCGAACGTGATCATATTGCCTTAGTTTAAGATCTGATGATTTTATTTTAGCAATGTAAATTAACTTTTAAATTTCTGACATCCAAGATCAACTGTAGTGATCCTTTTGTCATATAACCAAAATTATTATTGTTTACCCTGAATTCCTTATGTGACCCACATTAATCATCTCTTAGTCAACAAGGGGAAGTATAATGTGTTTTTAGGAGTATATTTCTATCGATATACTTCACCTTCAACAACTTCACATGGCTAGTGTTGATTGATAGTAGGTGAAATCACCATCCATATATTGTATTCACAAGGCACTTCCACCCTGTATGTCATGGATGATGCATAAGTTTTACCATTTTGGGTTGAATTTTCCATGAGTGCCTAGATTGGGGAAAATTCGTAGTACGAGGTCTCCTTTTTTCATTTTTTTAGTATGGAGCTTATTATCAAATGGTTGGATTATTGGTAGAATTGTTCATGGTGAAGGGAATGTGCTCTTTATTTTCCAATTGTGTTAAATAAGTATATCTAGTCTTGGACCCAATTAGCTTCTCGGAGATCAACCTCTTACAAGTATTGAGAGTGAATGGATTTCAATTTCTACAAGAAATATGTTTCACTCCCATTGGTAGGAAATGGAGTGGTGTGTCTATAGATGTTTGAAGTGATTCCTATTGGCACATAACACTAATGGAAATTGATCATGCCAATTCGGTTTGCTAATGGGTAAGGTTATAACCTTTTATCCTTTATCCATACCATCTATGTAACATACTAGATCTCAGACCTTACCCTAGAAGTTGACATTTTGGACTTAGCCAAACAAGGTTGAAGGCTAGACCTAAATATATGTTTAGTATAACCCCAAAGAGATAATGCATGTATATATCACCTTAATGTAACCTAATGTTCTAACATTAAATCTTAGGTTTATAACGAATACATAAAATATGCCACATAACTCATTTTGGTGGTAATATGAAGATACGAAACTTAATTGGATGAATAATTTAGATAATGGGCCGTTAATGGGCCATATGACATATCTCATAAAAAGAAGTCTCAAAAGTGGAAAAAAAATTCAAATTCAAAATCTACATATCAAAATTTTCCTACATGTCAAATTTCATCTAATTTGGACCACCTTGAAATATTAGGATAAGTTTAGGAGAGAGAAAATGAGTATAAGGCATAAGTAATAAATAATGTGATTATATAACTTCCAAATATTGAAATAATGGCAAATTGATATTCAACACATAAAAGATAACATGTGGATGAAGTTTGGTCCAATTTGGATGTTGTTTGTGCAAGTTATGCAATTTTGGGTACATTTTGGACTTTTCTGCAATTTACCCAATTGGTAGGTTTTATTTGCAAATTATCATGTGCATTATAATCCTTATATATTCCCTTATCATTATATAGTTTTTGAACCATGGGGCACCTAGTTGCACCTTGGTTTGAAGGTGTTACTTTCCAAGGGCATTTTAGGGATTACTCTCTTTATAAATGAGCTTATCTTTAGAAGCTATCAACCAATGGGGTTATTTCTTTGATTGGAGGTCGGTTTGGATGTCCTATAAGTGTCCATAAACTGACATTTGATATTCAATAAGCCTCTATGAGTTGTCCTCTTGCATGTCCATGAAATCCCTAGGCTAAGGACACATGAAAAGCTCCATGGACACCTCATGCTTGACTTCTTCCTTATCCATAAAGGTTTGCATGTCCATAGGCACCCTTAGCATTGGACACGTGGAAAGTAATTTGACACCTCATGCTTGACTTCTTCCTTATCCATAAAGGCTTGCATGTCCATGGACACCCTTATACATGACACATGGAAAGTCTCATAGACACCTCATACTTGACCTCTTTCTTTATATAGCCATATCTACCCCTTCCCAACTCCCAATTCGAAAACTCTTGCTCTCCTTTATTTCCTCTAGCTTAGAGCATCATTCCTACTCTATTTTTCCACGAAGGTGCTGTCCCAAGATAAAAGGAGGTGCATGCCTTGGTGAAGAAGGCTCCTAGGGTTCCAAATTTCTCTATTTAGGATTTCTTAAGCTCCTCCTTGGTCATTTTGACCAAAACTAGTAAGTATCCTCCTTTCCTTTATTGTTTTCATGCTTTTAGTATTCATTCCACCTTACTCCAGGTCAGAACCATGGCCTTCCATGGTGAAACCCCACCTAGAACCCATAAACACCTCATCTCCATGTTCTTTTGTTAGGGTTTTTCACCTCTAAAGTGGAGAAGATGCTTCGTGCTTGAAATAGGAGCTTTGTTGGAGAAACCAGCCTCTCTAAGCTTGGAAACCTTACTTATTGGACCTGTTCACCTTCCCTAGAGGTTCTTTAGAGGCCTAGGCTTGGATATAAGACTAACTTGGACTGTTTAGACTCTGAAGTTGAGGTATGATGTATCCCCTATTCTTCTATGTTGAGAAATTAATTCACATATGCTTATTCATTCTCTTTGTCCTATGGACATTATCCTATACACAATGTCTTTTCTTTTGAAAATCATGGTTCATGTGAACTACCTTATTTGATATTGATCATGTGATCATGGATATTCTTTTGAACTCTTATCTTATGCTTTGTTCATGATGGAACTCTAAAAGATGACACGTGATGCCTTTTGCCCACTTATGAGGTGGATGTATATGTTGGTCACTTATGTGGTGACTATTTTATATATTCTGACTATACTTTCTACTTTCCTCTACATTTAACATGTTATGTGATTCGGTAGCACTAGAGTAGTGTAATTGCATTGGTTTTATGGCAGATGTGTTATATCATGCCGAGCATGTGATATTTCCTGCTCTTTTGGGATGGAAAGGAACCTCATACCCAGGGCAAGATGTGTGATTCATGGCCCATGTTTTATATATTTGGGAGATTTAAAGTATTCCTTTCTCTATCAAGTTTCAAGTTTATGAGATGTGGCTGCCTTTGTGTTTATATTATTCTAGGGCTATGTTTATCTCACATGCATGCATGTTGATGATATGGGGTGTGTGCCCTAATTCTTTACATGTGTTTGTGTGGCACAATATTTATGTTTTATTAATGGAAAGTATTCTTTTGCTATCATATGATTTCAATTCCTTTTCTCTTGATACCCATTTGGGTGGTCCTTATCATTTCTATGGGAAGCCTTTTATATTTGATGTCCTTAATTCAATATATTACTTAATTTCCTATTTAGTATGCACATACCAACCTTTGCTGATGTCATCTATTTTATCTTCTTGTTGGGGTATGCTTCCAACCCTAGGTGAAGGACTTGGATGATAAGGCATGAAGTTTTGGACTAGCTTAAGGAGTTAAAGCTTGGAGACAAAGTTGTTATGGTTTAGATTTCCCTCTACTTAGATCCTTATGTTGTACCATACATGTAAACCCATATGGGAGATCTTGATGTACTTTTGTAATCTTTTATGAAAGTTGAATATAGTCAGTTATTTTTATTCCGCTACTACACTTTGGTCTTTTGCATACCATTATAATAAATTTGGAAAATTTATACCTATTCCAACATACCTTTGAGTGTGTTTGGAATGGATGTTAATTCTTCAAAAAAAAATAGTAAGGGGGTGATCTCGCCTCCTTACAATCTAGGGTAAAGGTTAGGATAAGGATTTTTGTTACCATTTATGCCTTACTTTCTTATCTTCTCATTTTAATATGGGAGTGTGCGTACTTTCTTATCTTCTCATTTTAATATGGGAGTGTGCATTATAGACATTATTGATGATATTTTACCTTCTTACCTGCTAAATGTAAGAAAATGTTTACTAAATATATACTATGTGGTTCTCCTTATTAATAACCCAACCCTAAACACTGTAGATGACTCCTCCATATTTTTCCCCAATTCATATGATTCACTAGTGACACATGCTTGCATTGCAACCACCAATCTTCGAAATCACACTAGTGCTAAGCATTCACACTTTTCACAACCTAGAAGCACAACACTTTTGACTTCTGACCTTCCATTCACTCTAGGCATAAGGAACTCACCCTATTTTTAGTTCGACCCAATCATCTAATGGATGTGCTAACAAATCCATATGGATTTTTCCACCTTTGATGGACCTTTCTACATAATGTCACATATAGTCAAATATTTATCCTACAATTACACCTCATAGAACATTAATCTGGCATGATGATGCCTTCTAGTTCCAACAGCAAGTGCAAGGTGATCCTTTGTGCCTCGGGTCTCGGCTCCAACCAAATTCCTTTAGTTATGCATTATTATTTCTTCCACCTATTAAAGTGGTGTTTCTTCCTCACATAGAGAGTTCCACTAAATCTAGTGAAGTGTAAGGTACCATTCCACCTATGAAGGATAATCGTTTCAATCAACCAAAATTCAATGTTTCTAAACAATAATAGGAAGACTAGGATTTTGTCAATGAATTTGAGTGTGGTCAACAACAAATTAACCATTGAGATTTCTTTATATGTTATTCCCTTCCCTCAAGACAATTTAATCGACTATCCTTTCCAACAACAATTAACTCTAGGAAAATCAGCATGTCTTCAATGACATGGGTGTGATCAACAACTAGCAAACTTTTTAGAGTCCTTGATATGTTATTCTTTTCTCTCAAGACAATTTCATTGATCACATTTTGGTTCTTATTACATTTTATTTTTATAAACTTGGCAATGTACAACTATGGCACAATTAGATCTTTTCTCAAAATTGATTGTATCTTTTTTTGTCTGTTTGTATTTTTAGTAATAATTTCTTTCTCATGGGGAGATATGTGATTTCTTATATGTTGTTGCCAAATGTTTCTACATAAATATTTCAAACATGAATACATAATATGCAAAAAATACATATTTATCTAGATTAGATGTTTACCCTATATCAATCCCATTTACTAGGTGGGTAAGATGACAAGGGAAATGGGGTCATTAGGAGGGGGTAATTTCCCTTACCCGTGCACTCTACAGGGTAAGGGTAAACCTTCACTATCCATATACCCTCCCCATCAATAACCCTAATTCTTGTCACAGGATGACTCAATGGTCTTCTTGAGTATGGTGAGAAGATTCTTATTTGTCACTTATATGACTCCCTTCATCTATGTACGATATGGTAGCATGCAATTGTGCTTAGTGGTACAGGAATCCAAATAATCTTGTAGTAATTTAGCAATGAACTTTCTATTGTTTTTTACATGATCTCACTAGAAATACAATATCTATTGATGATGTTGTTTTTAGAGGAACTTTATCACCTATTATGTTGAAGCAACATAGATTATTACTTATTTAACCCAGTCTTGAACCCATGTGATTGCCACAAATGCCCATGCAGACTTCTTATCTGACTTCACCTACTTCAACACTAGTTCGGTTATCTAGATCATATGTACAATGTTTCAACACCTAGTGTTTACTATTTCACAATGTGTCTATTCTCTTTTTGTAGTTTCCTCATGGAAAGGATGAACTTCTTCGAAATGATTGATGTTGTAGAGCCATGATCGACCATCATATAATGTCTTTTCAATTCCATTTGCATGCTATAGGAAAGTCATGGCAACAATTTTTCCTCAAAGTAAAAGCTTTCCAAGTCTTGGATGTGCATCTAGGAAACTAGGGTTGCTAGTGTGTCAACATAGGTGTTATCACGCTTGTAGTGAGTGAACTTAATCACAACAAGCTTCTCTACTAGCTTGGTGAGTAACACTTGATATGTGATGAGATGTTCTAAATCCATCTTCCATTCACAATGGATTTTTGCAGTAAAATATCATCGATAACTTGAGTTGGCATACTCCTATCTTCTTGGATCCCTAGAGGCCCAATATACACCCCCCATATTGCTACACTATTAGTTTCTTACAAATGAAGGTAGTGTGAGATAGAGATATATTCTCTATTGGGGTTAATGGGATGATAGTGATTATGTTTACATGTTGCTTTGGAGCATCATCGAATAACAATTTACAAGTGTAGGCATCTATTGACATACCTAGGATAGTAGTGTCAACCATGTCAATTTCTTCTTTGGGGAACTTAGAGTCTTCATCATCCATATTATTTTTGGATTCTCTATCAATTGGTTAGAGCGGTTGGGCTTTTATATACTTCATGCGGGCATTTATGATGTCAAATTCATAAATAAAAAATTGTCATTTGGTGAATCATATGAGGAAAGTTGAACATTCAAATAGGATCATTACATGAAACCCATTGAACAGGGTACATCAATATCATATATTTGTAGTGGCATGAACTACAGAGAGATAGTTTGTATCAACTAGGTGTACCTTCACTCACTTTCCAAATTGAACATATAATAGATAGCATGTTCAAATTTGTGGACTTATTGAGCTAGCATCCATATGATAGATCATTTTGTGATTGATAAGAATAATGTTAACATATAATTGTGAATAGGTGGTTTGAGAACCATTGTGTTGAACATGTACTTCTAGATTTTTTCAATGTAGCTTGACATTTATCATCCAAGTTTCATTTTAGTTTTTGCTTAGAAGCTTCAAGATGGGTTTTCAAACCAATGTTAGCTTTGTGACAAAGTGACCAGTCTATTGGAGTCTTCTTAGTAGGCCTCAAATCTCCTTATAAATAGGTAAGTAGGTAACTCAAAATTTTCTTAAGATTTCCAAGATTTGACCTTGATACTTCATTGAATAACAATATAGCATACTAGGTTTCCTAAAATGACACCAAACTTACTTTTTTTTCATATTCATTTGAAGTGAAAATTGTTATGCTGAAATTTTGTAATCATGTCATCTACTTATACCTCAATCTTTTATGTGCATGATATCGTGGAAGAGAGAACCCATGGATGTAGCATCCCTCAAGCACACAAGAGTGCATGCACATATAAGCAATGAAACATTGTCCATAATGTGATTTCACTCAAGGGAAGTCACACCAACCATGAGTATCATAACAATAACAAAAACATCCCACATATTTGAAAGTGTACAAACAATTCTCATATTTTTCTTTAAAAAATAAGCTACAAAAGATTCTTTATGCATTCTCTTCAGGAAACTAAACATAACAAAAGGAAACATTACTTCTAACATATTCTATCTTATTGAGGACTCCACCAAATCGAGTCTTTGGAAATCCTTGAGTTGGATGGAAGATGTCTCTAGCCTTGCTAATGCTCTTCACCTAAGAAGGTTGTGTCCCCAACCATGCTTAAAACTCATTAAGTGGAATTCAAGGTTTTATAACATAAAAATAACATATACTTTGAAAGAAAATATTTAACATCATGAACATCAAAAGTGATTTCTTATCATTATTCTTTCATTTTAATTATATAAGAGATCTCAGGTTTGCACCAAAGTACCTCTTCCCTTTGCATTGAATTTCCTCTTGAATCTTCCAAAAGTGCCTCATGATTTGCATGTAAGTGCCTCTTGGATTGAACAGAAGTGCCTTGCACCAAAGTGCCTCTTGTTTTGCTCTAAGGAGCCTCTTAGTGAGGATCTTATATAAGGATAATTGTCTTAACTTTAATCTTAAAAGCTTTTTATCTTGATCTTAAATCATTTTCTTGACATGCATTCAAAGTGATATAATAGCTCTTAAAATAGAAGACCATATAATGACTCTTCTGATCTTATAATTTTATCTTTATTAAAGAAATTGAAGAATAGATAATACATTCATATCATTGCATGTAATTTGTACCTATAGCTTATACATACCCATTAATTATGTTCAAAGTGCATGGACCAATTAAAGTTCCTAGAGAAATTCCTAGTGGATTCAATGAAGTAGATCAACCATAGTGCCTTGTTGAAAGAATCCCAAATCATGCCATTCTAGATTTAAAATTAATTAATAATTAATAATCAACATAATTCTAGGGTTTCATGGTTATTTGATAGTTAAGGGATATTCAAGTCCAAAGCTATATTAAAATCAAGCTAAACATGTTTCTTGGATATTTATCATTCCAATGACTATTTACACGGGATTCTCTAACATTAGATGAATTAGATACACATATATTAAGCCTAGATCAATCAAAAACTCTAGAAAAGCAATGTGTATGTCTTCCTTTATTACCAAATAGGTGTGGCCCTATTGAGGGTTTCAAATTAAAAATTGAACACTAGTCTTAGGATCACATAGAAAACATGTGCGGACAATAACAAATATGGGTGCAAAAACTCGGATATGCCAATTTCACCATGACATGAAATAAACACAAAGCTTGGATTGGATCATACCATCATCAATATCATTTTTTTATCAAATCACCTGACAAAATAACGTTTCTTGTTGCTACCATAAACTAGATAACATGTAGAGAACAATAATAATGAACTTGAATCCAAAAGCTCAATTTCATGAAAAACTACCAAAAACCAAAGTGTTGGTTATCTTCCTCATAGTGTTACAAAATTGGTAAGCCAAAGCTCATGCCTTGAGGTGGCTTCCACCATTAGAGCAGGTCCATCCATGGTCCAAGAGTAGAAAAACTTGAGAATCATCAATCAAATACTCGCATCATCAAAAATTTGGATCATCATGAAGCCTAAAGCTAATCGAATAGTGGTACAGGTCTTGACAAATTCTCACAAGATAAGAATGGAGTGACAAAGGGGATCCTAGGAATTATTGATCGTCTTGCCAAATTAGTAGAAGGTAAATATCTATGATTAAATATAGATTTATTTTGTATCTTTTTCACTGGTGGGGAATGGATGAGGCCTCAGGACAACCTCCACTTGCATGCCAATGGAGAAGGAGTTCATGGAGATGCCAACATGTATTTGAGGGTATGGGAATGCATCTGTGGGAATCATGAAAAATTTATGGGGGTTGCATGATCAATTTCGAGGGTTTAAATATATAGCTTGAGGTTTGTAAGATCCTATGATGCCTATGGGGGTGTAAACCTTAAATAACAATGGACGGTTTCATATGGGAGTTTGCAAGGTAACGAACTATATGAGATTAGGGATCAATCTCTTCCTCTAAATTTTAGGAATGTTTAGGACAAATCAGTTTCTTGTGGGATTTTCCTAGAAGAGAGAGATCTTGGAGGTAAATTTAGAGATGAGGGAGATTCATGTTCCTATTAACACCCAAAACTACACAAGGTAGTAAAGAAGGAGGATCCCTCAAATCCAAATCCTACAACTTTAAAAAGGCCCATGTCTAAAAGGGAACCATGTATAACACTCAAACTTAGTCCAAGTTGCTTAGACTAAAGTCTATACTAATCATGATTATCTTATTCAGGATAATCTAGTTAATTAGGTAATATTCTCCCTAAACTAGATTGAAGCATCTAGGATTATTCAAAAGTTACCAAAAATTTTACCTAACTCGAGGGTGAGGAACCTGATTTTCCTAATTGTTTTGTGTTTGGGATTATAGGTTTATTAGATTTCTTTTTGAAGTTCAAGGATTATTTAAGCATTAATAATTACCCAAAAATACTTTATCAAATTTTGGTAAAAGCTACATTATCTCGTAATATATGCATACAAAAGGTATATTGGACTACAATCAAATTAATGAAGGTTGTTTAGTTACTTCAACCTAATTATGTTATTAATGTCTATTTTAGGACGGTTTAGTTAAAATGAAATTACATTATTATAGGAATTGATAGGTAATGTTTCAAACATGATCAGACATTATTATGAGGTAAAAAACATCTAACTTATTCAAATTAAGTTACAGTTCTTAGGATTGGGATATTGAATGAGATCATTACTTAATTTATTTGAAATAGCTAGGTCAAACATATCCAAGGAATTAATATGTTGGGTCACCTCAGGTCAATATATTGTTATCAATTTTTTGGGTTAATTGGTACTAATTGTATTATTATTCCATACAAAAAATAAGGTTTTTAAAATGGGCTTTTCTTATTATGTTGTAAGCCTATTATTAAAATTGAGGATTGTTACAACCAACCCACCTTAGATGAATTTTGTCCTCAAAATTCTTCTTGTCCATACACCTTAGGGATTTCCTTATCCATAGTATGAACTATCTAACACCTTATGTCATACACATCAAAACGTCTACACATGTAAGGGTTAGGATTTCTAGGTCAAGTTATACCTTGGATCTACAACTAAATATTAAGATACTAGGAACCAACATGAAAAACATACTCAAAGTTTATATCCTCTTCAATTTCCCTTTACATCAATGACCTACATTCAACCTTTTGATTATTTTACTCAATTAATTAATAAATCATTTTCCTCAATTGATCTTTAATTAAATTCCATCAAATAACACCAAGATCCTCAATTATTAACCATGGTTCATTCATCAGGATGGTTTTTTATTCATGAATTATTCAAATTCATAGTACCTAACCTTGATATACATAGTGTCCTTTTAAATGTAACTAGATTAGGTTTGGATGACTATCTACTTTAGGTATTTCTACTACGCATATATATATATATGAAATCCTCATATATGTGTTAATCAAGCACTTACCCAATGATGTGAGACCCTACCAGGCTACTCTTTACCAACCTAATAGTGCAGATGTCCCATACAACATACACCAGGAGGAGGGGAAGTGATGCACAATATATCTTTTTTTCTCATAACATTTCCTCTTCAATCTCCATGTGATTAGTGTCCTCACATATCATTGGATGAAAGGTGAGGTCGTGTGGCTTGCTAATGTTGTGTTCATACTTCAAAGCTAAACTAGTTAGACAGTAGCTCCCAGTATACATGTCCTATAATGATTATAACTTCACGAATATTCGTTTCATAATTCTAATCCCAATTAGTCCTTTAATAACAATCTTCTTTAATTCTTAGCTTATATATAAACTCTAACAGTCATGTAGGTAATATCTATCATAAGAACATGAGAATAATTTCTCACCCAGTGAACGTCCATATTATGACTCTAATACCATTAATGTAACATCCCTCAAGCACACAAGAACACATTCCCATGGAAGCAATGACACATTATCCATAAAATGGTTGCACTCAAGGGAAGTCTCACCATATGCGAGTATCATAACCATAATATATAGAAACATTCCACAAATTTGAAAATGTAAAAACAATTCTCATATTGTTCTTATAAAACAAAATAAAAAAAAGGTTCTTTATACATGTTCTTCAGGAAGCTTAACATAAATTTATAATATCTTCTAAATTATGGAGTCACCTCACTAGATCAAGTCTTTAGAAATCGTTGGGAAAGTAGTAGCTCGGTGGAGAAGGCACAATCTCCCTAGAGTAAGGACCCAAGTTCGAATCTCCGGTTGTGTGCCTCAACGCTCCTTGGTCTGGTCATGCAACCCGACCTCTGAGTGAGTTTAAACGTGACCCCCAATGTGTGGATAGTTGACAGTGCAGGGGTTTATGCTATCAAGGTGGGTCTCACTTAATCACGGCCCATCCTCCGGAGTGGTTCCCACGTATCAAAAAACAATCTTTAGAAATCCTTGAGATGGATGTCAAATGGCTCTAGGCCTTGCTAATGCTCCTCACATGTGGACATTATGTCCCCAACCATTCTTAAATCATCTAGTAAGCATAACTGAAATATTTTTAACATAAAATAGCACATACTTTTAAAGAAAACGTTTAACAACATAAAAATAAAAAATTATTTCTTTTCATTATGTTTTATATTAATTATATAATAATCATTAGGTTTGGACCAAAGTGTCTCCTCTTTGAACCAAGGTGCCTCTTAAATATGTCTTTAAGAGACTCTTGGTTTGTACCAAAGAACTAGAGTCTCTTGGATTGCACCAAAGTGCCTCGCACCAAATTGCCTCTTATTTTTCTCCTTGAAGACTCTTAGTGAGGAACTAATATATGATTTATTATCTTAATATTAATCTTAAAACCTTTAAACCTTGTTCTTAAGTCTTGTTTTAACGTGCATGAAAAGTGGTATAATAACTCTTGAAATATAAAGAACATATATTGACTCTTATGATCTTATAACTTTATCTTTATAAAAGAAATTGAAGCATAAATAATCACTCATATCATTACATATACTTACATGTAGCAAATAAACATCCATTGATTATTTTTTTCGTGCATGGATCACTTACATTTCTTGGAGAAATTCCTAGTATATCTCTAAGGTAGATCACGCCTTAATTCCTTATTAATAGAATCCCAAATCACCAAGTTCTACAGTTAACATTCATTAATAATTAATAACCAATCTAATTTCTATGATTTTAGGGGTTTTAGTAGTTATAGGATATTTCAGACCAAAATAGGATTTAAATATAGGCTAAAGATGTTCGTTTGATATGGAGGTGATGAATATGTCAACCTTCAATCAACTCAATCTTTTAATGAAAAAGAGAATCTACATCACCAATAATGTCCACATGATCCTTCACAAAATGTTGTCATTGATAGGAAAACATCTACATATTATTGAGTTAGGACTGACTATGATGTTTGAAGTAGGTCTGCCTAAGTCTATGTGGGCTGAATTCTTCTGTACTAGAAACTATCTAATAAGTCATCTTCATTCACCCATTCTAGACATAAGTCACATTTTGAATTGTTTTACCGGACTAATTTCACCTATCAATATTTGAGGGTTTATGGAACCTTATGCTATCCCTACTTATGATATTACTCATGAGAAAAATTAGACCCTATGTCTTTACCTTGTATATTTATTGGATATATTACTCAATAGAATGGATACAAATGTTTGCATATACATATAAAAAAGGTTGCATCTACAAACATGTGATTTTTAATGAACAAAAACTCCCTTGCAAACATGAACCACAGAGCTACACTATAGACACTTTGATTATGGGGAGTCTTGATTATTACAACTGGAATCTAGTGACTTATACTATTCATACATATTCACAACATCCACATGTATCAAGTACTAATTCTCAACAAACCAATGTGACTATTTTTATATATGACATATTTGACACAAATCTAGTGCCTCACATCATAGACACAAGCCTTATAAACATCAATTCCATTGTCCCTACAAATTAGGAGTATACCAAATTTGGTCATTTGTCCTACTCTATCCCTTGTACAAATTTTGAACCCATACAGTGATGAATCTCACCATGGTGAATCGGTTGGTTACAATGAACTCAATCTTAAATAGAGTTATCATGAGACTTCTCCTTCTTGTATTCAAGAAATGGACATCACAGTCCCTCCTTCACCACAAAGTAGTGTCACTTTTGAGCTTACTCATCTAAGGCTGACCCGTGGAGGATAGTATGCACAATCCCAAATATGCATTACTTCTTTGAATGTTCCTATAACACCTCAAAATATAAAGGCTACTTTATAAGATACATGATAGAAAGAAACCATGAAATCTAAATTGCCATCTCTCCACAAAAACATGACATGGGGTTTAGTTGAATGAAAACCTCAGCAAAACATTGTTGGATGTAGTGGGTGTTCAAAATAAAACTAAGATGGTTCTCTAGATGGACTCAAAGCAAGGCTTGTGTCTAAGGGGTTTCATCAAGAAGAATGTGTTATTTATATGGAGATGTTTCATCCTGTTATTAAGTGTGAAACATTCAAAACAATTATGTCTCTTGCCACATCGAATAAATGGACCATCAAACAACTTAATGTACGCAACGCCTTTCTGAATGGAGTGCTTGACACTGAAGTTATTATGACTTAACCACCTGGGTTTACTGACCTCACTAAACACAACCATGTCTATAAATTGCATAAAGCCTTTTAAGGTTTTAAACAAGCTTCAAGAGCGTTCTATAACTAAATTAGACATTTTATCCTTGAACTTGGATTCAAGTGTATCTCTATTGACTCCTCTGTGATTGTTTATCATGAAAATGGTAGATTTCACTACTATTGTGTACAACTCTATACAACAACTAGAGAAAGAATTATCTCTTAGTAATTTGGGTACATCTCACTATTTTCTTGGAATACAAACTGAATAAAACATTGATGATTTTCTTCTTCACCAAAGCAAATATGTGTATGATCTTCTTCACTATGCAAACCCATCTCTACTCATGTTATTTGTTCGTTTCATCAAGAAGACAAAAAAGTGAAAGGTGATGACCTAATAGATGCTATTGAGTACCATAGAATAGTTGGATCTCTACAATAATTGACTTTGACTAAAATAGTTATCATGTATGGAGTCAATTTCACAAGTCAGTACCTACAACAACCAACAATTGTACATATGTCTCTTGTCAAAAGACTTTTGTGATTTATTAAATCTACCATACACCTTCATATTCAAATCTACTCATATGAACATCTACATCTTATATTCTATTCAGATGCAGATTGGGTAGGTTGCCTTCTCACAAGAAGGAGCAAAAGTGGAGTATATTATATCCTCCAAGGATGAACCTGTGTATCATAGTCTTCCAAGAAGTAAACAACTATGAAATGATCTAGTACCAAAGCATTGTACATGTCAAATCTCTTTCACAGTAGAAAAACTGACTTGCTTCTCCCTACTCTTCCATGATGTTCATTTACAACAACTACATCCTTCCATTCTTTTTTGTGGTAATCTCAGTGTTATACCTTATAGTCAATCCAGTATTATATTCTCAAAAAAAAACATATTGAGCTTGATTATCATTACATTAGGGATAAGGTATTATTTGGTCATATCATTACAAATTTAACCTTCTTCAAAGATCAACTTGTCTATCTCTTCACAAAGGCAGTTTAAAAGGCACATATTCAAGTACTTGATTACCAAATTGGGTCTTCGATTCTTTTGTCACCACTTTGTGGGGGGTGTTAAGGAATACGAATATTCCCACTCATATGTATTTGATGATATGTCTCTATGGATTTGGAATTTTGTGTGTCTTTTCACTTCTCTCTATGCATTATGGGTATATTTACATCAATACCCTTCTCTTCTTATTCTTTTATGGTTACTAGATAAAGCTAGATTGAACTAAACTATATATTTGGATATAAACAAGATTGACATCAGCATAAGGTAGGTGTGCCATATCCTTCCCTTTCCCTATGATTTGGAATTCAATCATAGAGGTCAAAAAATTGCACTAGATGGCTTGGATCCATCCTAGGGGATCAAGATCCATGGTATGCAAAACATATATCCACAAATATTAATGTCTTCGTCGACCTCTGATGGCTCCTCATTAGTCTCTAGCAGCAATAAGAGTTTTGGCAAAAGATTTATTAAATGAGAGTGGGGAGGGGTATTTATAGGTGGGATGAAAGGGAGAGAGAGAGTCAAAGGGTATAAGACAGTATTTCCAATAGTCAAAGGGGCCATTTTCCTCATTCGTTGGCATGTCCAACATCACCATCAATTTGTATCCAACTAATCTCCCACCAATCTTTAACACAAAAATTTTCATCAGTTATATGTGTATTTCCATTGATTCATGTACCCAAAACTTTCATCGCTTGTTTAAACCAGTAGCCATATCGGTTCTTAAATGAGTAGTTCCATTGGTTTGTACACAATTTCATCATCGTTTGACAACCCCTTAGTAACTTTGGTCAAACATTGGTTTTTAGTTTTGTGTGGTCAAAGCATGTAAATGTGTTTACAACCTATATAACTTATAAATTCTCATCACCCATTACAAGGCAACAACTCATTCATTTACAAAAGCATCATTCATCAGTTGGAAATACCCTTTTTCATCCCTTGTCCATTCCAACTGGTCATCATACTTTCATTTAATTAGTTGTTTGTAAAACAAATCATCAATTTGTAAAGACTTCTTGGTATATTGAAGCCATGTGCATATCCATGATGGGAAAAGTCACTGGTTTGCTTATCTTAGGTTCATCAATTTATTAGAAAATAGGGCAATACGACCATCTAGTTTAATATAAGGGACTGGTATCCCATGCAGCAAAGTTCAAAAGTATCCAAATAAAACAAGTTCATAAAGTTACTAATAACACCATGTGAAAAAACATATATTAAGATTGTAGCTAGACCACCAAAATGAGACAATTGTATACAAGCCAACAAATGCACATGAGATTAGAAAAATATACAAAATGGAAAGCAGATTGGCTTGGATTTGAAATGTATTTTTACCAATTGATTAAAACATTTAATTAGGGAACCAATCACCTAATTAAAACAAAAAAAATCATATTTATGAATTAAGCCAGTTCATGGCCTTTCATAAGGATAGAAGAGTGGATGGATATGCACAAAGAAGTGTAGCAATCTAAGGATCCCCTCGTTGGACTTCAGATTTTTCCCCTAAATAGCCAGAAATTCATCATTATCCTACAATTAGGTAGTTTCAAGCATTAATCTCCATAGCAAGAGATGGAAATGAGATATAAGCATGAAGATAACATTTAAAAACAAAATTATAGTGTTTACAATAATAATTCCCCAACATGGTGTATCAAAGTCACGTTTATTCCCCAAAATAGCCCACCAAAGGGGCTTATCTACTCATGCCAATGAAGAATAGAGAAATGGAGAAGAAAAAGATAGTAGAAGCCACGGAGATTGAAATAGAGGATGATGAAATCTTCTTCTCCAATAGTAACCAAAATGTCATCCTCCCTCCTATGCATGGGAAATGGAATCATAGTGGAAAAAATCCTAAAAAGTTAAGGTTTTGGGTGGACAATGATGAAATAGGGATGTAATGAGGTAGGTAGGAGGTGGCCATCAATGCTAAGAGGTAGTAACCTTTTCCTATTCTCCACCACTAATATATATAGGGGTCTAGGGTGGCTAGGGCTAAGTGGGGGAAGTTTAGGAACTGGACTATATGATGTAGTAGGGTTCCAGGGAAGAATGCTCGTTATTGAGGTAGAATGGTTATGCGATCTCTGAAGGTTAAATGGATAGGCTAGGTGGAATGGAAATTTCAAAGTAGGACAACCATTTTTTTGTCATGGCATGACCATTCTGAGCTTATGGTCATTATGGGTGAGGGATGAATTATTTGTGTAATTGATGGGATTGGAAGGGAATTTGTGAATATGGTCATTATAGCATGACATTTCTATGACCAGAACAATTGTTCTAGGAACTGCATGAGGTGAGCTTGGATTTTAAGTGGAATTTTCTATAATTGAAGATGGATTTTTGAACTTGAAAGGGAATTGAGGGGTTTTGTCACATGATGTATCTTTTATTTGTTTCTCTTGTTGTAACTCAATCAATTTGAGGGCATTATTGCACTTGGATGGTTTCTCGCTTGAATTGTGGAATTTCTTACTTTACTGACTCCTTAGAGACTCTGGGTAGACTGGACTTGGCTTCAATGGCTCCTTAGTCTCCTCTAACTATGAAGGAGTCCTAGGGGTTATCTCATCCTCATCTACCATCAATTAGACTCCAAAGTACCTAAAAACACATAAGTAATGTTCATAAATGCAATTGATAGTAATACTAATTATTGGGGGAAAACATGAATAATGAAATTTATGATGTGAATAAGTGGAAAAATGACACAAGGAGACCCAAACTAGGGCTCATTATTGATGTAGTCCTATTTTAGGGATTCACCTTATGTCTTATCGCACTTAAATACATCTAAATCTATTAGAATGCATGCCATTTCCATTATTATGTGTATTATCATCGAATGCATTATGGATGTTATTTGTGTGCTTTTCAAGTACTTGGTCATGCTTGGACGGATGGGAGAGAATAAGGGTAATCCAAAGGTTCCTTCATCATTGGAGGAGTCTAAGGAAGGCCCAAGAGCTCCCCCAACCTACCCCTAGTAACCAAGAGTCAACTCAAGCAAATAAGTCCATAGAAATCTGAAGTTGAAGAGCAAAGTGTTTGTGGCATCCAACTCACAAAAACAAGATTAACTAAGCAGAAGCATTCGTTAGCAGTGAATTACCAAAAATCACTAAAAAATAAAACCATTTTATAGAGAGGTTTACACATAGGAAAACTCTTTTACAAAGAACTGAAGTAATTTAATTACATACTAGTTTACAAGTATATGTCATGTATCATCTTTTTCTGAGAATTACAAGCATCAACTGCCCTGTTAAACTAAACACAGGCGGTATAAAATCTCGAGGCACTGAGCCAAAATCTCAAAAGCACTAAGTACTACTGCGAGGACCTGAGAGTACAGAGACGACACATAGGACTCTATGTACATTTATACAAGGCATATCAGCTAGTGTCTCCACCAGAGACTTCACTGATGTCCCTGCTGCTGATGTTGATGTCCTTCACCTACTGAAGGATTACTACCTCCTCATCTGCATCCACCTAAAAATTTGGTTCCCACGAGGGTGAGACAATTGTAAAATTTCCCCAGCGAGAGATATAACTCTTCGTCAGAAACATTATTATTTAAGTTTAATAAGATAAATCTAAACAGAGGAATCGTAATTGTTTGACAGCAGTTAATTCATTGTCTAACAAATTAGAACATTAATCTTAACTAAAGCCTTTCAGCTATAACCTGAAATAGTAGCATGTCCCTTATCCAATAAGGAATATGAAGAATATGTATAACATTTATCCGCTATATTAAGTAGGATAAGATCAACCAATATTTCTCATATTTCAACTTTATACAAATACACTACACAGCTGATTATCTTTTACACATTATGTGTCAAACTGCAATTAGCTTGCCAGGGTATATTGACATCTTCCCTATAGAGTTATAGCCGCAGCATATACTCTCTTCAGGATTAGATCACTCAGCTAATGCCTGACATTGTGTTGTGGAGTCATGGCCTATAGCCATACTCTTCTAACAAAATATTGGGATCTTAATCCCTCATATCATCAAGTACATTTCCATTTCTTAACAAGTTCATCATCATGATTATAGAATATGGGTATTCAAATCCTTAATTCATCATAGAATACTTGTTACCGCATAACAGGTAACTTAATACCTTTAGGTCATTTGACCAAGGTAAGCATGATTCTTACTACACTAGCATTCCACATAGTTCACAAAGCTCATATCACCTCTTGTTATCCCTTAATAGGCAACAAGGCATATTATGGCTTATGAAGCTCATAAACAATTTTAATAATTAAAACATCATATGGCACACAGGGCTCATTAATTTCAAGAGACCTCTCACTAAGCAACAAAGCATATGAAGGCTTATAAGGCCTATAAAACATTTTCAATATACAGAGCATCATAGCCCATACCTGGCTATGCTCATCATCTCAACATACCTGCATGATTAGTACTCATGATAACAATTATAATGCTTTTATATCAGCATCATGCAACACAAAGTAATACCAATATTCCCTTTTTAGGGTTAGGATTCCTCTTACATATCATCACCCTCCATTAGGGTTTTCCACAATAACCATTTAGGTTCTTAAGATCATGTTATTAATGATCAAACCTTAATTCATTGCTCCACACAGCTAGGAGTCAACATTGATAACATAAGCATTTAATCATGCTTATTTATTCTCATCATTTATCATTAAATGAATTATCACACAGAATATGAGTTCCTCTCTCAACATTACCAGAATATGATTACATCATACTCAACATCACATTTATCATGTAATGTATTTGTCATAAGTCACTTATTTAGAATATACAACCATTGCCCATGATATGGACTCATCTTTGAGTTAGGAACTATTGATATAAGGATATCCATTATCAACCTCGTTAGATATTACATTCGTCAATATATTAATCACTACTCCATTATTAGGAATAGGATTTTCCATATTTATAAATTAAGGTTCACATAGCATCTCCCATATATATATGGATTTCACATAACATCACTCTTCATTAGAGTTTCATATAACATCCTTCTATATCAGGGTTTCACATAGTGTTACCTGAAATTAGGATTTCACTTGACATCTCCCTAAATTAGGGTTTCACATAGCATTACCCTGTATTAGGGTTTATTATATCCTATTACCCAAATTAGGATTAGGATGCACTATTCACTTCAGATTAGGGTTTATCATGTCCTTTTAACCAAATTAGGGTTTACTGTAACATTACATAACGTTACCCTGGATTAGGGTTTCACTCAGTATTGCCCTAATATTAAAATGAGGGCTCATCAATCTTCTCAATCAGGGTTTCATGATCTCTTTATTAAGGATCACACCCTAATTACATATTTTGATCATAATGAGAGAATTAGGGCTTAGGTATGTAAGCATTCCTCTCTCTCTTTCTCTCTCTCTCATCCTCTCTAGGATGTTAAGTAGTTCAAGATTGATCTAGGTCAGATTTTCATTTAAGTACACACAGTTAGGGTTAACCTTTATAATCACCTCTCATCTACATCATTAATAATCCAGTAGCTAATTGAACTTTAATCATATTAGGTATTCAAATGGTTTGACCAATTGAACCTCAAATGATCTTGGTCACTTAGACTTCAAACGGTCTTGACCAAATAAGTTCAAACGGTTTAAAACCGTTTAGCAATGTTGGTGCTTGAAACTATTTAGACAACACATTTTGAAACCAAATGAACTTGGGTCTCCAAACGGTTTGAGACTGTTTGGTCCCAAACATTCTTGAGACCGTTTGGTCCCAAACGTTCTTGAGACCGTTTGATCCTAAATGGTCTTGAGAATGTTTGGACTCAAACGGTCTTAAGACCGTTTGGTCCAAACTCTCTCAAAACCGAATGGACCAAAAGGGTCTTCCATCACTTAGTCAATTTAGGGTTTCAATCATTGAACCATATATCAATTGAACCACTAATTTATTATTCAATTGAACCATTGAATCACCCTTCAATTGGACCTTCAATCAGGGTTTTGAACCCAATTGAACTAAGGTTGATAACCAAGAAACCATCAATTTAGGGCTTTGAAATCAAGGAACCATCAATGGTTGACATTGTGGAACTAATTCAATTGAAATCATTGGATTATCATCAAACCATGACATGACCTGACCTCAAACGGTCTTGAGGCCGTTTGGATGACCTCCAAATGGTCTTGAGACCGTTTTCCCATTCCATCATTGAAATTTGTGAAGTTCCATTAGGGTTTGCATCATAGAATTGATCATTCAATTGAGCTATTGATTGTATTTCAATTTGATATCACTGGATCTTCAACCAACTATTCATACTTCATCATAAACTTCCAAACAGTCTTGGTTGACCTCCAAACGGTCTTGAGACCGTTTGGGTGACCTCCAAATGGTCTTGAGACCGTTTGGGTTAGTCAACCCAAAAATTAAATCAATCAATTTAGGATTTCAGCACTCAACCCGATTAGGGTGTCTAATTGGAGGATTGTCTATATATTGAATCAATCAATTGGATCCATTGGATCATCATCCAACATATACTAGGGTCCTGACCTCAAATGGTCAACCCATCCAAATGGTCAACCCTTCTAAATGGTTTGGGATCCAAACCTCCAAACGGTTTGCAAACTGTTTGGTCTCCAAATGGTTTGGTGAAATCGATTGGACCAAAATTTATGAAACCGTTTGCAATAGATATTTGTGGAGGAGTGTGCTTTTGATGATGTCATCATCATCAAGCTATAAACCCACAAAGATTGCTGTGATTTTCATGGTGATTGCAACAATCATTCAAATAAAATTTCGGGAATAAAGAAGGAATCAATAATTGTTAAAGATATGGAATCAATAACAAAGTTCAAGGGTTCAAGTTATATAACCCACCTTTAATTGAGATCCAAAGCTTCAAGATTCACGTCAAAAATGGTGGACAAAGATTTCTTAATCCACAAGGTTCGTCCCTCAAGCTTTTGAATGAAAAGGATTGGCTAGAGTTGAAGATTGAGTGAAGATAAGAAGAAATCATGCATTGATTTTCGATTTCCACCATGGAATCAAGGTGAAAGAAGGTCAAGAAGCTTACCAACAGGTTGGGAGTCGTCCTCCTGTTGATCCAAGATCCCTTGGTCGTTTTTTCAAGCAAGAAGTGAAAGTGGTTTCGAAATTACCCTTTCAACTCATGGATAAAGGAGCATATATATGAATTTTATTGAAAATTCATTTAAGAGAGAGAAAGTAGGGATTATCTCCTCCATTACTTGCCACTTGCTTCCTTCCCTTCCTTAGATATGAGTCTATCTTCCTTGCCTCATATTCCTCTCAATTATCCACGATTTAAAGTAAAACAAACTAAGCACCTTAAATTATATTATAATAATATCCATAAGTGAGTGGATATTTCTTTTTCTTATAATAATGTGAGTGGGTTCTTCACCTCCTTAAGATATTTTCGTTGCCTTTGCAAGGCACAAGGACGTCCACATATATGGATTTCAACCAACACAATTTTGGTTGAAAGGCACTTCAATTAACATATTTATTTTTGCATTAAATTGAAGTAAAGTTCCAATTATGCTTAAATCTTGATTACTTTAATATCAAGATTCTCTCTCTTCCAAAGAGGTACAAATGAGATGCCCCTCTCATTTTATTTGCTCTACATGATGACAAGAAACATTAGGGACTATTTTGAAGTGGTAAATTGCATATTGAACCCTGGGTTTTGGGTAAATTGCACATTACTTCAAAACTGGGTTTTAATGCACAAACATTGCTTTATCATCTCTTTCTTGGTACTCAGGCTACCACAAGCCATACCTCTACATCATATTCATTCTCATGATGCTTCAACACATGAGGAACATATTATCATGTACAATTTGCAATTTAACCCCTCAACTTGGGTAATTTGCACTTTAGTCATCAACAAGTAAAACATTATTTCAACATTGTACAAAATGGACTAAAATTGAAATATAAGTTCCTCTTGAGCCTTAATTACTTTTCAAAAGATAATATCAATCATATAATCAACTTTATCAAGAAAAACATCTAGGGTTAAGCATAACCCAGGTCAGGGATGTTACAAATTATAAACCCCTAACAAAGATTTTGTCCCCAAAATCCCAGGAAAAGGAGAGACAGATTTTATTCATTTATTATACCATCAAGTCTCCACATAACATCTTAATGTCATGGAGATACCATAGATATGTAATCCACACAAAGTTTCTTCCCCCACATGGTTATTCTAGAGAAATACTTTTAGCTTGATAAACTTTTCCACCAATTACCATTGTTCCTTCCATTAGTTCAACCTTTTAAATGTTTATGTTTATGCAGAGCATAAACCCCTAACATATGATGTCCATATTATTTTTTGTAACTAGATTGATTTCATAGTTGGCCAATATAGATAGCCAACATAAGTCATCTATTATTTCTCAGATACCAGAATCCTTACCTTGGTATTCATCATATGTGTTGAGAACACATCTCATCCTTATCATATTCATTTCTCTATTGTTACCACCAAAGGTACACATGCACAAGGTATTTCTTTTATTTTAGGACATTGCTTGTTCCATATATCATTATCTTAGAACCAAAGTCCAAAGCAAACTAATACTTTTCTAAGTATCCATCAACAGATTATTTCTAATCCATGTACATCAAATGTCATAATACTTACTCGATTGTCATATTAATGAAAGGAAGAAACATAAAGGAATATACTCCTATCAATACCCAAGGTTTTTTATCAAAGGGGAAACATATATATTTAGCAGAGGTAATCCACTCGGCAATCCTTTATTTGTTTGGGAAAGTTCACTTAGCAAACCCTATGTAGTTGGGAAAGTTCACTCAGCAATTCCTTATGTAATTTGGGAAAGTTCACTTAGCAATCCTTATTTAATTGGGAAAGTTCACTTAGCAATCCCTTATGTTATGGGGAAAGTTCACTTAGCATCCTATGTAATTGGGAAAGTTCACTGAGCAATCCCTATGTTATTTGGGAAAGTTCACTTAGCAATTCCTATTTAATTGGGAAAGTTCACTTAGCAATTCCTATTTAATTGGGAAAGTTCACTTAGCAATTCCTATTTAATTAGGAAAGTTCACTGAGCAATCCCTATTTAATTGGGAAAGTTCACTTAGCAATTCCTATTTAATTGGGAAAGTTCACTTAGCAATTCCTATTTAATTGGGAAAGTTCACTAAGCAATTCCTATTTAATTGGGAAAGTCCACTGAGTAATTCCTATTTATTTGGGAAAGTTCACTTAGCAATTCCTATTTAATTGGGAAAGTTCACTTAGAAATTCCTATTTAATTGGGAAAGTTCACTGAGCAATTCCTATTTAATTAGGAAAGTTCACTGAGCAATTCCTATTTAATTGGGAAAGTTCACTTAGCAATTCCTATTTAATTGGGAAAGTTCACTGAGCAATCCCTATTTAATTGGGAAAGTTCACTTAGCAATTCCTATTTAATTGGGAAAGTTCACTGAGCAATCCCTGTTTAATTTCATTATACTCACTAGATTGTTTTAGAATGACTACTTGATCAGAGTAATCAGAAAGATAACAATCTAAGAGTTCCATACTTGCCTTATCTCCAATAATCATATACATGGCCAGGGTATACAAGTATTGAGATTAGGTAGTATGCACTTTATTTACTATCATGTTCCTTACTTTTCATATCATTATACACACAGGATTTTTCATTCTTGGATTTTCTTCAGGCATCACTTCTATATCTCATCTTTTATCACACAGATAAGAGAGATTATAAGGCATTTTAAGGAATACTTAGTAAAATGTAAATTCTCATCATCCTTGTGTCCTTATAGGACTAGTCAAAGGAAGTTCAAAAACAACTACTTTCTTATTTTTAACACATAGAATCATGAAATGAAATATCAAAATGAATCTATTTTATTTGACCTGTCACAACCCGAGGGTTGACTATTGCATCAGATTGATTCATTGCATAGAACCTCAAAGTTGCTTGTTGTTGACCATGTGCTTGATTGTTAGGTGTTGATGAACCAGCTTGGAACGCTCGTCCACACCCTCTATTATTACTAGAAAATTGCCTCCTTTGTGAGCCTTGCTAACTCTGCCTTGGAGGTAGAGTCACCACTGAATTCCCGTCTGGACAATCTTTTGCTAGATGTCCCGGTTGTCTACATTGGTAATAGATCCTGGTCACAAAATAGGGTATGTGAGATCCATTCATCGATGTTGATGCTATGTCGGGGGCTCTACTTAGATCAATACTACGGTTCCTACCCCTACTTGACATCCATTGCATCTGGGTATGGAATCTCGATGGTGCTGCCGATACAGAAAATCTCGGCTTCTTAAAACTTTCAGATCTTTGTCCTTGAGACTGAGTATACACCTTCTAACCACTGGTATGTCATTTCTCAATTTCAGACCTTTCTATCCTCCTTACTGACTCCACAAAGGTGGAAAGCCTCTTCATGTTCTCTAAAGCAGACACATGAGTGGTCAGTTCAGCATTCAACCCCTTCTCAAAATGTCGAATTCTTTCCTCATCATTAACTGCCATATGCGGACAAAACCGTAACAGCTCCATCAACCTAGCTTCATACTCACTAACGTTCATCTGTCCTTGTCTGATCTTCTCAAATTGAGAGATCTTCTCATCTAGATATGTATTAGGGAAGTATCTACTGACGAATTCTTGTCGGAATACCTCATATCCAATTTCTTCGCCTGGTCTCTTATCTTCTTCTACAATCCACCAGTGACCAGCACTCCCTTTTAGGAGGTACATTGCATGTCTTACCTTCTCGGCTTCAGGGATATCAAGGATCCTGAAAGCCTTCTCCAGCTCCGTTAGCCACAAATCAGCATCTACTGGATCAGCTGTACCAGCATAATCTATGGCTTCAACCCGGCGAAGTCTCTCAAAAGTCTTGTCGGCTCCATATCCCTCATTATGGGTTGGTGCCCTAGGTGCATGTGGTGGCATCCTATCTGCCATATCTGTCATGGTCGCCATAAACTACCCGAATAGGGTATGGAAAGTTGGATTCTCTAATGTAGCTTGATCAAGATGAGGAATCTCAGGTACGGGTTCCTCCCTAGCTTGATCCCTTGCACCTCCTCTTGGTGCAGCAACACTGCTCTCAGCAACATGTTCTTCATGTGATCCAGACATCTTCAAGTTCTTCTTCTCCTATGTGGGCAGAAGATACTATCATATAAACTGGAAGACACTAGAACAGACTCAACAACCTTAATCATATGTCTCTGTAGACTCAGTGAACCTAGAGCTCTGATGCCACTAAATTGTGGCATCCAACTCACAAAAACAAGATTAACTAAGCGGAAGCATTCGTTAGCAGTGAATTACCAAAAATCACTAAAAATTAAAACCATTTTACAGAGAGGTTTACACATAAAAAAACTCTTTCACAAAGAACTAAAGTAATTTAATTACATACTAGTTTACAAGTATATGTCCTGTATCATCTTTTTCTGAGAATTACAAGCATCAACTGCCCTGTTAAACTAAACATAGGTAGTATAAAATCTCGAGGCACTGAGCTAAAATCTCAAAAGCACTAAGTACTACTCTGAGGACCTAAGAGTACAGAGATGACACATAGGACCCTATGTACATTTATACAAGGCATATCAGCTAGTGTCTCCACCTGAGACTTCACTGCTGTCCCTGCTGCTACTGTTGTTGTCCTTCACCTACTGAAGGATTCCTACCTCCTCGTCCGCGTCCACCTAAAAATGTGGTTCCCATGGGGGTGAGACAATTGTAAACTTGCCCCAGTGAGAGATATAACTCTTTGCCAGAAACATTATTATTGTAGTTTAATAAGATAAATCTGAACAGAGGAATCATAATTGTTTGACAGCAGTTAATTCATTGTCTAACAAATTAGAACATTAATCTTAACTAAAGCCTTTCAGCTATAACCTAATAGAGAAGCATGTCCCTTATCCAATAAGGAATATGAAGAATATGTATAACATTTATCCGCTATATTAAGCAGGATAAGATCAACCAATATTTCTCATATTTCAACTTTATACAAATACACTACACGGCTGATTATCTTTTACACATTATGTGTCAAACTGTAATTAGCTTTCCAGGGTATATTGACATCTTCCCTATAGAGTTATAGCCGCAACATATACTCTCTTCAGGCTTAGATCACTCAGCTAATGCCTGACATTGTGTTGTGGAGTCATGGCCTGTAGCCATACTCTTCTAACAAAATATTGGGATCTTAATCCCTCATCTCATCAAGTACATTTCCATTTCTTAACAAGTTCATCATCATGATTATAGAATATGGGTATTCAAACCCTTAATTCATCATAGAATACTTGTTATCGCATAACAAGTAACTTAATACCTTCAGGTCATTTGACCAAGGTAAGCATGATTCTTACTACACTAGCATTCCACATAGTTCACAAAGCTCATATCACTTCGTGTTATCCCTTAATAGGCAACAAGGCATATTATGGCTTATGAAGCCCATAAACAATTTTAATAATTAAAACATCATATGGCACACAGGGCTCATTAATTTTAGGTGACCTCTCACTAAGCAACAAAGCATATGAAGGCTTATAAGGCCTATAAAACATTTTCAATATACAGAGCATCATAGCCCATACCTGGCTATGCTCATCATCTAAACATACCTGCATGATTAGTACTCATGATAACTATTATAATGCTTTTATATCAGCATCATGCAACACAAAGTAATACCAATATTCCCTTTTTAGGGTTAGGATTCCTCTTACATATCATCACCCTCCATTAGGGTTTTCCACAATAACCATTTAGGTTCTTAAGATCATGTTATTAATGATCAAACCTTAATTCATTGCTCCACACAGCTAGGAGCCAACATTGATAACATAAGCATTTAATCATGCTTATTTATTCTCATCATTTATCATTAAATGAATTATAACACAGAATATGAGTTCCTCTCTCAACATTACTAGAATATGATTACATCATACTCTATTAACTTGGCTTAACCTTTTCTTAAGGTATGTTAGCATACACTTATCAAGGTGCATTACATCTCAATGTAACAATTGACATGACAGACTTCATGTGTCACTCTTCCAAATATATTGGATTTAAAACACATCAAGGTATATCAGTCTTGAGGTGCTGGATGTAATATCTATCATATCTTGATGTATCACCTCCCTCATCACCTTTATTCTTACTTGAGTTCATCCACTCAGCTTGTATTAGGGTATTCCCCATCTTAATACTTTATGCACCAGTTCATCACATTTTTCATGTAATGTATTTCTCATAAGTCACTTATTTATAATATACAACCATTGCCCATGATATGGACTCATCTTTGAGTTAGGAACTATTGATATAAGGATATCCATTATCAACCTCGTTAGATATTACATTCGTCAATATATTAATCACTACTCCATTATTAGGAATAGGATTTTCCATATTTATAAATTAAGGTTCACATAGCATCTCCCATATATATATGGATTTCACATAACATCACTCTTCATTAGAGTTTCATATAACATCCTTCTATATCAGGGTTTCACATAGTGTTACCTGAAATCAGGATTTCACTTGACATCTCCCTAAATTAGGGTTTCACATAGCATTACCCTGTGTTAGGGTTTATTATATATTATTAGCCAAATTAGGATTAGGATGCACTATTCACTTCAGATTAGGGTTTATCATGTCCTTTTACCCAAATTAGGGTTTACTATAACATTACATAACGTTACCCTGGATTAGGGTTTCACTCAGTATTGCCCTAATATTAGAATCAGGGCTCATCAATCTTCTCAATCAGGGTTTCATGATCTCTTTATTAAGGATCACACCCTAATTACATATTTTGATCATAATGAGAGAATTAGGGCTTAGGTATGTAAGCATTCCTCTCTCTCTTTCTCTCTCTCTCATCCTCTCTAGGATGTTAAGTAGTTCAAGATTGATCTAGGTCAGCTTTTCATTTAAGTACACACAGTTAGGGTTAACCTTTATAATCACCTCTGGTCTACATCATTAATAATCCAATAGCTAATTGACCTTTAATCATATTAGGTGTTCAAATGGTTTGACCAATTGAACCTCAAATGATCTTGGTCACTTAGACTTCAAACGGTCTTGACCAAATAAGTTCAAACGGTTTAAAACCGTTTAGCAAGGTTGGTGCTTGAAACCGTTTAGACAACACATTTTGAAACCAAATGAACTTGGGTCTCCAAACGGTTTGAGACCGTTTGGTCCCAAACGTTCTTGAGACCGTTTGATCCCAAACGGTCTTGATAATGCTTGGACTCAAACGGTCTTAAGATTGTTTGGTCCAAACTCTCTCAAAACCGAATGGACCAAAAGGGGTCTTCCATCACTTAGTCAATTTAGGGTTTCAATCATTGAACCATCTATCAATTGAACCACTGATTTAGTATTCAATTGAACCATTGAATCACCCTTCAATTGGACCTTCAATCAGGGTTTTGAACCCAATTGAACTAAGGTTGATAACCAAGAAACCATCAGGGCTTTGAAATCGAGGAACCATCAATGGTTGACATTGTGGAACTAATTCAATTGAAATCATTGGATTATCATCAAACCATGACATGAACTGACCTCAAACGGTCTTGAGGTCGTTTGGATTACCTCCAAATGGTCTTGAGACCGTTTGCCCAATCCATCATTGAAATTTGTGAAGTTCCATTAGGGTTTGCATCATAGAATTGATCATTCAATTGAGCTATTGATTGTATTTCAATTTGATATCACTGGATCTTCAACCAACTATTCATACTTCACCATAAACTTTCAAACGGGCTTGGTTGACCTCCAAACGGTCTTGAGACCGTTTGGGTTAGACAACCCAAAAATTAAATCAATCAATTTAGGATTTTAGCACTCAACCTGATTAGGGTGTCTAATTGGAGGATTGTCTATATATTGAATTAATCAATTGGATCCATTGGATCATCATCCAACATATACTAGGGTCCTAACCTCAAATGGTCAACCCATCCAAATGTTCAACCCTTCTAAATGGTTTGGGATCCAAACCTCCAAACGGTTTGCAAACTGTTTGGTCTCCAAACGGTTTGGTGAAACCAATTGGACCAAAATTTATGAAATCATTTGCAATAGATATTTGTGGAGGTGTGTGCTTATGATGATGTCATCATCATCACGCTATAAACCCACAAAGATTGTTGTGATTTTCATGCTGATTGCAACAATCATTCAAATAAAATTTCGGGAATAAAGAAGGAATCAGTTTTTTTTTGGTCGGAAAAAAACTCGTGTTACTATTGTGAAATACCATAGGTACAAAACATAGCACCCCCTAATCCTATAAGAGGATTACCAGAAAAAAAAAACACCAGAGGACAACTAACGGTCTTGCACAGAAGACCCAAACAGAAAGACAAGGACTCAAACCTAGACCAACACACGAGAAAGCAATCATACAAGCCACACAGAAAAAACTCACACCCTAATCTGATGAAGAGTTGCACATACAATAAAGCCCACCCAGAAAGAGAACAGATACATCAAAGAGGATGAAGAAAATCTACCAGCCTGTACTCGACTTATTGAAGGGGTACCAAGTAGAGAACCATCTTTCATCAACTTCATACGCAACAAAACGTTGGCAGCATCAACCTGTAAACCCGTCAGACACACACAGTGCTTTGAACTCGGTATCAGCTACATCGAATGCCAGGGTGCAAACAACCTGACCCATCCTTCACACAGTAATATCCACACCCACAAAAGTAGCAGAAACACGAACCAGGAAGCAGCATCCAGCTCTCAGACAGCAGAAAACAGAACCTCAGCGTCAGCTGCCTATCCGACCGGGAACAGGAAATAAAGGGATGGAGATGGCGATAGCCATACATCCACAACTATGGGGATATATCCCCCTACTAGGCCAAGACTATTAACCCAGCACCAACCCACACAAAAGTGTAGGCTCTGATCACTTCTGATTTACAGAAGCATTCCATTGATGCATAGAGCACGCAGCAGGACTAAGAAGAATAGAAGGTCACCGACTTCTTTAGCACCAGGTTCCGAGCTGGAAACCACCTGGGTACCCCATGACGAGTCCTATGACTCCAAAGAACCTTGCAAAACCAATCATCTATGCATCCTAGCGTCTAAGCAATAACAGGGAAACAGTCATATATCTGACTCAGTTGAAGAGGTGGTGAATAGGTTGACCGACTTTGAAACCTCATCCACTAGCATTAGACCACCCACAAAGAGTGAAAGAGAGCAGATAAAGGCCAAGCAACCTTCATCATCAACTCGTACCCAGATCCAGACCAACCGGACCCTTGTGAACTTGCGGAAGAGAACAACAATCCACAGGCATACCATCGAACACCTTGGATGCAGCATCTGAGAGAAATAGCCAAGCGAACTGCAGCTCCCCTTGGGTCTACTGCTGCGTCGTGGATAGAGTCCCAGAGTAGGGAAGCGTCTCCAGGAATCAATAATTGTTAAAGATATGGAATCAATAACAAAGTTCAAGGGTTCAAGTTATATAACCCACCTTCAATTGAGCTCCAAAGCTTCAATCTTCATTTCAACAATGGTGGAAGAAGCTTTCTTAATCCACAAGGTTCGTTCCTCAAGCTTTTGAATGAAAAGGATTGGCTTGAGTTGAAGATTGAGTGAAGATAAGAAGAAATCGTGCATTGATTTTTTATTTCCACCATGGAATCAAGGTGAAAGAAGGTCAAGAAGCTTACCAACAGGTTGGGGGTCGTACTCCTGTTGCTCCAAGCTCCCTTGGTCATTTTTTCAAGCAAGAAGTGAAAGTGGTTTCGAAATTACCCTTTCAACTCATGGATAAAGGAGCATATATATGAATTTTATTGAAAATTCATTTAAGAGAGAGAAAGTAGGGATTATCTCCTCCATTCCTTGCCACTTGCTCCCTTCCCTTCCTTAGATACGAGGCTATCTTCCTTGCCTCATATTCCTCTCAATTATCCACGATTTAAAGGAAAACAAACTAAGCACCTTAAATTATATTATAATAATATCCATAAGTGAGTGGATATTTCTTTTTATTATAATAATGTGAGTGGGTTCTTCACCTCCTTAAGATATTTTCATTGCCTTTGCAAGGCACAAGGACGTCCACATATATGGATTTAAACCAACATAATTTTGGTTGAAAGGCACTTCAATTAACATATTTATTTTTGCATTAAATTGAAGTAAAGTTCCAATTATGCTTAAATCTTGATTATTTTAATATCAAGATTCTCTCTCTTCCAAAGAGGTACAAATGAGACGCCCCTCTCATTTTATTTTCTCTACATTATGCCAAGAAACATTAGGAACTATTTTGAAGTGGTAAATTGCATATTGAACCCTGGGTTTTGGGTAAATTGCACATTACTTCAAAATTGGGTTTTAATGCACAAACATTGCTTTATCAGCTCTTTCTTGGTACTCAGGCTACCACAAGCCATAAATATGCATAATCTTCATTATCATGATGCTTCAACACATGAGGAACATATTATCATGTACAATTTGCAATTTAACCCCTTAACTTGGGTAATTTGCACTTTAGTCCTCAACAAGTAAAACATTATTTCAACATTGTTCAAAATGGACTAAAATTGAAATATAAATTCCTCTTGAGCCTTAATTACTTTTCAAAAGATAATATCAAGCATACAATCAACTTTATCAAGCAAAACATCTAGGGTTAAGCAAAACACAGTTCAGGGATGTTACAGTGTTGTTGAAGACCCCAAAACAGACGTGGTACCAAGGAACACATGTGTTGATCAAGTTCAAAATCACACTAGAAGCATAGTTCAAGCATTGAAGAATAGACTCGATAATACAGTTGTGCAATCTTCCACCACCTTTCCAACATGGGCCCAGTACAGTTGTGCAGCCTTTCATGGTCATGGTGCCAAGATCCAAAATGACAATGCTCAGCAAAACGGTCAGTGCACTCCTCCTCCAAAATGGATGTACACTGCCGCACGCCCATGTGGCCACCTACCCACAACAATTGTGCTTCCCATCACAATCAAACTAACAACTCGGCATGACTGTGTTACCAGCCTCCCAACTCCAAAATCCCACTAACATCTTTTTCCATTTTCTCATGTCGCCCATTCCACCCCATCACGACCATGGTGCACCCCTGTCACTAGGGTTGTGGTTCATAGCACAATTGTACTGGCTAGGAACCCTGTCTATTTTGTACATGGATCTACCTATTATACCCCAATGGGATCTAGTGCTTCCCCACCACTTATATATACATGTGTGGGGGATGGAGCATAAGGTTAGCTACCTCTCAGCCCATCTTATCCCCCTCTCATCCATTCCCACGCCACCCACTACTCCATTCCTCTTCCATTCCACCCAAACCCCTTCTTTTAGGGTTTTTGGCTACTTTCCACCATACATACATGCCATTATACCTTGGAGGAGGGGCGTGCTCAAGCTTTTGCTACTAGGATGTTGGGAAGGAGGAGTCTCCATTAAGCTACCATGGATTTCCAATCCTCTACTCATTCTTCTTTCTCCATTTTTGAATTTTCTTTGTTGTGGGTAGCTAGGCCCCTTAGGTGGGATGTTTGGGATAAAAAATGTCACTTTGATATCATGTTGGGAGTAAATGATATGTAAACATTATAGTTTCATTTTCTAAGTATTATGTTCTACTTCCATTTCATTTCCTATAAATTACTTTTTGGTTTGTTCTTGAAATCGTCTAGGATTCTAGGGAAATTGTTGATATGTAGCTAATTTATAAATTGCTCTTGGGTCCAATTAGTGGATCCCTAGATAGCTTTTCACCTTCCTACATGCTAAACAATTCTCCTATACCTAGGTGAGAGATCTAAATAGCTAGTTTAGAAGCATTTAGTGTAATTGGCTTGGAGCTTCCTAAAGGGTATATGGTAGGTGATGTGAGGCCCAAAACCTCATTTCCGGATTCCATTACTACCCTCGGCCCCCAATCACCCTAGGGGATTCTATCCTAGAAACCTATACTTGATAAGATCCTAATAGAATTCCATATATGCCCTAATCCAAGTGAGCCTATCAACTATGGATAGGAGGTGATAGGGACTAGTTCCCCTATACAAACCCTACCCCATCCAAAGCCAATTAGTAATTTAAGGAAATTTATTAGCATCTATCTTTTTGTTTGTTTGGTAATCTAAATGAAATAGTAATGCTTACATTATATCACCCTAAACTCATATGACAAGTTCATTCCCCCAAATAGGCCACACTCCCACTAATTGCATTAAAATCCTAATTTGTCTTATTGCTTATCTAGTATTTACCCATTTAGCAATTTACTTTATTAATTAGTCCATTTCTTTGCTCTTGTCTTGTTCCTGTTAGTTTAGGTCTTTAATTGTCCTTTAGTAATAATTGCTAGCTTAGTGTAGTGTAGATCTATTCTTGCTTGCCTTAGTGCAATTATCTTCCTTACTTTCTTGGCTTACCTTTTCTTGCTCGTTATAACTAATTTGTCTAGGGTTAATTTAGGTTTTGATTGGTCTCTTTGATTCCTTTAATTGTTTTCTTGTTCACCCTTAGTGTAATTAATAAAACCAACCTTCAACCCTAGACTCTATAGTTGGAACCTAGCCAAAATTAACCTAGATCTATTACCCCTTCTCTCCCTTGGGTTCAACCCCTAACTTGTCATTTTCCTATATTGTAACATGAACTTTTGTGCTTGTGGTTGAAGTGTGTTAGTTTATGTGAGTGGGTCTATTAGGGATTTATAAATTTGAAATACCGCTTTGTGTGTGCCTTGGGAGCATCTAATCAAAATTCAATTGGTTAGGTGTACCTCATGCTAAACACACCAAGCTTTCTAACATCATTTCCAGGGATAGAAAGAACCATATCTCCCTAGTAGTTGTGGTGTGATCTCTCCCCTTAGCATTGTATTTTTCTAGCTTACTTGGCTGCTTTCAAGAAATAGACCAATCTTTCTGGCATCGTTGTCGGGATAGAAAGTGTCATAGCTCCCTCGTAGTTGTGGTTTGATCACTCCCCCTAGCATCATCTTTTTCTAGCTTACTTGGCTGCATTTGAGAAACACACCAACTATTATAAGCCATCTTCGATATCCCTTCTATGTATTTAATATAGTGATGTTTTATTGCTATAATGGATCTGTTATGTAAGAGTTTTGTAGGGAATGTTATGTATATTTCTAGTGCACCCCTTTCCTAAATATCCTACACAAAACATTGCATATCTCCACAAAAAATATTCTCAAAACTAAATGAGAAACAACATTTAGTGTCTCAAATGTAAAGGGGTCTAGAATCATAAAGGAAGACATTGGATACCCAGTGGTTGGTTTCTACAAAAAGATTTTTTGTTTACATGGTCAGGTTAATATAGTGGTTTTCCTTGGGTGAGGGGCTAAAGAGAGTGATAAATTAGGATACAAACAATATCCTAGAAATAAAACCAAAGATGAGGAGATCAAAGAGGCCTGATTCAATAGTGCATCTAAATAAGGCCCTTGGCTTGAATGGTTTCCATGCAAGATTTTTCAAGTCCCAATGGGCCAATGTGGGGCAAGATATATCATCATATCTCAAAGGGAAACCTTTCTCCCCTCCCATTCTATATGTGAAGAGAAGTTGTTGGTATGCCCTTATAGACGTTAGAAGGATTAGACTCTCATAGTAGGATGAAGTAGTGGTAAGATAACCAATTTAGGTTGGTGTGGTGGAAAATTCCTAACTTGGTTCACATGTTGGTTTTGGCACAATTTTTGGGACTTACATAGCAAGGTTTTCAACATAAAAATTACTTTCATTATTACACAATATGTGCAAAAAGAAAATTGTTTTTTATAATTTTATTGAAGGTTTCATGAACCAAGTCCCCACCATGTAATTTTTTTAGTATAAGAAACCATTTGAGTATAATTATGTGACCAATTAAGTCAACCATGATAATCTAGACATAGATGTTGAACAATGATTAAGAAGAGATTTTGGACATATACAACCTTCTAGACCTCCCCAAGTCTCTATATTTGGATAATTGGTTGGTAATTTCTTTAATGGAATAGATTCCTGAGACTTACTAGTTTAGGAGAGTAATTTAACTTTAGGATTGTTGTTACTGAATAGGGAATACACTAGGTAACTTTTGGGAAAGTTCCTCAATAAATGTCATACAAATATAATAACTCCTAGTTAGGATAATTAAACATTACCAAGATGGATATAATGAACATTAATTGGATCACATACAACAAAGAGATACAAAAGTTTGACTCACCAAAGTAAAGTATTCTTCTACATTGAACAAGGTCAATTGGATAAAAGTATATAGAGGGAATTTAGGTAGGAAATTAACTTACTATAAAAAATATATATATAGTTTGGTTGATGTCAAGAATACAAATGGGTTAGGTTGTGAAGGGGAGGATTTTGGAGATGGAATCCCTTTTTGGGGTGGAGTGTTGTAATAGACTAGATCCTAACTAATAACTCATTATGTTAGGTTCTAATGGATAAAGAATATTATTTTACAAACATGATTATTTGCATGAATATGATTATCAATTAGTGACCAACTTGATTTTAAATAATAATTTAGTGTTTAACATGTTGGAGATATAATTCATTTACATGTTGAATTTACTTTTAAATGACTTTTGGACTCAAAGTGCAATAAAGTGTTTTAATTATTCTAAAAATCCAACTTATCAATTTATTCAAGTGACATAATTTACAATATACTCTCTCCTCATTTTTGATAGTTAAAACATTTATGGATAATAAAGAAATAACTTAATTATATCTTTTTACTAAATCATGGCCTTTAATCTAACTGTCAATAAAATTTATCAAAACATTAAATATGGATAGTGTATAACATATTATAACTTTTGGTGTTTGTTTTTGGACAGTTATATTACTCTAGAGAAATAAAATTTCTATAAATTCATATACTAATTAATGGTCTAAACTAATTGAATATAATAATTTAATAAATTATTTGGCATTCCTAGTCTTATCTATCATTATCTAAATTTTATATCAAAGTTACCTATGTATTACATGTGTGAATTCATACTGCAAATTCATTCAAAATTCATTCTCATATCAAAATCTAGATACTTGATGAGATCAAACCAAAACTTAATGGGATTTAATTTCTCTTCTTTCAATAACATGACTAGGATACAACATTCAATAACACAATAAAATTTTAGAAATATGTAACTTCAACTGAATAATTACATTTATATTGACATATGTTTAATAACATAATTGGAGAAAATTACCAAATCCAAGGAATTAAAATGAAAGAAACTATAATTTTTTTTACATACATGTAAGATGGATTTATAATAGATATTCTACCAAATTGTTTTAGAGACTTGTGTTGTTTTGAAATTAAAATTAGGATTTATTAGAGTGAAGATTTGGTACTTTATAGTTATCATATTTACTAATAAGGAACTCCACCTTTTTTACATCTTATAATATCATTAATATTGTTAATAAGTGATTGACACATTTTGGGAAATTCTTGTAGCATGCTTTAAAGGTTAAATAAATAAAATAATAGATAGGGATAAATGTAGTGTTTTATTCTTTGTTGATAACACATTTGTTTAGATACTAAATGTACATAATACATTTGTATTTAATATTTCCATTACACATCTAATCCTTTGGCATCCAACTAAGATTTAATTATCTGAATGTATTATACAACCACAATATTTTGCTTTATTTCATATATATAGAGTACTACTTTAATGAAAATATATACCCAATGACTATTTCTCCTTGCTTGTAATTACTATGAAATGGTCGACAAATAATTGTTGGTTTATAAATGTAATGAGACTTAATACATTTATCAAACAACACCATGATCTCTAACTAAATTGGAAACTAGATTTTAGGTATTACTATATGCATCCTTACTTGACATGAAGTGATTGATTCAACACTAAAGTCACCAATATTCCACTAATATATATATATATATATATATTAGGAATCTATATTATTTCTCATGATTACAAGTAAAATAGCTATGTTACGTCACTTGGAATATCAATTTGACACCTTTTCCTTTTAGTAGAAAAAGGTTTACAATTCTTGCATGATCATTCGCATTATACAAATTGATAAACCACTATGGTACATTTCTGAGCTCACATTTAACATCAAAGAATTAAACTATAATATTTTTTAATAACCATGGTTGGTGACAAGCCATATGTAGGAGGAAAAGCTAATAAATGATTCCCTAAACTAACATACATGATGATAATCAATGAATCATTTTCATTTATATTACATTCACTATAATCTTGGTCATTTACCTACCATTGTATATAGAGTATTTTAAATTCAGCATAGTTTTACAAAACAACTTTGATAAACTAGTGTTTAGTTGCCATGATGCGTTAGAATATAATAGTAGGCTCTGACCCTTTATTTTGGTTAGTTAAATATGATTAATCTATACTTCAATGCAATGCTCTTCTTTGTACATTACCTCACTTATCCTACTAAGGAATAATCAATAATTCTATGATTTCTCTAATTAAGTACAATTGATGAGTCGTTACCCCAACAAGCCAGTATTGCTAAATCTAGTCAAGTTTGTTTTGAACCATACTTGACTACAGATGGTCATTTAACTTGATTACTCATATAGCTAGTCACCACCATTACTACCTCACATAATGTAATAATCACATATATCATTAAATTGTTCTTTACCTTTTGTGGTACACCCTATATTGGTAGCATATGACTAGCTCATTTATATATACAGTTCAAATTCCACTGAATCATTCTTAATTTTCTAGAAACATTTGTCTTCTTACAAGAAATAATTTCATCTAGTAAATCACCTACGATAACTTTATGAGGAACCCCTATCTCTATTCTCCTGAAAGATGCGAGGTTGTGAACCCTCTAAATCTAGTTTTAGCCATACACGTAGGAGTAATAGTGTGCTACAAATCTAGTGGACCAAAGTATATGCTAGAGTTAGAGTGTGAACAACCAAGTATGTGTAATCCCCATTTTAATATGAGCATTTACATGAATATAAACGCATTTCCCATATTGAGGCATCTTTTAAAATAATTTTACTTCTCGACACTGTTTATACACCCCATGAAATATATTTCTCTATTTTCTTTTAAATCTGGAATTATCATTTGATGTCTTGCTTGTTACCTCTTTTATCATCTTTACATTGTTGATTATGTTGTATATGAAATCATTTCAACTTACCATACTATATTGCATGTTATTAGACTAGTAATCTGGAGTAGATTAGCAGTACTTTTGTACAACCATAAATATATTGGAAATGTGTCCCACTTTGTATATATATATATATAGGGCATTCATTCATTTCCCGCACAGGTAGCCTGGAATTTCACTACCCGGCAGCCAAAAAAGTAACTCTTCTGGCCACAAAAATAACTCTGTTGTCAAAAAAGTAACTATGGTGATAAGAAAGTAACTACACGACTAAAAGAGTAACTCTGTACAAAATATACAACAGATATATATATAAGGACGGGTTTTTTTATTTTGGTGGGGCAAATGATATTATTTTTGGATGAAATTTTTTGGGGAGCTAGATAAAATTCTCCTCTGCAATTGTGAAAAAAAATTCAAAAAAAGTGGTCGGAAGGGTGGGCGGGTAGCTACCCGTACGGGCAATAAAGATGGGCCCATATATATATATATATATATATATATATATATATATATATATATATATATATATATATATATATATATATATATATATATTATATGGGCTTTAACCTCCCTTGCAAATTGGGTATTGGGTTTCTAATCCTCTTTATCCTTGAAGGATCAAGGTTCTTATACCCCTCCTCCCTGGCTCGGGATCCTATGGTGTCTCGCTCCTACAATAGATACAGTTAGTCTAACCAGCAGGCACATTTTATTGTTGTTGTGAAAGATTTGGAAAGATTTCTAAAATGATTATGATGTTCTGATAATTTTATTGCCTCATTCATTTGGTATATACTTTGGACTATATTCTATTGAACTTACCTACATGTTGTAAATCCACTTTTCTAATTGGCAAAATCACACTTTCTTCATACACTTAATGATGTTGAAATATGTTTATTATGCACATAATCATTGTTTACGTGCACATAATCATTGTTTACCTACTCATACATTTATTTATATAGTTTCTTTATAGGGTAATGATTCATGAATATAATTATAGGAGTTTGGAGTTGAGGATAGCTTGGGATACCAGATATCCCTCTACAACTAGTCTCATATATAATTGGATGTAATCTTTTATTTCTCATTCCACCCTTAAGGTGTTAAACTATCGCATATCACATGTCTAGTAACCTTGCAAATATTTATATTTTTGCTACTTATTAATCATTTTTCTTTGTGATATATACCATATGAAAAATAAAAACAAAATACCTCCTTTCATTCAAGCATTGTGTTGTGTTCATATTTGGATTGATTTCTTCCTCTCATTTAGTAAGGAGTGGATCCCCTCTCGGTCCCAGTCTTTACATGTTCTTCTCCTATGATAGCATACTCTTTTCCAAATCTAATCTCCATGAAGCTGAGAAAATATCCAAGATTTTTGGCTACTAAAGAAGGCTTTAGGGCAGAAAATCAACTTTTTCATGATGAGTATTTCCTTCAGTAAGAACTATTCAGAGTCCACAAGAAATTTATCAAAGAAACTCTTGAAGTAAGACATGGTATTTTCTTACAAGAAGTACCTTCAGCTACCAATAGTCATTAGTAGATCCAAAACATAGGTGTTTGGATAACTGGAGGACATGATATGGTCCAAGCTCAATGATCACCCTTGAGACCGTGTCTAAAATGAATGTTGTCGCTTAAGGATTGAACTTTAAATATATAGCATGGACCTCTTGGGATTCCTATAATGTTATTTAGGGTTGAACCAGTGATACAAGGTCAAACATGGGGATGTGATGATGTTTAATTGCCTAAGATCTAGCCCTTACTTAGATAAGAAAAATGGATGGTAGATACATGCATAAAATTATATATAAATGAGAAACAAAAAAATCAAGAAATAATATTCTGTTTGTTCCTAGTAATTAAGAGAAGGAGTTCCAATTTATGTAACCAGAAATTAGGCAGTCTGTGCACCTTGTTCTCGGGCGTATGACACATCTAACATGCAAGTTTACACATCAAGTTGTATAGGCCTATCAAGCCCAAATTTCGAACTCAGGGAAATTTACTCCAAAGCTACTACTAACTATAAGCTAATCATCTAAGCCTATGAAAAGTGGGATTCATTATTTTGTTATGACTAAGGACAAGAATTGAAATCTAAATTAAGTGGAATGTTATCGTAGGTTGATATATTCCTTACGACTATAGTTTCACTATAGTATATATTGCATTTAACTCCATTTGATTAATAATCATTTATCCCAAACCTAGACCAAGGGACGTGTAGCAAGTATTACCCACTCCAAAAGCATAATACACTACCTATACTAAGACAAACCCCACTTCTGTATCGATTTAGGAATTAGATAGGTGCATTAGAGAAAACTCTAGGTTATTACCTTCACAGTCATGGGCCCTCTCCCAAGTCACAGTAAGGGTTGTGTAAATTTATGACTTATCTAACCCTTAATTCCTCCCTTAAAACAATTAATGGTATATGAAATTGATTGTGGTGATCAAGTATTTGCAATTCATTAAGCGGTCATAGTTGTATGTTCAAAATTCAGGAAAATTTAGACACTAAATCATGGAAGTCAATCAAAATGCAAAATCGAACTACTCTTAGGTCCTAAGGAACAAAGGGATTAGCATCGCATGATATCCATTAACAAATATAATGAGGAAGAGAGAGAGATAATGAGATAAACATTGGAAGACTAATGGAAACCCTTGGAGTCGGTCTAGATGATCCCCTCTGGTGAGTGCCAAGTTCTGCATGCTTTCGACTACAAATCCACTTCTCGGAGGTGCCCAAAACATTCGATATGTGGCTATCTCCTTTGTCTCCTCCTCTCTCAATTATGTGCTCTGTTGCAATGTGATAGAATGTCATCTCTCGATCTGGCTGAACTCCCTTAGGTAATAAGTGGGACTCAAGGTATCATTAAATCTCAACCATCGGATATGTCTTAATCTTAAATCTGGTTTGATTGCACAAAATCAATGCCACTGAGTGGATGTCAGTGGCACTGAGTTCATAGCTGACTCAAGACCCAGATAAATGTTAGTACTACTGACTTGTATATTGAAACCTATTTGATTCTTGTGAGTTTTGACTTGGTCTGGATGTGAAACTTGGTACCACTGACTAAGGTGACGGTGGCAGTGAAACCTTAAAGTTTGGTTCCTAATGATTTCTAGGTGGAGAGTCGGTAGCATCAAACATCCTCTTGGTTGCACCAAGCTTGCTCTCGGTAGTACCGACATTTTGAGATTTCCCTGTTGGATTTTTCCTAGTGTCGGTACCACCAACTTTTATATAGGTAGCTCCCACTTGTGTTGTATATGGCAAAACAAAAGAAAACCCACATAAGTCCAAATAAAATATGATGAATTGACATAATTTAGTAAAAATATTCATAATTTAATGCAATAGTGTTTCACGGGCTAATGATGATAAACAATACCTAAATCAAGTCAAGATGAACAATTATACATGAAATACATGGGAAAATAGCATGTAAAAAGAAATTAAAATCCAACGCATAAAAATCCCCTAATCTTGAATATTTCTCACCCTCGGCAACACTACCTTTAGATTAGTTTGAGATAAGTCAACATGAGGGCTAGCAATATGAATTACATTTCTAAAATACCCCCACTGGGCAGTCCCAAACCTACCCCTACCAACCACTAAAGAGACAACTACTTTGAAGTGGCAAAGATGTTCATTAAAGATGTTCACCCTCGGATCAACGAAACACTATCTATGGAGAAGTTAACAATATAGTCAATAGGGAATATGCTTGATGCACCATGTGACTTCCTATTTACATTGCTCTTATCTACCTACCAAACTAAGTTGGAAAGTAGATCCCAATATAATAGAGAATGAGGGGATCAATCATTTGTGTGGCCTACCATAAAGAGAAATGGTGGAATGAGATTGGTGGATATGTCTAAGAGTCACAAGTAATGTTAAAAAAATATGATGAGCCTATAGAATGAAGGAATTGAGAAATGCATGAATCCTAATGCCTATTATTGTGGTGGAATGATGAATGCACGGAAGGTCTCATCTCATTGATGAGTGTGGGGTAAGAGAATGAATACATGTAACTATTTTCACTTCTGCTTGAAGAAAAATTCAGTTGAGTTCAAGGCATCCTTTTCTCCCTCTTTATTTGATAATTTCTCTCTTTTTTTCTCTGCCCTCTTATTTTAGCATGATTTATGATTTATACTCGGGAGTTTCTTCAACATATAGCATTATTTTCTTTTTTTATTGGGAGGGATGTGAATGTGCATCCTTACACTTCATATTTGAGGAGGAATCTAGATACATACGTGATGTACATAATCATGCAAAAGAAAATGTAATATACATGCAATTTGTTATGCAACTAATTGTTATGCTAAAAAACTTTACCTTTTCTAACTAATGCAATAAACAAAAACTAGCTATCATGTTACCTATTATGCTATGCAATGCAGCTAAGAGAGAACAATTTGGGTTACTTGATCATCTTAAGGTGGAGGATTAAATGTCATGAAAAGCGGGTGGAATCACATGATCAAGAGATAATGCATGTCTTAAATTATGATATGTCCCTCTCATGTGAACTTGTGTACAGGGTAACCTTTATGTTTCTTTCTAAAAAATTCCATTTAAGGTCCTATTACTTGTTTGGTCAGTTTGGGCTCCAACCCCATTGCCATACGCAAATTTTGGATAAATTAATATTTGCATTCATATTAAGTATCCTCAAGGTGACTAACCCTTACACTTCCTCTAGTTGGTGTTGTCTTAGACTTTGCAAAGTAAGCTTAAAAGTATGTTATCATTTATATCTTTTTACTTTTCATACCAAAGGCATGAAACATATTTTTCTTTGATGACAGATGAAATCATTATAATTAAGCTCCACAATTACACTAGGTAGATGTGGATCCTATACTTGTAAATACAAAAAATAAAATAGATAAAGTCATTCCACCACCCCCCAAGCTTGAACTTTACTATGTCCTCCTAGTCAAAATCCAAACAAAGAGGTGGAACGAAGGTACCATGTACTCAGTGGGGTGGTGGTGGTGGAAAGTTCCCAAAGACATCTATAGACCAAGTCATATTGCCCTTTATCCCTATGTGTCTGTACCACCGACTTGTGTTTTGGTGGTACTGAGATATGACGTCCTTTATCCTTCTTTGAGATGTATGAGTTGGTGGCACTGACTTGTATGTCAGTGGTATCGACAATCTTTTCCTGTAGCTCTATGATTTTATCTAAAAAATGTCAGTGGTATTGACTTTTTGCAGACTTTAACATGTCATGGATTTGATACCACCCACTTGTGTGTCGATGGTACTGACTTTTTATGAAATCCCAATTGAACATTTTTAGAAAGTCGGTGCCACCAACTTTGGTGTCGGTGGTATCAACTTTGATTCTTCTTGCACACCAAACAAAATCATCAAGGTACATTTTTAAAGACCTATTAAAAATCTAACAAGACAAATATGAAATTTAACTAATGGAAAGTCCTAAAAATATAATAGAAATAAAATTGGTTTGCCTCTCATAAGTGCCCTTAAATAATTTTTATGTTCGAAAAGGTGATTTTCTTCAATCTGGGTTGTCATCGGATGGTTGTAAAGACTCATCTGGCATTCTAAACTCCACTCTATAGTCATTCATCCCGAGTGTCAAGTAGCCTCTACCCATGGAAATGATGACATTGCTTGTACTTTGAAATGGCCTTCCTAACAACATCTTTAATCCCCACATCTCGTGCATATCCATGACCACAAAATTGATAACATAGATGAACTTATTGACTTTGACTAACTTATCCTTGTATATCCCATACAGCCTCACAATTAATTCATCTGCCAACTGGATTGTCATGGAGGTCTTTGTCTGTTTCTTTAATCCCAATTTTTTAAAGATGGAGAGAGGCACGAGATTTGTGCTCGTCCTTGAATCACATTGTGCTTGCTGGAAATGTTTCTTGCCTATAGAACAAATAATGTAAAAGCATCCTAGGACTTTTCTCTTCATCGACACTCTTCCATGGATCATTGCAATCACCACTTCATCAACACAAGAATTTGTATCGTTTATCTGTCTTTTCTTGTCGATGATATCCTTCAAGAATCTGTTATACGCAGGAATATGTTCTATCGCATCCATGAGTAGGATATTGATGTAGAGCTTTCAAAAGATGTTTACAAATTTCTTAAATTGGTTTTCCTCCTTTCTCAACTTCACACTATCCTAGAATGGCACATGTGACTTCTCTGCACTTTTGAGGACATATATATGGCATATTAGAGATATCCTCTTAAGATTCCTTTAACGCCACCTCCTAGGATATAATTTGGCACGTCTCTTATGAATATAATGGCATGTGGGTGTGGTTATAGAAATGGTGGAACTTTGAACTTCCTTGTCTTATAAAGTTGGTGAATATGGGATGTCCTTATCAGTTATTGATAATCATGTATCTACTAAGTTGCATGTGTGAGCATAATGCACAGGCGTTCTTCATCCCCTGGTCTTCCATACAAGTTGCTGAGAAATGGAACTTTTGGCACATACACCCAATCCGCCTCTAGAATGTGTTGATCGGATGACTCCTCAATAACCTTCTATGTTTCCTAAAGAATAGAAATGAAATTTACTTGATGATGTTGTTGTGCTATCTCTATGTTCCCAAGAAATACCTAGTGAATGGGCTTCTTTATGGATGCCATCTTTTCCGCCAACTGAGAGATTTGAATGTCAATATTGTGGATTTGAACCCCTTAATTTTTCTGCACTTTTTTTCTAGTCCAAAAGATCCTCATTCTAACTCGCCAATTTTTCCAGCATGTCTTCTATTTGGTCTATCTTACTAGGACCTATATCCTACTAATATTGTTAATGTGAGTACATGCACACCTCTAGATGAGGTGCTAAATTTGTGCTCCAACTTCCATGTGAGCCTCTCCATTTGATCCTTCAGTTCAATGGTCTCCCTAGATTCCAAAGCACTCTTAATTATTGTTGGTGCTACTCTCTCCTCACCCTAGAACTAGTTTTTAGCCATGTTCTTCAAAATCTCATGACATCTTGTATTCTTGTTTTTTAGGAAGAAACTTTCTATTATACTATCAAGACTAGTCCTCTCCCTTTGTGTAGGACATAATATAACATCTTCACCTGACCGTACAAGTCAATCCCATGATGATGGACCTTTCTGAGCGTGTTCTAAAATATCTCCCAAGCTTCTGAATAGGATTCCTCAACATGTTGTTTGAATTTGTAGAGTCACCAGACTAAGTCTTGTGTCTTATGTGGTGGGAAGTACCTCTCAAACAAATCATCTATCATCACATCCCATGTCTCTATGGATTCTAAAGGAAGACTGAGAAATCATGCTTTTGCCTTGTCAGACAGTGAGTAGGAAACAGCTTCAAGTAAATCATTGTAGTTGGGACCCTGTCAGCGTATCACAACTCTCCATAAAGTTGTTTATGTGTGCCAGCAGGTCCTCCATACTATGGCCATGAAATGATTGATATTTAATAAGTGCCACCAGTCTAGGATCTATTTTGTAACTACCTACATTCACTGTCTACCAGTTAATTGGCCCAAGTTGTGTTGTGGATGAAGACACTTTTATCTTCTCCCAGACAATCTATTCCTCAAGCTCGGCCCAAGCAAGCTCTTTAGCATTTGGGATTATATTATTTACTATTGCCTGCTCTGCCTATGGTGGTAGGGTTTGGATAAGCTTCTCTGCTGAAGCCCCAAACTCTCTTACTTTACAATGAATTTCCTATGGGCGTGTACCCGTTGGAGTGGATTCCCCATAGTTAGTGGTTCTGGTATGAACCATAGACTAGTACTTGAAAATGAGGTAGCAATGTGTGAGAATGTGCACTAGTTAATTTGTTATGAATATAAGATTTTCAATTTATGTGCAATTTCAAAGAAAGGATTCAAAAGAAGAAGAAAAAAGGAAAAATATCCTAGAGTGATCGATCACAACACTCGTAATGCTGGAGTTATTGTTTCCCTAGCAACAACACTAAAATCTTGACATACCTAAATTATGCATACAATACATAAGTGTACACTTATCTAATATAGGCCTATGAGGCCTCAATGTCGAACATAGAGAAATGTACTCCAGAGTCTACTACTAACTACAACTGAATAATCTAGGCCTAAGAAAAGAGTGATTGGTTTTTTGTTTATGACTAAGGATGGGAACTGAAATCTAAATCAAGTGAAATGTGATCACAGATTCATGGATTCCTTAGGATTACAGTTTCAAAATGGTATACATTGCATCTAAATCCATCTTATTAATAATCATTTATCCCTAACCCTGGATCGATGGACCTATAGCAAGTATTACCCGCCCCTGTAGTGTAATACACTACCTATACTAAGACAAACATCACTTCTGCAACAATCCAGGAATTGTATAGGTGCATTAGCAAAAACTATAGGTTATTCCCTTCACATATGTGGGACCTCTTGCAAGGAATGATATTGGCTATGCAAATCTATGACTTGTCCAACCCTTAATTCCTCTCCTAAAGAAATTAATGGTCTTTGAAAATGATTGTGGTGATCAAGCACATGAAATTCATTAAGCGATCATAGATTTATGTTCAATATTCAAGAAAATTATATATTAAATCATGAAAATTGATTACAATGCAAATTAGGCTACTCTCAGGTCCTAAGGAACAAGGGGATTAGCCCTGCGTGATTTCTATCAAAAATACAATGAGGAAGAGAGATACAATGAACTAAATATAGAAGACTAATGGAAACCCTTGGAGAAATTAGTAGGGATGATCCCCTCTAGTCATTGCCTCCATCTATGGTGTTTCAACTAAAATCAACTTCCCAGAGGTTCCCAAACCATCTTCTATATGGTTGTCTCCTTCATCTCATCCTTTATCGATTTTGTGCTATGTTGCAACGTGATAGAACACCATCTCCCAATCTGGACGAACTCCCCTTAGGTCATAAGTGGGACTTGGGCCGTCATTAAATCTCAGTCGTTTGGATCTACCTTAACCTTTAATCTGCTCTGATTGTGCAAAGTCAGTACCACTTACTGGATGTCAATGCCACAAAGTTGTCGGCTGACTTGAAACCCTGATGAATGTTGGTAGAACCGAGTTGATTCCTATGAGTTTTGACTTGGTCTGGATGTGTAAGTCAGTATCATCAACTAGGGTGTCAATGGCACCAAAGAAATAAAATCCAGTTCTTGATGCTTTCTTGTGAAGAGTCGAAAGCATCAAACATCCTTTTGGTAGCATCGAGCTTGTTCTCAGTATCATCGACATTTTGAGATTTCCCTATTGGATTTTGCCTAGTATCGGTACCACCAATTATTCTGTCAATGGCATTGAGTTGTGTTACAAATTCTGAAACAAACGAGAACCCATATAAGTTCGAATAAAATATGATAATTGACATAATTCGTAGAAATACTCATAATTTGATGCAATAGTGTTTCATGTGGTAATGATGAAAAACAATACATAAATCATGTCAAGATGGACAATTATGCATGAAAGACATGGGAAAATAGCATGTGAAGATCAATTAAAATTCAGTGCATAAATGTATACAACCCTTGAACACCCTAATTAGAAACTAGTATACTAACGAAACTTGTACTATGGTAGCTACTCTTATGAGGGTCATCCCACTTGCTCTTGTGAAGCATGACCAAAACCCCTTAAATAACCCAATACCTCTCTTAAGGACATGGATAGACACCCCTAACTATTTTATATTACCTCTCGAGTCCAAAATAGCCAAGAGAATTAGGAGTGGTGAGAGATCTGCAAGGAATCCTAACAAAGTGAGCCCTCTTGAATTAGACTCGGGGTCAGTTTCACTATTTCAGGTCAAATTTCTTAACAGATCCTCCCTTGAACCTTGTCCTCTAGGAGTTTAGTACAAAATACTTCTCTACCCATTCATACCACAGATATATTGAAGTTGGTAAAAATGAAAGTTCATCCAAGAAAGAGATGAATCAATCCAACAATCATAACTAAAAACAAAAGATAAAGCAATAGTATGCTATATTTGAATATTAACTACTTGCTTAGAGTCAAAGTACATAAATATTCTCAAAATAGGTTACATAGCCTTGATGGAGCTCGACTAGCCTCATAGCCATGAGGAGCTCGACTAGCCATAGGCAAGCATAGTTGGCACTGAAAAAAGAAAGACATACATTGTTTGTATAGAAACAAAGGAGAACAGTTTAACAAAAGAGGAAGAAGAAGATATTAGACCATGGAGGAGAGGTGTCTCTTGCTCCTTACCCTCCAATTGGGTTGGATCTCATCATATGAGTCATCCTCCTTGGTCTTCTGGACTCCTTGATTTCACACCAAACAATAATTTGTACGGATGGATGGAGACGAACCCGCCCTAGGTTGGATAAATTGGGATCGGTTTTGTTTGGTGGGTGGATTTGTGAATGTTGGAATATGATTGAAATGAGTGGAGGAAGGAGGTGGCCGATGGAAAGTGGTGTAAATTGCTGAAAATGGATGCAAACTAATTGGAATGCATGTATGGTGAGATCCTTATCCCTCCTGATCTTTGGAGATCTAAGATAGAGGTTTGGGGAATTGTAATATGTGGAATTCTCAACAGAGAGGCTAAGGAGGGGTATTTATAGTGGTAGGTGATGTATCAATAAGTGGGGATGACCCGACCCAGTTTGGAGAAACCAAGATCGGATTTATATGACGGATGGAATTGTGAAGAAATGAAACCAGTCCAGTATGGATGAATTGGGGTCGGTTTTGTGGCATCGGACTGTCAGGACTTTTTCTCCATCATCAATGAAGTCGTTAGTTGGAATCATCAGTGGGCACTCTCAATGGGTGCCAACAGTAGACACCATCAATTAGTTCCATCGATTGGTTTCCATTGGTGGCTTGATCAATGACACAGACTGGTGATTTGTAGGAGGATTCAGTAGAGAAATGACAAGTGGACACAAAGATTGATGTAGCAGTCCATCGAAGGGTGCCATCAATGAACATCATCAGTCAAGGTTCCATAGGTTGATGGTTCACCTCTTGATGTTCATCAATTGTCATCTGTCGAAGGAATTTAGTGAAGCTCTAGCATGAATCAGACCAGTTCTGTTGAACATGGGCTAATTTCATGTCATTGACTTGGTGGGATTAGGTTGATGAAGGTGGTGGTTGATGGTGTTGGCTGAATTTAGGTCGGATTTTCTTAAACTAAATCTTTCTAGTCTTTGTCCTTTCCATTGGGGGAGTTGATGTCTCCTTAGTTTGGTTCTTGTGAGTCCCGAAATTGGATATTTGAGCAACTATATCTTCAAAAGAGATAAACTACTAAAAGCAAAGTAAATTGAATTATTTGGGCATATCAAGGATATTATTATAGGCAGGAGACTGTAGCTAACTACTTAGAATTAATGCCTAAATTTGGGTGTTATCAGCCATCCCAAGCTCAATCATTTTCTTGTCCTCAAGAAAGAATCAGCTCAATGAACAAATTATACATCCAAATTAAAATTGGCAATAGATGTTATGGTTAGGAAAAACAATTTAAAACTTGGAGTATCCTGAGACACATTATTTCATAACAAATACCTGTCATTCAAGAAAAACTTGTCAAAGTAAGATCACAAAACATATGTTCATGTTTAAGAAAATTCACTGAAATCCAACATAATTCGTGGGATCTTGAACCATAAATGTGTGTGTTAAGGCGCAATCACCTAAGGAGTCAGGAGGGTGATGAAGATGAGTGATGAGCTCTCATCGCGTATTCATGTAAACCACTCATGAGCAACGTGACTCCCACTTATTTAGGTCCTAAAGTAGAAGCAAAAAGAAAGAACTCTAATGACTTTAGAGGGTCTTGATCTATGTCAGTTTGGTCCATGTAACAAGCAATGGCCCCTATACTCTGAGTGAGTTGGTTCAAATTAGTGAGGTGAACTCCTTTTATGTGTTCAAACCAACCTGGCTACTAGGATAATATCATAAGTTTCTTAGGATGTCCTAAAGACTCTCTAATGAGGTTTTCGGGTGGCACTACTAGGGACGATTATACCCCCATTTTTAGCACAATCATACACCCTATCAGCACCATCCACAACCCTCCTAAAAGAGAAAACAAATGCTCATGTTTGTACTCACACTCAGGATTGTGTTCCCTGCATTATATTTTAGTAGGATTGAGTGTTGGGCATATTTATAGTTTTCTAGCTCTTTGAGATATTTTGAATTGTTTTTTAAATTTTGGAGTGGCCAAGCCTGATATGCACATGCTATACCATCTTTTGGACCACTTCTGATTTCCTTTTCATATCAATTTCACCTAATTATCACTCTAATCATGCTAGATTCTTCATCTTTTTAGTTCTTTACTTGTTCCATATTTTGGACTAAAGGTACCGTTCTTTGAACCAAAATGCGGATGAAATTTATCATATTTTAACCTTCATCACTTTCCCCAAGTTATTCCTCAAGTTGGAGCAATATCTAAGAAAGCTGACAAAAACATAGAACCAACACGCCATGTCAACATTAGGAAAATGCACATTCTATAGGTGAGCAAATCAAATGATGTGTTGACCAACCAACACGGCGTGTCACCTCAGATACAAGGAGAAAATAGTTCACTAAATTCTAGAAACATGGCATGTTGGACAACCAACATGACGTGTACTGTCATTCCAAATTTTCCAGTTCTCTGTGACATGTAGAAACACTACTTGTTGACCAAACAACACACTATGTCCCCTCATTCTAGAAAATCATCGTGTCCCCTAACTTGTTGTAATAGAATGTGTTGGCCATCAAACACATCGTGTCTCCTTGATCTAGAAGAAGTTAGAGTTTGTTGAAAAGCAATAACACAATGAGTTGTTATCTCAAGATGCCATGTTCACTCACTCTAGATGGTTCGATCTTCTTGGCTTGTAGTGACACATCGTGTTGGCCAATCAACACATTGTGTCATCTTCAATTAGACAGTTTGACTTTAGTCATTGCAACTAACACACTATGTTGGCCGTTCAACACACTGTGTTCCTATAGTTTTAGCTCAGATTTAAAGCAAAGTGTCCCTCATTTTTATATAGAGAAGGGACTCACTTGGGATGGTTATCATGCATCATTTGGAGCAAAGACATCCTATACATAGCCATAAAGAGGAGAAGACAATTTTGTAGGATAAAGGGCAGTTGCTAGAGAGGGAACCTTCTTTTTCCCCAATTCCCCTTCAACAATTTTAGTACAAATGTTATGACTGCATCTGAGCTTAATTGGTAAATTAGGGTTTTCCTGGATGATTACATGCTTAATTAGATTGATTATTACTTAAATCTAATTTATGATGACAGTTCAATTGTGATGTTCAAAATTAAATGGAAACCTAAACATGATTTTACTTTGAATAATTGGGATTTGATAAGTGGAAACCCTAATCACCAAAATGAGGATTTTGATAGTATATAAATACAAATTTTGATAGGTATAGTAGTATGGTAAATGATTTTTCACATTTTCTATGTAACTTGGGCTTATTTGAAATTTGGATATAGTTTGAAAAAGCCTCAACTATTAATGGTTTTGAAAAATATCATAATTTTTGGATGAGTGATGGCCCTGTTGGTCGGCCGAGTTTTCTTAGGATAAACTCAGTCGACCATGAATTCTAACTGCATTATATTAGTGTAGTATTTAATTTTTACTTATTTATTGGTAACTCTAAATAATCTAAATTTTTTACTATATATCTATAACTTTGTATCAAACAAGATGATACATTTTCATAATTTTTGGAGGATTTGTTACCTATTTAGTAAATTATTTACAGTAACACTATAATGATAGGAAAATCTACTGAAACAAAAGAAAGTGTAAAGAAGGTTCAATTTGCAATTAACCCAAGCACCTTAATTTCTATATATGATCAAAATAACACAATAGGATCTCCCATATTTCATGATTCATTATAGAGAAATGAAATTCTAGAGAGAGAGGGAGAGCTAGGGTTTGAATGGAGAAAGTGGAGAGGATGGTGATCTATGGTTTTCTCTTGGTAGAGTCAATGAAATCAAGTAAGTTTGTCATTTCTTGATAGATTTTTTTATTGATTCTTCTCTCACATGTCAAGATTCCATCCCTCCTATGACTTGATTTCAAATGATATCAAATCTCTCCCTTTTCTCACTATTTCTCCATAGTTCTACATTTCTAGGGTTTTTTAGTTGAAAGGAAGAAGAAAGTGGTGAATTGCTAGGAGTTTGATATGGATTCTAGAATTTTATTCCTTGGTCTATGTTTGTAAGGTGTTTCACACCTTAGATGAGTGGGTACTTGTAACGTCCCAGGATTTGAGGCCTTGGATAACATGATCTTATAAGGAATGATTGGACTACCCAAAGAACAATGAATTTGTTTTATGTTAATGGATAATCCCACCTCCTTTTTTGAGAACTCATCACCAAAGAACTCCATAGTTAAGCATGCTCAGCTTGGAGTAGTACTAGGATGGGTGACCAGTCGGGAAGTTGACTCGGCTTGTGCGTGAGTGAGGAAAAAGCATGTAGTTAAGGCTAGTGGTGGTTTGTGGGGCCAGTCATCATTCCTGAAACTCTTCTAGAGCCTTGGGCAGTGGGCATGAGTGTTGCAAATGGTATCAGAGCCAATTCCCCTCCAATAGGTGGGACCCACATGGGAATGTGGCATGCTAGTCTTATGTTGTGCGGTCCAGTCAAGTTGGAAAGGGCTATCTGTTGAGACAAGATGGAGCCACCTTTGCGCTGATAGCCGTGGATGGGAGTTGGGTGTCCATGGGCCATTCTAGGTCTGCACTAAAATGGGGAATAGATTATGAGGCCATATGTTGAGCCTTGACGAGGACCTCAAGAGTCTAAGTGGGGGAGATTGTAACATCCTATGATTTGAGGCCTCGTATAAAACGGTCTTAAAAGGAATGATTGGACTACCCATATCACTAAGGTGCACCTCCTTTTCAGGGAGCCCATCACTAAAGAACTCCATAGTTAAGCGTGCTCAGGTTGGAGTAGTAATAGGATGGGTGATCAGTCGGGAATTTGATCCTAGCTTGCACGTGAGTGAGGAAAAAGTGTGCAATTAAGGCTAGTGGTGGTCTGTGGGTCTATCATCATTTTTGAAAATCTACTAGAGCCTTGGGCAGTGGTCCTAGGCATTACAAATGGTATCAGATCCATAACCCATCCAGTAGGTGGGGCCCACATGGGTATGTGGCATGCCAGTCTTGAGCCATGTGGTCCATGCAAAGTTGGAAAGGGCTATCCATGGTGATGTAGCCACCCTTGCACACTAGTATTCCGTGATCGGGAGTTGGGTGTCCATGAGCCATTCTGGGTTTGCACTGAAATGGGGCATATTATGAGGCCATATAGTTGAGCCTTGACGAGGACGTCAAGATTCTAAGTGGGGGAGATTGTAACGTCTCCAGATTTGAGGCCTTGGATAACATTATCTTATAAGGATTGATTGGGCTACCCATATCACTAAGGCATACCTCCTTTTCTGGGAACCCATCACTAAAGAACCCCATAGTTAAACGTGCTTATCTTGGAGTAGTACTAGGATGGGTGACCATGGGCCCGAGTGTTACTGTGAGGCTAGTCATCATTCCTGAAACTCTATTAGAGCCTTGGGCAGTGGGCCTAGGTGTTACAAATGGTATCAGAGCCATAACCCCTCCAGTAGGAGGGGCCCACATGGGTATGTGGCATGCCAGTCTTGAGTCGTGCGGTCCAGGCAAAGTTGGAAAGGTCTATCCATGGTAATGTAGCCACCCTTGCACTGGCATTCCGTGATCGGGAGTTGGGTGTCCATAAGCCATTTTGGCTCTTTACTGAAATGGGGCAATATTATGAGGTCGTATAATTGAGCCTTGATGAGGACGTTAAGAGTCTAACTGGGGGAGATTGTAACGTCCCAGGATTTGAGGCATTGGTTAACATGATCTTACAAGGAATGATTGGGATACCCATATCACCAAGGTGTGCCTCCTTTTTTAGGAACTCATCACTAAATAACTCCATAGTTGAGCGTACTCAGCTTGGAGTAGTACTAGGATGGGTGACTAGTCACAAAGTTGACCTCGGCTTGCGTGTGAGTGAGGAAAAAGGATGTAGTTAAGGCTAGTGGTGGTCTGTGGGGCCAGTCATCATTCCTGAAACTCTGCTAGAGCCTTGGGCAATAGGCCCAAGTGTTACAGTACTTTCTTTAGATATTATATTGCACAAAATTGTTTTAAATCCTCGATAACCTTCAATTCCTTTGTATGCAACTACAAACCTTAAATCTGCCTTTCAAATTAAGCTTATGAAAGATGATTTAGAAATGGATTGTTTTCCTATTGTGATCAATGTTAGATGATAAATCATATTATAAATGGACACAAATAATCTAAAAAAGAATCCTAAAGTTATTTTGAAAGTTATAAGAATATATCAAAATCTAGGGTTTTCAGTTAGACCTGAAATTGTTGAATATTTGAATAAATAATGTTGCTTATTTGAATCTCCTTGTTTATGAATGATTATTTTATTTGAGTGTGTAGTATAGATATGTCAGATGATATCTTGGATTTCACTTGATGTTATTAGTGTTTTCTTAATATCTCAGTAAAGAGTGTGAAACCCTAGATGACTGGAAAGTTGAAAGTTTGTGAATAAACATCATGAAATTCAACTGATGTGATTCTTTTATCGTTATAAATTTATTTATTCAAGGTTATTCTTGATTCATGATATTTTAGTAAATGGCATGAAAATCCTAGTTCAGTACAGTTCATTCAAGGGTTTCATATATATATATATATATATATATATATATATATGGTTGGTTATATGTGCACTGTTGAAAGTGGTCTTTATTTAGTGAAAGTTTATGATGCATTAAATCCTTATGTGAATCATGTGATATGTGAATGAGGCAAATGAAACCCTAAGGTTATGGCATTCAGTGAATCAAGTATTTTCAATTTAGTTTTCTTCAATGTGAAAGTGGTGTTGCTCAGTTTCTCAATTTATGATTGAGATTGTCGATAGTTTATTAGAATGACTGTTTATAAGGTTAAATTAAGAAATGTTGATTTAATGATTGAACTATAAATTTAAAGAGTGAATTAGACATTTATATGCCCTGAACATTATAGGATCCTCACAGGAAACATGTGTTGTGGGAGGAAACATGCTTTCTAACTAGAGGTATTTTGTCCAAATCAAGGTAAGTTGGAGTGTACTAGTTGGGTGTTGGGGTCTATGCTAGTAAAAGCAAACTCCTTACAGAGGAAACATGCTTTCTAACTGGAGGTATTTTGTCTAGATCGAGGTAAGTTGGAGTGTACTAGTTGGGTGTTGGGGTCTAGGCCAGTGACAGTGGACTCCTTACAGTGTGTGGTGCCCAACACCAACTGGGGCAATTGGTGGTGCCTGTGTTACGAGTTGTGTTGATTAGTGGATATCCTTGGTAGGTCTACTGATGCTTGGTGCGTTTCCCACCAAGGATATGCACTAGCCAACTAGAGGTGGATAGACGCAACCCTAAGGGAGGACACACGTGTGGATCTTTCAAAATTTATATCAACCCTAACACAGTCAATCACAATACCAAATAGGTCACCCATAAGCGCACGGGGTACTATTGTAGCATAGGTGAAGGGCAAGTGTAGGGTTCGATCCTCAGGGAGAAAAGGGGGCACTAGAGGTAGGTTAGTTTGGTTGGGTTCCTACTGCAGAGACTAGGGTTAAGGGTTTAAAGGTGATTTGATTGTTAAACTAGGTGAGCAAGAAAGCAATTAAAGGTGAGAATGAAATCTAAGTTAATCCTAGACTAGATTAAGACTAAGTGTATGCAAGAAAAGACTAATCTAGGTATAAAAAGGTAATTTACACTAAGGTAGGCAAAAGAAAAGCATAAGAGCGAGTAAAGAGCTAAACTAGCAAGAACAAGGAAAAAATAGGGCAAGAAGCTAACTAAGTAGGAAAAGAGCTAACTAAGATAACACTAGCTAAGCAAGATGAAAACTAGGGTTTTAAAGTAATTAATGAAGGTGTGGGCTATTTAGGATATGAACTTATCACTTAAGTTGGGGGTGACATATGAACATTATTATTCCATTTAGATTTTCAAACCAAACAATAAGTTAGAGTCTAATGAATTAACCTAAGCTACAAACTAGCCATGGATATGCTAGGTTGTGTATAGGGGAACTAGTCCCTAACACCCCCTACTACCCTTGTGAGGCTCAATTGGGTTAGGGATTAGGTCCAATTCAATTATAGTCTGATCAAGTCTAGGTTTCTATATTAGACATCCCTAGGGCAATTAGGGGTCGAGGGTAGTAATGGGGAGGTGAAATTAGGGTTTTGGACCCTAATTCCCCTACATTCTAGCCTTGAGAAAGCTCCATACTAATTGCACTAGAGTCACCTAATCTAGCTACTTAGATCTCTCACCTAGGCTTAGGGAGATTTATTAGGATGTATGAAGATGGGAGGCAACCTAGGGATCCAAGAATTGGAACTAGGGGCAAATCCCAAAATTCACACATATAAGTAATTTCCCTAAATTCCTAAGTGATTTCACACACAAACCAACAAGAAATTCATGGAGAATAAGATGAAAATAGAACATAATCATTCCCAAATGAAACCATAATGTTTACATATCATTTTTCCCCAACATGGTATCAAAGTAACATAATTTCCCCCAAACAGTCCACCAAAATGGGCCTAGCTACTCATGGAAATGGAAAATACAAAAAGAAAGGAGAAAGAGGTAGAATAAGCCATGGAGCTCAGTGTAGATGAAGAAATACTCCTCTTCAGCTACTGCAAGACGTCCTCTTCTCTCCTCCAAGGTGCAAGGGTGTGGAATGAAGGGGATTATGGGTAGGAACTAGGATAAACTAGTATTTTAGTGGTGGAAATGGTAAAATGGAGTGGAATGGAGGTGGAAATGGAGTGGAATGGCTAAGGGGAGAAAATGGAGTGGTAGGAGTGAGATAGGGGTGGCCAGAGGGTATCTAACCTCAGCCTATAGCCGCTACCCCCTATATATAGGTGTGGGGGAAGCAATAGGTCAAGTAGGGGCAAAGTGGGAAATGTAGTGGAAAAAGTAGCTAGGTTTTGTGAGTAGCACGGCCATGGTGGGTATGGGTAAGCACGTTCATGATGGTTCACCATGGGTAGTGTCAATTAAAATGTCAAAATCATAGGTTGATGGTCATTTTTGCACTAAGACTGGCACGGTCGTGGTGATGACCACGACTGTGGTGGGGTAAGGGTAGAACGGCTGTGTTGGGTAGCACAGCCGTGGTGAGCAAGGTGATGGTGGCCGTGGTGCAGTGCCACCCCCGTTCTTCAGTTATGCAGCACGTTCATGGTGGTTGTCCCTTGCACGGCCATTCTCTTCTGCACGGTCGTGGTGTTGTCTGCTGCTACACTTGGGCTTGATTCTTCATATTTCCTTGGACATCTTTGCTTCTATGGGTCTTTGGCCACTAGGGGTAGGTTGAGGGAGCATCGGACTTCACTTTGGGCTTCTCTAAGGGTATAGAAACCCTAGTATCACTCCTTCTCTCTCTCTTTCATCAAATGTGGTCCAAATGCTTGAAAAACATGCAAATAATGTCCATAGGTGCATTTTACACAAATATGCATATTGAGGGAAATAACATGTAATCTAACATGTATATATGTGATTGAAATGCAAAATGACACAAAATGAAGCCCTAAAATAGGGTTGAATCACCACCCCAAACTTGAAACATACTTGTCCTCAAGTATGCTCCAACTCAATCTCTCTGCAAAATTTTCACAAATAAGAAATGGAAAATGCAATGTAAAGAATGATTATTGTTGAATAGGATCAATAGTGTATAAGTACATGCATTCCACCTCTCTCCTCTCCTACTTTCACAAACCAATCATGAAAAGAGCACAAAGCATATGAACTTCAAATATAGTGCATAAAACACACAAGCTATCCATATTTCTTTCATGTAGTTTCGGGTAAACCATTTCATGATGGTGTTAATCAAGGATGACCAGGAGTGTTGTTTCACCTTCATCCTTTCAAACTTATGTTTCAAAGCACACCAAATAACCCACGTGGCTGTGAAAAAAGGGCAAAATGAGCTAGGTTTGATGTTTCCTAGCTCAATGGGTATAAAGATGGAAGAAAGGGTTGCGGTAAGATTTTGGAGTGCTATTACATAGAGCACTCATCTTTTCTTTATTTGAATGCTCTTAAACAGGAGCATCCTTTTATTTTCTTTTTGCATTTTTCTTTTTCTTTGCCCTTAGAGTAGATAGGGCATATGGTGATGAGAGTGAAGCGGTGAGATGTAGATGTGGCCACCCCAAAATTTTGGAGGTGGCCACGGCTGATATGTGCAATTTGGCATCCTTTCATGAGGCAGAGGGGTAAGAAGATGGTGAGTGAAGAGTTGGGTCAAAGAGGGGTCATTGGTGTGATTCTCAACATAAGGTATCCTGCATGAAAATTAATCCAACACTTCATCCAACAATGTCACACCACATGAATGAACAACCTAAAATTGATATTTCAATCAAGTGATTTCATACGCACTAAGCACTCACAGCTTGCTCAAATCACAATTCAACCAAATCATCCAAAAACACAAGAGAGGTGATGCACATGTAAAAAGTCAAGAATTGATACCATTTAGTAACAAACAATGATAATTCACTTGCATTTGTCAAAGGTCATTATTTTTAATCCAAAAAGTAGAGATTGGACTGAAATACACTTTTAGACGAGAAATCTCAAATTTGGGAAAAATTGGCCAAAACATTGCCAAGTTGCCTTCAATCACATCTAAGCCTATATTATTGAACTTAAAGTAATAAACAAGCAATTCCTAGCTAAAACATGCAAAAATTACCAAAAATCTACATGATATGCAATGCATGGCAAAAAGGCATTTTTTTTAAAAATTACACAAAAATGACAAGAAAGCAACCTATATGGCATGCAAGTATGCAAAGCAGGTAAACTCTAAGTTAAAGAAAGCAAAAGCAAACAAACGGAAGTAAATGGCAGATGAAATGCAAAATAAGAATGAAAATGAGATAGGGCATACCGCCCTACCACCCCAAACTTTTGAATCATGTTGTCCTTAGCATGACACTAAAGTCTGGGAATGATAGGGTAGATGATCACTGCAGTGGCGGTGGTCCTCTCTGTGGTGGATGATGCTGGTAGTAGGAACCCAGTAGTTTGACTGTGGAGGCGGGTAGTTGTCCTGATATGCTGATAGTGAACTCCACCAATCTTCCCCCCACTGGGGGTTCCTCTGTGCCTGGGCATGCTGGAACTGGTATAGGTGGTTGACTTGATAATGCATCTACTGATGGTCTAACCACAAGGCATCCCGAGTATGCTGAAAACCCTCATGTGCCTACAAAAACCCTCTTGGGTGCTCAAAATGCAGTCATTAGTGCTCTGAATACCCTCCAGGTGTGCATGTATGGTGGACATGTCATATGCATTTGATGTGGGTTTTGTTGTTATTGATGTGATGTTTCCCCCTCACGATGCCTCACTCTATGGTTCTCCCACTCCTCGGCAGTCCTCCTCCTCTCAGAGGCTGCCTGTGACTCTCCAAGCCCCTCAGGTAGATCTCTGGGATGCTGCTACCATGTGTCTCTAGGATGCTCCTCCTCCCATCTCCTCAAGATGTCTAGAAAGTTCAGAGATGGGCCACATCCCTCTAAGAGAGGTGTAACATGGTAGGGGAGCTCAAGTGAAACCCCATCATAAGGAGGGTTGACTTGGTAGAAAATCTTATGGTCAACCACTGATATCATCGATGATCGAGTCAAGTAATGCAAGTCAACTAGATTTTCTCCTTCTGCCTTTGTGTAGCCAGATACATCATGTCCTAGGGCTAAGGAAATGGAAGTAACAATCCCTCCCATGATAAATAGATTCTTTCTCTTGGATGGATTTGTCTTCATATGATCAATGATAAGCGACCCCAGGTTTACAATCTTCCCTTGCACCATCCATCCTAACACGAAAAGGCCTTTCCTTGTGCAGCTCCCTTGATTTTCATAATGGGCGAAGATGGTGTTCGCCAAGACCTTCTGAATGTACCTCAAGACAGGGTTGTGGATCAGGCTAGTCTTTGATTTACCAGCTACAAAACCGCTCTGCCCGGTGAGTTTCTTCCACATAGCCATGTAATTTGCATTAGTTTCTCTACTAGTGCTTCCTTCATCAAGTGACATTGTTGCCTCAGGATTTGAAGTAAATATGCCATTAGAAATGATGTAGTAATAAGGTAGGTGCTACTCCTCAAGGTGATGTTGATGGCGTCCTGCGAGACCTTCTCTAACATGGCAAAGAATTGTTGTGTAAGCTCCACATAGGTCTCCTGCACAATAGTCAACACCTCAACTAGCTCAACGGGCTCCACAACATCCTAAAAAAAATCAAAGATGCCCAAACTCTTCATCGTCTCCTGGCACGCATAGCGAGTGATGATCACTCGGCATGTCAAGCACTTGGGATGCTTGGGTTTCTTCCCTCTTTTACCCTGACTGTCGGGTGTTGGCTCATGACACATTTTAAGTGCATCCTCTGGTTGTGCTTCTGGTATGACCTCATCAGTATCATCTACCAGTAGATGTCATCGTGCTCTCAGCTGCTACTGCGGCTACGGTGTCGTAGATGTTGAGGGACGTGCAGCTAAAAATAATGGTCGAGCCACCACAACTGAAGGATGAGCTTTCGAGATGGAGGGTCAGGCTTCTTCCCTACCTCTTCTAAGTAGCCTGGATGATTCCTCCATCATTGGGTCCACTGTTGTAGCCTGGTGGGGTGATTCTCCTTGTGAACCGGAGGTTGTCAAAGGTGTCGGGAGGGCAAGAGCAGCAGTCGGGGCTAAAGAGGATGTGTTCTTGGGTCGGCATCCATAGGAGATCACATCCTTGGTCTTTGCTATAGACTTATTAGCCATTTTCTTCATTTTGGCTCAAAATTAGAGGAGAAATCAACAAAATTTGAAATTCTCCGAAGAACGGGGTTGTTGGGGCGGATTTGAGAGAGATGGGGTGTTTTGTGGATGGAAAATGGAGAAATCTGGAGATTGAGGTAGTGGAAATGGTGGGGGATTGATTGTATATGGATTGGGGGTGATTTGGTGGAGATTCGAGGGTGGTAGGAGGGATGGGGAGTGTTGCACGGTCATTGTTTGCGGAGAACGACTGTGGTGCTCGCGAAGGTCCTTTTTGGAAATGATTTGGGATTTTGCAAAATGACTAACTTAAGTGCTGAGTCAGGTTGCAGCACGGCCATGTTGTGCGGTACGGCCATGGTGGCTAGCCTATTGCATGGTCGTGGGGCCCCACACGACCATTCTGCGTAGGTGGTCATACGGCTGTGTTGCTTTGCACGGTCGTGGTGGATCTGTTCTTCAATTTTGATTTTTCTTGATTCCCCTATTGATTGTGAATGTATCAGTACGGCCGTTCCATGTCACCACGTCTATGGTGAGTATTGTAGTTGTTGACTTCAACTCAAATTTCATCAAACATCAAATCTTTGGCCCAAAATGATTTTTCATGGATCACTTTGTCAAAACCTCATTAATTTCTCCTCATTTCAGCATATTTTCACCTGCACATCTTAGAACTAAACAAGTGTGTGTGTGTGTGTTTTCTTGGAAAAGTGTAAAAACAAAGCAAAAGTATCAAAACGAGAGGTCGGGTGAAAAATTCCCCAAACCTAGGTAGGTTGCCTCCCACAAGAACTGAGTTTCTTGCCTTCAGCTTGGCTTCTTGGCGATTCTTCAGTGAATCATCCATTTGGTATCCTCATGTGCCCATTCTTGCAAAACATGCATCCCTCATTTGCACTCAATCTATTTTCCTCATCCCTTTGATCACAATAATCATCATCAACTGTTCCATCTTGATCGTCTTTTCTCAAATGATCATTCGGACTTGTGAAGTGATCATGTCCAATATCCCTATCTCGGACCCCCCGGGTTGGGGTTTTATACATGTTGATCTTGATCTTTATGTCCATGAATGAAACAGTCATGGTGTCATTGCATACATGAATCTCGGCATCAGTTGTAGATAAGAATGGCCTTCCCAAGATGATGGGAATCTTCTTATCCTATGGCTCCATATCAAGTATGATGAAATCCGCCAGGAACAATGTGCCTTTCTCTTTATCTATCATCACCAAGACATCATCCACTCTTCCACTAGGCACTTTTATGGATCTATCTGCCAATTGAAGAGTGCAATGTGCTAGCTTCAACTTGCCTAAACCCATCTCAACATAGACATTGTATGGCATCAAATTCACACTAGATCCCAAATCAAGTAAGGACTTGTCTATGTGATGTCCCCCTATGTAACTAGGTATGAGTGGGGATCCTGGGTATTTTCTCTTCACGGGAAGTGAATGTTGTATGATGGAGCTCACTTGTTCAGTCAACTTCACTTTCTTTGGTATCCTCCCCGTTGACCTTCTCTTCACAGTTCATAGGTTCTTAAGGAACTTGGAATATGATGGGATTTGCTTGATAGCATCCAAGAGTGGAATGTTCACCTTCACTTGGAGAAACACCTCAAGAATATCCACATTGTGCTTTTATCTCCTCTTCATTTCTAGTGGCTCATCTAGTGCTTCAATGAATGGAGGATCATTGGCTTTTTCCTTGCTTGCATCAATGTGAGGTGGAACACTAGGGATGGTAGGACCTACAGATGGAGAATGGAGTGGAGCACATGGTATCCCAAAATCAAAAGGATGTATCATTGGATTATCTTCGGCAATTTCAATCACAATATCACCACTTGGCTGCTTTTACTTTGCTTTGTCAACCTTTCTTTGACTTGCGGGCTGCTCAAGAGACTTTCCACTCCTTAGAACTGTCATAGGACTACCTTGCTCATGGTGGGGAGGGGGGCTAGTTGTGGTTGTGGAGGAGGTGGAGGTGATACTTGGTTTTGAAATTGAGGTGGAGAAGAGAATTGATGGGGAGGAAAGAATTGAGGTTGGAAGGTGAAGTTTTGGGAGATTTGAGGTGAGGGAGGTGCTGGAGGAGTGCAAGGCTTGGGATCGCCTTGGAAATGGTAGATGGGTTGCACTTGCATGGGAGGTGGATTATAGAAAACTTGAGAAGAGGGTGTGGGTCCACTTGCTTTATTGTAGCTCATGATGGGTTTTGAAGACAACTTTTCTTCTTGGAGAGCAATTATGGAAGATAGTTGCTCTACTTTCTCCTCTAGCCTTGCAACATCTTTTTGAACATCATCAAATATTTTCAATCTAGAGAGAACCTCTTCCTCAAACCTTGAGCTATATTTTGGACTTTGCAGCTCTTGATAGCTATAGGAGTGAGGTGTCTTATTTTCCTCACCATAGAACTCAATAGAATTGACCGGGTGACAAGGAACATTTGTCACCTGGTTCTTCATGAAGCTCATCATGTCACCAAGAATCTTCATCACTTGCGGGCTTGAGTCATTATGAGTGGGGGTATCACACCAAAGGCATATCCCCTGTCATTCATCATGCTAGAAGCTCAAATTCTTGATCCTTCATCCAACTGCTCAAATAAAGTCCATATCTCCTCAGGTGGCCTAGCCATGAAAACTCCTCCACAAGAGGAATCCACTGTGTCTTGGTCCTTTAGAGACAAACTGGAGTATAATGATTGAACTAGCTACCACAAAGGAATCTCATGGTGCGGGCACTCTCAAAAGCTTCTTAAATCTCTCCCATGCATTATGAAACTTTTCATTGCCCATTTGACTAAAACTTGTCACAGCATGCCGCATTTGTGTCAACCTTGCTATAGAGTAGAACTATCTCAAGAAGGCATTCTTCTTTGTTTCCCAACTCATGATGTCCCTTCTTGAGTCATAACAATCTTTAGCTCTATCTTTGAGGGAGAAAGAGAACAAGGTCAACCGAATTGTATCATCACTAGCCATCAGTGTCCTGAAGGTGGAGCATACTTCAAGAAAGGCATCCATGTACTTGTAGGGGTTCTCACTCTCTGATCCGTAGAAGATGAGAAGGAGCCCAGGAAGACCTGGAGGAATAGAGAATTGCTCCCCTGGCATTTGATCAACCCTGCTAGCAATTGGCAATTTGTAGTTGTTAGCCATGAAGTAGTCTTGAAGCGTCTTGTGGGGTGCATTTTGGCCTTCCATCTTATTTTCCCCCAAATGGCTTGTCACATGCACAAAGTACAACCAAACAAAAGAGAACAAGTTAGAAAACCAATATACACAAAAAATTCAAAGAATAATGAATAAAGAATAGCAATGATGAGGGTAGTAGGAAAAGTCAAAGCAAAATTAACTAGCTAGGTCGAGCGCCTTTCTCCTCGACAATGGCGCCAGAAAGCTTGGTGTGTTTCTCACCAAGGCTACGCACTAGCCAACTAGAGGTGGCTAGACGCAACCCTAAGGGAGGACACATGTGTGGATCTTTCAAAATTTATATTAACCCTAACACAGTCGATCACAATACCAAATAGGTCACCCGCAAGCTCACACGGTACTATCATAGCATAGGTGAAGGGCAAGCGTAGGGGTCGATCCTCAGGGAGAAAAGGGGGCACTATAGGTAGGTTAGTTTGGTTGGGTTCCTACTGTGGAGACTATGGTTAAGGGTTTAAAGGTGATTTGATTGTTAAACTAGGTGAGCAAGAAAGAAGTTAAAGGCGAGAATGAAATCTAAGTTAACCCTAGACTAGATTAAGACTAAGTGTATGCAATAAAAGACTAAGGCCTAGTTTGGGCAGCAAATTTCAAACTACCAGAAATTTGCATTATAAATGGTAGTCATGACTACCAGATTGCAGCAGCGGAAACTCTAAACACATGTTACAGACCATAGCATACTGGAAGCTTGTGTGAGTTGTTAATCATGCCAAAATCATGGGGATTGGAAACTACAAGCTATACCAGTTGTCTTCACCTCCGACCAGTGTTCTCCAGGCACGTATGTATCTCTCGCACACTGCTGGTGGCAATTAGAAATGCCATTTACTATGGAAAATTCTGGGATTTCAGATGAGTCTACCGAAACTAGGCCTAAGCTAGGTATGAAAAGGCAATTTACACTAAGGCAGGAAATAGAAAAGCACCAGAGTGAGTAAAGAGCTAAACTATCAAGAACAAGTCAAAAATAGGGCAAGAAGCTAACTAAGTAGGAGAAGAGCTAACTAAGCTAACACTAGCTAAGCAAGATGAAAACTAGGGTTTTAAAATAATTAATGAAGGTGTGGGATGTTTAGGGGATGCACTTATCACTTAAGTTGGGGTGACATATGAACATTATGATTCCATTTAGATTATCCAAACCAAACAACAAGTTAGAGTCCAATGAATTAACCTAAGCTATTAACTGGCCATGGATATGCTAGGTTATGTATAGGGGAACTAGTCCCTAACGCCCCTACTACCCTTGCGAGGCTTAATTGGGTTAGGGATTAGGTTCAATTCAATTAGAATCTGATCAAGTCTAGGTTTCTAGATTAGACATCCCTAGGGAAATTAGGGGCCGAGGATAGTAATGGGGAGGTGAAATTAGGGTTTTGGACCCCAATTCCCCCACATTCTAGCCTTGATAAGGATTCATGCTAATTGCACTAGAGTCACCTAATCTAGCTACTTAGATCTCTCACCTAGGCTTAGGGAGATTTATTAGGATGTATGAAGATGGGAGGCAACCTAGGGATCCAAGAATTGGACCTAGGGGCAAATCCCAAAATTCACACATATAAGTAATTTCCCTTAATTCCTAAGTGATTTCACACACAAACCAACAAGAAATTCATGGAGAATAAGATGCAAATAGAACATAATCATTTCCAAATGAAATAATAATTTGTACATATCAATTTCCCCCAACATGGTATCAAAGTAACATAATTTCCCCCAAACAGCCCACCAAAAGGGGCCTAGCTACTCATGGAAATGGAAAATACAAAAAGAAAGGAGAAAGAGGTAGAAAAAGACATGGCGCTCGGTGTAGATGAAAAAATCCTCCTCTCCAGCTACTAAAAGATGTCCTCCTCTCTCCTCAAAGGTGCAAGGGTGTGGAATGAAGGGGATTATGGGTAGGAACTAGGATAAACTAGTGTTTTGGTGGTGGAAATGGTGAAATGGAGTGGAATGGAGGTGGAAATGGAGTGGAATGGCTAAGGGGCGAAAATGGAGTGGTAGGAGTGAGCTAGGGGTGGCAAGAGGGTAGCTAACCTTGACCTACAGCCGCCACCCCCCTATATATAGGTGTGGGGGAAGTAATAGGTCAAGTAGGGGCAAAGTGGGAAATGCAGTGGAAAAAAGTAGCTAGGTTTTGTGAGTAGCACGACCGTGTTGGGTATGGGTGAGGACATTCGTGGTGGTTCACCATGGGTAGTGTCAATTAAAATGTCAAAATCACAGGATGATGGTCATTTTTGCACTGAGACTGGCACGGTCGTGGTGGTCACCACACCCGTGGTGGGGTAAGGGTAGAACGGCCGTGTTGGGTAGCACGTCTGTGGTGAGCAAGGTGATGGTGGTCGTGGTGCAGCGCCATGCCTATTCTTTAGTTATGTAGCATGGTCGTGCTGGGTGGCACGGCCGTGGTGGCTGTCCCTTGCACGGCCATTCTTTTCTGCATGGACGTGGTGTTGTCTACTGCTGCACTTGGGCTTGATTCTTCGGATTTCCTTGGACATCTTTGCTTCTATGGGTCTTTGGCCACTAGGGGTAGGTTGAGGGAGCATCAGACTTCACTTTGGGCTTCTCCAAGGGTAGAGAAACCCTAGGATCACTCCTTCTCTCTCTCTTCCATCAAATGTGGTCCAAATGCCTGAAAAACATGCAAATAATGTCCATAAGTGCATTTTACACAAATATACATATTGAGGGAAATAACATGTAATCTAACAGGTATAGATGTGATTAAAATGCAAAATGACATAGTTGAATCAATGCACAACAAGTCAGAGTGCTTTGACTCTCCGTCTAAGTACTCGGGTTTAGAGGAGGAGTCAAAATATCTGGTCAATCCCATTAGCCGCCGAGAGCTAGATGTGGTGATGCCAGATGCATATGTTGTATTGAGATTAAAGACTTAGGAACCTGGGCATGCTTGTAAGTCATGTATGGATGGATCGTATCTTGCTATGATTCTTTCACATGTCGTGGTACACTTCATGTGGGTTCAGGGCATAATAAGATGAATGTTAGGTTAATCAAGTGTGCACAGTTATTGATTTATTTCTTGGAATTTTCTAGAGTAACTTGCTATTTTTTGTTTCTAAAATACTAGTTTCCTTTGTGATTGATTAAGAATGTTCAATGATTGATTTACTCTTTGTAGTCATCTAGAGTAACATGTCATACACATGTTTGTGAATGACTAGTTTCTTTATAGCTTGTTGTTCTACTTTATATTCAGTTGCTCAATAACATGTCTGATTATATGTGTTCTCTAAATTGTTTCTTTGAAGTAATCATTCACTGAGTGAGTAGGATCATCCCTCTATTCACAAGTTTTAGGAAAATATGTGATTTGAAGAATGTCAATGCCAGAGTAGATCTTACACAAGCTAAGTATTGTATTAGTCAAGTTCATTCGGTCCTTGTCACTCTAGGTCATCGTAGAGTAATGAGAGAGTTGTAGTGATGATGTGTAATGTTGTTAAACACTCATTATTAGAGTATGTAAGCAATTATCAAGTCATATGTACATGGAAGTGTGAGAAATAAAAATGAATGTTTTATATATCTATCTTTATTGTTGGAAATAGATTAGAAGAATCAAGGTTTTATTTCCTTTGCAAAGTTAGTTTAGGTGATTGAATATGAGCAAACAAAGAGTTTGAAATTGGGAAGAAAAATAAAAAGTTAAGGGTTTTCTTCATGTTATGTTTATTCCTCAACTTATTCCCTAATCTCATGATTAGAAGTTATCATGAGATGTGGGTGTAACAAGAAGTCTCCGTTCTATGCTAGCCGCTTGGGAGAGAAGGTTGTTAAAAAAAGTGCATTGTGAAGGATGAAATTGTGACTCCTACCCTGAGTTCCACTTTGTTTTGCTTTTATCTAGGAGATTTTATTCTTGTCCCTCTTCTACTATGTCCTACACTTCAATCTAAATCATTTGTATTTGCATTCTTTGATCATAGATGAGTAGGCCCTTGTTCCTGGGCATGGGGGAGTAACTCGCATGTTGTAACTTGTTGAAACAGAAACTCATGTTTAATGCTAGGCATTTTCACTATTCTAAAGTTCATTGGTGTAGCTTTCTTCTTGCATGATTGGCTGGCCACTTAATATGTTTGACATTAGCTCTTTGTGTGATTTGCGAAGATATGCACATGAGTAAGGAGGTGTTCCTTAGCAACATTACCTTGACCACGAGAGTGGTTGGGATGTGTTGAGGAGCAAGGTTTGCAACTTGCTATATGAAATTAGGACTGTCCTACACTACTAAGAGGTATGTGTTGGATGCAAACATCCTTTGTGTTGTTTCTGGCATAATTAATATTCATAATTCATATTGTTATGATATGGTTGTGAAACATTATTCCCAAGACCTTCGATCAATTGAAATCTTGAAGCCAAGTTATCGTTGTTGTAAGTTCAGTTCTCTATCTTGCTTAGTATACTAGTGTTGAATTAAATCATCCATCAAGAATCAATCTGGATTGTTGAAATTTGATACTCTTGTGTTTAACTATACCTAGCTCCTTGGACGACCTTGGTATAACTACATGCACCCATATACATCTGAGGTAGTGTTTGAGTTAGAAACTAAAAACTAGTGTGAGCTAACAAAGCCTCTTTTGCATATTTTACTTTTTCATTTTTGACTCAATATAGTGTGAGAAGGTATTAAGGCCATCAAAGTAAAACAATCCAACTTGATTAAAACTCAAGAATCATCAGTGTTCACATGATACCTCGGCGAAATCTATGGTATGGTTCAAGGATCCTTAGAATATAGTTGAATCAATGAAAACACATCTTGGAGTTTGTTCATACACTAGATCCAATCACTTGGCTCAAACCCTCAGTCTGTCATTCACAACATGGAATAAGAAAATAAGCTATTTTATGAAATGGTGCATAACCCTATAATCAATCATTGAACTTGTAGGAAATATTCAATGAATTGAATGAAGTTGGAGATCAGGCAAATATGATGATGACTGACAAATTAGGCATTTACATAAGTATATAACTATTGTATAGCTCCAACCAATTGTCTCAAGCCCTCGGTATGTCGTTCACAACATGGAATAGAGAAATAAGTGATTCTAAATTATAAAATGGTGCATAAACCCTATATAATCCATCGTCGAACTTGTAGGAAGGATTGATGAATTGAATGAAGCTGGAGATCAAACAAATAGGATGATGGCTGGGTGATTACACATTTATATTTGCACCTCTATAGCCTTAATTACCAAGTCTACAAATTAAGCAATAAGATCTTATTATGTAGTAAAATTATGTGAGGAAGAGTAAAAGAGAATGAAAGAAAAATTATGTGAAATCATGTAGCAGTAAATTTTGAAAACTTGTTCGAAATATAGAACAAGGGAAAAATTACAAGGATTTAAACGAGAATCCATGAAATGAAATGAAGACATAGAAGGGTGAATAGCCCTACCACTCCAAGCTTAATATCTTACTCATCCTCTAGCAAGACCTAAACATAGGATAGTAGAGAAGGTGTGCATGGATGCAAATGAAAGAAATTTGTGAAAGTCCTAGAGTGTTGTATGTATGCAAACATATATTTAAATATATCAATGAAAGAAAATATATAAGAAAGAAACATGAACAGTAAGATTTTTTTTAACATGAAAGAAAAAGAAAGGATAGGGTAACAAAGAGGATGTAGCTTCCCCATGATATCAACATTGTGATCCCAAACCCTAAGTTATGGGACTAATGTCACCCGTGTCCTACTAATTGGGTTTGTCATGCATGAGTGGAATCGTTGGATAGGTTGAACCTACTGATCCTCAAGTAGAGAAATAAAATCTGGTGGCTTGATGACTTCGTCTCTATGTTGGAATTGACCTAAATTGCACTGAAATGAATTCCTTGGTAGAGCATCCTCAAGGTATCCTCCAAGGTATGAATCTGAGTAGGTAAGCCCTAGGATGGAGAAACATGATTAGATGGAGAAAAGAGGTTGTAAATCTACTAAAGGATTATATTCTTCACCCTCCATCTCTGATTCTGGGATTGGATGCCATGGAGTGCCTTCATTGTGAACTTGGACCATCCAATCATCATATGAGCATGGGGCAGACCTAGGTGAATCTAGTTGCAAACCCTTCACCCCAAGCTTATCCTCAACTATGGGGAATGGGATGTCTTCATCACTACAGCCATGTCATCAAAATACATTCGATCTACACCTTCCTAACCATATCACCCTATAAGAGGGATGAAGTATAAGTTGATTTGTGTGATATCAAATTGGGTCCATCATCAATGATGTCATCTCCCATGGTGCACAATCATCATCTTCATCATCATCTAACAAATTGTTCCAACCCAAGCTAGATGCAATTTCAATAACAAAATGACACAGCTCAACTTATGTTGTGTCATTTTGATCTGGTACAAATAATAATGTAGACCAATCAAGAAGACATCTAATTGATCTATAGGTGATGTATATGATGCTTGATTGTCTTGTGGAGTAAGAAGTTCTTCATCATATGCCCAACATAAGGGCATTTTAGCTCCTCTACTAGTTATGCAACTAGATCGACTGGGTGGAATGAAGGACTTCCTTGAGTTGGTGAGTCTTCACTAAGAAATCTAGGTGAATCCAATTGGTAGTCCAAATAGGATGGTGAGATGAGTTCCTCATAGGGTCTAGTGAAGTGGGTGTTATGATTGAAATCTTCATGGGTGTACACTAGCACGTGTAGGTTTGTAAGACTGAACTAATAAGATATTGAAGTCATACTTTGCCTAACAGCCTCACTTATGAGTTACTAAAGTTGGATTTACACCTCTTTAAGATTTTCTATCTGTGCCATGTACAATTGATGGGGCTCCACCATATTGATATGTTGTGTGTTGATGAAGTTTAGTTCACTAGCTTGAAATGTGTTTCTAGCGTGGGCCTCAATCTTTACCACCTCATGTAGTTGGAGATCCTTCCTTTTAAGTATCACTTGAAGTGGATTGGTCTACTCTTGAAGATGGACCGACAAGGTATAAAAGAGTGCATATGCACTTTCTCTTCCAAGGAATGACCTATTCAGTTATTGGTTCTATGAAGACAAGAGTTGGTCATAATTTACCATCTCAAGGGTCTTGTGTGGGAGAGTAGTTGCATGATGTAGACACAACAACCTTGTAGGTATGTTCTAGTTGAAAACATGATGATGGTGGGGGTCAATATTGGTCAAGTAATAGAAGTGTGTGACTCTCAATTATTTACCAGTAGTTGGGACTGTGAAAAAATTTAGGCAGTCAGGTGGACAATATGATCTATCTTGTCATGCCTATATCCATTGATGTAAATAAATGCATTTTAAAAGAAACAATGTATATGTGTGTATGGACGCGTTTCTGTTACAAGAAGTAAAAACTATCCATGTATATACATGCTTAGTTAAATAGAACAAAATCTTAGGCGTTCAATGTGGAAAAACCACATCCCTAACAACAAAAAAACTTGATTGCCCTCGAGAGTGTGTCCAAAATGAATGTGGTCCCTTAAGGGTCATACTTTAATTTTATAACCATAAACCTTTGGGATGCATGTGACATTATATTGGTTCATAGTAGTGATATAAGGTCAAACACATGGATGTGTGGACGTTTATTTGCCATTAGGCTTTTACTAAGCTAAGAAAAACACATGGTAGATATATGCATAAGACTAAATCTCAAGCTTGTATTCGTTCTTCAGCAGGTGGGGTTGTGGCTATAGGTTGGGATGCTATAGGTTGGGTTGCTACTAGGCCTCTCGGGTCTGGAAAAGGGCAGTTGGCTTGGAAGTGTCCCTCCTACTGGAAATGGTAACACACCTTCTTCTTGTAGTGACACTCACCTGAATGCCATTTTTCACATGTGTGACACCTGGGACGGTTGTTCTCATTGTGGGTTTTCCTTCACCTCCATGCTTTCCCTTGGCATGATTGTGTCCTTGTCCTTTCTTGTGATCATTCTTTGGGCCAAAAGTGCCTTCAGTGAAACCTCAAGTATCCTTTGGATGGGTTCTGAGCAGGCATCACTATCTTCTCCATGTCCAGGGTGGTGTTGTAGGTGTCAGTGAAGGTTGTTGGTTTGCTCACCATCACATGAGGCTTGATGGCAGGGTTTAGATGCTCTACAAAATGGTCCACCTATCTTTCCTCGGTCATCATGTACCTGAATCACTCCAGGAGGTGAAACTTGCAGCCAAAGTCTGTGACAGATAAGCTAACTGGGATCAGGTTGGTGAACTCCCTTTCCTTCTTCTTCTTAGCTAATATTGGAATGAATTTGGCTGTGAAGATAGTCCTGAAGTCAGTCCATTCCATCTGGTCCTCATTCAGATCTCGACCCATGATGTGGTTCTCCCATCAGATCTTGGCTGCCCCTTCCAAGAGGTGCGCAGCAAATGGGACCTTCTTGTTCGATTGTACATCCAGCATGTGGAAACCATTCTTGACAGCTAGTAGCCAAGCATCTACTTTGTCAGCCACCTCGGTCTTATCCTCTCCCCATAACTTCTCAATGGTCAGCTTGACAAAGTCTAGAATGGTGACTCCAAGTCAGGGATGAACAGGAAGTGGCTCACCATTTCCATCTCTAGCTATATCCCTGGGGGTGAGGGCACTCATTACCTCGGTTAGCTTCTTCTAGTGTTCCATCCAGAGGGCAACATGGGTGTGAACTATTGCTACAGGTAATGGGCCACCACTTGGGTTCTCCTCGAGCTTGACTTCATCTTCGGACATTGGTTCCTCCTCCCGGTTCATCTCTAGATTATTGAAGGGAACCGGCTTAGGGTCTGAGCCTTCTCCTGAGGCTTCATTGGGTCTCTTCCTCTTCCTCGAGGACTCATCACCATGGTCTCTCCTCCTCTTCTCAGAAGATCCTTTCCTCTTGTGGAGGGGCCTACCTCCAGAAGGGTTCTCAACAGTTTCATAGGGAACAACTACAGTCTTAACACGAGCCATGCTGGTTCACACAAGTTAAAATCGTTTAACCACAGATTTATAACTTGGAAAGATATATAAGCTTTAAACTTATCCAACCGTTTCCCGCCCACCTCTAAAAGAAAAGAGAAACAAAAACAACTCCTTACCCTTACCCAAGGTACCAACACTGTGGTTGGGTATAGTCGACAGTTCCGTCTCCTAGAGAGGCACATCACTAATCTCACAGAAGAGCAGAAACTAGACCATTACATTGATGGGCTCTTCCTAACCATGAAATCCTTTGTCTCCTCATCCAAACCTACCACCTTTTAGGAAGCCTATGACCATGTATTATCCATGGAGAGAACTTTGGGGATGGGACATAGGAAGCCACTACCTACCCTTGCCTACCTAGGGCTTACGGACGTTGTGCCCGCAAAACCCGAGCAAAAAGGGAAACCCCATAATGGTGGCAATAAGAATAGAAATCGATAGAAGAACAGAAATCCTCATGCCCAAAACTACAATCAAGGCTAGAACCAGAACTTCAATCGAGGCCCTGCTCAGAATAAGAATCATGGCCCAAATAGAGGTCAAGGACAAAATCCCAATGTTCCTCGTTGTCACAACTATGGTAACTTCCATTTTGGCATGTGCAAGTACTCGTCTCTAGTCTGCCACTTCTACAAATAGGAGGGACATTTTAGAGACAATTGCCCTCACCCTCCTCCAGCATGGGCCAAACAGGGCGAGAACTGACAAGCATGTCTCATTGCAATGAATGCATATGAGGCAAATGTCAATGGGAACAAACTCATGGAAGGTACTATTTTAAATTCGAAATTAATTCCAAAACAGTGTATCATGATTGTCTTACGCAAACACCTTACACAAAATATGTGTATATCTAGGTATGATGAAAATTTATGACCCTTTTGTTGTCACTCTATTTGATTCGGGGTCAACTAAGACCTTCATGGCTAAGATTCTCGCCTCTATGCTCAATCTTGAAACAAGGGACTTAGGTTACATACTTGATGTAACTAGTCCAAGTGGGAAAATGAAAGTCTCCTACCATATTGTCAAAAAAGTCCCTCTATCTTATGATGGTCGTAACCTTGAGTCAGACTTCATTCTCTTAGACATGGAAGACTTTGACCTTACTTTGGGGGTGGATTGGCTCCATAAAAATCATGCTATGATCGACTGTTGTGCCAATAAAGTCATTATATCTAAACCTAACCTCCCCATTCTTGTAATTCTTGGAAGAAAAGATCGAAGTGGAAATATTGTCATTTCCTTGATCAAAGCTCAAACCTTAATATCCAAAGGGTGTAAAGCATACCTAGAAATTGTAACTATAGTCAATCCAGATACAAGTGCCCTAGAACATATTGATATAGTGTGTGAGTATCCAAATGTTTTTCCTGATGAGCTCCATGGGCTACCACTTAATCGTGACATTGAATTCTCTATTGACTTGGCACCCTATACCACACCTATTTCTCGGGCACCTTATCGAATGGCTCCTGTTAAATTGACTGAATTGAAAAAATAGTTGCGAGAATTACTAGATAAGGGTTCCATCCACCCAAGTACATTTCCTTGGGGAGAACCCATTCTATTTTTCAAGAAAGGAGGGATCTCTTCGCATGTGCATTGACTATCATATGATCAATCAAGCTACTGTAAAGAATAAATATTCGTTTCCTAGAATTGATGACCTTTTTGATCAACTTCGTTCTACCTATGTCTTTTCTAAAATTGATCTTCGTTCTGGTTACCACCAACTCAAGGTTAAGGATGAAGACATCCCCAAAACCACCTTTCAAACTCGGTACGGGCATTATGAATTTCTAGTCATGCCATTCGGGTTGACCAATGCCCTGAGTGTGTTTATGAACTTGATGAATATTATCTTCCAACCTTTCCTTGATGAGTTTGTAGTGGTCTTCATTGATAACAACCTGATATATTCAAATGACACTAAATCACGTTGTACTCATCTTTGCAAAGTTCTTGATATTCTCCAATCCTAGAAATTCTATGAAAAATTATCAAAATGTGAATTCTATATTTCTAAAGTCATGTCCTTGGGTCACATAATTTCTAGTGGGAAAATTTCTATTGACCCCACCAAAGTATCGGTTGTTCTTGAGTGGCAAGCCCCCAAAAATGTTTTTTAAATTTAAAGTTTTCTGGGTCTTGCTGGCTATTATCGATGCTTTATACCCAACTTTAGCAAGACCACCTTGACCCTCAAAAAGCTCACAAAGAAAGGAGAGTGGTATGTATGGTCAAAGGAGTGTGAGTTTAGTTTTCAGGAGCTGAAGACAAAACTGAAAATTGCACATGTCTTGACCCTACCTTCGAGAAATGATGGATTTGTCATCTTTACTGACACATCAAAGTTCGATCTGGGTTGTGTCCTCATGAAATATAGAAAGGCAGTTTCCTATGTCTCTCGATAATTGAAGCCAAACGAGGTCAACTACCCAACCCACAACCTCAAACTTGACACCATCATATATGCTCTAAAGATATGGTGACACTACTTGTATGGTGCCACCTTTGACATCCTCATCGACCATAAGGGTCTGAAGTACATCTTGACATAGAAGGATCTCATCTCAGACATAGGTGATGGTTTGAGTATCTCAAAGATTATGACTTCACCATTGCCTACCACCCTGGTAAGGCAAATGTAGTGGTCGATGCACTCAGCAGGAAGCAGGTTAAATGTGCTGCCATTTTCACCACCGAATGGAGAAACATGGAAGTCATGTCACTTTGGGCCCCGAGGCGTATGGGTGATGTCCTCAAATTGGCCAGCATCCATGTCAAACCAGGCCTCCAGTATGAGACTTTGATATCCCAGAAGAATAGTAAGAGTCTTGAAGAGATGTCTAAGCTGCTAGACAAACCCCAGACACATCTGACGGTTGGTATGGATGGAAGAATCCGGTACAAACAACACATATGGGTCCCAGAGGATTCAGATATGACAAAAAGGGTGCTAAAAGAAGCTCACGAGTCAAAATATACAGTGCATCCTCGATCGACTAAAATGTACAAGGATCTGCAAAGGCACATTTGGTGAAGAAATATGAAGACCGACATCGTTGCTTTCATCTCTAGGTGTTTGACCTACCAGCAGATCAAGGCTGAACATCAATGGCCAGGAGGTCTTCTACAACCCCTACCTATCCCTGAATGGATATGGGAAAACATAACCATGAATTTTGTGGTGGGTCTACCTAGGACCAGGAAAGGGAGTGATGCCATTTGGGTTGTAGTTGATCGTCTAACTAAATCAACCCATTTTATTCTGATCAAGACAACAACCAAGGTCCCAGAGTTAGTAGAGCTTTACATTCACGAGATAGTTAGGTTGCATGGGATTCATGTATCCATTGTGTCAGATCACAGTGCAAAATTCACTTCTCAATTTTGACAACAAATGCATGAAGAACTGGGGACTCAGTTGAACTTTAGTATTGCACGTCACCCAAAAACTAACAGACAGTCTAAAAGGACAATTCAGGTTTTAGAAGACTTGTTGAGATCATGTGTCCTTGATTGGGGTGGTTCATGGGACCACTACCTTTCTCTTGTCGAGATTGCCTACAACAATAGCTACCATCCCAGTATAGGCTCGCCTCCATATGAATCCTTATATGGAAGGCCGTGTAGATATCCACTTTATTGGGATGAAGTAGGAGAAATATGGATTCTGAAGTTCGAGGAGCTACAACTTTATTCTGATAATGTCAACCTAATAAAGCAAAGGTTGAAAAGGGCACAGGACCGTCAGAAGTCTTATGTTGATGCACACATGAATGATACTCGATTTTTGGTAGGTGACCATATTTTTCTAAATATTTGACCAATTCAAGTTATTGCAAAGAATAAAGGAAAACTTAGCCCCAAATGCGTGGGTCCCTTTGAAATTCTAGACCGTATTGGGTAATGTGCTTATAGGTTGGCTTTACCTCCACAATATAGAATGATACACAATGTATTTCATGTGTCAAATTTGAAGCAGTATGTCAAGGACCCTAGCCATGTCCTCAATCATGAACTGATTGAATTGAAGGACACCCTTGTATACCAAGAAGTTCCAGTCAAGATACTTGATTCTCACACCAAGGAGCTTAGAAATAGGAATATCTATATGGTTAAGGTGTTGTGGAAGCACCATGATAGTGAGTATGCTACATGGGAGTTGAATTCATACATGGAGGAGAGATTTCCTGACCTTTTCAAGGAAGTCTGAATTTTGGGGACAAAATTCCTATTAAGGAGGGGAGGATGTGATAAAATGAGTTTTTCTTCTATTTTTATTCAATTCCAATTTTGCCCTCATTACATTCACTCATGACCTCAATTATTCACCTTGGATACTTAATTAGTGTTGATACTCAAAATCAAAATATAATGATCAATGTGAACTTTATATACCTTGTGACACTACAAATTAGGTTAATTCATCACTTTATCCAAAGAAGTAAATTTGTCCATGTAACTTTATCTTCTGGTTCTAAAACTTTTTCTAAATGTTCTACACATTTCTTTGAACCTATGGTTCAAATTTAATCTCAATTGGACATTCCTCCAATTTTCTATGAATTATTTAAGTTAATGTGTTAAAAATCCCTTTAAATAAACATTTTTCAACCTTTTCCACGTCAGCAATCCAGGGCTCGCTTGGGGGACGAATCCCAGCCCTTGGATTAGTCATCCATGGATTAGGGGCCTGATCTAGTAGCCATTGGTCCATCTCCTACCTCCTACTGATTGTAGGGAGGAGTTAATGGGACCAAAAGAGTAATCAAACTTGATGCTTCCCTGGTTTGGAAATCTAAATGAATGAAAAGGTTCATCTCACATTTTCACGCCGATCTAGCCCTTGATCTACTTCAAATCAGCATGTATTGAGAACATACAAGAGCACTGTCTCTTGGCCACCGCCACATGGTTGTGCTCCACTTGAAATCCTAAATTTAGCCTCGAAACCTTATAAAAACCCCACCCCCGACTTCAGGATGCACCCACAAACACCAACGGCACCCTAGATCTTACCCTCCAGCCCTCTTCATATTTCACCTCTTTTGCTCTAGCCAACCTTCTACTGTAGCTCCGCCGAGTGTGTGCACAGGTTACTACTACAGGGACGAGGGACTGTGATCGTTGGATCATAGTCATTGTTGGACCGAGACTAAGGATCAACAGCTAAGGATCAAGTTGTGCTCCTCCTCTTCTCCTCTCCCTCACACGTGCCTAGGAGGTAGTGCCTTCTTCGCCACAAGATCTCAACCTCAGTCAAGGGTTGACTGACCGATCAATAGTTGAAGTTTTTCCTCACTATGTTTTCCTTGGTATTTTTCTTCTCCTCTATCTAATATTTATTTTATTAATCAAATCTTGCAAAAATGGTATCTTTTGATTCCTAGATCCAAAAATTATGAACAAATAGTTGATTTGGATTAGAAAAAACCCAAGGAATAGATTAAAAATACTTTTCAAGTTTGATTATTATGGATTTCATATATATCCCTAGATTTTGTTCTCTTTCTTATACTTTTTGTCTAAATGACTCATTAATCATGATCTATCTCTAGAAACCCTAAATATTTGACTCGGATGATTATCTTGAGACACTAAAGCCAAACTTGACTAATTGAAAATCTAGATCTAACCTTGTTGGCTTATCTACTCTTGAATATGAATCATGTACCCTGAAATAATGATTAATCTTGATGGTGACATCTTAATATTATGATTGTTCTAAATCTTGTGAAATCCCTGATCATGAACATTGGACTTCTCCCTTAATGATGATCTAGAAACTTGATATGACTTGAATAATGATCACAATAATTAGGCTTAACACTTATATTCCTAGAATATCTAGGTAGGTCATTCATACTTGAAATATTCTTGACGCTTGAATAAATGTTGAACATCTTGATGTTGGTTGATCATAAGTGAATGACCAAACCCAAGGTAAAATAGGAATGAGTAACCCTAATCTTGAATATTGAAACATGATCTTCCAAAAATCATGATCTTGACCCTTGATCCAATCTTATTGATATAGGATCTATCTCAAGGGGTTGATCTAGTATTTCTTGGAACCCATACTCTGAAAATCAACCAAGAAGGTATGCTATTATACCTCCTCCTTGAACATACTAATAGTATTGATGATAAATTGTATGTACACTAATAGTATTGATGATAAATTGTATGTACCTCTTGAATTGTATACTTGACTATGTATTAGATTGAGATATTATTCCATATTGCCCATTATGACTGCCAGTAATAATTGTTGATATTGAGTACAAGCAACCTCCTCATTCAGAGGGTGGAACTTGTACATGTCAATTGATCTCAAACTAGTACATGTCAATTGACCTCCTACCTCATATGGAGAGAAGGAGCTCGGTGACCTCCCCCATCTCATTGGGGTAATGGTGCCGAATTAATATATTAACATGCTTCTCGATATCAGCATAATGATAAACTTGTAATAAAATCTTGTCGAACAAATATGGTTTTGGAAAATCTCTTGCTGGCTATTTTTTGATATATGTCTTGCCAAGTATACTATTTTTTATATAAAACTATTTTACTTGTTTTTATAGTGTACTGTGCAACTGCATTGATTGTGTCATGACTTTATTGATTTTAGATAATGCAAATAACTAGATATTATGCACCTACAATCTATTCCATTTGTTATCTACTAAAAATAAAGATTTCTACATCAATCTAGACTCTACATGGGAGCTAATATAAAAGGGATGTAGTTTTGGTTTAGTTTTCTTATCTGTATCTTTCTTTCCCCTATGTAATAAACATTTTGGTTCATTTCGATGAAGAATAATGTTATTTCCTTTTTGCATATTATATGTGTGTGATTTTTGGGCCACTCAGGGACAGACGCTCTAATCCCTTTAACATTGCCACTTGGACAGTGGGATTGGGATTATGGTAAGAACGGTTCTATGATAATAGTGGTACTCCTCACATTGGTATATGTACAAATAAATACCCCCCACCCAAAAAAGAGTGCCACATTAGAATGATATGAAATAACAATACCTCATTGAAAGTTAATTTTGCAAACATATGTAATTTATGCCTTCCAAAAATGTTGTTGCATATAAGAAATTTCAGCACAAATGAAGTAGATAACACCACAAGATATATGAAACAAATTCTATGTTAACTCTAAATCTTGTATTGTATATTGATGCGTCTTACAACTTCAGGTTTTATAACTTACCCAATCTAATAAGTCCCAAAAAAGTTTAAAAAAAACACAAAAGTTTAAAATATTGCATACACTATTAATCTAGTTATAATACATGTGTGTCTTACAACTTCAAGATGGTGTTTCATACACAACCAAATTAGATACATGAAAAGTATATAAGAATATTATGTATTGTATTAAATGATGACCACATAATGTTTCGTAATCCACAATGACTATATATTTAATATATTATACATAAATATTGGCGGATAGTAGGTTAGAGGGTATTGGTAATGGCTCATCCTTAACTTATGCAATAAGCTAATGGTCTAGAGGGTAGAAGGTAGGCGGGTAAAGAATAAGAAAATATGTTACCATTATCCTTTCCCTAAAGAGTATGGGTAAAGGGTGCCCATTGACAACCCTAGATGGAAACCCTGACTTCAATCCATTTTCCGCACTCTTTTTGGTCACATATTAAGCATAAACTCGTGCACTGTACGGCTGCCTTATAGACTACAATACATAATATATAGATTAAACATTAAGAACTAATAAAAGAAGATGCAATAAATATGTATAATATATATTAATCAGGCTTCTTATACACAGAGGTACATGCTTGTAATTCCAAAAAAATAATGGAGAAATTACATCTAGCCTCCTCTACGGGCTTTCTTATATAGTATAGTTGACTCTCCTTGTATGATACATAATTTTTAGAAATGATGATCAACTTGTAATTTCAAAAAGTAATAAAAAAATTGCATTTAGCTCCCTCTTCAGGCTTTCTTATATAGTATAGATGAGTCTCCTTATACGATATATAATTTTAAAAAAGGTAAAAGTGTAGTGTACACACACAAGGACCAGATTGTAATTTCAAAAAATAATAGAGAAAATTACATTCAGACCCCTCCTTGGGCTTTCTTATATAATGTAGATGAGTCTTCATATACAATACATAATTTAAAAAAGAAAAGACAAATGTATAGTTTACACACACATGGATCGGTTTATAATTTCAAAAAATGGAGAAATTTGCATTCAGCCCCCTTCTATGGAATTTCTTATATAGTATAGATGAGTCTCCTTATACGATATACGATTTTAAAAAGAAAAGGAAAAAGTAAAGTTCACACACATGGACCTATTAGTAATTTCAAAAAACAATAGAGAAAATTGCATTCAGCCCTCTCCGCGGGCTTTGTTATATAGTATAAATGAGTCTCCTTATACAATATATAATGTAAAAAAAAGTGTATTGTACACACATAAAGACCAGTATGTAATTTAAAAAAAATAATGGAGAAAATTACATTCAACCCCTTTTGTGGACTTTCTTATAGTATAGATGAGACTCCTTATACAATATATAATTTTAAAAAGAACAGACAAAGTGTAGTACACACAACGATCAATTTGTAGTTTCAAACATAATGGAGAAAATTACATTCAACGCCCTCTGCAAGCTTTCTTATATAGTATAGATTTAAACCAAATCAAAAGTTCCCTATTCTAACTGTAACTAGGCATAAACTCATGCTTAGTAGACTGCAATGAGTAATTTATAGGTTGAACTTTAAGAAAAGAAGATGCAATAAATATGTACAATACATATAATAATAGGTCTTCTCATACATAAAGACCATTATATAATTTCAAAAATAATGGAGAAAATTGCATCCAACCTCCTTTGCAGGCTTTCTTATATAGTATAGATGAGTCTCTTAATATAATATATTAATTTAAAAAATTAAAGTAAAAAATGTGGTGTACACACATGGACCAGTATGTAATTTCAAAATTTTGGACTATGGTATCCAAGTCAAGGGACTTTACTTGTACTACCTATAGTGATGTTGATTATGCAGGTTGTTTGATTGATAGAAAGTGCACAAGTGGCACTTGCTTCTTCCTATGACCATGCCTAGTTTCTTGGTTCTCCAAGAAACAAAGCACTATGAAACTCTCAACTACCAAGGCTGAACACATTGTAGTTGGGAATTGTTGTGCCCAAGTCCTATGGATGAAACAAATGCTCCAAGACTTTAACATTCATTTTGATGCTTCTCCTATCTATTGTGATAATACTAGTGCAATTAACATGTCTTGCAATCCTATATTGCATAGTAGAGCAAAACATATAAAGCTTTGCCATCACTTCCTTTATGTCCACATTGCAAATAAGGATATTTATATCACACATGTGGACACGAATAATCATCTTGCCTACTGACACGACTTTACCGTACGTAAAATGTAAGTATATGTGTCAATGTAATATAGGCCTTGTGAGGCCCGAGTCGAACATAGGGAAACATAATTTTCAGTAGACTGCTAATAAATGTTCACAATCAGCTAGACCAATTATAAAAGTTGAGAGTTGTTTTGAAAAAGAAAATAAAGCAATCGATTAAATGGTTGGTTTAATCAATTAAAATGGGATCTCTAGGATTGCGGTTTCACCGTGGGTTCTCGCTATACTAATTCCTACATAGTTATCATAATTCGTCTCCCTTTTTTAATAGTGGCCTATAGTCAGAATTATTTACTTCCGTGATACAATTCACTACCTTAATCTAAGTCGGTTCCATGTCAGTAGTAACCTATTCCCTAGACCAGGTGCATGAAAAACATGTCTCTGAGTTCCCACCATTAACCGTACATCGCCTTTTCCAAAGGATTTATTAGTTAATGTGATTACCGCCTCTTTTCAACTGTTAATTCTTTATCAAAATCAATTAAGGGTATTAAATTACCATTATGGTGATCAAGCACAATGATAACAATGGAGAAAATGATATCATACCACAGATTTGAGGGCAAAATATGATAAGCTATGTAAGAAGAGTCATACAACGATTGCCCGGGCTACTCCCGGTCCTAGAGACAAAGGGGATTAGCCATGCATGTTCATCTCACTGCAAAAAAACATGAAGGAAGAAGAAAAGATGGAGAAAACGTGGATGGAGATGGTGTAACCCCTGAACGGAGGAGAACCGGGTGATCCTCGGTGTGGGATGAGCGTTCTGTAGCCTTCCGGTGGTGGAAAACTCCGTCTGCGGCTCTGGAAATGTCTGGGGCGTAGCTCTCAGCTTTGTTCTTTACTCTCTCCTCCTTTGGGACTTGCGGCTCTGGAAACGTCCGGGACGTAGCTCTCGGCTCTGTTCTTCACTCTCTCCTCCTTTGGGACTTGAGCAATGCAATAGAAAGTGATTGACGGCTTTGCGCCATCTTTTCCTAGGTATAGGTATCACTTACGGCCGCCAAAAGAACGCAGCCATCTGATTGAAGTTGTGTTGGACAAAACTCTGATTTGATGGCATCGATACCATTGACAGGGTATCGATGGTATCGACACCTTAGGGTACCGATGCTTTCTTCAATTTCTGGGAGCCGCCTGAAGCCTTCTCGATACCATCGACCGCTCCCGTCTATGTTTATCAACGGAGTGATATCTGGATCGTTGTTGGACTTTCAAGACCATCGACAAAGTGTCAATGGTATCGAACTATCTGCTTCCTCTCCTGCTCTATCATTGTTACTCTGTCGATGGTATCGATGGGTCCAGAATTGTGAATTGCCTGAAAATGAGAGAAAAACACAAATCAAATCTGAGAAATATGATAATCTATACAAAACAATGTAAAACAAGATGAATCTGATGCAAACAAGGATAATAGGCTAAAGGAATTTAATCATTTGATATTAACCACAAATATGACCCATAAGAGCATAAAACAAGTGTAAAACTAGCCTATAAAAGTGAATCAAAACCCCTACATCAAACTCCCCCAAGCTTGAACTTTGCTCGTTCTCGAGCAACAAAACTATAGAATATGATTGCGAGGGTCAACTAAAGAACATAATCACATAAAAGACATCACATTATGATTCCCACCTGCAAAGCACATACCAGCTCTCACTAACCATAGAACGATAACTACCCTAAAGGTGACAATGATCATCCATAAGAAATGTCCACCCCGTAATCAATGAACACAATCGAATAAATCAGATAATATAATAAATTCCTCCGGTTCATGCATGGTGCATCTTGTGATCTCCTATCTACGTTGCTCACATCCTAACTACCATCTACAATGGAAGCAGATCTCCTAAAATACAAGAATGAGGAGATAATCATGGGTGGCCTACCATTTTGAGCAATGGGTGGATGGAATGGGTGGCTGTGAAAGAACAGAAAGCACAAAACAGTTTACATGCAAAAACAACAAAAATGACCTAAATGATGCATATGCATATGAAAATGACCTAATGCCTAAATTTTAGGTGGGATGATGCATGCTCTACTATTCCATCTCAATGTAAGATAGAATGTCTACAAAACAACATCATGTGCTTATTCTTCCTATTATGCAGGTGAGACAAGTTCTTTCCTCCCTCTGATCTCCACTTTTTTTTCTTCTCTTTTCCTTTTTTTTCAAGCCCTATTTTTCTCAATTAACTACGGAAATATTTATAAAACATAGTTTTTTTTGGGCTTATTTTTTTGGGCTTAGTTTCACATAACTGGTACAATTAATGCATTACAATCTACTTTTCAGAGAGTATAGAACAAGTTACCCACTTTTCTTATTTTTTAGAAGAAATCGGGCACATAATGTCCTATATGCTCAAAAATATGCAAAGTGCAACTACATGAAAGTAATTATGCAACTACAATGGCATGCACTCTAGAATGTGTGCATGCATAACTGATCTACAAAAACGTTTTATTCTTCATTTTTATGCAAAATCTAGCTACAATGCAATCGTATCTAAATGACATGCAATCAAGAGATGAAAAATTGTAGTGTGCTCCCAGTTCTTTTGTTGGTGGAGTATGAATGAAGTAAGGTGGATAGATCACAAGACTAAATGACAGAACTATTGGAAAAGAGTATATGTCTCTCCTTACTGACATGTGCATAGGGTAACTAAGAGGTTTCTCTTTCTTACTTCAAATTAAAGCCTTGTTACCATTTGGTCAGTTAAAGCTCAACATCCATATCCGTCCTCATTTCTTGAACCATAAGGATATACAGTTAGGATAATATGTTTTAAAGTTGACCTACCCAATTATTTTCATAAGTTATGTGCTCAATTTCAAACAATTCACACATCATCCCCATATTAAAAACATTGAGATGACACACTTACATTAGACACCCACAGATTACACTAGATAGAAAGTGGGTCCTAAAAAGCCATAAATAAAACAAATTACAAAGCTAGAAGAAAAATTGCAAAAAACTAAGAAAAATGCTCAACGGAAGAAAATAAAATAAAACTAAGATAGAAACTATTCCATCTCCCCCCCCCCAATCTTGAATTCGACTATGGCCTCATAGTCAAGAATAAACTCAGAAGGTGGAATAGTGATACATGCTACTTCTTAGGTGGTGGGTGCAGCGGATACTAGTGGCTATGGGGGTTCCACTCTGGATACTGCCCCTGAAAGTTGGGATCATAGGGTGGCATGGGCGGTGGTTGTGGGTATCCCCCAAAGTAGTCTCTGCTCCAGTAATGATCATAGAAAGGTTGTTGCTACTTCTCAATCCTGCCCAACCAGTCGTAAACATGTTGCTGGTTGGTGAAGAGTCGGCGCTCGTTCACAAAGATCGCCTACTGATTTTCATAGAGCATATTATGTGTATCCTGGATCCCTGTAAAAGTTGTCTGATGTGACTACAACATGGTTTTATGGGACTCCTGGATCGACTGGAGCATGGTATACATCCCCTGCATAGAATAGGGGTCATCTCTGTCATGGGAGGGTTGTGGTGGCAGTGGCTGGGAAGAAGAAGATGCTCCATAATTTTGTGGATGCTTCCTCGGAGCAACCCATCGTCGAAGAGGAATAGTGGCTTCCTCCTCCCCTTCTTCAGCATCGTCACCTTCTGGAGCCGCCGCCTCTTGAGTTGCTTCTTGTTCTTCATCATCAACATCAATGATCGGCCATATGTAGCTTTGTCCTGGTCGGATGTTGAAGGCAGGGTCGGGCAATTGCACCCTTTGAAACACACCATGCACATGACATGTGGCATAAGCGATGCCATGTCGGGCTTCAAGGAGGCCGGAGTTGACAAAGTGAGAGAGGTTGAGTGTGTTCTGACTCTCTATCTTTTCGAGCCCAAAAAGATCAAGCCCCAAGTGTGTGGTAAGATGAGTAATAAGGCCCCCAAAGTAAATTGGAGTGCATCGAGAAACATTCTTCTTTACCGCCATCATGCGCATGAGAAGAAAGTCTCCAAAATTGATCAGCGTCCTCTCTAGCAGACAATGGAGAAAGAAGAGATCCATCTCCTGGAACTTGCTCTGAGACAACTTGGACCTTGCAAAGAATGACTTGGAAATTATTTGGTGAAGAATCCAGATAAAAGGATGCTCAAAATCAGCTACAGCAGTGTGGTTCCAGTTGATAGAATACCCCTCGGGTATAGTGACCATCTTTGTATACATCACCTCATAATCAGCATTCTGTGGTGGCTGACGCATTTAGTTATAGGCCCACCCATAAATCGCATTGAACTCACAGAGGGTAAGATTGTAATCTCGATTGTAGAGGCGGAAAGACACACATCCCTCCTTCCATGTTGTCTGTGTCGGCACTAATTTGTTGGGAATGACACAAATATCGAGTGATGCCAGGAACTCGACTACAATTTCCTTGTAAGTAGGCCATCCTCTGAAGAATGGATGACCGTCGGCGTGCTCATGACAAAACTCAGGGGACTTGCCCAATTGTCCCTGCAGCACATAGGCCATATTGGCCTCAAAACCCAGATCCTTGATCAGCTCACGGTCACCATACTGAGTTGGCTCGATGGAGCACTTCCATATCTCCTCATACACCTTTTTGACCTCCGACGATGGATGGACTAGACTCGAGTGAGGAATCAGTCCTTGCTACGGGGCAGGTAGGGCAGGTGCAGCCCTAGATGATGACGCTCCTATTCTCACCATGGTTGCACGGAAACGAGTGAGGAAAAGAAAAGAGAATGGAGCTCAGAGAAGACAATCGGGGCACTCGGAGAAGATGCTCAGAGACGAAGATCCGTGAAGCCAAAAAAGATGCTCGGAGACGAACGGCGATGGTGATCTTGGTTGCTCTTGGGTGCCCAGGGATGTTAAGCCTCGGATGTGGAAGATAGGCAAGGAGATTGTGTGATTCGAGTGAAGATTTGCCCTCCTTTTTATAAGGGACGGTCGGGTCTGCTGTCGAGCCGTCGATACCATTGACAGTCTCGTCGATGGTATTGACGGCTGTTGGAATCTGCCCCTCACTACAATCGACGGTTGTTGACGGCGCGATGTGGGGACCCGGATCGGCCTCATGTCGATGGTAGCGACAGGCTGTCGATACCATCGACACAACCCATGGATAGGCATTGTGGACCGCTCGATGAAGACCTCGGATCACTAACGTGTCGTCGATACTATCGACCCATGTGTCGATACCCATGTGTCGATAGTATCAACACCTGTAGGTTCCTTCAATCCTTGCAACGTCTAACCAATTCAATGGCATTGTAGACATGTCGATACCATCGACCAGTGTGTCGATGGTATCAAAATCACTGAGACAATTTCATCTAAAAATCTCCAGAAAACTTGCTACCATTGATGACGAGTCGATACAATCGACGCCCGATCTTTTTTTGCCTGTTCCAGTTTCGATACCATCGACGAGGCTGTCGATGGTATCGAAAGAATGAAATTTCAGTAGATTGATCGGTTGTTCCAAATTTGATACTATCGACCCAAATGTTGATGGTATCGACCGTTCCCCAGCTTGCACACTCAACAAACACATCAGGGTATCATTTTTATAGACTAAGTTCTAAATTAATGAAAACTACCTAGGAATGTGAAAAATTCAAAGAAACAAACATGTAAACTACCAAGGTTGGGTTGCCTCCCAACAAGCGCCTCATTTAACGTCTTGGTCTAGACGCATGCATTCTCCTCATTCCTCATTTAGTGCCATGAAATTGATCTCATGCACTTTCCTTGTGTAGTCTTCCCCATAATAGTGCTTCAACCTTTGACCATTCACCAAGAATGTTCTTTCTCCATCTCTCACCATAATAGCACCATGGGGTCGCACCCCCTCTATAACAAAAGGTCCACTCCATCGGGATTTCAATTTCCCGAGATGTAACTTCAACCTCAAATTGAACAATAGGACACTCTCACCCTTCTTGAACACTCGCAATTGAATGTGGCGATCGTGTATTTGCTTTGTCCACTCCTTATAGATCCTTGAGTTCTCATATGCATTCATCCTTAGCTCATCCAACTCATTGAGCTCCAACTTTCGCTTTCTCCCTGCATCATTCATACTCAAGTTCAACTTCCTTAGCACCCAGTGCGCCTTGTGCTCTAATTCTACCTGCAAGTGACAAGCCCGCCCGTAAGCCAACCTAAAAGGTGTGGTGCCTATAGGTGTTTTGAATGCGGTTCTATATTGCCCATAGTGTGTCCGGTAGTAATGCACTCCAATTCTTCCTTGAAGAGGCCACCGTGCACTCCAATATCTTCTTAATCTCCCTATTGGATACCTCCACTTGGCCCTATGTCTGTGGGTGATATGGGGTACCTACAGTATGGTTGACCCCATATTTTATCAATAGCATAGCAAATTTCCTATTCATGAAGTGGATGCCTCCATCGCTAATAATCATCTGTGGCACACCAAACCTACAAAAAATATGCTCCTTCATGAACCTGCACACTACCGCAGCGTCATTAGTCCTTGTGGGTATTGCCTCTACCCACTTCGACACATAATCAACAACAAGCAAAATATACAAATTGGAATTAGAGGACACAAAGGGTCCCATGAAATCAATGCCCCATAAATCGAATACCTCAACTTATTAAAATACATTGAGGGGCATCTCTTGCCTTTTTGAGATGTTACCTGACCTTTGACATGAATCACACCTCCTCACATAGTCATAGGCATCTCGAAAAAGTATAGGCCAATAAAGGCCACTCTCTAGTACATTCATCATTGTCCTTGCACTCACATGATGTCCGCCATTGGGCAATGTATGGCAGTGACTAAGCACACTATCATAGTTGCTCTCAGGTACACACCTGCGTAATACTCCATCCATGCATTGTCTCAACAAAATAGGGTCATCCCAAAAATAATATCTTAAAGAATGGAAAACCCTCTTTTTCTCTTGATAGGTCCAATCATCCAGGATTTCTTTACATGCGAGATAATTCACGATATGCGAAAACCAAGGATCCTTAGATTTAATAGAAAGGATTTGCTCATCTGGAAAGGTCTTGGTAATGGGTATGTTGGTATCCCTCTCATCTACCTGCTCTAACCGAGACAAGTGGTCCGCAACCACATTCTCAATGTCCGCCTTGTCCTTAATTTCAATGTCAAATTCTTGTAAGAGTAAGATCCACCTAATGAGTCTAGGTCCATACCACAACTTTATAGCAAAGAGACCATGTCCTTTTCTATTAAGTATTTTATGGCGGCATGGTCTATCCATACCACAACTTTAGACCCCATAAAATATTGCCTAAATTTTTTGAAAGCAAAAACCACGACAAGCAATTCTTTTTCAGTGGTGGTGTAATTGAGTTGGGCATCATTCAAAGTCTTAGACGCATAGAAAATAATTGTGGGTTTATTCTCAAGACGCTGCCCAAGAATGGCCCCCACGGCAAAATCTGATGCATCACACATAAGCTCAAAGGGCTTAGTCCAATCTGACGTTTGAACAACTGGTGCAGAAATCAACTTTTGCTTGAGAACTTCGAAGGCATGCATGCATTTATCATTGAAATAAAAAACCACATCCTTCTCAAGTAATTCTGATAATGGCTTAGCAATTTTAGAAAAATCCTTAATAAACCGGCGATAAAACCCCGCATGATCAAGGAAGCTCCTCACCCCTTTCACCGAATTCGGTGGAGGTAGTTTGGAAATGACCTCAATCTTCACTAGATCTACCTCCAGTCCCTTCCTAGACACCTTGTGTCCAAGCACTATGTCTTCGCTAACCATCATCTGGCATTTTTCCCAATTGAGGACTAAATGTGTGTCCTCGCATCTTTGCAAAACCTTGTCAAGATTATACAAGCACTCATCAAATGACGTGTCGTAGATGGAAAAGCCATCCATAAAAACCTCTAAACAGCGCTCCACCATATCCAAAAAGATAGCAAGCATGCAGCGCTAAAAAGTGGTTGGTGCATTACACAAACCGAACGGCATTCGGCGATATGCGAAAGTCCCATAAGGGTAAGTGAAGGTAGACTTCTCTTGATCCTTAGGATCTATAGAAATATGATTATAGCCAGAGTTGCCATCTAAAAAACAAAAGTGAGAGCGGTCAGCCAGCCGCTCTAAAATTTGATCAATGAATGGGAGAGTAAAATGATCCTTTAACGTGGCGGAATTCAAACTGCGGTAATCAATGTAGACACGCCGCCCGGTTACCAATCGGGTGGTGACATGCTCATGCAAGAGATTTTGAGTTACCGTTATCCCCCCCCCTTTTTGGGGACTACCTGTGTTGGGCTCACCCATGTAGAATCTGAAATAGCATATATGATACCTACAGAGAGAAGCTTGACCACCTCCTTTTTGACAACCTCCATCATGACGAGGTTGAGGCAACGTTGTGGTTGAATCACATGTTTGGCTCCTTCAGTGAGCCAGATCTTGTGTTGGCAAAGTGTGGGGGAGATCCCCTTGATGTCAGAAACTGACCACCCAAATGCACCATGGTGGTTCTTCAAAACTATCATCAATTGTTCTTCCTCCGTGACACTTAAATATGCTGAAATTATCACTGATAGCTTTGCATCAGCAGCTAAGAACGTATACTTCAAGTGAGGGGGCAGTGTCTTAAGCTCTAACTCTGGTGGGCTGACCAAAGAAGATTGAAGCGGTGATGGCAACGGTCCTAGTTCTTCATAGTGCTTGGCATAGTAGCAAGGAAGAACTTGGAGCATCTTCACGCATTCTTGTAATGACGTGCTTCTCATCTAATCATCCATGATGTTAAACAAACAAGCTTCAAGGGGTAGTTGTGGGTATGAGTCAAGCATGAAGACTGTTATAGCATCATCCTCAGTAGACGGTGTGACTTCCTCTTCTTCATCATTGGGATAACCCACAACTTTAACAAGAGAAACCACCTTTGTTTGTTCCATGATGTCCACCACAATTGTTCCCTTATCTACCTTTGTTATGACATGAGCCATATCAAGAAACGGCTTCCCTAAGCAAAGAGATATGTTATGATCAAAGTGCCTCACTTTATTACATCGCTCCTTCATTGGTGACTTCTTTGAATTTGGCGGCATGAGTATCTCGAATCTATCATCAACTATACCCATTGTCAACCGGCCTCTACCCATCTCCAATATCATATTAGCAGTGGCCTGGAAGGGTCTTCCTAAAAGCAGCTCATTTCCTTGCTCATCTTGCATCTCCATGATGACAAAATCAGCTGGAAACACAAACCAATCAACTTTAACTAAGACATCCTTGCAAATACCATATGGCTGTACCACAGAATTGTCCGTAAGTTGAATTGTCATGTTACTTTGTCGAGATTCTTTGAGACTGAGCATTTTGAATGTAGAAAGGGGCATCAAGTTGATACTTGCCCCAGAATCACACAGTGCTTCACCAAATTTTATCTTCCCAATATAGCATGAAATATTGAAACACCCTGGATCTTGTCGCTTTGGTGGCAATTTACCCAGAATAAAGGCGCTGACCTGCTCCTTAAGCACTACCACCTCTGTGTCAGGAATCTTCCTCTTCTTGGTGATTATATCCTTCAAGAACTTACCATAAGAAGGTATCTGCTCGATAGCCTCTAGCAACGGAATATTGACCAAAAGTTTCTTAAAGATATCTAGAAACTTCTTGAACTGTGCATCCACTTTCTTTGCTTTCAAACTATTTGGGTAAGGTACAGGGACGGTATGTGCCCTCTGATGTGGTGGCACATAAGGCATCCTCTTCTCAGTTTCTTTCTCTGCAATGGGATCCTCTGTGATTTTCTCTATATCATCCTCCACTGTCTCAGTGACTACGACATCTTCTGCGGCCTCACCTATAACTTCTGCCCGAGGTGTTCTTGGTTCATCGGCCTTAGAGTTTAAAATTTTCTTTCCACTTCTCAACAAAATTGCATTGCCTTGATGGTTCCCTCTTGGAACATTTGTATTTCTTGGAAACCCTTGTTGTGTTAGTTTCTTCAAATTTGTGATTTCTTCTGCCATCTACGCAATGGACGTTTCAAGCGTCCTCATCTGTGCTCCATGCCTTTGTAAAGTCTGACCAAATTGGTTCATAAATCTCCTTGTGACTTAATTTGTTGGCCGAATGTGCTCATCAACTTTTGGTTTTGATTTATCACTTGATTGAGCAACTCATTGCTCGTCTCCTCTGCAGTGGGTTGTGGTTTGGCATCCAGAAGATTATTAGGGTCCTTCCATGAGAACTTCTTATCCTTCCTCCAAGAATAATCATTGTTCCTAAACCCTTGTTGTTGGTGCATGAATTTAACATGTGTCTCATCATCAGATCCTTCATCCTCTTTTACTAGCAGTCTCTTTGCTATCAAGTCCATATTTTCATTTAATTCTTTAATCACCTTGGATTCCCCTGCAACTCTCACTTGTTTCGGTGCATCTCTATCACCCCATGACTACTTCCTAGCCATATTCTTTAAGATCTCCCAACATCTTGTGTCTGTGTTATTCAAGAAGAAGCCCGAGCCCGCTGAATCCAAGTTGCTTCGGTCATGCTCATTGAGAGCAAAGTAGAAATTTTTTACTTACTTTTCCTTGTCTAGCCCGTGATGTGGGCACTTCCTCAGCATGATCTGGAAGTGCTCCCATGTCTCTGAATAAGTCTCGCCGACCTTTTGACTGAAGTTATGGATCTTTCTCATGAGGTCATTTGTCTTCTCAGGTGGGAAGAATCTCTCGAAGAAGACTTCTATCATTTGGTCCCAGGTCTCGACGTACTTGTCATCGAGATTATGCAGTCATTCACGTGCATTTCCCACTAAGGAACTGGGAAAAAGCTTTAAGTATAGCGCCTCTTGTGGAAACCAGTCAATCTTTATCATATTATAGTTTTCCACAAATTGGCTGATGTGGGCCACTAGATCTTGATTCTTCAGCCCATGAAATGCATTAGACTTGACTAGGTTAATCAGTGCTGGATCAATCTTGTATGTAGGAATGTTGATAGCCTGCCTTTTGATCGACCCTTTTGACGCAGATGAAGAAGTAGCCTTGATCTTCTCCCATATTGTTTGTTCCTCAGCCATTGCTTTAGGTTTAGAATATGTGCTTATGTCCTTGGGTTGATTGTGAATATGCTCCTCTTCATCACCTGATCCCGAAGGTGGAACCTCAGGTGTCGACTGTGTATAGTCTGTACTACACGTCTTCACCATGCACTAGTATCTGAAACGTGGAAAATTGAATAAGTACAACGCTAAATAAATAAAGAATCTGAAAGATAGACAATTAATCTCAAAATTTAAAATTGCTAATAAAAATAAAAAGGTGGCCTAGAGTGGCCGCTTGCAGCCCTCGTAGTGCTGAAAATTATCGTTCCCCGGCAACGGCGCCAAAAACTTGACACGACTTTACCGTGCATAAAATGCAAGTATATGCGTCAATGTAATATAGGCCTTGTGAGGCCCGAGTCAAACACAGGGAAACATAATTTTCGGTAGACTACTAATAATTGTTCACAATCAGCTAGACCAATTATAAAAGTTGAGAGTTGTTTTAAAAAAGAAAATAAAAACAAAAGAAAATAAAGTAATCGATTAAATGGTTGGTTTAATCAATTAAAATACAATCTCTAGGATTGTAGTTTCACCGTGGGTTCTCACTATACTAATTCCTACACAGTTATCATAATTTGTCTCCCTTTTCGGATAGTGGCCTGTAGCCAGAATTGTTTACTTCCGCGATACAATTCACTACCTTAATCTAATTCGGTTCCATGCCAGTAGTAACCTATTCCCTAGACAAGTTGCATGAAAAACATGTCTCTGGGTTCCCACCATTAACCGTACATCACCTTTTCTAAAGGATTTATTAGTTAATGTGATTACCGCCTCTTTTCAACCATTAATTCTTCGTCAAAAGCAATTAAGGGTATTAAATTACCATTATTGTGATCCATCACAATGATAGCAATGGAGAAAACGATATCATACCACGGATTTGAGGGACAAATTATGATAAACTATGTAAGAAGAGTCATACAACGATTGCTCGGGCTACTCCCAGTCCTAGAGACAAATAGGATTAGCCATGTATGTTCATCTCACTGTAAAACAGCATGAAGGAAGAAGAAAACATGGAGAAAACGTGGATGGAGATGGTGTAACCCCTGAACAGAGGAGAACCGGGTGATCCTCGACGTGGGATGAGCGTTCTGCAGCCTTCCGGCGGAGGAAAACTCCATCTACAGCTCTGGAAACATCCGAGGCGTAGCTCTCGGCTCCGTTGTTTGCTCTCTCCTCCTCCAGGACTTGAGCAATGCAATAGAACATGATTGATGGCTTTGGGATGTCTTTTCCTAGGTATAGGTACCACTTACGACTGCCAAAAGAACATAGACGTCTGATTGAAGTCATGTTGGATAAAACTCTGATCTGACGGTGTCGATACCATCGACAGGGTGTCGATGGTATCGACACCTTAGGGTACCGATGCTTTCTTCAATTTCTGGGAGTCGCTTGAAGCCTTCTTGATACCATCGATCGCTCCCGTCGATGGTATCGACGGAGTGATATCTGGCTCGCTACTAGACTTTCAAGACCATCGACAAAGTGTCGATGGTATCAAACTATCTGCTTCCTCTCCATCTCTATCACTTTTTCTCTGTCGATGCTATCCACAAACCGTCGATGGTATCGACGGGTCCAGAATTGTGAATTTCTTGAAAATGAGAGAAAAACACAAATCAAATCCGAGAAATATGATAATCTATATAAAACAATGTAAAATAAGATGAATCTGATGCAGGCAAGGATAATAGGCTAAAGGAATTTAATCATGCATTATTAACCACAAATATGACCAATAAGCGCATAAAACGAGTGTAAAACTAGCCTATAAAAGTGACTCAAAACCCCTACATCACTGACATTTTCACTAAACCTCTAGCTAGAGAGCAATTTGCTTTTAATAGATCAAAATTGCTTATAACTGCTCTTGATGATATTGACATGCAATCTAGCCAGATGTTATATTTCCTATATGTCTTGCTCATGTCTAGCTCACTTTATGCTTGCTAGATGCTATAACTGCCATGTTTTCATGTCTTGTTTTGCTTATTTTTGGTACTTCTCGCAAACAAATGTTTTATCACAAAATAGTATCCTATGATGATTGAAATGTTCCTCAATATGTCTAAAATACATGGTAGGGTATAAAATGAAATTTATATTGCACCCTAGAGGCTTAGAATTAAATTTTCTAAGGTTTGGACCGGTTGACCATTCAGTCAAGTTTGCCCTGATACAACTTGACTGATTGCCATCCGAGGACTTAGCTGAACTTTCTATTCAGTCGAGTTTTTAATCCGTAGAACTTGACTAACAGTGCAACTAGACTAAACTAAAAAGGTCATCGATCGACCTTTTTCCCTCTCAACTAGAGAAAAATCGACCGATCTGGACTCTGATGCCTTAGTCCTCAAACTGTAGGCTCGACCTTCCCTTCCAATCCTTCATTTTACCTTCATTGCCTCTCCCTACCTAAACTTAGGTAGCTTGGCAACTTGCTTGTAGTGGTTTCTTTCTGCTTTGGTGATCTCTACATCTCTATCCATCCAAAGATGGCTTCAAACTGTAGGAAAAGATCTATCCCAACTAGAGCTCCATCTTCTTCCTCTATTGGTCACCTTATATCCTTTGATGGCACCTCCTTCATATTTTCTCAAGCTTTAAATTTCCATAAGGAACTCCTTCCTAGGAATCCTTTCCCATTTTGAGTTTTATATGAACCTCATTTCTCAATGAGTGATGTTATCAAGGAGGTCGCTGAGGTGTTTTTGACCCATCACCTTATCCTGTTGTGTGTAGAACGCATGTACTTCTCAAATTATATCACTAGCACTAAGGAGGTCCATGAGTTTTATGCTAATCTCAAATGGAACTACACCACAATCGTCCCACCACTCAATACCCATGTAGTTTTAACTTAATGGTAGCCGGTACCAAAATTATCATCTCTGAAGATTCTCTGAACATCTATTTCAATGGTACTGAGGTTATCGACTCATGGAGGTCTGACTACCCTAAGTTTCATGACTTGCTTGACCCTGAGGCTTTATACAAAAGATATGATCTTACACTTCTTGACATTCATAAGTTTTTGAAGAAGCCTAGTGTTCCCTATAGGAAGAATTCGACCATGTCTTCCTCTTCCCTTGATATCAAAAACCCTCTTATTGCATTGGTGGTAAAGTGCAATATCCATCCAAAGAAAAATCTAATGGAGATTGCAGAAAACACTATTGTAATAATGTGCTATCTTTTGAAAGATATTGGAGTCAAGTGGTCTTGCTACATTCTTCAGCATATGACCTACTTTGATTTCGATAAGAACACCTCTAGAACCCATCCCCCTTATCCTTCCTTGATCTGTGATATATTTGCCTTTGTGACTCAAAAGTCTCTTTTCCATGATCTCCACTACAAATCTAGTCAAAAAGGAGTATCCATCAATGAGACTACAATCACAAAGACTTTTCTTCCTACCTCCCCTACCACTCCTGGAGCCTCCACCTCGACCCAAGAACCTCCACCACCACCCCACCCTACCCTAATTGTGCCTCTTTTTCTATATCCAATGAAGTCCTCATCGGATACATAATTGATCACCAGGCGTACAACCTTCAGCTTGAGGATCATCTTCATCAGGATATCTGCCATATAATGTCTCACATGAACATGTCCTATAACTATCCCTTCCCTACCTACCAGGCGTACCTTAGTGCTGACTATGCCTCTTATGCATATAGTCAATTCTACCATAGCCCCCCACCTCATGCTGCTTCCACTACCACCCCTGCTGATAATCGTGGACCTTCCCCTGCCCCTGGTGCTCTTCCTCTGCTAGCTCTGCCTACTGGCCCCACTGCCACTCTGCTCGTTGGTTATGATGGAGTTGATCCTCCTACCTTTCCACAAGCAAATGTATTACATGCATGTCGCATGTCATGGGCTAAACAAAATGCCTAATGGCCTGGTCATGCTTTTGGACCTCCTGCTGATGAGGAGATGCCAGACCAGCACATTGAGGATGATGTTGAGGATGCCGAGGATGATGATGGTTTTGCTGGTTCTTCTAGTGATGATGATGAGGCTACCGTTGTTGCCTCTACTGCACCATCTGATGAAGATGAGGACTATTAGCTAGAGGATGAGGAAGATGGGGAAATAGTTGATGTAATAGATGCCATAAATGTTTAGTTCTATAGTCTTTAGAGTGCTCATATATATCTATTTTTGGATACTATCATGTATTATACATTTGGGCAATGTGTATCTGAGGCATGCTTTTTTAGCATCTCGCCGTTTCTCGTTGGTTTTTAGTCTTCTTCTGAGAGGAAATTTTTAGTGTTGTAATCTTAATCTCATGTACTCTTAACTCTTTGACTGCCTATAATATCTTATGAGTTCAAGATATGTTATTTTGATTATGACACTAGATTGCTTGTTTCTCTTTGTTTTGCCTCTGTTTGGTGTAACATACCAGATCTCGAACCCTACCCTAGAACTTTGATCTTTTATATTTGACCAAACATGGTTTGAGGTTAGGCTTAAGAGATGTTCCCAATAAGCTAATGCATGAATATATCACCTTAATGTAATTTAATATGTCACACAATTCATTTAATGGTAATATGAACATACATAACTTAATTGGATAAATAATGAACTAATGGGCCATATGACATATCTCATAAAAATAAATCCCAAAAGTAAAGTCTATGTTTAAAATCGTGTTCCTTGGGTCCCAATTGCCTTGGGAATTAAGTTTCACTTTATTCACATAATAATAATTCATTTAATTCAAATTGGAAAAGAAGATGTGTGTTTTCCCCCAAAATATAAAATAAAATATTAAATGACTCCAAAAGAGGAAAATAATCTTAGATTTGTAATCTATAAATAAATATAGCCTTTAGGTGAATTTTCATCCAATTTGGAGAAATTTTGCTTAAAAGGTGAAATTAGGAGAGAGAAAGTGTGTAGAACCTTCAAAATATTAATTAAATGCTCAAACAACTCCAACATGTAAAATTGATGGCAAATTCATATTCAACACATAAATTATGACTTGTGGGTCAAGTTTCATAAAATTTGAATAATCCTAATGCCATTAATGAAGGAGGAAAGAGAAAATATGATTTGATTTATTTAACACATTAAAAGTTTTCAAAAGGAAAATCTAATTTTATATTCGGAATCTACATGCTTTAGTTATCCTCTGTGCAAAATTTTATCCAATTTGGGATTCGTTTGCACCCTCAAAGAAGAAAGAGAAAGGAAATAATATGTCAATATTCACTTTAGTCTAATTCAATTTGTATAAGATTCCCGATTTATTCTCTTATCATGTGGTTGGCTATATGAGCTTTGATCCCGACCGTTGATTTCAGATCTGACAGTTGTCGTGTTGTCTCCTACCTTGGGTAGGAGTCTGCTCGGCTTTGCACTGTAACAACGAACTCGGCGTCAACTTTCCTTCCTCTCCAGTCAACCGTTCTTCCCGATTTTTAGTGCAATGAATTCATGAGATGATTACGAACAGTTTGAGTCCTAATATGAGCCCTAGTTTCCCATTTATGCGAGTTGTCCAATTCTCATGGCTCTAGGTTTTCGCGACCTCCTTGCGCGGGCCCTTGTGCCCAACCCTATATATAAAGGACCCCTTCTCCTATTCTGTTTTCCCGTTTGAAGGATTTCCATCACTTCAATTTCATCGTTGGTTTGCGTTTGACCACCGCTGAGTTTCCTATGTTCGCTGACTTTGCGGCTAGTCATGCATGGAGTTGGCTACTACATTCTTCGATCTGTTTGGAAGGTGAGTTTGTGAAGGTGAACCCTTCATTTTTGCATAATCAAATCGTTGGATGGTGTGCATTTCCGATTTCACCCAATTTGTGGCCTGCTGCTACTTCTTGGAATCACAGCAATGGCTTACGCTTGAGGAAGGGGATGACTTCCTTAGTGATTTTCCAGATTTACCCTCTCCCATCCTTCCTTTCTAGTTTTTCGCTCAGGGGCGTTTTGGTCATCCAAACAGCGGGATTATTTATTTTGAGCTTGGTCAATCAGAACTTGACCGGGCGACTTGGCTTCACCTTATCGGGCCAAGTCAACCGCAGCCCTCTCTCCCTCTGTCTCTCATCTCAGTGACGCTAACTTGGATTTTATGTGAATTTCGATTGGTTGATTTTGTATAATTCACAACTAATTAATGAATGATCAGAAAAATACAAATAAATACTCGTTGGATTCAGAAAAATAAGACATATCTAATGGTATAAGTTTTGATGGAAAAAATATAATATTTAATAACAAATGTTTTTAATGGATCTAATTAATGATGAATTAACTTGTAAAAATCATAAATAATTATTTATAAGTCAGAAAAATATAATAAAATATGTTTTGGAATCCTAATAACCTAATCTATAATGTGGAATAGTTTTCATAACCTAATTCACATAATGATTAAAAGGTGGTTTTTAGGGTTTGAGTAGTATATGAAATTGATATAAAATCTACCAATGTGCTTAATAGGTTCTTGGTATGCCTAGGCTTGGACCTAGATGTGACTTTTGATCATTTGAATATGAAGTTGAGGTATGGTGTATCCCCTATTACTTTAGGTTGAGAAATTCGCCTATATTTTGTCTTTCTCTTGGTCATATGGACAATAGCCTATACACATTGCTCTTATCTCTTGTTATCATGGTTCGTGTGAACTATCTTGCTTGTTATATACTTGGATATTCTCATGTTATCTATCTTGGTACTTGGTGCATGTTGGTCTTTTATATTGATTTGTGCCCACTTTGAAGTGGATGTTATATGTTTGTATTGTCCATTGTGTGATGGCAACATTGTATATTCTGACCATACTTGTCTACTTGACTCTACATTAAACATGTTATGTGATTCAGTAGCACTAGAGTAGTGTAAATTACTTTGGTTTTGGGGCAGTAATCCCCTATTGTTTATTAAGGAGGGTGGCAATATACCACTTCTCTATACTCGAGTGTGGCAATAATCCATACTCAATTATATATAGTTGGGAGATTGGCAGTATTCCTTTCTCTATCAGGTTTCAACTTTATGAGGGTTGGCCTCCAATTGTTATTCATATTGTTCTAGGGCTATGCTTATCTCACATGCATGCAAGTTGATGATGTTTATGATGGGTTATGTGCCCAAATCTTGATATGTGCTTATGTGGCACTTCTTTATTGTTTTGTTTTATGGCAAGTATCCCTTTTGTTACGATCTTATTCTTTTATTCCCTCTGTGGGTAGTCCTTATCTCTTGCATGGGAAGCCTTTTATTTTGATGTTCCTTATTCTTTATAAATTTCTCAATTTGCTTTTTAGTATGCACATACCAGCCTTTGTTGATGTATCCTATTGTTTCTCTTCTGTTGGGGTATGCTTCCAATCCTAGGTGGAGGACTTGGATGACATGACATGTTGACCTGGACATAGATTGTGAAGTTAAAGCTTGGAGACAATTTTGAGGTGGTTTAGATTTCCTCTACATGGATCCTTATGTTGTAAGTTTAAGAGGTTCCCTTGTTTCATAATTGAAAATAGTCACTAATTTATTCCGCTGCTATACTTTGGTCTTTTGTTACCATTATATAAAGATTTGAAAATTTTACACCCACTCCATCATACCTTCTGAGTATGTTTGGAAATAATTCATTTAATTCAAATTGGAAAAGAAGATGTGTGTTTTCCCCAAAATATAAAATAAAATATTAAATGACTCCAAAAGAGGAAAATAATCTTAGATTTGTAATCTATATAATACATATAGCCTTTGGGTGAATTTTCATCCAATTTGGAGAAAGTTTGCTTAAAAGGTGAAATCAGGAGAGAGAAAGTGTGTAGAACCTTCAAAATATTAATTAAATGCTCAAACAACTCCAACATGTAAAATTAATGGCATGTTCATATTCAACACATTAATTATGACTTGTGAGTCAAGTTTCATTAAATTTGGATAATCCTAATGCCATTAATGGAGGAGGAAAGAGAAAATATGATTTGATTTATTTAACACATTAAAAGTTTTCAAAAGGAAAATCTAATTTATATTTGAAATCTACATGCTTTAATTAGCCTCTGTGCAAAATTTTATCCAATTTGGGATTCGTTTGCACCCTCAAAAGAAGAAAGAGAAAAAGGAAATAATATGTCAATATTCACTTTAGTCTAATTTGATTTGTATAAGATTCCCGGTTTATTCTCTTGTCACGCGGTTGACTATACGAGCTTTGATCCCAACTATTGATTTCAGATCTGACAGTTGTGGTATTGTCTCCTACCTTGGGTAGGAGTCCGCTCGGCTTTGCACTGTAACAGCGAACTCGACACCAACTTTCCATCCTCGTCAGTCAACTGTTCTTCCCAATTTTTAGTGTAATGAATTCGTGAGATTATTATGATCAGTTTGAGTCCTAATATGAGCCCTAGTTTCCCATTTATGCGAGTTGCCCAATTCTCGTGGCTCTAGGTTTTCGCGGCCTCCTTATGCGGGCCCTTGTGCCCAACCCTATATATAAAGGACCCCTTCTCCTGTTCCGTTTAGCCGTTTGAAGGATTTCCATCACTTCAATTTTATCGTTGGTTACGCATTCGACCACCACCAAGTTTCTCCTGTTCGCTGACTTTGCGGCTGGTCATGCATGGAGTTGGCTGCAGCATTCTTCGATCTATTTGGAAGGTGAGTTTGTGAAGGTGAACCCTTCATTTTTGCATAATCAAATTGCTGAATGGTGTTCATTTCCGATTTCGCCCAATTTGTGGGATGCTGCTACTTCTTGGAATCACGGAAATGGCTTACGCTTGAGGAAGGGGATAACTTCCTTGGTGATTTTCTAGATTTACCCTAACCCAACCTTCCTTTCTAGTTTTTCGCTTAGGGGTGTTTTGGTCATCCGAACAGCGGAATTCTTTGTTTTGAGCTTGGTCAATCAGACCTTGATCGAACGACTTGGCCTCACCTTATTGGGCCAAGTCAGCTGCGGCCCTCTCTCCCTCTGTCTCTCATCTCAGCGAAGCTGACTTGGATTTTCTGTGAATTTCGATTGGTTGATTTTGTATAATTCACAACTAATTAATGAATGATCAGAAAAATACAAATAAATACTCATTGGATTCATAAAAATAAGACATATCTAATGGTATAAGTTTTGATGGCTAAATCTAATATTTAATAACATGTGTTTTTAATGGATCTAATTAATGATGAATTAACTTGTAAAAATCAGAAATAATTATTTATAAGTCAGAAAAATATAATAAAATATGATTTGGAATCCTAATAACCTAATATATAATGTGGCATAGTTTTCATAACCTAATTCACATAATGATAAAAATGTGGTTTTTAGGGTTTGAGTAATGTATATGAAATTGATACAAAATCTACCTATGTGCTTAATAGGTTCTTGGGATGTCTAGGTTTGGACCTAGATGTGACTTTGGATCATTTGACTCTGAAGTTGAAGTATGTTGTATCCCCTATTACTTCAGGTTGAGAAATTCACCTATATTTTGTCTTTCTCTTGGTCCTATGGACAATAGCCTATACACATTTCTCTTATCTCTTGTTATCATGGTTCGTGTGAACTATCTTTCTTGTTATATACTTGGATATTCTTTTGATATCTATCTTGTGCCTTGGTGCATGTTGGTCTTTTATATTTATATGTGCCCACTTTGAAGTGGATGTTATATGTTTGTATTTTCCATTGTGTGATGGAAACATTGTATATTCTGACCATACTTGTCTACTTGCCTCTACATTAAACATGCTATGTGATTCAGTAGCACTAGAGTAGTGTAAATTACTTTGGTTTTGGGGCAGTAATCCCCTATTGTTTATTAAGGAGGGTGGTAGTATACCACTTCTCTATACTCGAGTGTGGCAGTAATCCATACTCAATTATATATAGTTGGAAGATTGGCAATATTCCTTTCTCTATCAGGTTTTAACTTTATGAGGTTTGGCCACCAATTGTTATTTATATTGTTCTAGGGCTATGCTTATCTCACATGCATGCAAGTTGATGATGTTTATGATGGGTTATGAGCCCAAATTGTTGATGTGTTATGTGCCCAAATCTTGATATGTGCTTATGTGACACTTCTTTATTGTTTTGTTTTATGGCAAGTATCCCTTTTGTTATGATCTTATTCTTTTATGCCCTCTTTGGGTAGTCCTTATCTCTAGCATGGGAAGCCTTTTATTTTGATGTCCCTTATTCTTTATAAATTGCTGAATTTGCTTTTTAGTATGCACATACCAGCCTTTGCTGATGTATCCTATTATTTCTCTTTTGCTGGGGTATGCTTCCAACCCTAGGTGGAGGACTTGGATGACATGATATGTTGACCTGGACATAAATTGTGAAGTTAAAGCTTGGATACAATTTTGAGGTGGTTTATATTTCCTCTACATGGATCCTTATGTTGTACGTTTAAGAGGTTCCCTTGTTTCATAATTGAAAATAGTCACTTTTTTATTCCGTTGTTATACTTTGGTCTTTTGTTACCATTATATAAAGATTTGAAAATTTTACACCCACTCTATCATACCTTCTGAGTATGTTTGGACTAGAGGTTTTAAATGTTCAAATTTTTAGTAGAGAGGTGGCTTCACTTCTTTACAGCATGGTATCAGAGCCCATGGTAGTCGGAATCTGACTATTTCAATTTTGTCTCCCTATAGAACCCTTGACTTTTCTAGATAGCTCTAAGTGAGATGTTGACCCTAGATTTTATCAATGAGGATCTTTTTGGAAAATAAGTTTTTTTAGGACAAGATTAGGTTATGAGAAGACCTTAATATGGATAAATTGATACTCGGTTCTCGTATTGATTTTTTCTAGTATGTTGGTTTTACATCACAAAGTTTTCATCAACAAATATTATTTTCACTATACTACTATATGTAAAAAATGTTTTCTCTAAATTTTTCCCAAAGTTTTCTTGAACTAAGTCACAATGAAGAGAAACTCTAGTTTGAGTAGAATCTAACCCTAGTTTGTGAATAGGATTGATATAAAGGTGTAGTTGACCTACCCTATGACTTTTGGATGATCATGTAGGGTTGATAGGTTAGAGACGCGAGGACCTAAAACTCAACCCTAAGTTGGTTTGGACTTTTAGATGGATACATGGATAACATAAATCCCTAAAACTTTCACAACCAAGAGATGTGGGTAGCTCTAAAAAGTTGTTTAGTTTGACTTGTTAGGTTGAACCTTTTTAAGGGGTGGAGAGTAGTTAGTTGTTGATGTTTGATCTATAGATTTTGAGGATGAAATCCTTTTTAAGGGGTGGAGTGTTGTAACATACCGGATCTCGAACCCTACCCTAGAACTTTGATCTTTTAGATTTGACCAAACATGGTTTGAGGTTAGGCTTAATATATGTTCCCAATAATCTCATGCATAAATATATCACCTTAATGTAATTTAATATGTCACATAATTCATTTAATGGTAATATGAACATACATAACTTAATTGGATAAATAATGAACTAATGGGCCATATGACATATCTCATATAAAGAAATCCCAAAAGTAAAATCTAAGTTTAAAGTCGTGTTCCTTGGGTCCCAATTTCCTTGGGAGTCAAGTTTCACTTTATTCACATAATAATAATTCATTTAATTCAAATTGGAAAAGAAGATGTGTGTTTTCCCAAAAATATAAAATAAAATATTAAATGACTCCAAAAGAGGAAAATAATCTTAGATTCGTAATCTATATAAAAAATATAGCCTTTGGGTGAATTTTCATCCAATTTGGAGAAAGTTTGCTTAAAAGGTGAAATCAGGAGAGAGAAAGTGTGTAAAACCTTCAAAATATTAATTAAATGCTCAAACAACTCCAACATGTAAAATTGATGGCAAATTCGTATTCAACACATTAATTATGACTTGTGGGTCAAGTTTCATAAAAATTGGATAATCCTAATGCCATTAATGAGGGAGGAAAGAGAAAATATGATTTGATTTATTTAACACATTAATAGTTTTCAAAAGGCAAATCTAATTTATATTCGGAATCTACATGCTTTAGTTAGCCTCTGTGCAAAATTTTATCCAATTTGGGATTCGTTTTCACCCTCAAAAGAAGAAAGAGAAAAAAGAAATAATATGTCAATATTCACTTTAGTCTAATTCGATTTGTATAAGATTCCCGGTTTATTCTCTTGTCACGTGGTTGGCTATATGAGATTTGATCCCAACCATTGATTTTGGATCTGACAGTTGTGGTGTTGTCTCCTACCTTGGGTAGGAGTCCGCTCGGCTTTGCACTGTAACAACGAACTCGACGCCAACTTTCCTTCCTCGTCGGTCAACCGTTCTTCCCGGTTTTTAGTGTAATGAATTCGTGAGATGATTACGAACAGTTTGAGTCCTAATATGAGCCCTAGTTTCCCGTTTATGCGAGTTGCCCAATTCTCGTGGCTCTAGGTCTTTGTGACCTCCTTGCGCGGGCCCTTGTGCCCAATCCTATATATAAAGGACCCCTTCTCCTGTTTCGTTTGGTCGTTTGAAGGATTTCCATCGCTTTAATTTCATTTTTGGTTGCGCGTTCGACCACCGCCGAGTTTCCCCTATTTGCTAACTTTGCGGCTGGTCATGTATGGAGTTGGTTGTTGCGTTCTTCGATCTATTTGGAAGGTGAGTTTGTGAAGGTGAACCCTTCGTTTTTGCATAATCAAATCGTTGGATGGTGTTCGTTTCCAATTTTGCCCAATTTGTGGCCTGCTGCTACTTCTTGGAATCACAGCAATGGCTTACACTCGAGGAAGGGGATGACTTCCTTGGTGATTTTCCAGATTTACCCTTGCCCAACCTTCCTTTCTAGTTTTTCGCTCAGGGGCATTTTGGTCATCCGAACAGCGGGATCCTTTGTTTTGAGCTTGGTCAATCAGACCTTGACCGAGCGACTTGGCCTCACCTTATTGGGCCAAGTCAGCCGCGGCCCTCTCTCCCTCTGTCTCTCATCTCAGCGACGCTTACTTGGATTTTCTGTGAATTTCGATTGGTTGATTTTGTGTAATTCACAACTAATTAATGAATGATCAGAAAAATACAAATAAATACTCATTGGATTCAAAAAAATAAGACCTATCTAATGGTATAAGTTTTGATGGCTAAATATAATATTTAATAACATGTGGTTTTAATGGATCTAATTAATGATGAATTAACTTGTAAAAATCATAAATAATTATTTATAAGTCATAAAAATATAATAAAATATGTTTTGGAATCCTAATAACCTAATATATAATGTGGAATAGTTTTCATAACCTAATTCACATAATGATAAAAAGGCGGTTTTTAGGGTTTGAGTAATGTATATGAAATTGATACAAAATCTACCTATGTGCTTAATAGGTTCTTGGGATGCCTAGGCTTGGACCTAGATGTGACTTTGGATCATTTGATTCTGAAGTTGAGGTATGTTTTATCTCCTATTACTTCAGGTTGAGAAATTCACCTATATTTTGTCTTTTTCTTGGTCCTATACACAATAGCCTATACACATTGCTCTTATCTCTTGTTATCATGGTTCGTGTGAACTATCTTACTTGTTATATACTTGGATATTCTCTTGATATCTATCTTGTGCCTTGGTGCATGTTGGTCTTTTATATTGATATGTGTCCACTTTGAAGTGGATGTTATATGTTTGTGTTGTCCATTGTGTGATGGCAACATTGTATATTCTGACCATACTTGTCTACTTGCCTCTACATTAAACATGTTATGTGATTCAGTAGCACTAGAGTAGTGAAAATTACTTTGGTTTTGGGGCAGTAATCCCCTATTGTTTATTAAGGAGGGTGGAAATATACCACTTCTCTATACTCGAGTGTGGCAGTAATCCATACTCAATTATATATAGTTGGGAGATTGGCAATATTCCTTTCTCTATCAAGTTTCAACTTTATGAGGGTTGGCTGCCAATTGTTATTTATATTGTTCTAGGGTTATGCTTATCTCACATGCATGCAAGTTGATGATGTTTATGATGGGTTATAAGCCCAAATTGTTGATGGGTTATGTGCCCAAATCTTGATATGTGTTTATGTGGCACTTCTTTATTGTTTTGTTTTATGGCAAGTATCCCTTTTGTTATGATCTTATTCTTTTATGCCCTCTTTGGATAGTCCTTATCTCTTGCATAGGAAGCCTTTTATTTTGATGTCCCTTATTCTTTATAAATTGCTCAATTCGCTTTTTAGTATGCACATACCAGCCTTTGTTGATGTATCCTATTATTCTCTTTTACTGGGGTAAGCTTCCAACCCTAGGTGGAGGACTTGGATGACATGACATGTTGACCTGGACATAGATTGTGAAGTTAAAGCTTGGAGACAATTTTGAGGTGGTTTATATTTCCTCTACATGGATCCTTATGTTGTAAGTTTAAGAGGTTCCCTTGTTTCATAATTGAAAATAGTCATGTTTTTATTCCGCAGCTATACTTTGGTCTTTTGTTACCATTATATAAAGATTTGAAAATTTTACACCCACTCCATCATACCTTCTGAGTATGTTTGGACTGGAGGTTTTAAATGTTCAAATTTTTAGTAGAGAAGTGGTTTCACTTCTTTACAGTTTGGTGTGTGCTTTATTTGGTTTCTTGTTTAGCTTGTGCATGTAGAGAAGACATGTGTCTTTATCTTTTCTACCCCCTACCATTTTATTGATGTCAAAAGGGGGAGAAATGACCTCAATCATATTGTTTTAATGTTTATATGATCCTTTTCTTGTCAATTATATGCATATCATGTGACTTGCTAGAGGACCATATAGTATATAGATGTGCTATGGTTATTTGTGGAAAAACTAACCATGAATGCATAGGTATTGAAGGGGAGCAATTAACATTGTTCATTCATATATCCCCTTGCAATTCACACGGTAAAATTTTAACTTTCATATCCTTTCAATATGTTGAGGAATGGTTTGTCATTGTCAAAAAGGGATGAAATGTCGATCTAAGCATTACACATTGTCCATATTTTGATAATGACTCAACCATTCCATTCATATGTATCTAATATGTTTGTTTGAGATTGATTTCATGTATTAGGTACATGAAAAGGATCAAATCTATCAAGCCCTAGCTTGTTCTAGTTCAAGTCAAAAGAAAAGCAAATGTACTTTTGTGGAAAATACTTTAAATCACCTTAGATGATTTTTGTAACCATTTGTATTGATGATATGCCTTGTAACTAAGATGGAAAAAATTAGGAACCCTTAATTCAAATGTTTGATCACTCAAAAGGCATTTTCTAAAATTCATTATAGGTTGTTAATCTGTTAGATACAAACTCGACTGATCCCTTGATGGATTTTGAGAATACCTTGGTTCGATCAAGTTTCCCATACATAGAAATCGACCGATCCATGCAATGAGAAAAACTAATATCAAGAGTCAAGTTTTACACAGGAAAAACTTGACCGATGTTTCAAATTATCTTTGTCACATAGTGCAATCGGTCGAGTCACCTTTATGAAAACTCGACCCACTGCACTGTACGTAGAATGCACAAAAAGTGATTCTAACTGTTGGAATGTTGCAAAAGTCAAAATTATATCTGTCGTAACACCCTAAAAATCTAGAAAATGTTCTTAAGTGTACCTACCCTCTAGTGGACACCGTCAACTATAAATAGGACCTCTTAGAGTTCATTCCAAGGTTGCTCCTTCATGTTATTCTAGCTCCTAGCTATACTTGAGTGAATATAGTCCACTTGAGCCCCTTTCTCTCTCTTGATTATACTTCATTTCATCCATATGAGTGTGATAGGATCTGTGTCAGAGAGCTACTTTATTGTATACTTGTAAATCTCTCAAAGCTTCTCCTTCCCCAACCCCTTTCTTCAAGATCAAGTTGGTGAAAGCTTCTCCAAGTGAAAGATAAGGTGCAAGCTACTTCAAGTTGTAGAAGAAGGTGCAAAAAGCTTCTCTGAATGATGGAGGAGGACAAGGTTGAAGATCTGGGAGTAGAGTGGGTAAATCATTTCAGGTGGAAGACTCATTGCAAGGAGGGTATCTCCTTGGTGAAGGTGTCCAGATGCTTGCAAGAGTGGGTAAGACCCTGGTGAGGTAGAAGACTCTAGCTCTGGATAGGTAAGACCTTGGTTGTAAGGTTGTTGGCTCCCTTGACCTCAAAGGGAAGCTGGGTATCCTTATCCTGGAAAAGGAAGGTCAAATTGTATGTCTTATAATGGAGTATAAGTCTACATAGGTTCCAAAATCCTAGGGCTTGACCTCTCTATGCAATGGACTGACTCTCTCTTAGTTTGGAGAGTGGAACCACTCTAAACATCTTGTTCAAGTGCTTGTTTCAATCTCTCTCATCATTGTTATGCATGTTTAGATTGCCATCAAATTCATCATTTGTGATTGTGCCTAGTTGAAGTAACTTGAAGGTCTAATGATTTCTGTGCAAGTGTTTTTAGCTCTATTCACCCCCTCTAGAGCCCTTAGATCCAACAAGTGGTATCAGAGCCACAATCTTCTCAGACACATCTCCTACGAGATGAGAAGATGGGTGACAACTTACTTGGGTCCCTCAACCTAGAGGGATGCTCTCCATGAGACCCTCGGTCTTTTACAGCACAAATTTCCTCTATTAGAAATGACATATGTAGTTCTACCTTTAAGGGATGAACTATGATATGTGGAAGGTGATGATTCTTTCATACAAGGAGCCTACGAGTGATGTAGCTACTTGGGATGAAGCTACACTCAAGAAGGCACAGTTGAATGCCAAGGAAATAAGCATCATCTATAATGCCCTCACTCCCTCTGAGTTCAACCGGATCTCATCTTGGGACATAGCCTATGAGATTTGGAATATGTTGTGCATTACCGATGTAGGCACACAACAAGTCAAAGAGTCAAAGATCTACGTGCTCAATGGACTGCTTGAAAACTTCAAGATGGGCAGGAAGGAAAGAGTGGCTGAGATGTACACAAGTCTCAACACCATCATCAATGGGCTTGCTGCCTTGAGCCACACCTTGGATAGAGGGACTATCAACTCCAAGATCCTAAGGCTCTTCCCAAGAGATGGGAACCCAATGTGACTTCCATTGAAGAAGTCAGAAGCCTTGGTCACTTAGCCACCCAGGATCTCATTGACAACCTTCAAGGTCGTGAGCCAAGACTTGACAAGCAAGAAGAAGATGACAAGCAAGAGGAGGAGGAATCAAAGAAGATCAAAGACAATGCCTTCAAAGCTCAAGTGGAGGCAATGATTCTCCAACTACAACTTGCTTGTCGGTCCTCTCTTCCCTCCTCAAGTGAAGATGATGGCCCTATTGATCATGAAGCAAACTACTCAAAGGGAAAGCACTTCAAAGGAAAGTTCATCATACTCTACTCCTAGATGCTATGAATGTGGTCAAAGGGGCACTACAAAAATGATTGCCACGAGGTAAAGAAGGCCTACCACAATAGTAGCCACAATAAGAAGGATGACTACAAGAAGGAAGGCAAGTATAAGAGGAAGGAAAAGAAGGACAAAAGGAGCAAAGATGTAACCCATGTCACACAGAATGAGTCTTCCTCAAGTGACTCAAGCTCCAATGAGGGAGAATGCCATCTTGCACTCATAGCCTCTACAAGTAAAGACATTGGTGAGGTAAGTGAGGTAAGCTTGCATGAGTTATCTAAGGAAATCTATGCTTAATGCTACCCGCTCTTCTTATTCCAAATGCAAGTCTAAAAAGAAGAGGCTAGGGAAGATCATAGATTATTTGTATGCTAAAGTTGATATTCTTGAACAAAATGAGAAGTTGCATGTGAGAACCCATTACAACAAACGAGATTACTCAAAACACAAAACATAATTGATCACAAATTAATTACAAACCCAGAAAAGAGGGTAAATTAAAACCAATTTCAACATCACCACATACTTAGAAACATTTTTACTGAAGCCCAACATCTTGCTTGTATTCACACTATGCCAAGAGGTTCATACAAATTGTTATATGGCCTTAGCCACAACATATATACACATGAGAACATGAATCGCATATGCCACATATACCAGCATTAACATGCTACCAAAATCTATACAAACTTTACTACCCAGACATGAGAGTACAGTGTCGACTCTAGGACACACTAGCCAACTAACAACCTTCTCAAAGGTTCAACACCAAAGCTCCTTATTGATGCCACTGGTCTGGTGTTGTTGTTGTCAATCACCTAAAAAGATGTGGTGACCCATGGAGTGAGACCCATGTCCTAGTAAGAGATATAACCTCCAACAATGCTTATTGATTACAATAGTTTAAGCCAAATGAGTATGTCAAACAAATAGACATAGCAAGGATATACTCAATAAGATACATAAATGTGAAGATAACAACTATCATAATTAGCCAACTCATATTCCTATTTATAGTATAAGGAGTTTAATAGCATGAGCATCTCTAACATCATGAATAATCTCAGAAGCATAAGCATAGCTAATAGAATTAGCATGTATATCAGATTAAGTAGATCTACATCAAAGTAGAACTAACAATATAAGCACTTCTGTCTGCATAAACATGATTGACAATTTAAGAATCTCTAGCTATAGAGGCACAATATCAATTACAACATATCTAAATATAGAGGCATGGCTATCAGTTTAACATCTCTAACTAATAGAGGCATGGCTAACAATATAAGCATAGTTAGCATCATGTGGTAACTATCATCATAATGCATAACCAGCAGTAGCAATATATCTATTAACATAAGCATGGCTAGTGTATGTACTCAACTACAACATAAGCATATTTACATCAAAAGCATATCTATTATCTGTTAATGCACTAAGCAACATCTCTATGTAAAGATAATAAAAAAAGGATTATCATCCAATGTGAAGCATCGTGTATAACTCTAATAAGATATGCTACATGGTTGTATTACATCTTTTATTAAACCCTGGGGAGATTTAGTTGTACCACCCAAAGTCCAACTGACCACCGCTTGGTCGCCATCAGTTCCATACAAGATCTAGGAAGAACCATACTCCAAGATCTTCTCCATACTCAGTCAGTATGAGTCTGCACCACAGTGACATATAATCAAATACAAAACTGTGATATATAGTCCTATAACTAGCCCACCTTGGTATAGGTCACATCGCTAGAAACCAGGGTATTCAAACCCAATCACTGAGGTACAGCCGCAATTGTCCTCCAATCACATCATTCTAAAATCACTGAGACCTGACCGCAGTCGTTCTTAAAAAGCGGGCTAGGTATGACCGCATACATCCTCCTGAAACACTTAGTGTCAAGATGACAAGAACCCCACATACTCAACAATATGCGCTCTAAGTTTACCTTAGGAATACTCGTTTCACCATCCAACAAATTTTGACACTGAAGATGGTTCTATGACACAGGGCACTACATGTTTAGGGTCTCACTTGATTAATTATCTCCAATTGGGTGAATTAAGGCTACATCAAACAAGTGTACATACAAACCCTAATGCATCTCTAGCAAACATTACTATATAACAACTTCAGAAGATATAAAAGGTATGCGACATTTTATTTCTCATCTTATCCTCACATGGTACTATTCACTTGCCATTTATGAGACTACACTTGTCATCACATCATCATCACATGGTACTATTCATTGCCATTCATGAGACTACACTTGTCATCACACTATCACATGATATAAATCCTAATCACAACATCACATGGTATCAACCCTACCAACATAAGAGGATTATACCTCATTTAGGGCTCAACCATGTCCAATGGTCATTACGACCATCATATCATTCCTTAGAAGTTCATCATTATCTTTTCACACCTTATAACAAGGCTCAACAAACATCACCACACATGTGATGCACATGCTCGACATGATATTGCATTAAAGAACTAAAAGATATTCACAGGATAAGATTATAGGGTTATCTCAGCATTAAGAGCATTCCTTTATTACATCAACATACAAGGAGGATAGGTATGATTAACCCTTATCATATTCGTAATGCACATGTTTACCATAAGAGAGTATCAACCATTAGATTATGATAATCCACCGGTTAACACATTAAGGTAATAATTACATTTGGGAGATTATTACACCATCATACCATCATTTAAGGAAGTTAAACATGAATAGTCATCTTTATCTATTTGCATTAGATTTAGGTTTGACAAAATAAGTTATTTTGAGTCTACAACAACACTCATACACAAATTCTAACTCATGGAATCCCCATTAGGTTATAAATACATAAGGTGAAGCATCACCATCACATTCCATACTATCCTCAAGTATGGATCAATGCATAAAACCATATTTAATCTTCAGACTATAATGTACTAGGTTTTCAACAATAAGAAGAGAGCACTCCATTATCCTATTAATCATTTAAGGAAGAGATTGATCATGAATAATAACCATCACCTAATTGCATCTGAATTAGGGTGTAACAAGCTATGTCCCATTAGGGTTACATATCACACAATATGGTCCTTATACATTCTATTCATATGAGGACAAAGGTAAGACTACCTTATTAATAGCAAACCTCCATTGGCTCCAACATCATTCAACCCATATCACCATGCCACAACATCATCCAGGACCATTGGATGTTGAAAAGGTAATACCAATGGTTATTTACATAAGTAAACACCCAGAACAAAACGCCTATAAAGTCATTGAGTTATGACCTAGTAAGAGCCACCATCTAACCCTAGACATCCTTTATTTCATAGCATAAAAGGTACCATTGGTTCTGGGGTTAAAACTTATCAATGGTTGCATATTTAAAGTAGGTCATCAATTGCCAACAATCAAGCTCCTTGGGTTGATCAAAAGAAGTATATCATGGAATTCACATCATCGTTACCATCCCTTTACATTAAAGACTTTATTCTAAACCATTGAATGTTGAAGCATGTAATCTCAACCATTAGATCTGGTTCATCATTCAAAACCATCAATTAGGGTGTAGGTTTAGCCCTTGGTTCTAAAAATCTAAGAAACTATTGACTTGGGGTTTGATAGATTCAACTCATAATACCTAGTTTCACCATCAGTTGACACCATTGGTTGTCACCATAAAATGAAACCATTGGTTCTCACCACCAATTGATAGGGTTAGCATTAATATCATTTTTCACCATCAGGTGTTGAACTAATGTTACCATTGGTTGATAGCATCATTAGGGTACCATAACATTGATCATTGAGCTTCTAACCAAGCCTAAACTTGACCTAAGGTGTGACCATCAGTTGACACCACCTGTTGTCACCCTTAATCACTACCACAGGTTGTTATTAGGCCAACACCAGTGGTTGTTGCAATAGCAACACCATCTTGTCATGTGTTAGAGTAGAAATTAGCATAGAAATCCTAATTTGGATCATTGTTTGATAGGTGCTTAGCACCATCGATTGTCATACCAACCTGACCCAAGTCATATTCTACCTTAGGAAGAAGGTACACATGATTAAAGGTTCATCTAGAACTGAAAATAGAGTAGGGAACACCATAAAAAATCGAAACCCTAGGCAAGCATAGCTTCTTAGTGCTTAGATCATCATTTTAAAGTAAGAACATGAGCTAGCAAGCTTATAGTAAGAAACAAACATGGAGAAAGTTATATAACTTGCCTCTAGGAAGAAGAATATATCCTGAACAGCAGGAAAACTCGAGCAAGAAGGTAGAAAACCTAAGAAGAAGCTCTGAACTCGGCCATCTAGCACCCTTCTTTACAAAAGAAGCAAACCCTTAGCATAAGGAGCATGAAAAGTAGGTTTTTGGGCTTTAGAGCAAGTTTTGCCATAAAAGGTCATGGTTACAACATAGAGGAAAGTAGGATGAAGATGAACAATAGGAAAAATGAGAAAGGAGAAGGAGAAACTTTCTTGTTTTGGTCAAAAACACCTTAAGGTAGCTTCGCAAACCTTAGAAATGGGTAGATCTAAGCTTTACTTGCTCCGACAAGAAGGTCGGTCACCTTCTTTAACCTTGGGCAGATCCTCCACCAGAAAATAAAGAAAACATGAAGCTCTAAGCATCATATAGGAGATAACAAACTATATAAAATTCTCGTTTGGGGATCAGGAAGGAGTATATAAAGCCTTATGGATAAGGAAGAGAAGAAGCATGAGGTGTCCAAGCAGCTCTCCATGTGTCCATGGCCTAGACCTTCCATGGACGAGCAAGAAGCATGTTCACTGGCTATTGGAAACTTATAGGCCATCATTTGACGACCTCCTAGGTCCACCACCAGCTGTTGGCCCTCCCAAACCATCGTTTATTGAGGTTCTATCTCAAAAGGTCATGAACCATGGTTCAACCATCCATTTTAACCGAACCACCGATCCAGCGGGTTCAAAGAACAAAACCATCAACCTCATGACCATATAGGGGTCACCACTAGTTGGTGACCACTGGTTGATCACCTAACAGAAGAACCATCGCATGTTGGCCTTGAAGGTGGCTCATCCATTGGGGGGGGTAAACCCTACTTCAACCCTAGAAGGGTAATTCTGCCAAACCAAGGTACAATTGAGAGCCCCATGGATCAAAAAGATCAAGAATGATAAGAAAAAATATAAGGAACATAATGCATGTGACAAAATTGCAAATAAAACCTCTCAATTGGGTAAATTGCAGAAAAGTCCAAAATGCACATAAAATTGCATAACTTACACAAACAGTGTCCAAATTGACCAAACTTGAAACTTAAGCTTGTCATAATATATAAAAACTCATAAAAAGGTTTAATTAAGCTTTTAAGTTCTAATTATTATTATCAAGCAAGGTTATGGGTCTCTCATTGCATCTTGATAGCATTAGTTCCTTACAAGGGTAGTTTCTTAATCTTGAGCTCCAATACAATGGAGTTGAAGTAGAGAATGGCATCCAACTTAAGAACATCAATAGTATTAAGGAAGAAAACTAAGCCCTAATAGATGAGCTTGCTTTACTTAAAACTAAAAATGATGATCTTAAGCTTGCTTGTGATGCTACTAAGGATCAAAATAGAATTTATCTTGATGAGCTTGTTGTGCTTAGAACTGAAAATGCTATATTGCTTACTCAAGTTAATGATATCTCTTCTAGACCTTTATTGCCTAGTCATGAAGTTGCTAGTATTACTTTAGAAAAAATTTCTTATCTTACGAACGCCCTGTGTTTGGAGGTTGACTTACTTCATGCACAAGATGATCTTGCTAGCTTATCTTCTAATGTCATTACTCTTAGTGATGATAATCACAAAATAAGAGCTTCCTTGCATAAAGTCCTCAAAGCAAAAAAGTCCTTTAATGGAGTTCTAGATCACTCTACCAAACATAGTGGTAAAAGTGGTTTGGGATATGTAGGGGCAGATCCAAAGAGTAAGAGTAAGGAAAAGGGTAAGAAAAAGAGTAAGGGACCTCCTATCTTCCATGGAGAGTCATCTGGCTCTAAAAACCCTATGGTTTGTGTGCATTGCAAGAGTTATGACCATTACTCTACTTATTGTCCTTGTAGAGAGAAGGGGACCAACCCAAAGATGAAATGGGTCCCCAGGATAACACCGGATCCCAAGGTTTGAATTGGGCACCAACATCTTCCTTTAGTGTAGGTAAAAGGAAAATGGATTGTTGATAGTGGCTGCTCAAAGCATATGACATGTGAAATTAGCCACTTCAACCAATTCACAAAGAAGAAAGGGGGATTGGAGACATTTGATGACAACAACAAATGTAAAGTGATAGATGAGGATGATGTAGGTGATTCACTATGTATAAAGAATGTTCTTCTGGTGGATGGCCTACATCACAATTTAATTAGTGTAAGTAAATTGTGTGACAATGGCTATCTTGTTCTTTTTACCTCACTTGAATGATTTCTTATAGATTCCCTCTCATATAATGTTATATATAAGGGAACTAGAAATGGTTATCTCTATGTTACTGTTATTGAATCTATTAAGCCTATTGTCGGTAGATGTCTTTTTGCCAATTCTAATGATATTTCTTTGTGGCACTGTAGGCTTGGTCATGTAAATATGCATCAGTTGAAAAAGTTGAGCAAAAAGGATTTGGTAAAGGGACTTCCTAAATTGAATTTTGAAAATGATGAGGAATGCCAACCTTGTACCCAAGGAAAGCAAACCAAGTCATCCTTCAAATCCAAAGGATTCCTTAGTACCAAACGAGCTCTTGAGCTTCTTCACATTGATCTATTTGGACCAATGTGTATGCAATCGCTTTGTGGTAGCAAGTATTGACTTATGATTGTCGATGATTTTTCTCGATATACTTGAACCTTCCTTCTTGTTTCAAAAAGTGACACTCTTGATTTTTTTTACTTTTTGCAAATGATTTGAAAATGATGCTTCTTTCTAGATAATCTCTATCTACAAAAATCATGGGGGAGAATTTGAAAATTATTTGTTTGAACAATTTTGTGAGGAATCTGGGTATGCACATAACTTTTATTCACCTCAAACGCCTTGACAAAATGGGGTTGTAGAGAGAAAGAATAGGTCACTACATGAAATGACTAGGATTATGCTTCTAGAGTATGATACTCCAACGAAGTTTTGGGCCGAATCCGTTAGTACTTCATGTTTTGTGCAAAACTGGGCTTTCACTCATCCATCTTTGAAGAAACCCCCCTATGATATATGGCATGGTAGAAAGCCTTCCATTGATTTCTTTCATGTTTTTGGTTATCCTTGTTTTGTTTTGAACACCAAGGATTCCCTCCACAAGTTTGATTGGAATTCTTACAAGGCTTTCTTTCTTGGATATAACACTAGTAGCAAGGCTTATTGAGTATAAACATTGATTTGTTTAAAGTAGAAGAATTTATCAATGTTAGATTTGTTGAGACTAACCCCTCTATTTCCAAGAATGTTGTTAATGATGATGTTGTAGATGATGTGATCCCTCACTTGAAAGATCTCAAAATTGTTGATAAAGGAAAAGAGGTGTTAGTTAATGAAGAAGAGAAAGAAGAAGAAAAGAATGATCCTACTCCCCGCTTTGCAAAGAATCATCCTAAATATATCATCATAGGAAACACTTTTGAAAGGGTGATGACGCGGGCTGCATTCAACAAAAAACAACCTGACATCGTCTTCATCTCTCAACTTGAGCCAAAAGATGTCAAAGAAGCTCTCAAGGATGATGAATGGATCCTAGCCATGTAAGAAGAGTTGGAACAGTTCAAGAAGAACAAAGTGTGGACTCTTGTGCTAAGACCAAGTGATAGAAAGATCATTGGCACCAAGTGGGTCTACCACAACAAGCTTGATGAATGTAGAAAAGTGGTAAGGAACAAATCAAGGTTAGTTGCTCAAGGCTATAATCAATAGTAAGGTATTGATTTTGATGAATAATATGCACCTGTACCTAGACTTGAGTCAATTAGAATATTACTTGCTTTTGCTAGTTATAAGAATTTCTTGCTTTATCAAATGTATGTTAAAAGTACATTTTTGAATAGTACAATTGAGGAGGAAGTATTTGTTGCTCAACCTCTAGGCTTTGAACATGATTAATTGCCTAACTATGTTTACTTGGTACAAAAATCTCTCTATGGTCTCAAACAAGCCCCTAGATCTTGATATGAGAAACTAAAGAACTTTTTGCTAGACAATGGCGATATCATGGGAAAAGTTGATTCTACCTTACTTCTAAAACACACTTCTAGAAATTTATTGATTATTCAAATTTATGCTGATGATATTATTTTTGGTGGGCCTGATCTTGATCTTTGCAAGGAGTTTATTTCTCTTATGTAGAGTGAGTTCGAGATGAGCATGATGGTGGAGCTTACTTTCTTCCTTCACTTTCAAAATCAAACAAATGAAAGATGGGAACTTCGTAAACCAAGGCAAATACACCAGTGAACTACTTAAGAACTTTGGGATGGAGAACACCAAGCCAATGGACATCCTCATGTCAAACACCACCAATCTTGATAGAGACGAGCAAGGAGAAAAGGTAGATGAGAAGTTCTATAGAGGTATGATTGGAATTTTACTTTATCAACTGCCTCTAGACCTGATATACTATTTAGTGTTAGATTGTGTGCTCACTTTCTATCAAGTACAAGAAAATCACATATCATAGTGGTTAAGAGGATTTTGAGGTATCTGGCCAAAACTCCAAATTTTGGACTATGGTATCCCAAGTCAAGGGACTTTACTCTTACTCCCTATAGTGATGTTGATTGTGTAGGTTGTTTGATTGATAGAAAATGTACAAGTGGTGCTTGATTCTTCATAGGACCATGCCTAGTTTCTTGGTTCTCTAAGAAAGAGAGCATTGTGGCTCTCTCAACTGTCGAGGCTGAATACATTGCAGTTGGGAGTTTTTGTGCCCAAGTCCTATGGATGAAGGAAATACTCCAAGACTTTAACATTTATTTTGATGCTTCTTCTATCTATTGTGATAATACTAGTGCAATTAACCTATATTACAATCATATATTGCATAGTAGAGTGAAACACATAGAGGTTCGTCGTTACTTCCTTCGTGTCTACATTTCCAAGAAGGATATTTATATCATGCATGTGGACACAGAGAATCACTTGCAGACATTTTCACTAAACCTCTAGCTAGAGAGAAATTTGCTTTTATTAGATAAAAACTGCTCATAACTTCTCTTGTCAATATTGACATGCGATATAGCTAAATGTTATTTTCCTATATGTCTAGCTCATGTCTTGCTCACTTTATGGTAAATAAATGCTATAATTGCCATGTTTTCATGCCTTGTTTTGCTTTTTTTGGTACTTTTCATAAACAAATGTTTTATCACAAAATAGTACCCTATGATGAGTGAAATGTCTAAAGTACGTGGTAGGCTAGAAAACTAAATTTATATTGCACCCTAGAGGCTTGGAATTAAATTTTCTAAGGTTTGGACTGGTTGGCCATTCGGTCGAGTTTGTCTTGATACAACTTGACTGATTGCCATCCGAGGACTTAGCTGAACTGTCTGTTTGGTCGAATTTCCAACCCACAGAACTCGACCGATCACGCAACCAGACTAAACTAAAAAGGGCATCGACTGACTTTTCTCCCTCTAAACTAGAGAAAAATTGATCAATCTCGACCTCCAGTGCCTTAGTCCTCAAACCCTAGGCTTGACCTTCCCTTCCCAACCTTTGTTTTGCCTTCCTTGCCTCACCCTACCTCAACCTAGGTGGCTAGGTGACTTTATTGTGGTGGTTTCTTTGTCCTTTGGTGATCTCTACATCTCCATACACCCAAAGATGGCCTTAAACCATTGGAAAAGATCCACCCCAGCTGGAGCTCCATCTTCTTCCTTTACTCCTCACCTTATATCCTTTAATGGCACCTCCTTCATAACCTCTCAAGCTTTAAATCACTATAAGGAACTCCTTCCTAGGAATCCTTTCCCATTTCGAGCTTTAATGAACCTCGTTTCTCAATGAGTGATGTTATCAAGGAGGTCGTTGAAGTGTTTTCGACCCATCAACTTAGTGCAATGTGTGTAGAATGTTTGTGATTCTCAAATTATATCACTAGCACTAAGGCGGTCCATGAGTTTTATGCTAATCTCTAATGGAACTACACTACAATCGTGCCACCACCCAATACCAGGTAGTTTTGACTTCTATGATAGCCGGTACCAAAATTACCATCTCTGAAGATTCTCTGAACGTCTATTTCAATGGTACTGAGGTTACCGACTCATGGAGGTCCAACTACCCTAAGTTTCATGACTTGCTTGACCCTGAGACTTTCTACAAAAGATATGATCTTACACTTAATGACATTCATAAGTTTTTGAAGAAGCCCAATGTCCCGTATAGGAAGAATTCAACCCAGCCATCATTTTCCCTTGATATCAAAAATCATCTTATTGCATTGGCGGTAAATTGCAATATCCATCCAAAGAAATATCAAATGGAAATTGTAGAAAACATTGTTGTAATAATGTATTATCTTTTGAAAGATACTAGAGTCAAGTGGTCTTGCCACATTCTTCATCATATTACATGCTTTGGTTCCGCAAAGAACACCTCTGGCACCTATCCCCCTTATCCTACCCTGATCAGTGGTCTCTTTGCCTTCATGACTCAGAAGTATCTTTTCCATGATCTCCACTACAAATCTAGTCGGAAAGGAGTATCCATCAATGAGACTAAAATCAAGAAGATTTTTCTTCCTACCTCCCCTACCACTCATGGAGCTTCCACCTCCACCCAAGCACCTCGACAACCACCCTCACCCCACCCTGACCGTGCGTCTTTTTCTATTTCCAGTGAAGCTCTCATGGGATACATGATTCATCAACATGCGTACAACCTTCAAGTTTAGGATCATCTTCACCAGGACCACTGCCAGATCATGTCTCACATGAACCTTCCCTACCTACCAGGCGTACCCCTGTGCTGACTGTGTCTCTTATGCATATAATCAATTCTACCCTCCCCCCCCCCCGCATCATACTGCTTCTGATGCCACCCCTACTACTGATGGTGGACATGTCCCTGCCCCTGGTGCTCTTCCTCTACTAGCTCTTCCTACCAGCCCCGCTGCCACTCTACTCATTGGTTATGATGGAGTTGATCCTCCTACCTTTTTGCAAGAAAATGCATTACATGCATGTGGCATGTCATGGGTTGAACTAAATGCCCAATGGCCTGGTCATGCTTTTGGACCTCCTGCTGATGAGGAGATTCCAGACCAGGACACTAAGGATGATGTTGAGGATGTCGAGGATGATGATGGTTTTGATGGTTTTGTTGGTTCTTCCGGTGATGATGGTGAGGTGACCACTACTACCTCTATTGCACCATCTGATGATGACGAGGACTATTAGCCTAAATACAAGGAAGATGAGGACATAGTTGATGTAGTAGATTTTGTATATGTTTAGTTATGTAGTCTTTAGAGTGATCATATATATCTATTTTTATAGACTATCATGTATTATACATTTGGGCACTGTGTATCTGAGGCATAGTATTTTATCATCTTGTCGTTTCTCTTTGGTTTGTAGTATTACTCCGACATGACATGTTTAGTGTTGTAATCTAAATCTCATGTACCCTTAACTCTTTGATTTCTTATATCTTATGAGTTTGTGATATGTTATCCCATTTTTTTCATTATGACACTAGATTGCTTATTTCTCTCTGTTTTGTCTCTATTTGGTATGTGATTTATGTGATTGCTTGTTTAGCTTGTGCCTGTGGAGAAGACATGTGCTTTTATCTCTTCTACCCCCTACATTTCTATTAATGCCAAAAGGGGGAGAAATGACCTCAACCATATTGTTTTATTGCTTATATGATCCTTTTCTTATCAATGATCTACATATCATGTGACTTGCTAGAGGACCATATAGTATATAGATGTGCTATGGTTATTCGTGGAAAAAACTAACCATGCAGGCATAGGTAAACATGAATTGAAGGGGAGCAATCAACATTGTTCATTCATGTATCCCCTTGCAATTCATAAGGTAAAAGTTTAACTTTCATATATATTTCAATATGTTGAGGAATGGTTTGTCATTGTCAAAAAAGGGGGAGAATGTTGGCCTAAGTGTTACACATTGTCCACATTTTTATAATGACTCAACCATTCCATTAATATGAATCTAATATGTTTCTTTGAGATTGATTTCAGGTATTGGGTACATGAAAAGGATCAAATCTATCAAGCCCTAGCTTGTTCTAGTTCAAGTCAAAAGTAATGCAAATGCACTTTTGTGGAAAACACTTCAAATCACCTTAGATGATTTTGTAACCATTTGTATTGATGATATGACTTGTAACTAAGATTAGAAAAAATCAGAAACCCTTAGTTTGAATGTTTGATCACTCAAAATGTATTTTCCAAAATTTATTATAGGTTGTTAATCGGTCGAGATACAAACTCGACCGACCCCTTGATGGATTTTGAGAATGCCTTGGTTCAGTCGAGTTTCCCATATGCAGAACTTGACTGATCCATGCATTGAGCAAAATTAATTTCAAGAGATTGGTCAAGTTTCACACAGGACAAACTTGACAGATGTTTCAAATTGGCTTTATTGCATAGTGCAATTGGTCGAGTTACCTTTATGAAAACTCGACTGACTGCATTGTATGAAAGACATAGAAAAAGTGATTCTAACCATTGGAGTGTTGCAAAACTCAAAATTATATCAGTTGCAACACCCCAAATGGCTAGAAAAGTTCTTAAGTGTTCCTACCCTCCAGTGGACACCCTCAACTATAAATAGGACCTCTTGGAGTTCATTCCAAGGTTGCTCTTTCATGCTATTCAAGCTCCTAGCTATAGTTGAGTGCATCCAATCCACTTGAGCCCCTTTCTCTCTCTTGATTACACTTTATTTTGTCCATATGAGTGAGATAGGATCTGTGTGAGAGAGATACTTCATTGTATACTTATAAATCTCTCAAAACTTCTCCTTTTACAACCCCTTTCTTCAAGATCAAGTTGGTGAAAGCTTCTCTAAGTGAAGGAGAAGGTGCAAGATTCTTCAAGATGTAGAAGAAGGTGCAAAAAGCTTCTCCAAGTGAAGGAGGAGGACAAGGCTAGAGATCTAGGGGTAGAGTGAGTAAATCCTTCAAGGCAGAAGACTCGTTGCAAAGAGGGGTTCTCTTTGGCGAAGGTGTCCAACTGCTTACAAGAGTGGGTAAGACCTTGGTGAGGTAGAAGACTGCAGCTCTAGATGAGTAAGACCTTGTTTGTAAGGTTGTTGGATCCCTTGACCTCAATGAAAAGCTGAGTATCCTTATCCCAGAAAAGGAAGGTCAAATTGTATGTCTTATAAAGGAGTATAAGTATACATAGGTTGCAAAATCATAGGCTTGACCTCTCTAGGTTGTGGACTGACTCTCTCCTAGTTTGGAGAGTGGAACCACTCTAAACAACTTGTTCAAGTGCTCGTTTTAATCTCTCTCAATGTTGCTATGCATGTTTATATTGCCATTAAATTCACTATTTGCAATTGTGCCTAGTTGAAGTAACTTGAAGGTCTAACAATTTTTGTACAAGTGTTTTTAGCTCTATTCACCCCCTCTACTGCCCTTTGATCCAACATGGTGTACATACATCGACCAATATGTAATTTCAAAAAATAATGGAGAAAATTGCATCCAACCCCTATGCATTAGGGCTGTCAATGGAGAGATAGGGCCTTACCCTTACCCTTATTCACCAAGTGTGATGGGTGAGAGTATGGGTGATTCCCTAATACACCAATATCCATACCCTACCCTTACCCTTACCCTCTTACCCACATGGTAAGTGAGGAGGGTAAGGGTGAAGTGGGGAATTCATATGCCTTCAAAAAAATTGTGCTAATATTACCAATAATGGTCTACCTAATACATTTATTATTGAAGTTAAATATCAATATGATCCATAATTTTGATTAACTATTCAACATTATTTTAAGTTATCTCTTACAAGATTATACACATGGTTTGCATTGTATTGAAAATATATGGTTGTTGCATATACATATAGTAGTACTTCTAACATTGGTTTAAGTACAAATACATCATCTCAGAAACAAAAAGATGTTGCATTAAAATGATAATTATATAGCAATACATCACAAAATGTTATTTCTACAAACATATATATCTTATACTGTAACGACTAGGCCTCCCGGTAACCCCCAATTAAGGGAGACCAAGGGGTCAGAGCTGTTATCCCAATTTCCCAAATCAAAGGTTCGACAAATAATCAATAATAATTATAAAATTCTACAGAACAATACTGAAAGCTAGAATAAAATAAAACTTTGCATACCTTTTTCAAAAACTTGGATTTCTAACTTCTATCCACATATGGACTCTATTCTAACTAATCCTCCTTGCACTTTAATACTTAATTTCACAATATGCCACTTTACTGTTTGTCTTTTTCCAACTTGTACCTAAAACGTCGACAAAAAAATGTCGGTCAGCATAAATGAATATGTCGGTATGTGGGGATAAACAAAATATCAAACTTAAGGCTAACAACCTATTTATCACAATCAAGGTAATTAACAATTCAATTTATGTTTTCAATGTGTCAATCTCCACCGCTTTTATCCTAACCCTGGAATACCCCCATTAGGGTTTATCTTTTGCCATTGACTTAAGGCCACCTTCTCCATCCTGAGCTTGGTGCCTGGGGTCACCTCTCAAAGTGCCCATTAGTCATGCAACAAAGACCACCTTCTCTATTCTGAGCTTGGTGTCTGGGGTCACCACTCATGGTGCCCATGGGTCTTCCCTCCTGGGCTTGACCTTTTGGCATCATCCATCAGGGTGGCATGTAGGTGTGAGAACACACACTTATATCATAATTGTGGTAATCATAGTGACTTTATGATTTGCAAGTATGAACATTAAAACTGATAGGTTGCATTCAATGTGATTAATCATCCGGAAAACCTTCAGGAAACTAATGCAATTAACCATAATTAACCACATACATGATCTAGAGCAACTTGATGTCCAAGCAATAATGATAAAGAACAATCAAACAAGAAATCAACAACATCTTGGACCAGTAGTAGGCTTCCACGTCATCTCTTCCATGCATTACGTAGCCGCAGCCGATTATAACCAAATTACACTTTTTCCCTCACTTAAGTGATCGGCTCTTCATAGCATGTAGGGGCAATTCCATCCAACGACGCCTCCCTTCTTCAACCCCAAACAGACCTAATGCTGCCGGCGGCAACAGCTCAAGGGGGGCTCCTCCTCTCCCTCCTTGGACTCTAGGGGCACCAACGACGGGCCCATTGCTTCCACCACCCTCCGCCGTACCTGTGGGGATCCAAAGACGTGGCTGAGGCAGCTGGGATTGGGCTCGGTGGTCTGCAACTCGCGGCTGTCCTATGCAATCGTGTTGTTGCGGCTGCGCATAGCTAGGATTAGGGGACGACCACCGAGCATCCCCTTGGTGTCGTGGGAGCAGCACGCCTCCATTGTAACTCCTCCACGGCCCCTCAGTGCTCCAGGGTTAGCACAACTTCTCTTGGTTAGGGTTTGAATGAAAACAAGAAGGAGAAAAGAAAGGGATGTATGGAATCCTCTTAGATTCGGCCAAGGGTTATATCCTTTATATAGGGGTGGGTAGCAATGCCCCAACATGCTTGCCCACAAAGAAACAAATCCCTTTCCCAATAGGAAACCAAGTTCCTTCATTAGGAAGCAATCTTCTCTCTCTTAAATATCTCTTTGATATTTTTTATTCTTTAGATATTAGGAATTCAAAAATTACCTCTTTTATTCTCTTTGTACTTGGCTTTTAATCCATTGGCCATGAAATTATACTTCCTCATAGAAGAAAGTACCTCTTTTTAATACCACAAATTCATTAATTATGTATCACATTATCCTCTTATTTTGTATTATTTTGCATTTTCTCTTTCTTCTTATTCATTGGAACTCCTTGGATCTCAAGAAATCCTAAGATTTTGAAATTCCTTTTTAAGGATACTTATCATCCTTCTAGATGCAGCTACATTCTTCATTTTTCATTATCTTACTTATTTCTTTATTAAGATATTTCTTTTCAAGGATTTCTCTTTATCTTTCATTTCCTTTTTCCTCTTTCAATATTTCTTTTATTATAAATCACATAGAAACGAAATTTATTTAATTGTGGCCATTAATTCCACTTTCTAGAGATTTCTATGTATTTCTCATAATTACTTTGCTTAATCTCCATTATCTTGTATCTTTTCCTTTTATTTGGACTTTTCTTCTTTTCTTCTCTTTTATATCCATTATTGGATTAATCTAATAATAGAAATTACAAAATTCCTATCAAAAGGGAGTTTTGCAGAGAAATCCATCTTTTGAAGCAAAGCATACAACCTTTTCAATTAAGTCCATATTCACAAAATCTTTACAATTCAATTATGAAAACATATGCAAAATTGAGGTTGTAACATCCTTCCCCTCTTATAGGAATTTTGCCCTCAAAATTCCCTCAAACATACAAACAAACAGGATAAGACTTCCTCATGTCCATCATGGCTCCCATGTGGTTTTACCCTCTCCATGGTGCCTCCCAAGAACATTCATCATCTCATATTCTTGCATCTGAGTTCTTTCTCACCTTGGTACCTTGTACCCTCATAGGTGATTCATGACATTTTATCTTCTCTCAAAGCTAACTGGGTTCATGGCTCAGCACATGGCTTGGGTACCTCACATAGTGCTCTAGATCGGACTCGTGGAACACATCACGTTATCCTTAGGGGTAAGACTAAACATAACCATCTCGACCAATCCATCTCAAATGTACCCATATATCGAGGACTCTGCTTTCTCAGTTGTAGCTTAGAGGGGTCAGATTTTCACATCACATATTCTCCCACAGTGAACTGCATGTCAGTCTGCTTTGTAGCAACTCACGACTCATGTCACCCCTGGGCTTCCTCAGCCATCGCTCGATCAAAGCGACTTCATCTACACCCACTGTGGTCTCTCTAACCTTCACAAGGTCTTTCCACCAACATCCTCTTCATGAAGCGGTGACTGACACATCCTCCCTTATAGAGCTTCTTACATCTCGATAAAGACTATGGTGGCTATCATCACATCTTTTATAGGACAAGAACTGTCCCCCATGTATCACCCTGAATGAGCACACATGCTCTCATCAGACCCTCTTGTCTGGATCATACTAACCATTAGTTAGAGGTGATAAGATGTACTCACATAGAGTTCTTCATGTATCTACTTCCACCTCATGGAAGTGAATCTTTAGGTTATATTTAAGAACCTTTGAACTTACATCATGGTGTAGTTGAACCATCTCTCTTTATCATATGTAGTTCAACTGGATCTGTCCCTTGACAATACTCTCTCGCTTTCTCTTAGATCATGTCATCTAGATAAGGTGATCTACCATAACCCACATTGTATCCTGACCTTCCTCAGTCCAGGGAGACTTACCACAACATCTATAGTGATGAACTCCCATTCCCACTCAAGGACTCTATATCTTCTATATCAACTCATTGGGTTACTGGTGTTCATCCTTCACCTCTTGGCTTGCATGGCGAAAAGCCACATGCATCTTTGTACACTTTTCTTCTTAGGCATCAAAGTACTACTACCACTTATTATCTTAGTAGTACCATTGTGGCATACAAATCACAAAAACATGATTTACTTAAGTGGAAGTGTTCGTTAACAGTGGATTACTGAAAATCACTAAAAATTTAAACCTTTTTGCAAAGAGATCCAATTCCAGGAAACTCTTATCAACAAGAACCAAAGTATTACATATACATTCTGGTCCACAAGTACATGCCATGTACCATATCCTCTCGAGGATTACATACATCAATTGCTCTGTTAAGTCTACACATGAGCAACACAAAACCTCGAGGCATTCAAGCCAAAATCTCAGATTGATTATAAAAACACTAAGTACTGACTCCTAGGACCTGAGAGTATAGAGACGACACATAGGACTCATATCTACAAGACCCGACAGTCAGTATCTCCACCTGAGATGTTACTGTTGTCCCTGATGCTGCTGTCCTTTTTCCTGTTGTATGATTTCTACCTCTTTGTCTGCGTCCACCTAAAAAAAAGTTGGATCCCACAGGGTGATACAATTGAAAATTGTCCCAGCGAGAGATATAAATCTCCGCCAGAAACATTATTATTGTAGTTAAATTGTATTAAACTGAGCAGAGGATAAGCAGTTTAGAACATTCTCATCTTTGAAAGCATTGCAACTATCTATGATAGAGCAATAAATCATTTGTTCTCTTTATAAGGGATAGGAAGAACAGGTATATCATTTACCCATCATACTATATCAATATCTCAAGCTTATCATGTGATACTCATTATCAGGGTATGTCATCCATGAATCATTCCCATTTCCATCTGTTGGCCTCAACCAATCTGCTAACCAAATATTGAATTGTATCAATCATGTGAGTATACATCATCATATTCTATTCAGTCATTGGACTATGTCAATCATGTGCAACCATTCCAGGCATTAGACTATGTCAATCCTATGTAATCATTCCAGGCATTAGACTATGCCAATCCTGTGCAATCATTCCAGGCATTGAACTATGCCAATCCTATACAATCATTCTAGGCATTAGACTATGCCAATCCTGTGCAAACATTCCAGACATTGGATTATTACCAATCCTGTGCAAACATTCCAGGCATTGGACTATGCCAATCCTATGTCATTATTCCTGGTATTGGGTTATTACCAATCCTGTGAAAACATTCCAGGCATTGGACTATGCCAATCCTGTGTCATTATTCCAGGTATTGGGTTTTTACCAATCATGTACAAACATTCCAGGCATTGGACTATGCCAATCCTATGCCATTATTCCAGGTATTGGGTTATGACCAATCCTGTGCAATTATTCCAGGTATTGGGTTATTACCAATCCTGTGACATTATTCCAGGTATTGGGTTATGACCAATCCTGTGCAATTATTCCAGATATTGGGTTATTACCAATCATGTGACATTATTCCAGGTATTGGGTTATTACCAATCCTGTGACATTATTCCAGGTATTGGGTTATTACCAATCCTGTGCAATTATTCGAGGTATTGGGTTATTACCAATCCTGTGACATTATTCTAGGTATTGGGTTATTACCAATCCTGTGCAATTATTCCATTATTTATTATCATTTCTTTCATGAGACTTTATAACATCTTGTTACCTTTCACTAGGCAACAACTATTCTCATGGATCACAAGGCCCATTACTCGTCTTGTCACCTCTCACTAGGCAACAACTATTCTCATGGCTCACAAGGCCATTAAACATCTTGTCACCTCTCACTAGGTAACAACTATTCTCATGGCTCACAAGGCCATTAAACATCTTGTCACCTCTCACTAGGCAACAACTATTCGCATGGTTCACAAGGCCATTAAACATCTTGTCACCTCTCACTAGGCAAAAACTATTCTCATGGCTCACAAGGCCATTAAACATCTTGTCACCTCTCACTAGGCAACAACTATTCTCATCATTTATTATTAAATGATTATCAACACAAGGTATGAGTTTCTCTCTCACCCTTACCAGAGTATAAATATATTATACTTTATAAACTTGGCTTACCCCTTTCTTAAGGTATGTTAGCCTACACTTATTAAAGTGCATTAGGCTCATTACATCTCAATGTAACAATTGACATGGCACTTTTCATGTGTTATTCATCCAAGTATATTGGATTTAGGATACGTCAAGGTGTATCAACTTTGAGGTACTGGATGTGATATCTATCATGTCTTGATGTATCACTTCCCTCGTCACTTTTGACTTACTTAAATTCATCAGCTTATCTTGTATTAGGATATTTCCCATCCTAATACTTTATGCACCTATTCATCACATTATCATGTAATGTATTGGTCATAGTTCACTCATTTGATTTATTCAACCAAATGTGGACTCATCTCGGATTAAGACATTATTGATATAAGGTTATCCATTATCAACCACTTTAGGTATTTCACCTACCATTATATAATTCACTACTCCATTATTAGGAATAGGGTTCCCTTCTTTATTAATTAGGGTTTTATATATCATCACCCTATATTAGGGTTTCACATTACATCATCCTCAATTAGGGTTTCACATGGCATAACCCTCAATTAGGATTTCACATGACATCACCCTGAATTAGGGTTTCACATGACATCACCCTCAATTAGGGTTTCACATGACATCATCCTCAATTAGGATTTCACATGACATCACCCTCAATTAGGGTTTCACATGACATCATCCTCAATTAGGATTTCACATGACATCACCCTAGATTAGGGTTTCTTATATCATTACCCTAGATTAGGGTTACACCATTTCCCTAGGTTAGGGTTTCACCTAGCATTTCCCTAAATTAGGGTTAGAGCTTGTCAACCTTCTCGATTAGGGTTTCATGATCTCATCATCATGGATCAATCCCTAATTACATATGTAATCCATGTTGAAAGTGTTGAGGATTAATCACTACATGATTATCACTCATGTATAAGTTCCTCTCTCTTTCATCCTCTCCTCTCTAGGAGATTAATTACTTTAATCTTGATTAGATTGAATCAACTTGAATGAAGAGTTGACATAGTGTATTAAGTCATTGCTTCCATAAGCATCAAAGGTTAACCACTCTAAAGGTACTAATCATCTAAGTAGTTTAGAGGTACAACCACTGGATTTAACTTGGATATATGCTATTTAACAATCAAGGGATTAATTGGTCTTTCATAACTTTGAAACTATTAAATTTCCAAATGGTTTTGTTACTTTTGAACCTTCAAACGGTCTTGAGGTACTTGACCTTCATTCGGTCTTGAGGTGCTTGACCTCCATTCGGTCTTGAGGTGCTTGACCTCCATTCGATCTTTAGGTTCTTGACCTCCATTCGTTCTTGAGGTGCTTGACCTCCATTTGGTCAACTCTCCCAAATGGTCAACATTACCAAACAGTTTTGAAGATCAAATTACCCATTCGATGTTGATCAACTTTACCCATTCGATCTTGATTGATTTTACCCATTCGGTCTTGATCACTTTTACCCATTTTGTCTTGATTGATTTTACCCATTCAGTCTTAATCAATTTTACCCATTCGGTCTTGATTGGTTTTACCCATTCAGTCTTGATCAATTCCATCAATTAAGGCTTCAATCAATTCAATCGATTGGGGTTTGAAATTAGTGAATCATCCATACATGGAACCTTTAAAATCAAATCAATTGGTATCATTGGATCATCATCCATCCACATCAGCATTGATCCTCCAAACGGTTTGAGACTGTTTGATCTCAAATGGTCTTGAGACCGTTTACTCCCAAACGGTCTTGAGACCGTTTGGTTTCAATCGATCTTAAAACTGATTGGTTCCAATGTTGAAACTGTTTGCTCATGTACTTTGTTGAGGTGTGTGCTTAAGATTACATCATCTTCTTCAAGCTTGAAACCTTTGAAATCAGTTGTGATTCATATGGTAATTTCAACAACTAATCAAAAGGAAACCGAGAAGGAAGAAAGGTTCAACATATAATGAATAAATTACAAGCAATAATGACATTTAAGGGTTCAAGTTATATAACCCACCTTCAAAATTGAATCCAAGCTTCAAGCTTCACGTCCTCAATGGTGGATGAAGCTTTTTCAACTGTCCAAGGTCCGTTCTCAAGTCTTTGAGTGAAACGAATGGCTAAAGTTGAAGATTGAATGAAGAAAAGAAGAAATTAAGCATTGAATTTCGATTTCCACCATGAAATCAAGGTTGAAGATGACTATGGAGCTCACCTAAAGTTTGGGGCACGTCCTCTTATTTCTACTAAGCTCCCTTGTATTCAACCAAAGCAAGGAAAGGAAAAGGGATCGAAAAAGTCTTTCATGTGGGTTGAAAATGGGATGTATATAAGGGAATTGTTTTTTGGAAATTGGTAAGTATATTGCCAAAAAACGCAACCAGATAGCTATGCTATCATGTACAGCTTACAAAAAGTCTGGAGTATATGGGGTGTGCTCTACAAAAAACCCCAGTATAACCTAGATATGGGGCTCATGCCCTTACATAGGCCTCTCTTGGACTTGGAAGCCATCTCCAAATCTATGTTGACAAAATGGAAAACATCCTTAGTGTAAGTGTGCCCATGGACACTATGGTTGCGTGCTTTCCAGATGTTAAAGAAAATGTTTGTACAGCAAAGGCCTACAAAAATCTCCTCATATCTGTTAGTTACTTTGTTTGTCATTTGTTCAATCAGCTCTTCAAAGCTAGCTGCTCTAAGGTGTCCCCATCCACTTTTCAGCCACACCCACGCCCACACGTACTTAGCCTTGGAGCATTCAAAGAACAGGTGTGTGCACGTTTCCTCCTCATCACAGAACCGGCACTTCGGGTTAACTGGTTTCCCCCACTTTACAAGTCTATCCTTTGTAAGGTGTTTCCCCATTACTGCTTTGTAGCATGCCACACTCCATTTGGGGACGTGCCCTTTGCCCCAAAGCAGTCTGAACCACGGAACAGGAGACCCCCGAACTGTGCAAAGCGATAGTTTCTGTTGGTTACCCAGCGAGTAACAACCATTGCCCTCTGCATGATATAAGTGCCATGTTTGTCTCCACGCCCGAACCAGGCCTTCCCAAATCCTCGATGCATGGTTCTGGGTTGTAGGTATACTTCCATATCTGGCCTTCATCCACCTCACCCAGACCCCCTCTTATTCAGTGAGGAATCTGTGGAGTCTTCATTGGCTGCATTGGAACACCAAGTCTTCGACCTTCTTGACATTGAGACCTCCTTCTTTGTAAGATTTTGTCATGGTATCCCAAGTGATGCCCCTCACCTTGCCACACCATATGAAGCTTGTGATCACTTTGGTTATGTTGTTGATGGTCGGATTGGGGAGGATGCACATCTCGCACCAGAATCTCACCATGGCCTGGATCACAGATCTGCTAAGGAGGATCCGCCCCTCCATCGACATACGGATCCCTGACCAGCCCGTGATCTTGTTTCTAACTCTGTCTAGACACATGAGGAAATCCTTCGAGTATCCTCTACTTCCTGCAATGGGCATGCCTAAGTACCTAGTAGGCAGAAGGCCTACTTGTATACCCATGGCTTCCTTCAGTCTTCCCCTCCTGGGATCACAAGATTTCGAGAGAAAGATGCGTGACTTGATGTCACTGATATAGAGCCTCGTTGATCTGCTGAACCTCGGTAGCAGCTTCTTGTACTCCTTCAGTCTCTTCGCATGGCCGATTGAGAACAACATCACATCATCTGCAAAGATGAGGTGGGTCTTCACTTTGGCTCCCCTGATCTTGTAGGGTTTAATGATCTGTCTTTCCTCTACGTCCTTGATCATAGTAGAGAGACCTTCCATGACTAAGGTGAACAGGAGAGGTGAGAGGGGGTCCCCCTGTCTTAACCCGTTTGATGCTCTGAACAAGCCCACATGGCCCCCATTGAGCAGGACTGAGAACGAGGTCGTAGTGGTGCATTGCTTGATCAACTCAATCCATCTGACACTGAACCCCATAGCCATCATGATCCTCCACAGGGTGTCCCATTTTAGATGGTCGTATGCCTTTGTTAGGTCAATCTTGATACATGCTTTAGCATTTGAGTTCTTTTTGTTGAAACTCGTTAGGAATTCGGCAGCAAGCAAGGAGCAGTCTGCAATTTTGCGCCCTTCTATAAACGCACATTGTTCTTCAGATACAATCTTAGGAAGCCATTTCTTAAGTCTGCCGGTAAGAATCTTTGCCCATATCTTGTACACCGTGGAGCAGCAAGCTATGGGTCTGCAGTTGTTGATCGTCCTCGGCCCCTCCACCTTGGGGATTAGCTTGATGAAGGTGTGGTTAGTGGCTCGGACCATATTGCCCCCTGATGCAGCCACCTCATGGCCTTCACTAGATCATTTTTGGTATGGTCCCACAAAGCTTGGAAGAACTTGCTATTCATTCCGTCGGGCCCTGGAGCCTTGGAAGGACTGATGGAGAACAAGGCAAGCCTTACCTCCTCCTCTGTTACCTCTCTGCAAAGGTCATCATTTATCTCAGTTGTGACCACCTCCCTGGGGTAGATGTTGCCATCAATGTTGTTGACGTGGACCTCTCCCTGATTGTAAAGCTGCTGAAAGAAATTGATGATGTGGTCAGATAAATCTTTCCTGTTCTCGGCCACTTCTCCTTGCTCATTTATGATTTGATGTATCGTCTCCTTCATCTCCTTTTTCTGGACAGTAGAGTGATATAGTCTAGTATTTAGATCTCCATCATTGATCCACTGAATTCTGCTCCGTTGCCACAAAAGCACTTCCTCAACCTTGAGGAGTCTTCTGAGCTTGACTTCAGTCTGATGCCATGTCTTGGCCTTGCCCTCATTACCAGGATCATCTCTGGCTTCCCCCGTAGCTTCCTCGAACTCCCCTTTTACAGTAGCAATTCTGTTCTTCAGGTTTATGACTTCCTTGGACCACTGTTTCAGCACCTTCTTTGCATTCTGGGTCTTCTTCATAACCACGAACAGAGGATTGCCTTCTACCTGCAAGTCCCAGGCCTCCTTAGACACTCTCTCGAAGCCATGCCAGTCACACCACCAATTGCAGAACCTAAACGGTTTGATGATGGTTGGCATATTCACGAGGTCCATTTTCATCCAGCAGTGATCACTGAGGGGGTCATCGCCACACTTGATTAAAGAATGGGGCCAAAATTGGTGCCACATACTCCCCTAAATCCCTTGCATACGAATCCATATCCCTCACCTTGAAATTCCTATTAATTATCCATGAATTAAAAGAAAGCAAATTAAGCACCTTAACCATTATAATAATAATATCCAAAATTGAGTGGGTATTACTTTTTCTTTAACTAATGTGAGTGGGCTCTCCAGTCACTTTAGATATTTCGTGGCCTTTACAAGGCACAAGGAGGTCCAAAATTATAAAAATCCAACCATTTAATTTTTGGTTGAAGGGCACTTCCATTAATATATTTATTTTTGCATTAAATTGAATAAGGGTTTCAATTATGCTTAAATCTTGATTATTTTAATATCAAGATTCTCTCTCCTACAAAGAGATTCAAATGAGACGCCCCTCTAATTTTCTTGTCTCTAATTGATACCGAGAAATATTAGGGACTCTCTAGAGGTGGTATTTTGCATATTGAACCCTACGTTTTGGGTAAATTGTACATTACACCAAAACTAGGTTTTAATGCACAGACATTGCTTAATAAGCTCTTTCTTGGTGCTCAGGCTACCACAAGCCATACCTCTGCATCATTCTCATTCTTATGATGCTTCAACACATGAGGAACATTTCTCATGTTACATTTGCAAGTTAACCCCTTAAATTGGGTAAATTGCACTTTAGTCCAAAACAAGCAAATATTATTTCAACATTATTCAAACAAGTTTAAACTTGGAATTTGGGCTTTCCACCAGCCACCACCTTGCATCATTTTTCTCTATAATGATGCTAGAACACAATAGGCACATTCAATCATGTGACATATTGCAATATAACCCCTCAACTTGGGTAAATTGCACATTGATCCAAAGCAAAGGAACATTGGTCAAATATCATTTAATCAGGACCAAACTTGGAACATAAGTGTGTCACATGATAACAAAACACCTTAGAAGATATATTAAAGTCCTAAGCAACTTATTTAGCCAAAACAAATAGGGTTACCTCATAACCCAGGTCAGGGATGTTACAAGTTATAAACCCCTAACAAGGATTTCGTCCCCGAAATCCCAGGTAACGGAAGACAGATATTTTTCATTCATCATATCATCAAGTCTCCACATAACATCTTAATGTCATGGAGATTCCATAGAACTTTGATCAACACAAAGTCCTTCCATACAAGGTTATCATAGAACTTGTCACACAGGACATGTATTCTACTGTTTCTTTTCATAAGGGAAGGTTACCTATCTTAAAGAATTATTTTTAGCTTAATAAGCTTTTCCCACAATGATTTTACAATTGTTCCTTTGACTCATACATCTTTGCTGGTGTCATGTTTATGCGGGGCATAAACCCCTGACATATGGTATTCATACTACAGTATGTAATTGGACAAATTTCAAAGTTGTCCCTTCTAGACAACCAAACATTACTTCTTATGAGGAGTCATGTTCCCATTTTCTCATATCATTGAAAGTTCTTGGATACTAGGATTCTTTACCTTGGTATCCATTATATGTGCCAAAAATACATCACATCATCATCATGATTACTAACATTGGGTATTCAAACCCTCATTCCATCAATGAACATTATTACCTCTCATAAGGTAACTGTTACCTCTAGGTCTGAGGACCAAGGTATACATTATACTATACATCTTCTTTTGTTTATAAATTGATTTATGATTAACTCAGATCCCTTTGTATATCAATTAGGATGTGGTAGAAATATCCTTGCCACATCTTCTACCTCATTATGCTCTTTAGATTGTCTCAAAATGACTACTTGATCAGAGTAATCAGAAAGATAGCAATCTAAGAGTGGCATACTTACCTTATTTTCAATAGATGAATACCTGGCCAGGGTATTCAAGAACTGAAGTTAGGTAGTATGTATTGGTTTTTATATTATGTTTCATCTCTTTAAGTTTTACTACTTAGTATCTTAAATTCTCTATGGGTGTTTCTATTACATCTCTTCCTTTCATTATGAAGAGAGAAATTTCAACACATATAAGAGAATATTGGACTGAATATAAGTTCTCATCCTTCTTATCTCTTCCTCATGTCCTCATAAGATTAATTAAAGGAAGATCAACAACAACTACCTTTCTTATAATTAGTAGGCAGAGAGTATAAAAAGAAAGATGATTCAAAATGAAAAGTTCTATCTTGACATATTACCTCTTACGAGTTATCTAGTATCTTATATGAATCAATACATAGAGTCAGTTGTCATCTACTATTGCCTTTGTCCTCTACTACTAGAGGTAGATGGACCAAACTGTGACACTTGTCTTCATCCTTGGCCTTCTGCTTCACTAACCTGGGGTCCTTGTGGATTTTTCAGATTATGCCTTGACTGTTGGGTCACCACATTATTTCTTCTTGGACACTGCTGCCTAAAATGTCCTATCTGTCCACATTTATGGTAAGTTCAGCCCTCACTTGATGACCACTACATTGATGTACTATATTGTGGTTGAACCGGTGTTATCAAAAATGTTGGTTGTTTAGTACCACCAATCCACTGTTCCTGTGACTGTGCAGACCTCCTTTTGAGGTTTGCCTCATGTTTCTTTATCACAGATCTTTCTATCCTCTGAATTGACTCCACAAATGTGGCAAATTTCTCTCTACTTTCTAATGTAGCTGCTGAGATAGACACCTCATCATTCAGTCCTTTCTCAAAACGTCGAATCTTCTCCTGCTCAGTGGCAGCCATTTGAGGAAAAAACCGTAAAAGTTCCATAAACCTAACCTCATATTCATTTATTGACATGGTTCCCTACCGAACCTTCTCAAACTGTGAGATCTTTTCATCTAAATATGTTCTTAGAAAATACTTATTAATGAAATCTTGATGAAATTCCTCCCATCCAACCTCTTCGTCATTCCTTTTTACTTCTTCTATGGCCCACCAATGGCCAACACTACCCTTCAAAAGATATACAGCATGTTTGACTTTGTCAACATCTGGAATACTAAGGATCTTAAAAGCCTTTTCTAACTCAGTGAGCCATAGATCAACATCTGCTGGGTCAGTTGTCCCAGCATATTCTATATCTCCTACATGATGTAGTCATTCAAAAGTCTTACCAGACCCATGTCCCTCATTGGGAGTTGGTGCCCTAGGTGCTGGTGCGGGCATCCGGTCTGCCATATACCTCATTGTGGTCATGAATTCCCTAAATAGAGCATGAATATTTGGGTTTTCTATCATAGCCTCATCAAAATGGGGATTCTCAAGCATTGGTTCCTCTCTTGCCTGATCCCTTGCACCTCCTACTGGTGCAACAACATTGCTTTCAGCAGCGTGATCCTTGTGTTCTCCAGACATCTTTAAGCTATCTCCCTTCTTCTGCATAAGTAGAAGTCACTATAAGATATATTGGAGGACACTAGAATAGACTCAACACCTTAGTCCTATGTCTCTGTAGACTCATCGAACCTAGAGCTCTGATACCACTAAATTGTGGCATACAAATCACAAAAACATGATTTACTTAAGTGGAAGCGTTCGTTAGCAGTGGATTACTGAAAATCACTAAAAATTTAAACCTTTTTGCAAAGAGATCCAATTCCAGGAAACTCTTATCAACAAGAACCAAAGTATTACATATACATTCTGGTCCACAAGTACATGCCATGTACCATATCCTCTCAAGGATTACATACATCAATTGCTCTGTTAAGTCTACACATGAGCAACACAAAACCTCGAGGCATTCAAGACAAAATCTCAGATTGATTATAAAAACACTAAGCATTGACTCCTAGGACCTGAGAGTACAGAGACGACACATAGGACTCATATCTACAAGACTCGACAGTCAGTATCTCCACTTGAGATGTTACTGTTGTCCCTGATGCTGCTGTGTTTTTTCCTATTGTATGATTTCTACCTCTTTGTCTGCGTCCACCTAAAAAAAAGTTGGATCTCACGGGGGTGAGACAATTGAAAATTGTCCCAGCGAGAGATATAACTCTCTACCAGAAACATTATTATTGCAGTTAAATAGTATTAAACTGAGCAGAGGATAAGTAGTTTAGAACATTCTCATCTTTGAAAGCATTGCAACTATCTATGATAGAGCAGTAAATCATCTGTTCTCTTTATAAGGGATAGGAAGAACATGTATATCATTTACCCATCATACTATATCAATATCTCAAGCTTATCTTGTGATACTCATTATCATGGTATGTCATCCATGAATCATTCCCATTTCCATATGTTGGCCTCAACCAATCTGCTAACCAAATATTGAATTGTATCAATCATGTGATTATACATCATCATATTTTATTTAGTCATTGGACTATGCCAATCCTGTGCAACCATTCCAGACATTGGACTATGCCAATCCTATGTAATCATTATAGGCATTGAACTATGACAATCCTATGCAATCATTCCAGGCATTGGACTATGTCAATCCTATGCAATCATTCTAGGCATTGGACTATGCCAATCCCGTGCAATCATTCCAGGCATTGGACTATGCCAATCATGTGCCATTATTCCAGGTATTGGGTTATTACCAATCCTCTGCAAACATTCCAAGCATTGGACTATGCCAATCCTGTGCCATTATTCCAGGTATTGGGTTATTACCAATCTTGTGCAAACATTCCAGGCATTGGACTATGCCAATCCTATGCCATTATTCTAGGTATTGGGTTATGACCAATCATGTGTAATTATTCCAGGTATTGGGTTATTACCAATCCTGTGATATTATTCCAGGAATTGGGTTATGACCAATCCTGTGCAATTATTCCAGGTATTGGGTTATTACCAATCCTGTGACATTATTCCAGGTATTGGGATATTACCAATCATGTGACATTATTTTAGGTATTATGTTATTACCAATCATGTGCAATTATTCCAGGTATTGGGTTATTACCAATCATGTGATATTATTCCAGGTATTGGGTTATTACCAATCCTGTGCAATTATTCCATTGTTTATTATCATTTCTTTCATGAAACTTTATAACATCTTGTTACCTTTCACTAGGCAACAACTATTCTCATGGCTCACAAGGCCCATTACTCATCTTGTCACCTCTCACTAGGCAACAAATATTCTCATGGCTCACAAGGCCATTAAACATCTTGTCACCTCTTACTAGGCAACAACTATTCTCATGGCTCACAAGGCCATTAAACATCTTGTCACCTCTCACTAGGCAACAACTATTCTCATGACTCACAAGGCCATTAAACATCTTGTCACCTCTCACTAGGCAACAACTATTCTCATGGCTCACAAGGCCATTAAACATCTTGTCACCTCTTACTAGGCAACAACTATTCTCATCATTTATTATTAAATGATTATCAACACAAGGTATGAGTTTCTCTCTCACCCTTACCAGAGTATAAATACATTATACTTTATTAACTTGGCTTACCCCTTTCTTAAGGTATGTTATCCTACACTTATTAAAGTGCATTAGGCTCATTACATCTCAATGTAACAATTGGCATGGCACTTTTCATGTGTTATTCATCCAAGTATATTGGATTTAGGATACGTCAAGGTGTATCAACTTTGAGGTACTGGATGTGATATCTATCATGTTTTGATGTATCACTTCCCTCATCACTTTTGACTTACTTAAATTCATCAACTTATCTTGTATTAGGATATTTCCCATCCTAATACTTTATGCACCTATTCATCACATTATCATGTAATGTATTGGTCATAGTTCACTCATTTGATTTATTCAACCAAATGTGGACTCATCTCGGATTAAGACATTATTGATATAAGGTTATCCAGTATCAACCACTTTAGGTATTTCACCTACCAATATATAATTTAGTACTCCATTATTAGGAATAGGGTTCCCCTCTTTATCAATTAGGGTTTTACATATCATCACCCTATATTAGGGTTTCACATGACATCATCCTCAATTAGGGTTTCACATGGAATCACCCTCAATTAGGATTTCACATGACATCACCCTCAATTAGGGTTTCACATGACATCACCCTCAATTAGGGTTTCACATGACATCATCCTCAATTAGGATTTCACATGACATCACCCTCAATTAGGGTTTCACATGACATCATCCTCAATTAGGATTTCACATGAAATCACCCTAGATTAGGGTTTCTTATATCATTACCCTAGATTAGGGTTACACCATTTCCCTAGATTAGGGTTTCACCTACCATTTCCCTAAATTAGGGTTAGATCTTATCAACCTTCTCGATTAGGGTTTCATGATCTCATCATCATGGATCAATCCCTAATTACATATGTAATCCATGTTGAAAGTGTTGAGGATTAATCACTACATGATTATCACTCATGTATAAGTTCCTCTCTCTTTCATCCTCTCCTCTCTAGGAGATTAATTACTTTAATCTTGATTAGATTGAATCCACTTGAATGAAGAGTTGACATAGTGTATTAAGTCATTGCTTCCATAAGCATCAAAGGTTAACCACTCTAAAGGTACTAATCATCTAAGTACTTTAGAGGTACAACCACTGGATTTAACTTGGATATATGCTATTTAACAATCAAGGGATTAATTGGTCTTTCATAACTTTGAAACTATTAAATTTCCAAATGGTTTTGTTACTTTTGAACCTTCAAACGGTCTTGAGGTACTTGACCTTCATTCGGTCTTGAGGTGCTTGACCTCCATTCGGTCTTGAGGTTCTTGACCTCCATTCGGTCTTGAGGTGCTTGACCTCCATTCGATGTTGAGGTGCTTGACCTCCATTCGGTCTTGAGGTGCTTGACCTCCATTCGGTCAACTCTCCCAAATGGTCAACATGACCAAACGGTTTTGAAGATCAAATTACCCATTCGATCTTGATCAACTTTACCCATTTGATCTTGATTGATTTTACACATTCGGTATTGATCACTTTTACCCATTTGGTCTTGATTGATTTTACCCATTCAGTCTTAATCAATTTTACCCATTCGGTCTTGATTGGTTTTACCCATTCGGTATTGATCAATTCCATCAATTAAGGCTTCAATCAATTCAATCGATTGGGGTTTGAAATTAGTGGATCATCCATACATGGAACCTTTAAAATCAAATCAATTGGTATCATTGGATCATCATCCATCCACATCAGCATTGATCCTCCAAACAGTTTGAGACTGTTTGATCTCAAATGGTCTTGAGACCGTTTGGTATCAATCGATCTTGAAACCGATTGGTTCCAATGTTGAAACCGTTTGCTCATGTACTTTGTTGAGGTGTGTGCTTAAGATGACATCATCATCATCTTCAAGCTTGAAAACTTCGAAATCAGTTGTGATTCGTATGGTAATTTCAACAACTAATCAAAAGGAAATCGAGAAGGAAGAAAGGTTCAACATATAATGAGTAAATTGCAAGCAATAATGACATTTAAGGGTTCAAGTTATATAACCCGCCTTAAAAATTGAATCCAGGCTTCAAGCTTCACGTCCTCAATGGTGGATGAAGCTTTTTCAACTGTCCAAGGTCCGTTCTCAAGTCTTTGAGTGAAATGAATGGCTAAGGTTGGAGAGTAAATGAAGAAAAGAAGAAATTAAGCATTGAATTTCGATTTCCACCATGAAATCAAGGTTGAAGATGACTATGGAGCTTACCTATAGGTTGGGGCACATCCTACTATTGCTCCTAAGCTCCCTTGTGTTCAACCAAAGCAAGGAAAGGAAAAGGGATCGAAAAAGTCTTTCATGTTGGTTGAAAATGGGATGTATATAAGGGAATTTCAATGAGAGAGAAAGTGTTATAAAAATCCTTTAGCTCCCAAAATTGGTGCCACATACTCCCCTCAATCCCTTGCATATGAAGCCGTATCCCTCACCTTGTAATTCCTCTTCATTATCCATGAATTAAAATAAATCAAATTAAGCACCTTAACCATTATAATAATAATATCCAAAATTGAGTGGATATTACTTTTTCTTTAACTAATGTGAGTGGGATCTCCACTCACTTTAGATATTTTGTGGCCTTTACAAGGCACAAGGACGTCCACACCTATAAAAATCCAACCATTTCATTTTTGGTTGAAGGGCACTTCCATTAATATATTTATTTTTGCATTAAATTGAATTAGGGTTTCAATTATGCTTAAATTTTGATTATTTTAATATCAAGATTCTCTCTCCTCCAAAGAGATTCAAATGAGATTCCCCTATGATTTATTATCTCTAATTGATACCAAGAAATATTAGGGACTCTCTAGAGGTGGTATTTTTCATATTGAACCCTAGGTTTTGGGTAAATTGCACATTACACCAAAACTAGGTTTTAATGCACAAACATTGCTTAATAAGCTCTTTCTTGGTGCTCAGGCTACCACAAGCCATACATCTGTATAATTCTCATTCTTATGATGCTTCAACACCTGAGGAACATTTATCATGTAACATTTGCAAGTTAACCCCTTAAATTGGGTAAATTGCACTTTAGTCCAAAATAACCAAATATTATTTGCAGGGAGAAGGTTGTTGATTGCTCATGTCCTTAATTCCATTCCGGTGTACATGGCGGCAGCCGTAGGTATTCCCTCGGGGATCGCAGATCGGATTGAAAGGAAATTCTCTAACTTCTTGTGGACAGACAAGAATGATCATCAAAGAAAGGCGTGGATTAACTGGCAAAGAATTGCAACTCCCTTTCACCAAGGTGGTATGGGGATTCCATCGCAGCATCTAATTAATGAAGCTTTCATAGCTAAGGCATGCTGGGAGGTGTTGACTACAGATTCTATGTGGCCTACTTTCTGCAGAGATAAATACGCCAACAGGAATGGTGGGCGAGATAATGTTTACCCTGGGTGCTTGAAGTTAGGATCGTCACCGTCACCACTATGGAGGAGGATATGGGAATTATTCCCGCGTGTCTTCCCATTATGCAGATGGATTGTAGGGAGGGGTGAGATCTCCTTTTGGGATGCGAGGTGGTGTGAACAACAACTGGCTGAACATGCTATTTACTCCAGCGATAGAAGGCATCCATTCCAGGTGAAAGATTTCTGGATAGACGGGCTGGGTTGGGATTGGTCCTCGCTGAGGGTGATACTTGACGATGATGGGTTACAGATGATCCGTGATAAGAATATATGGCTTGCGGAAGAGGATGATAAGCTGATTTGGAGTCCGGAGAGGAAAGGGTGCTTCTCCATGAGATCGGCAAAGATGATTCTGGCTCGTGACAAGGTGGAAGGTCCACAGGGACTTGACGTGGTTTGTAAGTCTGCATTTCCTAAGGCTGCGGCCTTTATCTGGAATTTGGCGAGAGGAGCTGTTCCTATTGATGAAAAGGTTAGAGTTAGATGTTGTATATTAATTGTGTCTCAGTGTAACTGCTGCATGGAACCTAAGGAGGAAAACCTTGAGCATCTTTTGTTCCAAGGTCAGATTGCCAGTTTCTTTTGGGGTAAATTCGTGGAGGTAACATAATTGCCACCACCTAGTAACATTAGAACATTGATTGATTATTGCATGATGGGGAAGAGAAAGAGATTAGTAGACTGGTTGGTAGGGAACCTTGCGATTGTTATTCCTTACAGTATATGGCGCCTGAGATGTGAAGCAAGGTTTGAGGGTAAACATAGGCCTTTTTCCTATGAGTGGGATCATGTTATTTGGAGTATGAACTTTAACATGATGAAGAGATCTTTTCCGATAGATAGAGACAGTGAATTGTATAAACGTTTGAGGGAGACAGGGTTGGAGGAGCCTAGAGTAATGCTGAGACAAATAAAGCTTATGTGGTGGCAGATGCCGGACTTGCACAACCTGAAGATCAACATCACGATTGGGAGGAGTAGAGATTGTCATGGCAGGCTGAGAAGATGGGCGGCGGGGATTGTCCGGAATCATCGAGCCAACGTGTGCCTTGTTTTCAGAGCTTGGCTCAAGAGTATGGAATACACTCTCGCTTATTTGCAAGCATGCACTATAGGAATGAAGATTGCACGTGATCACGGGCTGATCGTATCATGTATAGAGGTTGATGATTCATACATCCATGACATTATTTGGCGCGATAAGAAAGAACCATGGAGGGTGACCCACTTCGTCAGGGAGCTGCGGGAGGAGATGGTCGCGACTATGATATCTGGATCCTTGGTTCACAAGGTCATCAACTCGATACCTCATGAGTTGGGGAGATGGGGCAGTAGTATGGATGAGTTGTTTGTTTCATCCGATTCTATGAATATTCTGAACATGATAAGGGGTATGGCTGCGTTGGAGAAGAGAAGGGTTCCATATATCGTATTAAAGAGATCAGAGGCATAGGGGGATGGTTACTGCGGTTTGATGTTGTTTCGAAGTCGGGGGGGTGATGAGTGTTATATCTGATGAGTATGTACACTGGTTTATGTTTCACACCTGCGGTTTAATATAAGCAGGAGCTGTAATTTTTATGATGATTTAGCCCACATGAGGGGTGTGGGATGAATAAAAGCAACCCCTAGCTTAATTAAAAAAAACAAATATTATTTCAACATTATTCAAACAAGTTTAAACTTGGAATTTGGGCTTTCCACTAGCCACCACCTTGCATAATTTTTCTCTATAATGATGCTAGAACACAAGAGGCACATTCAATTATGTGACATATTGCAATATAACCCCTCAACTTGGGTAAATTGCACATTGGTCCAAAACAAAGGAACATTGGTCAAATATCATTTAATCAGGACCAAACTTGGAACATAAGTGTGTCACATGATAACAAAACACCTTAGAAGATATATTAAAGTTTTAAGCAACTTATTTAGCCAAAACAAATAGGGTTACCTCATAACCCATGTCAGGGATGTTACAACCATGGTGTATGGTGATCTTAAAATCATGATCTCCTGTATGTCATGATTCCTCAAGATTGATTACTTGGAAACCCTAAACCACTCTAGTAGGGGTTTCATCACCTTCTTTTCCAGAGAAGTGCATCTGAGGTTCTACAACCATCCTTTTATCGCATCAAGGCCTAGGCTGGCTAACCAAACAATCACTAACTTGATCAACAAATCTCATTACATCTGAGTGTTAGCCAAACATATCTCCTTTTTCAAACTGAGGGCTAACCTAACAACCTCTTCTAGCCTCTATCTAAACTAGGCAGCTGCATCTCAACCAGAGCATCCATTACCACCTCACATCCTTATGTGTGAGGTAATGTTGAAGACATACACCTTCATGTACTCCACTTATTATCTCATCTCAAACTCTAAGTCTATCTTCATCAAGAAAACTCTGAGCTCATCCTCTTAGTTTTCGAACTCAACCTTGTATAACTCGCAAATTCCACATAGCTCATGATAAAAACATCCTCATAAGATGACTACCTTAGTTCTCTTAGTGTTTGTACAACATCCACACATCTTACACTCCACAAGGGTACACTATTATCTCCATCCTCATGCATCATAGCAACGTTTCCACTCACATTATCTTTATCCTTGGTGTATGGCATGTGTATTGTTCTATCTCTCACTCCCATAACAAGAGGAAAGAAGCATTTTGCTACAATCCAAATATAGAGTTCTTCCCGTTCTAAGAGTAGAGATGGTACATCCCACATTGCCAGTACACCTACAATCTAATTTGAAATGTGCATCACATGTATCCACATCATGAACATCTCAAAATCAAGGTTACATCCATGGAAAACTGGTCTCGAACCCTCTTGGGTCATCACACCATCCTTGGTCATCTCCTCTAGGTCTATAGGGTGTCGGCACTTTTGGGGTCATGCATCTTCCCTTATGCATTAGAGAGTGCCCTCCTCATTTGCCCCTTGGGTCCCATGAGTTCATGAAGGCGATCAATCTCCTAACCCATGGCTCTTAGACAAATATAGTTGTTACCTCCCGACCCTATGGTCATGTGTAACTAGGGAATTAGGCAACTCCTACTCCCATCAGTCTTATCCCTACCTGACCCTAGGATAGACTCCGAATTCTAGCTAACATAGTACGTATCCAACTTGAAACCTTACCCAAGTCTCCAACATCTCTCTCAACATTCGTGGTCTGACTTACGTCCTTTCATAGGGGGTCATGGCGACCTATCTACCTTGGTCAGGCCCCATACCGGTTACCTCCATGGTAACACATCCACATGCACTCAGAGATGATCATCTATGGATCTACATGTTCACTCTTATACTATGTACTCTCCACTTAGCTTCTCAAGATTCTATGAGACCTCTTAGGGTTTCCTCAAAACAAAAGCGGATTCATACCCTACAAAAGGGTCCTCTCCCAGGATGGGAGGAAACTATCTCTTGATAGCAACAAAGGTCACAAACATCCTAGGGTTTACATCTAGGGTTTGCATGAGCATGCTTAGTCCTATCAAGCTACTAAGGCGTGTAGCTCACAAGCAGACCACCTTCTAAACCATTCTAGGTCTCCATGGTAGGTCCTACTCATTTCTATTCCTTCACATTGGACCAACATCATACATGCCCATGTCACCAACCTATATGTGAGGGGTTCATCAAACATATACCTTAATCTCAGGGGTTCCCATTCCTCTAAACATGAGGAGTGCCATGCTCAAATTTATGGAAACTCAAATCTCGTCATGAGCATCAGGTACACCAAGTACTACTACTTCCCCTCTTAGGTATAGGAACCCTAGGTTCACCTTTCTGATGTCTAACTGCATGCTCAACCCTATAACCACGTACCAAGCATGTACAAGGTACGACATGCACTTCCTATTATCATTCCACTTGAATAACACCTCAGAGTGGAGTCCCCCTCTAGGACAACCAACTAGGTATAAGGCCTCACAACTTGTTACTAAACCTCTTCATGGTCTAAGGAACTCTTCCTCCTATCCCTAAAAGGTAAACACCTATACCATAGGCACATAGGTACCAGCAGTCTCATCCTCTCTCTAGGGTTTGGTTCCTCTAAAGGCAATCAAGATACCATCAACCTCCAGGGATCGTGCACAAGACAACCACAACCTTCCACTTAGATCGCATCATCCTCAACTTCTCAGGGTTTCTCCTAGCCCAAAGTATAAACTTCCAACCTTCTAGCTCGGGCCCTGCTCTCTCTCTCTAGAGCTTAACCCTACAGTAACCTTACTACTGGAGGTCCTCTCTCTAAGGTGGATCAAGCTCACAAGTATACACCTACATGAGAGACCCCTATGTTCACCCAATATTATCCAAAACTCTTCATGCTTATCTCATAAGCTATCCAACATACTCTCCTGGCCAGGGTTTTAGCCTACTGTCAACCCTACTGACGTACTTTGGGTGCAACTTTGCCATGCTCATATAAGCGCATAGGGTTTCTATATGATCATCACTAACCTCATCAATGAAGGAGTTATCCTTCACCCTAACATGCACGAACCTTCCCAGAGTTGGGTCGCCAAAGGTACTAGGTCTACCAACCTCACATGGCTCAAAACGTCATGGGTATCCAAACCAAAAGCATGTCCACCCACACACATGGTCTACCATGACATCTAACTCATCGTGTCATCCCTCTCTAACCACCACTTAGGGTTAGGATTAGCATCATCCTCAGAGGACGTACCAGATCTCTACCTTTAATGGAGATCTCTGCCTCCAAAACCAACTCTCTACTCGTCCTCTTGACCAGAGGGCCTAACCTCATGTCTCTCATGACAACACATGTCATATGACCTAAGCATGCAATTATTCTTTAGTTTACGCTTAAACTATTAAGCTTATGTCCATGCCATCTTATTTACATGCTTTTTATTAATTTTGGTAGAGGATTCCTTAACCTTATCATGCATACCCTATCCTCAAGAGGGTAAGGAAGAGAGAGAAAACCCTAAACCTTGTAATACTAACAAAATTAGGGTTGAGAAGGGATGAAAATAGATGAGAGAGTCCTAAAGGTATCTTATTTTGAGTCAGATCCTAAGACATTGGCCAGGCAGTCACACAGATCCGGGAGTCCTCGTATTCTGACTAATAGTGCAGAGGAAAATATTTCCAGCCCCCGGACTGTGATCCTTTTCTAGACACCTCAGTCTTTAGAAAATACTCTAACTCCCTTAGGTTCTACAGAGTTTGTAAAATTTAATAATTACTAAAGATTATATGAGGAACCAGTGCTCTGATACCAAATGTAATGACCTCTCCTCTCGGTAACCCCCAATTAAGGGAGACCAAGGGGTCAGAGCCGTTATCCTAATTTCCCGGATCAAAGGCTTGACAAATAATCAATAATAATTATAAAATTCTACAAAACAATACTAAAAGCTGGAATAAAATAAAACTTTGCATACCTTTTTCAAAAACTTGGATTTCTAACTTCTATCCACATCTGGACTCTATTCTAACTAATCCTCCTTGCACTTTAATATTTAATTTCACAACATGCCACTTTACCGTTTGTCCTTTTCCAACTTTTACCTAAAACGCCGACAAAGAAAACGTCGGTCAGCATAAATGAATATGCCGGTATGTGGGGACAAACAAAATATCAAACTTAAGGCTAACAACCTATTTATCACAATCAAGGTAATTAATAATTCAATTTATGTTTTTAATGTGTCAATCTCCACCGCTTTTGCCCTAACCCTGGAATACCCCCATTAGGGTTTCTCTTTTGCCATTGACTTAAGGCCACCTTCTCCGTCCCGAGCTTGGTGACTGGGGTCACCTCTCAGAGTGCCCATTAGTCATGCAACAAAGACTACCTTCTCTATCCTGAGCTTGGTGTCTAGGGTCACCACTCATGGTGCCCATGGGTCTTCCCCCCTGGGCTTGACCTTTTGGCATCATCCATCAGGGTGGCATGTAGGTGTGAGAACACACACTTATATCATAATTGTGGTAATCATAGTGACTTTATGATTTGCAAGTATGAACATCCAAACTGATAGGTTGCATTCAATGTGATTAATCACCGAAAAACCTTCAGGAAACTAATGTGATTAACCATAATTAACCACATACTTGATCTAGAGCAACTTGATGTCCAAGCAATAATGATAAGGAACAATCAAACAAGCAATCAACATCTTGGACCAATAGTAGGATGCCACGTCATCTCTTCCATGCATTACGCAGCCGCGACCGATTATAACTGAATTACGCTTTTGCCCTCACTTAAGCGGCCGACTCTTCATAGCATGGAGGGGAAATTCCGTCCAACGATGCCTCCCTTCTTCAACCCCAAGCAGACATAATGCTTCCAGCGGCAACATCTCAAGGGGCCCTCCTCCTCTCCCTCCTTGGACTCTAGGGGCACCGACGACGCCCCCATTGCTTCCGCCGCCCTCCGCCGTACCTGCGGGGGTCCAAAGACGTGGCCGAGGTGGCTGGGATTGGGCTCGGTGGTCTGTAACTCGCGGCTGTCCTATGCAGTCGTGCTGCTGCGGCTGCGCACAACTAGGATGAGGGGACGACCACCAAGTGTCCCTTTGGTGTCGTGGGAGCAGCACACCTCCATTGTAACTCCTCCACGGCTCCTCGGTGCTCTAGGATTAGCACAACTTCTCTTGGTTAGGGTTTGAAGGAAAACAAGAAGGAGAAGAGAAAGGGATGTATGGAATCCTCTTAGATTCGGCCAAGGGTTCTACCCTTTATATAGGGGTGGGTAGCAATGCCCTAACATGCTTTCTCACAAAGAAACAAAGCCCTTTCCCAATAGAAAACCAAGTTCCTTCATTAGGAAGCAATCTTCTCTCTCTTAAATATCTCTTTGATATTCTTTATTCTTTAGATATTAGGAATTCAAAAATTACCTCGTTTATTCTCTTTGTACTTGGATTTTAATCCATTGGCCACGAAATTATACATCCTCATAGAAGAAAGTATCTCTTTTTAATAATACCACAAATTCATTAATTATGTATCACATTATCCTCTTATTTTGTTTTATTTTGCATTTTCTCTTCCTTCTTATCCATTGGAACTCTTTGGATCCCAAGAAATCCTAAGATTTCAAAATTCCTTTTTAAGGATACTTATCATCCTTCTAGATGCATCTACATTCTTCATTTTTCATTATCTTACTTATTTCTTTATTAAGATATTTCTTTTCAAGGATTTCTCTTTATCTTTCATTTCCTTTTTCCTCTTTTCATATTTCTTTTATTAGAAATCACATAGAAATGAAATTTATTTAATTGTGGCCATTAATTTCACTTTCTAGAGATTTCTATGTATTTCTCATAATTACTTTGCTTAATATCCATTATCTTATATCTTTTCCTTTTATTTGGACTTTTCTTCTTTTCTTTTCTTTTATATCCATTATTGGATTAATCTAATAATAGAAATTACAGAATTCCTATCAAAAGGGAGTTTTGCAAAGAAATCCATCTTTTGAAGCAAAGCATATAACCTTTTCAATTAAATCTATATTCACAAAATCTTTACAATTCAATTATGAAAACATATGCAAAATTGAGGTTGTAACATATACCCTCAAAAGTGTTGTATGTAAAAAATAACTAAGCACAAATGAAGTAGATAAAAACCACCACAAATATGTATGAGATGGTATATTAACTACTAAATATTTTTGTTATATATCTACATGTCTTACAACTTAGAATTTTGAATCATACTCGATCAATCACCACATAAAATGATGCATAAACTATAAAATCCCATTACTACATACACATGTGTCTTACACCTTTAAAATAGGGTTGTGTATGCGAGCAAATTATCTATATAAGAAGTAGATAAGAATAACATATATTGTCTGAAATAATGACCACATAATATTGAATAATACCTAGACTTAAACAACACAATGACTATATATTTAATATATTAAACATAAATATAGACGATTAGCATGTATGAGTAATGGCTTATCCTTACTCTTATCCACTAAGATAACGGGTAGGCAAACCTTTACACTTATTCTTCCATTACACGGTATGGGCAAAGGGTAAACGTGTTAACCTTACCCGCGCAAGCTTTTTTATACAGTATAGATCAACTTTTTAATATAATATATAATTTAAAAAATTAAGACAAAAGTGTGGCATACACACACATGGACCTAGTATATAATTTCAAAAGTAATGAAAAAAATTGCATCCAACTCTGCCGACTTTCTTATATAAAATATAGATTAGACCAACTCAATCCTTATAGGAGTTTCTTGCCAAACAAGGCTTAATTTCCGATTTCCTTACGACTTTGGATCGGACCTTTCCAACAGCTCAAATTTCAATCCTTCTCTGACGCGACTTCTACAAATATACAAACGCGCTCAAGCGCAACCCACTGCACGCTTCTTTCCTGAATTGTTCCCCTCAGCATCCCCCCGCCTCTCCTTTCTCCCTCGGAGGCGGCGGCAGCGACGCCTCTGCTTGGGCAGTGCTTCAATGTCGGCAGAGATGAAGAAACGTTGCCTATACGAGGTTCTCGGCGTCTCCCGCGACTGCTCCGTGGACGAAATCCGCTCCGCCTACCGCAAGCTCGCCCTGCAACTCCACCCGGACAAGGTTGCGGCTGCCTCTGGGGGTATCGTCTCAGAGGCCGCCACCGCAGCCTTCCAGGAACTCCTCCATGCCTACGAGGTCCTCTCGGATCCCCGCGAACGCGCTTATTACGATTCGCACCGTTCGCAGATCCTTTTTTCTGAAACCGATGTTGGCCCGGGGCGAAATAATTCCTGCTTCGATCTGGACCTCTTCTCCTTCATGTCCCCCTCCGCTTTCTCCGGCTACTCTGACACTGGCCGCGGTTTCTACAAGGTATACTGCGATGCCTTTGATAAGATATACTCCCAGGAGTTACGGTTCACTAAGGCAATGGGGCTAGCATCCGATACCGTCCACCCAGCACCACTAATGGGAAACCTTGAATCGCCCTATACCCAGGTATCGGCGTTTTATAACTACTGGTTGAGTTTTTGCACTGCTCTGGACTTTGCATGGGTTGACATGTACGATGCTGCCGCTGGGTATGACCGTAGAGAGAGGAGGAAGATGGAGGAGGAGAACAAGAAGTTAAGGAGGAAGGCCAAAAGGGAGTATAATGAAACGGTTCGAGGACTAGCGGCTTTTGTTAAAAAGAGAGACAAGAGGGTCATGGACATGGCAGTGAAAAAAAAGGCTGAGGAGGAGAAGAAGAAAGCTGAGGAGAGGGAGAAGAAGAAGGAGGAGGAGAAGAGGAAACTGGAGAAAGCTATGCGATATGAAGAACCTGACTGGTCAAAGGTAGACAGCGTCGATGAGGAGGATGCCACGAAGGATGATGATGACTATGGTCTTGAAGGGGAAGGCAATAGGAGAAAAGAGCTGTATTGCGTGGTTTGTAGCAAAAAGTTCAAGTCAGAGAAGCAGTGGAAGAACCATGAGCAATCTAAAAAGCACAAGGATAAGGTTGCAGAATTCAGAAGTTCAATAGTGGATGAAGAAGAGGAGGATGATCAAGAACACCAAGAGCTTTCCGAGGACAATGTCCATGATATGGAAGACTCTGATCCTCATGTGAGTCTTGGCTCTGCTCCAGAGGTGAAAAGTGATGATGAGCTTTGTGATCAGTTTGAGGGTTTGCTTGATGCCGGAGAGGAAACAGATGAGGCTGTTGCTTCAGATGCTGAAAGTGATAATGATGCAGAAGCAAAAATCCTTGAAGCTATGATTTCGGGCCACAAGGGTAAGAAAGGTAGTAGCTTTGACCAATGTGCTCCCGCTCCCGCTCCTGTTCCTGTTTCAGATCTTAACGGAAATGTGGATAGTGAAGAGAAAAGTCACACACAGTATAATATCTACCAAAAAGGAGGAAAAAGTCGTGCAAGAAGAAAGGGTGGCAAAGGGAAGATGGACGAAGACGGGCAGAAACAAATGCCTATCGATGTGGTGAACAGTGAAAGTGCATCTCATAGTAATAATGAAATTTTGCCAGAAATGGAGTCATCTCATTCAGTTCAGGCAGATAAGAGAAACAATGAACACAACCATGTATCAGGAAAAAACCAGAAAACGAAGCAGCAGAAGTTCAATGGGAAAATTATTGCCACAGAAGGTTATGAATCAACATCCAAAAAACCAAGCAAAGGAAAGAAACAGAAGGTAATTATTGCACTGCTACTGGTCAGTTTTGTGATTTTGTTTTCTCACTTCCGTTATCAACAATATTAGTACTTCTTAGTGAAGTGTGGAACAATGAAATAGGACCTGTGTAAATCTGTAGTTCTGAATGCGAACTGTTGAAGCATTGCTAAAGAAGGCTCCACTTTTTTTTTTCTTTTTTCCAAAGGCATACATTATGTCCTTAACATCAAATTTGAATGTATCCATTTTATATACTTGTGTATCTTTTTTGTGTGATAAAAGTAAATCATAATGTATGGTGTATCTATGATAAAGTTACGAACGAAAGCTAAATATCATGGTTTTGAAGACTTTGTCTTGAGGAAGTCGCGTTTGCGGCTCAATGATGTCTTTATGTGAGTATTTTCTCCCATTGCTGATTGGCAATAGCCTATTGCTAATGCTGACCACAAGATTTCTTTTTGAATTTTTGAGAGTGGCTGGTGGTGTTTGCTGATTTCTATGTTGAAAAAAATGTAAAATGAAAGTGAATGCCAGCTGAGTGTTTTGGGGAGCAGTTGGAAGACTGCTACCGGATGGCTCTGCCAAACGCCGAATAAAATATGATGTCATAAATCGCAGCATACTCCCCAAGGCATTGATGCATATCATTTTGAATTGTAATGTCTTGGGTTGTAATTACCAAATTTTGATCCTTTGAGGCATTCAGGCACACTTTTCTAGAACTACTAATCTATTTGGAGATTGTTGTAGCCGATTGCCATTTTCTTATTCATGACTTCTAATTAAATTTTGACCTACCAATGACTGAAAACTTATAAGCTAATTCCAGTCTACCGATTGAAGTTTTTGTAACTTCTTAATTACTTTACCATATTTAAAGTCTATTTTATCTTTTATTTTTGTTACTGGGTTCCTACAAATTTCGACCATTTTCCTTAATCTTTTTGGTCCAAGTGCAAATTGTAGATTTATATGGTTGCTTGTTACACTATGTATATCTATGCCAACACTTAATATTGGCAGCTTCCCTACAAATGCATGACTTTGTGCCATTTTAACAAATTTATCTTAACATTCTAAAAATTGCGTGAACAATAAGATACAAGGTTTACATTTATCTTTTCACTTATATCAACACTTAACATTGTTAACAGTCAACCACCACTTTCCTTTTTTGCACCTTGATGATGACTTTTGTTCTTCATTTCCAACCGTTCCTTAGTTCCAATGGCCAACTTGTTACCACAGGCCACACAATAGCAAGAACCCTCAAATTATGGCAATTCCCTTCACTTCTCCAACCATGTACAATGCAATGTAGCTACTTCGAGGCGGAAGAAAATCTATATTAGGAGAGCCTCAATCCTGCGTATCACATGTCAGCCAACTTTCCTTTGTCAAGGGTTGCTCAGAGCATTGCTTGCAATTTGATGAGCTCTCTACTGAAAGCTGCAATGTGAAGCCTCGTACCTTGCCATGGCAATGTCCTTGTACTACGCATGGAGTCGTTCCGTACTAGCGGCTTAAGGTGTGAATCCCTAGCAGTGGGATGGGTAGTTACTTGGTGGAAAGAGCACTGCTGATTTAGGTAATCTTTACCTACATACCATGGTCCTTATAATGAGTGGGATCTGAGAAAGGATCCAACTCATTATTTATAGATGAAACATCATGCAATCCAAACACATCGACAAGTATGATGGAAGGGAGATAATTTATTCCGTATCTCAAAAGTATGATA